>JAJJMB010009125.1:4345594-4481049 GCA_023531105.1 Papaver atlanticum | reverse complement strand
GTTTTATCTCTAATCTCTGCAGTGTAGATCCTGCAGAATTAGGCCTGATTATTCATTTGTAGTGTAGATCACTACATTGTATACTTGTATTCAAGCATGAATTTGCAGGTGAAGAAGACATATGAGGAGATCAATATAACAGGGAAAGATACACCTCTTGACACCAACAAAATTGCACATAAACTGTTTGATGAAAAGCCTGAATTAAGAAAAAAGGGGTAAAAATTATTATTTCATTCTTTACTTATTCAGTAATTGTAGGGGTGATTTGTTGGTGGATTTTGATTAATTTGATCATATAGGATATGTGGCTTATTAAATTTCTAAGGCTTTGTGATTGAAATTACACCTAGGCATACTAAAGCATCGTTTAACATTGCTTTCCAATCTATCTAATGGTGGAATGTTCTGAATTTATGCCGTTTGATTTATTGGGGAATGATATCTTTGTTTGTATCTTAGTTCGTAAACTCAATTTAATTCCATTGGTTCACAGAACTTGGGGTTTATAGTAGTCATGAGGAATTGGGAATTTCAGAAAGGGAAGAAGGGAGGCATCGAAGGATAGAATGAGGTCAGTACAATTACAAAACTAGGTGACTCCATAGGACCATAACCACCAAAGATGGAGCTATAAGAAGGCGATCCCGTACTGTCACTGATGAATGATCACTTTTGGTGTTTAGTTTACATGTTAGTGTTTTTGGACCACTACTACAGGACAAGTGATATTAGTTTTAGTTTTTTTAGTTGTTTTTTTTTTTTTTTGAAGGCAAATGAATATGAAGTTGATATTATTAGCTTGTGTTGCATTGGGTTATGACAGTATCACCAAAATGGTGATGGGACTTTGAAAAATAATGCAATCATAGACTGTGTGGTGCGGTACCAGTATATTGTATATATACTGTTTGCTCAAAGTCCCAACACCATTGCCATAGTCCAATGACAAATACCAAAGCCTTGAGATTAAAGCTCAGGCCTTTTTTTTCTCTGTAAGTGTAGACAAGAATTGGAAACTTGTAACTACCGTATTCTCATACTTTTTTTATGGAATTCTTATGTGTTTGAGTTGTCTGGAGATTTACATTAGTGTTGATACGTATTTTTATCTGCATTATTAAAACTGGATATGAAATACCCGTTTAATACCCGGAATCGGTGGGTACCTGGCTATTTAATAGGGTCCGGTTCTGGGTTCACTAATTTAAAAACCGGACCTAGAACCGGGAAAAATAATAGGGTCCGGTTCTGGGTAGTATGATACCCGGGAGGAACCGGACCCATTGACAGCTGAACATGAGCATTGTGACTTCTTGATGTATTGGCACCATTTGTGCTGCTCTATACGTTGATTGCCTCCGATCACGAATTGATGCATGATGTTGGTGTGAATTGTAACTGATCTATCTCACTCCAAGGCGTGAATAAGTTTGATTGGAGGAACGACTCTCCGTGCTCCTCATTTGAGAAGAGACATTGATGATGAATGTCCCTTGCACCTCTACTGTTTGATAAAAATTATGAGAGAGGAGAAAAAATCACAACCACCTCCTCCAAGACCCATCTCATCTAACAGGTTAGATTAATCGTATATAATTTAATTAAAATAGAATTTATTTTAATAACGGTCAAGACGGTCAATGACGGCCCTGTGACCCAAACTCTAATTAAAATTTATTGGTGACCTAAACGCAATTCTGGTCACTTTTCTGTGACCTAAAGTCAAAATATCTCTTTTTTTTTCTTCCATAATATTTCTATTTCTAAATTTTCATATACTACCAAGTTAACAACTAAATATATTATTCAAAAAAAGTAAAAATAAAATTGCATATGCATTCTTAACGGAATATCATATATTATCCTATAGAATAATGCTTTTTCCGTATCCGTTACCAATAAGAAAGAAAATCCGATAAGGTATCCGTATCCGATATCCGTTATCCGAAATTTCGGATAATATCCTAACGATTCGAACGAATTCGGACGGATATCGAATATTCGATTATCCATTGACAACCCTAGATCCGGCTCACATCGTAAAATTATGAAGCCTGAATATTACAGGTTGATTTTGAGTATGAAGCTCAAAGAGATTAATATAATCATTATAAGTGTGATACGCATATTTCATGCTGAACCTCAAGATTAGTTCTGTAAAACGAAAGTATTTTTGATACATTATAGCATGGTAGTCCCTGAAAGACTCGAGTTACATCTAGTTATAACAAGTGATTATATCTAAATCCCTGAAGAATTTGAGTTTTTAGCTCAGGAAGCCATCTGACCCTGTGTACTAAGTCAGGCTTGAAACTTGGTCAGAATATTGTGAACAATCCTTTGTGTGTTTAAAATTGTTGGTACAAGATCAAAATCCGGATGAATTGATGATATCGTTTTTAGGTTAAATAATGCTATAATCCACGCTTGAACATTTCTGTGAGATCTCGTTGAAAATGAACATTCTTCTCTATCCAAAGTTCGTGAACATGCTAGCATAAGACCTATCTGTGTAGAGTTCGAGAACATGCTAGCATAAGACCTATCTGTGTAGAGTAAAATATTTATATTTGATACTCATGATAATTATTTTACTGCAAAATATCACCATCATTATGATCTCTTAGAGTGTGAGGTAATTTATCTGTCACATACGTAAACATATTTCTAAGTGGTTTAAAAGTACCATCAAGGCTTACAAGAAGTCTTTTCATTGTTAAACACGAAGTTAAAACGATAATCTGAAACTGATGTGCAACGGACAAATAATCTAGATGCAAGGTGTACAATGTTGGTTGTGCACCAGTTTTCTAAAAGCAATAATATATGCATCACCAGCCATTTTGAGAAAGTTTTACTTCAGGGGTAGTAATTATGCAAGATTTATGTGGACTTAAACGCATTGTGATCTTTTTTTAACCAAGGTTTTGTCAAATTGGGTTATCCTTGTTATAGTTTGAATGAAGCATGTGAGTGCAGTGTTATCCACAATTCTAAATATTGTACTCCTTTTCCTTTATCTTTGTTTTTATTTTTGTGGATTTTCCCGGACAAGGTTTTAACGAGGCAACAAAAGTGTATACAACTAGATTTCTAATTGGTTTATAGTTGCACTTTTTTTCCTTCGCTAACACCCTATAATAATTCTACTCTTTTTCCTTAGCCTATGTTTATCTCTTTGAGTTTCCTAGCAAGGTTTTAATAAGACAATCATAGTAGCATGGTATCATCCCAGGGGAATACTGTTAATAAATTCATAATGGATATTAACCATACTTACACCCCAACCTTTATGTATCCCTCATAACCTTTACACCTTCTTATAACCTTTATACTAATGCGTGCATATACTCAGCGATAGGGGGTGGCCACATATATTATTTAATTGCTTTAAGATATTGTAACAACTTTCGAATTAAAATTGTTTGTCGTATTTGTTGTGCCAATCCTCTCTACAATCTCGCTCCTGTAATTTACGAAAATAAATTTATTTATTTAAGATCACAACAAATTTAAATTTTTAAAATTGAACAAACTGTATAATTGTTCTTACCACACCATGATCGATTTCATCATTCTTTCAGGTTCGATCGTTTTGCATGATAACCACAACACATAAGGCCAATTGACTATTGATTACACAAAAACGACCTGATAATCCTCCCGAATCGCGCTTGTCGAGGTTCATTGTTTCCCCACTTAATTTCTGAATATTATCTCAAAGGGTGCCAGCTTGTTGTTGACAACCATTAATATTATCTTGTGTATAAGAAACACAATACTTGCAAATGCGAATATATTCATCTGCCTGCACTTTATAATTTTAGGCCTCCAACTTTGTTGCTGCCGAGTGGCATAATCCAAATCGCTGCCGGTAAAGAGTCGGTCGACCAGGAACTCATCTAGCGGTCTAGCGGTGGACACTTGATCTCGATGGGCAAGTCTGGCAGAATGGGCATTTTGTGCACTCGATAGGAAAAAGCTCTTAAACCATAGCTATCGTTTATAAACTTACTTTAGAATTTGGGAGTATTTTAGGCGGCAACGAAAAAACCCTCAGTTGTAGCATAAGTTTAAGGTTTAGATATCTGCATCTCATCACACTCACTTCTAAAATTCTAATTGTTTTCCAACAAAAACTCAGATATTTACCAACGCCGAGGTAGCTTAAATTAACTTATCGTACACTACTCTCATTAATCTTCGCGCCAAAATGGGTAGCCCTAAATCAGGAGGTGCTAAAGAAGACACAGACGTCGATGTTGTTGGTGATTCTCCTTCAAATTCTAGCGGTGAAGCAGATCCTTCTTCTTCTTCTTCTTTAGGTATTTCTGCATATACTGAAGGTGAAAGAGTTTTTGCTTATCACGGTCCCCGTATTTACGAGTCTAAGGTTCGTAACAAAGAAAAAAACCCTAATTTTTCAATCTGAGGCCAGAATTTGTTACTGTAAATGTTTATAGATTGAAATTTTATCCCAAGGAAAAAAATACTACTCTTAATTTCTGTGTGGTGTAAATTTCATTACATTTAGGGTTTTAAACATACACTTATATCTAATTTTAGGTTTTCTCACATTGAGTGAACTGGTACTATTAATAGTTCTATATTGGGTGGAGGAATGGTTGAGGTTTCTGCTATATATGTCTTAAGTGGTGTCATTTTTAACCAGTAATTGCTAACTCTGTGGGTGCCGAATTAAGCGTTGCCCTTATTCCAAGTCACAGTGCAGTGAAATGGAAGAAATTGTAGGGATATTGGAGTTAATTCTTGCTTAGGGGACACTATTTTGTGACTGACAGGAATCACTTTATGTCACCTTAAGAGGGCTCCTACGTTGTCAACAAAGAAATTATTTTTATAGTGTATTTGCAATTCATACCTAATAGAATGTAAATTACATTACTTATTCTTCAGAACATGTATTATTCGGTGTGTCAGTTTATTAGTTTTGTTTCCTTTGGTTGAATCATTATTTGGGTTCTATCATGGCTTACATTTACTTTCTTTTGTTGATAAAGGTTCAAAAAGTTGAGATGCGGAAAGTTGATGATACGGAGGAGAAGAGATACTTTGTTCATTACCTTGTGAGTATAGTTTCTTATTTTCTTATAAATTTGTTTTTCTTTTGAGCTGCAGCTTATTATAGTTCGTAGTGAACTGTTTTACTGCTAAGTGATCAAAGTTTAGAAATTGAATGATTGGTTACTTTGTCTATTATTAACGCATTATCTTTCTTTTGCAGGGCTGGAACAAAAAGTGAGTTTATGCTCTTTTCACCTCATCTTGAAGGAATTTATTGACTTGTATGGGATATGCAAATTAACTCATACTTAATGGTTCTTTTACTCTCGCACTTATCATCTATCATCAGACATGCTCTTATTTCTGCAGTTCTTCTGTGTAGGAGTTCTGTGCCTTTTAAATGAATAATTGGTATAAGAAAAACTAATCTAAACTCAGTTTGTTGGAACCATCACAAAGAGACACATGGATTTAGTGTCTAGTTAAGATAGTGGTACTAATAGTTTTTTTTGCCTTCAAATCAAGCAATGCAAATATAATATTTTGTATATTGAGTAAAAAGTAAATGGAATCCAAATTTACGTGATTACCGTCTTTCAATTTAAAGTCTGGCTTAGCAATGTATTTTGACTTCTGTTAATGTTAAAACCGTCATCATCAACAGCTGGGATGAATGGGTTGGCCCGGAACGTTTGTTGAAATTCACTGAGGAGAACAAGAAACTGCAGGAGGACCTTAAACTAAAACAGCAGGGTACAGACAAGAATCCCAAGTCAGGGCGTTCATCACACATGAAGCCAAAAAGTTCTGCTGGTGAGGTCAACTTGCTTACGCAACTAGTGACTGTCTATCATATTAGCTTGTGTTATCTTAGCATTTCCTTTTACCTTTTCACTTTGTTTAAAATAAAATGTTCATACGATGAAGTTGTTAGGACTTATGTTCAAACATATTAAACTGTTGATAGTAAGCAGTTGTGTTGTTGATAATGTGTCTCATGTAGTTCAGTGTCAAGCGCTTCATGCTTGAAATTTTCTTAGAGGGGAATTAGTAAGATGTCATGCTAATGAACTTCTGGATCTTGCCCTTGGAGATTTCCATTATTAAGTAATAACAAAATGCCACAGTTTACGAATAACAGGTTCGGATAAGGACTGATCTATTAAGAGGATGAAGATGTTGATATCCACCTGCCATTTTTCTAATTTCCTTAAAATATCACTGCATCAAATGAGAAGAAAAGTTGATAGGGTTACATAATCTATTTATTATATGTCAAGAAGCTATCTGTGGAGTTATCTGCCCTACCCATTTTTATATGACTTATCCTCAGCATTCACTGGTACCTAACAGAGCCAGCTTGTTCATATGCTTCAACCTTTTTCTTTATTCTCTTTGATGATTGTTAATTTGCATTTGTTGCGTAATTGGAAGTGTTTTTTGATGGGTTTTGTAGATGCAAAAATGGATAAAGAGGATACTAGAAACTATGGTAATGCAGACATGCGGTGTATTGTTGTACTTGCTATTGTCGTTCATACGTGTTAAAAATGTATCTTCGTGTTATTGTTTATTTAACTTTTAGCAAAGGAAAGTAATGCTAGCAGTTTTAATAGAACCGTTATTTTTCTGTTAATTTGCCTGATTATTAATTGTAAAGCTTCATATGTTTGAGATGATTAATGTTGCCTATCGTTTCTTTTCTACGTATCTGGTGTCGGTTAGTTATAATTCAAGAATCCCATGGATTTAAAGCAAATATCTTTTTTAAGAATGCTTATTGTTGTTGCAGTTGGGAAGGGAAAGAAGCGCAAAAGTGACTTCAGTATTGAGGTATGTAATTACTGCTAAACATTAAAAGCAAATTTTTTTTTTTTTTCCCTTTCAATACTGCTTGAAGTTTCTGTATGATTTTCCCTTTTTGGGGTGCTCATCAGCGACTTAGAGTTTCTTCTAACGAAGGAAAAATTACGTCTCACACCGTCCAAAA
Organism: Papaver atlanticum; assembly: GCA_023531105.1. NCBI lineage: Eukaryota > Viridiplantae > Streptophyta > Magnoliopsida > Ranunculales > Papaveraceae > Papaver > Papaver atlanticum. The sequence continues at coordinate 4,474,031 of JAJJMB010009125.1, read as the reverse complement.
TATAAATAACAAATCTTCCGGATAGATACAGCAGATTTCAGGGACGGACCCAGGAAGGATAAATTTCCTTTTAAGGCCCGGGCTAGAAGCCTTGGTCGAGCAGTTTTTTTTTTTTTTTGGCTTGTGGACTGGGAAGGCTACCCGGGCTAAAGCCCCCTTTAGCCCAGTGATAGGTCTGCCCCTGGCAGATTTTAGTCATATCTTTGGCAGAATAGCTTGTCTCCAGCTCACAAGTATGTCTAGATGTACTTGAAATGAAGAACACCTGGCACTGCCAGACGTGCAGTGAGGCAAGTGGGGTAGTTAACCGCAGTAACCTCGGTATCTTAATTATGTATGTGTTTTTCTTACATATATTTACAGTTACACAGTTTAACACTAGGTTGATTATCTGATTGACACTGCAATAAGAATTATTAGTTAAGTAGAGTACTAGAAAACGGTCTGTGATTTGATTTCTTATATCCTTATGTTACTGCTGGTCTCTGTATATAACTTGTTTGTCAGTATCAAAATTAGATTTGCATGACAATACTGTTAACAACTTCCATTCATAGCATGAAGTTAACTCATTAACTCAAGACAATCTAGCCAACTTCCACCAATTTTTTTTCTTCTTAATAGTTTATTAGACTATATTTGCTATTTTGCTTCGTTGATTTTGTCTGATTAGGTCCCAAAATCTCAAAATAATTAAATATGTGCAAGGCTTTTGCTGGATCCCAGTATATAGGCAACCCTCCCTAATCTTGGTAAAGTTAGTTATGAATACTTACTGTTTACTTAGTCATTAAAAGATGATTCGATGATTGAATTTTTAAGAAGTGATCTTCCTATTCAAAGACTTTTCTATGATTAAACTGTAAGAAGTTAGTTGATATTTTGAGCCTTTTAAGAACATTGTCATGCACGACCAGTCTTATGGCAACTTATGGTTGAGATATCAATAAGTTTCTGAATTAGCTGCGAACTAGTATGTGTATGATTTAAATGGTATTAGTACCACTTTTCACACAAGCAACAAAAGATTAAGAATGATTAGAATAGTTATAAAGTATTATAGCAAGTAATTGGAAATTCCGTGAATATCGACACAAAATTCTATTAGATATAAAATTTTCAGTGTTATAGCTTTCTAATTTGCCTCCTTTAGATTGATATTCTGGGACTGCACCTGAGAACATTAATCTCAACTGGTTCCTGCCTAATAATATATTGTCAGACGCTATATTAGTCCCTACAGAGGCATTTCTCCATGAGTGATGGATTTTTCTAGATCATCATGTAAATGAATATATTCTGTACTCTTTGAGAGTTCTATTTTGGATCTGGGTGGGACTTAAATTGGACCATCTGTCTTCTCTTCTCTTGCTCTTTGATAACGTATCACTTGATTCCAATAATGTTTAGATTGCATTAAAGATGGTGGTATGTATGGATTTTCTAGATCACTCGCTGTATTGTTATGTAAGATTGTAGTATATTGATTCTATGAGCTGTTCTTCCACTTTATTGAAGTTTCTTGACCTGGTTCTCACAAACCCTGCTGGACTTTCTGGGCTAACTTTCTAGTATGGTGATTTAGGAGAAGGACACCATCTCCAATGAGAAGCTTGTGAAGATCCAAATTCCATCAACACTTAAAAAACAACTGGTTGATGATTGGGAGTTTGTAGTTCAGCTCGGCAAGGTATAATATCTGCTGCCCTGTTGTTTTGAAAAAATGACGTGTTGTCTTTATGAATGCATGTTTAATTCTTACCTTGATTCTTCACGGTATTCATGTGAAATACAGTTGATATATGTTCTTGCAATTTGAATAACTGGATATCTCCATCATGTTTCAGCTTGTTAAGCTTCCACGCTCTCCTTGTGTGGATGATATAATGAAGAGGTACCTTGATTACAAATCAAAGAAGGAAGGCATGTAAGTCTCATGTGTTGGAACTACTTAATTGATGCATAAGTTCTGAATATTTCTCATTCTGGTGTCATCTGGAATCTTAGTTTGTAATGCCATATTCGGCATGAGACTGATCTGGCACCTATTGTTGTAAATAGGATAGGTGAATCAGTTGCGGAAATCTTGAAGGGTTTGCGCTGTTACTTTGACAAAGCATTGCCAGTCATGCTCTTGTACAAAATGGAACGCCAACAGTATCAAGAAGCAATTAGAGACGATGTTTCTCCATCTAGTGTATATGGTGCGGAGCATTTACTACGCCTATTTGGTATGTCATAACCAGCTACTGTTTTAAAATCATATTAAGCATGGATGTGGCACCTTTCTCATCTCATATTGCTTCCAAATGTTGGAATATGATTTCATGATATCCTAGACAAAGTTTCTTGTTTTTCTGCAGTGAAGTTGCCTGAGCTACTGGCTTATGCAAACATTGAAGAGGAAGCGTCAACGCGGTTACATACGAAACTAATCGACTTACTCAAGTATGTTATTTGTTGTTTCCTTCGCAATCAAATAATGTTTAGCTGTATTCTTACAGATACACACTTTCAGACCGCACTTTCAGACTTGCTTATCAAAATACACACTTGCTGTTTGTTTGTTTCAACAGATTCTTGCAGAAAAATCAGAGCACCTTTTTTCTTTCTTCATACGATAATCCTAAAGGTGGAGTAGCAGAAGGAAGTGGTAAGGACGGTGTAGAAGGTGACGACAACTGAACCTGCATATTGCCATCACAAAACATGTCAATCCCATGTATACATGTCCACTAACTTCATCTCACAATGGACAGCGGGATTCACAAGATCGTATCGTTTGCTCTGTATTGCACTATCATTGTCACGTTTATTATGACAACAGATGTAACATTAGCAGTATTAACTTCTTCCTCTTTAATGGAAGTAGTATAAACTAGTTATAGTGGTCAAATACTGAAAGTATGTTGTAAAGTTCATTCAATTTCTTAGTTGTGCTGAGTGTGATATTTGCAGAAGAGTAGCCAAAAATGGTTAATGTGATAGTAGCACCAACTCGACTTGATCACTTTTGTGTATGTCGGTTTCAAGTTTTCGCTTTCAGTTTCAATTTTATACGTACACGTAAAATGGGACGTTGTTTTCGACGTATTGCCACGTGTCACATTTAGAACTTCTGAATATGACGGGGAAGATATCAGGCACGTGGCTCTGGAGATTGTTATTGGTCGATGAAGTGGTAGCTTTAACCTATTATAGTAGAAACTCCATTAATTAATACTTGATTATTTAATAAACTCTTTTAGATAATATTTTTAGCCGGTCTCGAGTCGGAGACAACGTGCCAAATTAATAATTCGCTAACATTATAAAATAATACATTTTTGATCAACTATATGGACCCCATATGAAATATATATTCATTATATATATTCAACATATTAATGATTTATGAAGATTTTTTGAAAAATGATTCAATTGTCTTCCGATTTTTGTTAAAATCAATATCACATTGAATTTCATCTCTAATTTTCTTATCATTGTAAGAATTTATGGTGTTTTTGTCTCATAGCTCAGCAAGAAATTATTTAATGTGATTGCCGTTCTAACAACCTCGTTCCCTGAACTTTCGTCATCTTTTTTCCCATCTTTATCAATTCCTATAATGCTCTCAATTATTTCTTCATCAGTCAACAATTGCGTAACTTTGTTTTCTTCCGGATATTCAGAACATTTTAACATTCATTAAATTGAGATAATCCAACTATTCAATCAAATTTTGCTGGTCTTGAATGATTTCACCGTCTAACTGTTCATCCAAATTTTCTAAACTTGTGTGACGCATTGGGGATTGAAGAGTATTTTGAAGAATTTAATATTTTACGGTATTTAGAAAATAATTATCACATGATAAATTTATCTATTAGTTAATAAGATATTAATTAATATATAAATTAATCAGTTAATTAATAATTTTTTTTTGGTTCCAACAACATTAATTTATAGAGTTTCTACTATATTTCATTATCATCAACGTTAGTGAACATAACTCAGCGGTAAGTATCACCCACTTTTAAAAATAGGGTTCACGACTCTTAAGTAATCCTAAGCACAGAGTGAGCACATCAGGGGCGTGTGGAGATGTCTGCATCTGACTCTTCGAGTCTTCTTCTTCTTCATTCTCTCCGAACATCACTGACTGGCTGGTTCCAGATTGAATTCTCTCCTAATTTCTTAATTTAATGGTTTAGGAAGATATTTTCTTGTTTCAAATTTTTGTTTGTTTTTGTTTTGGTGTCGGAATGGATGCTTCAATTTGTTTGCCAATTGGAAGTAGAGTTAGTTTTTGTACTACACTAAATCGTTCGAGAAGGAGGAGTATTAGAGCTGATTATTCAGTTTTATCTAAGAGGAAGAAAATTTCTTACTCGTCAAATTCAATTCTCAAACCCTATTTATCTCTATCTCTTTGTAATTCAACTCAATTTCGACGACAACGATGGGTGATTCAATGTGCATCTTCATCTCATGGTCATCACGTTCACGATCATCATCATGAAGAAGAACACAAACACAGTCAAAAACATGATCATGATCATGAGCACCATCACCATCATCATCATCATGGTGGAGAATGTTTGGAACTGACTAATTCGCAGAAAGCAGTTCTTAAATTTGCTAAAGCGATTGGATGGGCTGACTTAGCTGGATTTCTCCGTGAGAATTTACAGCTTTGTTGTTGTTCTGCAGCTTTGCTTCTTTGTGCTGCTGTTTGCCCATATTTAGTTCCTAAATCAGTTGCTAAGCTTCTTCAGAATGCATTTATCTCTATCGCGTTTCCTCTCGTTGGGGTAAACTATTTACTGTCTCCTCACACATTTTGTTATCTCAAATACTTTGGTCGAACACTTTGTGATGCTTGATTATTTGTGTTGCTAGATTAATGTAAATTTATAACAACGAGAAGTTTGTGTTAAGTTAATGAAATGTGGGTACCATTCTGAGCAATAGGTTTCAGCGGGACTTGATGCTGCGATTGATATTGCGGCTGGGAAAGTAAACATTCATGTCCTTATGGCTCTTGCAGCCTTTGCATCGGTATTCATGGGGAATGCTTTAGAAGGAGGCTTACTTCTTGCAATGTTCAACTTGGCTCATATTGGTGACTTTCTCAAACTACCTCATTATGATCACCGGTTCTGATTTATACAACAAGATTCATCAATATATTTTGTGTTTTCGGATTGTTTGGAGCTTACAGCTGAAGAATATTTCACTAGCCGCTCAATGGTTGATGTTAAAGAATTGAAGGATGGGCATCCAGATTTTGCGCTCGTTGTGGAGATGAAGGGTGACAAACTACCTCATCTCTCTGACTTGGCGTACAAACAAGTCCCTCTTCCTGACGTTGAAGTCGGTTCATACATCTTGGTCAGAGCTGGTGAGGTGGGTGCATATATGTTTCTTCTTCTGTATACTATCTCTTTGTTACTTGCATTTCATTCTGTTGTTGTTCATCTGATAATCCCTCACTTACATAATTGGATAAGCCAATACTAACACATCGTAGTATACCAGGTTTCATTCTGGAAAAAGTTTACTGACTCTTAAATCATTTAGGCTCAACTTAGTCTTGGTCCATCCATACTGTCTACGGTTGTATGATTATTATGGATTTCTCCACCATTCTGTTTTGGTTTCAGACTGTCTCCATCACGGGATTTCAGGGTCACACAAGTGGCTGTTCTGAGTTTATATTTAAGGAAGGCAAGGGAAGCTATTAGTTAACTTTATCAAACTCTGAGGTTGAACTGCAGAAATATTTGGAAATAGCCTACTCATACCTGCTTCTCTCTCAGTATGCTCTAGTCTGGAAGATGATTGCATGGCTTGAAATTCTAGATTTTTCTACATGTTTCATTTCAGTTATAGTGGCGACTATATATTTGCTATCAGCATATCAGAATTTCATTTGACTGACAATTGAACTTGTTGGTAACCTGGTTATGCTTTGGGATTTGTTACTTGCAAAATAGGTTGTCAAATGATACTGTTCTTTTTTTATGTGCACTAGATCTCTGAAAATCTGGTTCCATGGGAAGGTCTATTACCATTATCACTTTACTAGGGTAGCAGGGGGCTTGGGTTGAAAACTGGTCCCTGCTTCTGCTCAATGTGCTTGCTGTCTAATACTCCCCACTGTCTAAGGGCGGCATATCAGCATTTTTTACTCAACTTGCTTCTGTTGTTACATTTGCACTTGTTGGGTAGATCTAAACCCAAGCCATGTATGTCTGCAGTTATTTGTCTGTCCATGTCAAACCCAAGCCAAGTATTCTGCAGTTTTTATTCTTTGTCTGTCTACGTCAATTCCAAGCCAAGTATGTCTGCAGTTCTAATTTCTTTTGTTTATGATCATTAACATTAGCTTGTATTGCAGTCTGTTCCAGTTGATGGTGAAGTTTCGCAAGGGAGATCAACAATCACAATCGAGCATTTGACTGGTGAAGCCAAACCAGTAGAGATGAAAGTTGGGGATAGGATCCCTGGTGGTGCAAGAAACTTGGATGGTATGATGATAGTCAAGGTACATTCCCGTACATCTGTTCCAAAGGTCCATCAGTTTCATGCCCCTTTTTTGTATACCATATCCATCTTGTGCAAGCATTACGATAAAATCCTAGGTTGTTAATGTAGGCACTTAACTATAAACGTCATTTTGATCCTTCCTTTAATGTTTCGTTTAGGCGACGAAAACATGGAATGAGTCAACACTGAACAGGATTGTGCAGCTGACTGAAGAAGCACAGTTGAATAAACCAAAGCTGCAAAGGTGGCTAGACGAATTTGGAGAGCAGTACAGTAAGGTTGTAGTAGCTCTGTCTCTTGGAGTTGCTATCCTTGGACCATTTCTATTTAAGTGGCCCTTCATTGGCACGTCAGGTAAATGATCTAAATGCTTTGGTTTCAGCTAAACCTGTCAATGCTTATAGTTGGCTTTCGGGAACACTTTTGTGATTCATACTATTCTATTGATATGTCTTTAAATATGATATATGCTCATCAGCTAATTTGTGAGCTCATCAATTATCTGTTTACCTTATGGCTTGAGAACAATTTATGCTCTCTGGCCAGTCTATTCTATCATATATTAATAGGTTTTATTTCCTTAACATCAAGTCTATCTTCCTTCGGCTCTTATTTTTTTGCCTTCGTCTCCTCCATTTGGGTGGCTTGTAGTTTGCAGAGGATCAGTTTACCGAGCATTGGGGCTTATGGTTGCCGCATCACCATGTGCATTAGCAGTAGCTCCTCTGGCTTATGCCACTGCAATCAGCGCTTGTGCAAGTAAGGTATTGATCTTCTATGTAGCTACCACTTTGATATGTCTGAGAGGATATATCTTGCACATGCGAGAACTAAAGTATATGTTTGTTATATACTTATATTGCTTATTCGGGCAGCCGGACAAGTACAGATGTCTGCTGTAGCAAAACAATGGTGTATATATTATCAGAACACACCTTATCTCATCCTTTATAACCTAGAAAGCCATAAGTGATTCTGAAGATCCCAAAATGAAAACAATAAATAAACTAGATGTCAACCAAGTGCTTTGATAGTTTATAAATTTCAAAATTTTCTCAAGGGAATACAAATGTGGTTTAGAAAATTTTAATTGGTATTTTGTGTTTTTAGGGAATATTACTGAAGGGTGGACATGTATTTGATGCTTTGGCATCGTGTAACACGATTGCTTTTGATAAAACTGGAACACTGACTACTGGGGAGCTTATGTGCAAAGCGATTGAGCCTATTCATGGACATCGGGAAGTGTTTAGATCGAAAGGTGCTTGCTGTACGCCTAATTGTGAGAAAGAAGCTCTTGCTGTAGCTGCTGCAATGGAAAAAGGGACTACTCATCCCATTGGAAGGTATTGTATTCGGTTGGAGCTGAATAGGGGACTCGTAAACTTCTATCTTTCAGATTTCAGAATTTCTCAAATTGAATTGTCTTCTACTTCTTCCATTTCTCTTCCCTACACCTTTTCATTTTGGACCTCCATTTTCTTTTTTGTAACTTACATTTTACTTGTACATATTTAGGGCGTAGAAGCTTTTTCGTTGATGTCTTATTTGCGTCACAAAGAGTCAACTAAAGGCTTTCTGAAATAATTTTATGATGGCTTGTTTTAGTTCAATTTGGTTCATGGAACAACAGTCTTTAATGACTGTTATTTTAGAGTTAACTCGAACACATTCTGACCAACCATTGTGCACAAAAGTTAAAATCATCTTATCTTACTGTCAAACATATACTTGTATGTTTTGAGTTTATGAGTCTGCAGATCTCGTTTAAACCTCAGCCGAGTCATGTTAAATGAACAACCTATCCATGTTTAAGTTTCTTTATTTATCTAGCATTTCTATTATGTTCATGATGTTAATATTTTCTTTCCCTCGCAAACTTATATAGGGATATTTTTGTTTTTCAGAGCTGTTGTGGACCACAGCATAGGAAAAGATCTTCCCTCCCTGGCCGTCGAAAACTTTGAATCATTTCCCGGTAGAGGTCTCTATGCAACATTGACAGGTGTTGAGGTATAAACAATTCAGTGTACTTTTCTACTTGTTGTAGATTATTTTGCCGCTGAGTGTAACACAATATATGTGATACTTTGTGGATGTCCTGTGCTTAGTTTTCTTCGTGAATCTTCAACTAGGAAATGTAGGATACTTTGCTGCTAGAACAGAATAATGGAAAACATGCTCTGTTACACCTTCCGGTTGTTAGAACATATGTTTATGTAGGCTGCTTTTATTTTGTTTATATCGGCATTTGGCAGTAACATGTAGCTGCAATTATTTTTAATGTTCAATAGTCAGGAACAAGAAATGGGGAACTGCTGAAGGCATCACTTGGTTCAGTAGAGTATATTGCCTCACTGTTTAACTCAGAGGATGATTCGAAGAAGATAAAAGAGGCTGTGAGCACATCTTCCTTTGGAAGTGACCTTGTACATGCGGCTCTATCTGTTAATAGTAAGGTCAGTTGTCTCTCTAAACCATAAATTAAAAATATTTCGGAAATATGTTCTCCAGTTGATCTATTATCTATCACATAGTTTGATATATGGCCTCTTTGGGTCCTATCATTTCTATTGCACCTATGACACCATGAAGGAAAAACTGATTCAGATGACACCCAATTTTCGAATTCTAACAACTTTTATGCAGGTAACACTATTTCACTTCGAGGATAAGCCTAGACCGGGTGTTGCAAGTGTAATATCTGAGTTGAAAGATCATGGGAAGCTTCGTGTGATGATGTTAACCGGTGACCATGAATCAAGTGCTTCCAGAGTTGCAAGTACTGTCGGGATTAGTGAAGTGTACAGCAGCCTGAAGCCAGAGGATAAGCTTAATCAAGTGAAAACTATTTCAAGAGATATGGGTGAGATTTTCAAATTTTAAATTCCACACATGCTGAATTATAGATTTTAGACTCATCGATAGGTGATTGTCACACTAATCTACCCATGTATTGCCAATCATTTAGTTTGGCATGTTTGCGCAAATGATTAATGGTTCATTAGAAACACCAGACATGCCAAACTAAATGATTTGCCAATCCTAAAATTTAAACATCAGACATGCCAAACTAAATCATTTTTAAATTCCGATGCTTAAATTTTTTGACAAGCAACTCAAAACCATCCTTGATATATTTGGTTAGATATCCATTAGAAAGAAAAAAAACTAAACAGCTGGAAAGGTTGTGTCTGAAGCACTTGATGCACAATTAATTTCTGCTGAGCAAGTTCCAATACTTCGCAGGAGGGGGTTTGATTATGGTTGGTGATGGGATCAATGATGCACCAGCGCTTGCTGCTGCCACCGTAGGCATTGTGCTCGCTCAACGTGCCAGTGGAACAGCTATAGCTGTGGCAGATGTTCTTTTGTTGCGGGACGACATTTGTACTGTACCATTTTGTATTGCTAAAGCCCGTCAAACTACTTCACTGGTATTTTCTTGCTATGCTCTGTTCTGCTCTACATGTCTGTCCCTGGGAATTGTGTTGTCCACCATTAGCTGAAGTTAACATCTGCCTGCAGGTCAAGCAAAGTGTGGCTCTCGCACTTTCATGCATAATACTTGCTGCTCTTCCATCTGTTCTGGGTTTTCTCCCACTTTGGTTAACGGTGATGCTCATCTGTAAACATGGTTGTTAAGTTTTCAGTGCTGTGTAATCAGTGGCAATCTTCTAATCTCTATCAACATGCGGATGTGATAAAAAATTTGGAAAAAGAAATACCTCACACTATTTGCTGCTGCTGACCTGTCTTCTCATCTAATTATGATGTAGGTTCTTCTGCACGAAGGTGGTACGCTTCTTGTTTGCCTAAATTCTATTCGTGCCTTAAACAACCCCACTTGGTCCTGGAAGCAGGATTTCCAGCTCATGCATAAAGGATTCATGTCATCTTTAGCTATGATGTTGAGAAGACCGCCAATTTCAGATACCGTACAGGCTAAACCAGTGTAACTGTGTAGTTTGATAGTCTCTTTTATGTTCCATATCTCACATATTTCACTCAAAGTGAGTAGATAACAGATGGATATTTGTGCATAACTCTTCCTTGTATCATTTTATCTTGTACATAATTTTAGCAGTCCATTATCATCTTTTCGGCAGTTTACCCCCTAATCTGTGTAAAGGACCCATTTTTACTGTACCAAGCACAATGAGGACATGGATATTTCACAATGGAAGCTCAAGCTGTTATCCTTCCTTTATGAAAATACTAACATACTTGAATCCATATTCATTTTTATCTTATTAGTATTTGGCGGTTTCAGAATTTGGTGTATAGATGTAGTTTACCTTAATTTTATTACGCTGTAAATTTGTAACTGGAATGATGTTTGTAAAAATTGTACTGTTGTAATAAGAACTTCTTAAACATCATTAAGTTTTATGTTATTTGGTTTTAAGCTGGTTTTGATGATAGGAAAAACTTCTGACGATATACACTGTTAAAGCTTAATTCAGTTCAGACTTGAGAACCATGCCCACCCAATTATTCAACCAAACAGCATTGAGAACCAAGAAACAATGGTTCTAAGGAGAAATTAGGAAGAAGGGATATCGGTGGGACATCAACCTAAGAAGAAGGGATTGAATCCCAAAGCTTGGTGGGGATTATGTCTGCCTAAAAGGTAGGGAGGCCTTGGCTTTAAAAATCTAAGGAAGCTTAACCTAGTTCTTCTTACTAAAATGGCTTTAGGGAGTTGGTCACCAATCCAAATGACCTATGCTCTACCGTATTGAAATCAAAATACTTCCCAAATCGTTCACCTTTACATAGTAGTTCTAGAAAACAAAGTAGTTGGATATGGAAAGGTATTAGGAGAAACTGGATATAGCTAAACAATATCATGCGTGGGAGGTTGCGAATGATGAGGATATCAATATATGGAAGGATAATTGGATTTATCAAAATGCCTTTAGAAAAGCCAACTGAATTCTATTTACAAGACTGTAATGAAGTATTTCAACTAATAAATCCGTACACTCATGAATGAGAGGAATCAACATTGTCGGAGTTATTTAATGAACATCAGATTAACAGTATAATGCAAATCACTTACTTAACTTGCCACAGGTAAGGATAAAATTAGGTGGTCTCCCACTACCTCAGGTAAGCATACTATTAAATCCGCTCATTGGCAATTGATCAGTTCTCAACGTACTGCTACCTCTCAAGAACAAAAACATTGGTTAAGATTATGGCATCTTGATGTTTTTCCTAAGTTCAAATTGTTCATATGGAAATGTTTACATAACATCTTACTTTGAAATCTTTCTTGTTCAGAATTAGTGTTACAGAAAACTATTTATGCCCCTTATGTGATGCAGCTGAAGCATATGGAGCGTTTATTTTTTTTATTGTTCTTTTGCTAGGGCAGTTTGGTTTGGTAGCTTGCCTCAATTTTTTTTTCTGTGCTTGCTACATTCAATAATATTCGTGATTGGATGATAAGTTGGTTAGATGTTATACAAAATACGGCATTGTCGGGTGAGCAAAAGAAGTATATTATGGTACTTTGGCAGGTAAGGAAAGCAAGGTGTAAAGCTAGTATTGAACACCTGAAACAGAACCTTGTTGATGTTATACATAAGATAGGCATGCAACTTGAGTCTCTGAGTCAAACTCAGAATTTGTATTGTAATCTTCAAAGGTTTGCTATTTGCATTCCTAAATATCAACCGGATTTCATATTGACAAATGATTTTCTCATGAGACATACAAAATGTGACCTGATGTTTGTAGATGCATCCAGAACTAACAGTTCTAAATATTGCAGGCTGCGAAGTCATCTGGTACAAAGCTAATAGAGCCTTCGGAGCAGCAAGATGTTGGACAACAACATATACAAACTCAGTTGTAGATGCTGAAGCTCAGTCTATACTTTAAGCAATTAAGTGGTCTAATCATCTTCAGTTAGAGAAAGTTATCTATATTTCAGATAATCTAACTCTAGTTCAGGCTATTAATGAAGCTCCTGCAACATTGCACTGGACAAAATTTTCAATTGTGAATAACTGTAATATCGGCATTTCCTCATTTGTAAAATCTAAATGTGTGTATGTAGATAGAAAATGTAAAAAAGCAGGTGGATACTTTAGCTATTCTGGCGAGAAAATCTCATGCAACAAAGGAATGGGATACGTTTCCTTATGGAGTTTTCCGAAAATATCCCGATTTCTTATGTAACTTTTTTGTTGTTAAACTACACGGGTTTACTTTAAAAAATAAAAATAAATCACATTTAAACCATATATTTTAATTTCCACTATATATCTCATAGCAGTCAATCATAACTAGTTTAGGGCTATCAGTAAAAATCCCTTAACCTATTATTTTCGTGAATGGTTAATTTGTCCCTGATTAATTAATATTAAATTAATCACTTTAGTTTTTAATTAACTGTGATAGATGTGGAATTAAATGATGTCAATCAAACTTCAAAACATGAAACAAATTAGAAAAAAAAAATTGAATTTTGTTAAGAAAACCAACCTAAAATCGGTGGATCAGATGACACTCGTATACTGATCCTGGGTTGGTGTTCTTTATTCATTTAGAACACAAAAAAGACGGCGGATACATGTTTATATAAAGGACGATTGTAAAGAAACAATGGGTGTACGTAGGAGCACATATAAACCGGTCGTTATATACATCTTCGTAAAGGAAAGTCTCATTCACTTCAAAGAATTAGCGGATATAGGTAGATATAAAAGCCGATTGAAGCACAATAGTCGGTGGACGTGGGATCTCATATAAGGTGATTGTAATACACTTTCTTAAATTAAAATTTCATTCATACTTTCAGGATTTTTCTTCTTCGTTTCAAATCAATCTAACTCACTTTCTTAGACATCACGGTCGCACTTAGCATGTGTAAGAAGCCTTTTAACTCCTAGGAGACCTTAGTGGACGAGTTGTGTCTCGTAAGGGTTTACATATATATATACCTAATAATCAACTATAAGTCTTAATCTTCATCAGAGGAATATTCCTCCGAAGTTCTGATATGTCAGGCGCAATACTATGGAATTTTTGACTTCATGAATTGATAGCTTTCTTCAAATATGAATTTTTTCTTTATCCTCAAAGTATTGCCTTTTTGCGATTCCCTCCTATATAAAACGCAAATAACAACTTTATTTGTTAGTGATATTTAATAGAAAGATCAAACAACTTAGCTTATGTAAAAAAAACTCGAAAAATGCTTAAAAATTGTTGGACCGACAATCCTAAATGGTTGCCGTAAAAAATGCCATGTTGTATGGCTACATAGTCGACCGTCCCCTTTTGGATACATTGGTACCTATCGTGTATCTGTCGAAAACTTCTTTCATTTTTATTTATATAATCATCACATATTGGATATGCACCCTCCCCATCTCGGGTGCAACCCTTTCGTCTTGGACACTTTACGTTGGATTTCATTGTATCATGTTTTGATTATGGTCAAATCTTCATATGAATCATATGATTCCATGCTTGTAGAGGTACCAAATGATTTTGAAAGATTAGATAATGAAATGAAATTTGTAGAGTACATGAAACTATGTCATTGTTGTTTGAGTATTGGATGGAGTAGGAGTGAATAAACGATGTAAATTTAGGGAAAATTGGGTCCATGAAAGAGGTCGTTCTTATATAGAGGAAGACCCAACGACTATTTTTTTTCTTCCGAAAACCACCTATAAATTGGCTTTCCACCAACTAGAATCAATCTATATGGTTGTCCACATCGACCGATTGAAGCGTAAAAATCAACAAAACAGTTGAAGTTTCCACTAGCTATAATCGGTTGATATGGTTATAAACATCCACCGATTGTAGCCTAAAAAATCAACAAAAAATTGAGATTTTTATGGCATTCCATGATCGAATACATATGAACATCTATATCAACCGATTATGAAATGGAATTTAGTGGATCAATTGGCACGTAAAGACATGTCATCCTATTGTAAGCTTTTAATTACAAAACCATAAGTTCATTCATGCATAAACCCACTGTACCATAAACACATTGCAAACCACAATTAAAAACCATCGTCCAAACAAGTCTTACGATAATTAAAAGCCAAAAAAATCTTAAAACCATAAATTTAAAATGTCTTAATTATATCATAATAAAGTAGCATGGAGCAGCAGCATTGGCAACAATACCATAGACATTGGCAGCAGGACCATCAGCAGCTGTCTGGAATTCATACAACTCCGTCATTTGTTTATCATGTGCCCTCCGGAGTGCAATTTTTTTTCTCCTCATTTTTTCAAAATTAATAAGCTCAATGAGTTCTTCATAGGAAATTTTATCATCCAGTTCCAGTGTTCTCTCTAATTTGGTCTCTCTGCCATATGCGAACTTGTATAGGCTTCTTTGGATTACCTCTGGCTTCCTATCCATATCTTTTTGTTGGATATTTCAATAATAGAACCCTAGGTGACTGAAATCCATATGTACAAAAAGTAAATTTAAAACAAATATATATAAGTATGACTAAAGAAGCAAAGTTTCAAAATGAAATCCATTAAACCGGTGGATTGGACACATGTAAATCTACCGATTTGTGCTGGATAAAACCCTAACAAAAATAAAACCCAAAAAATCGGTGGATAAGATACATAAAATCCAGTGATTCTTGCTGGAAAAAGCTCCAGATTAATGAAATCCAATGAATCGGTAGATAAGACGCATGCATATGAATGTATTCAAATAGAATAAATTCAAAAGATTATTGAAAAAATTCGATGGATATAAATATGAATACCCACAAATTATATTTGCAAAAAATAAAAATAAAAATAAAAATAAAAATTAATACACCAGAATCGGTTGATGTTAAAGAATCTTATAGGATCATCCTAGTTATGTTATTTGGAAATGTAGAACATCAACATAATCGGGGAAAGCAGACGTATTTTATGCACCAAATTTACTGACATATCCAAATAGATCAACACGGTAGATCTACATCCATCGATTCTGGGAAGTTTTCAAAAGTATGATTTACAAAAGTCCAATTCTAAATGAAAAAGCGGGGGTCTAAAAACCACACCCAATATTTCGTTTAGGCAATCTTTATGGACTAACTCAATATATTTCAAAGAGAATCAACTAGACAGTCAGACTCAATCAAGGAAAATACATCCAAGAGTTATATCTCTGTTTCTCAATGTAATCAGTAAATCAAACAAATAGAAATCCCTGAGCCTGATTATTATGAGAAACAACTTGAACGGTACCAACCAAAGGTTGGATTATCTAATTGATTGAACTACGCACAATCTGTGATATTTCAATTATATAAACAAATATAATGCGGAAAAGAAATAACACAGACACCATAAATTTTGTTAACGAGGAAACCGCAAATGCAGAAAAATCCCTGGACCTAGTCCAGATTTGAACACCACATTGTATTAAGCCGTTACAGACTCTAGCCTACTACAAGTTAACTTCTGACTGGAATGCAGTTGAGCCTTAACCAATCTCACACTGATTAAGGTACAATCGCGTTCCTTACGCCTCTGAATCACAGTAGGACTTTACGCACTTTATTCCCTTAGCTGATCTCACCCACAACTAAGAGTTGCTATGACCCAAAGTCGAAGACTTGATATTCAAATCTGTCTCACACAGAAAAGTCTATTGAATAGATAAATCTGTCTCCCACAGAAATACCTACGAGTTATTGTTCTGTCTTTGATAAATTAAGGTGAACAGGAACCAATTGATACACCGGTCATATATTCCCGAAGAACAACCTAGTAATATCAATCACCTCACAATAACTTAACCGTATGGTAGCGGAACAAGATATTGTGGAATCACAAAGAATGAGACGAAGAGCTTTGTGATTACTTTTTATATCTTACCTATCGGAGATTAAATCTCGAGCAAATCTTAGAGAAGATAATACTCAATACGATAGAACAAAGTAAGATCAGAACACGCAACTACAGAGAAAATAGTTGGGTCTGGCTTCAGAATCCCAATGAAGTCTTTAAGTCGTTAACCTATAATGATTTTAGAAAAACCTAGGTTAAAGGAGAATCGACTCTAGCCGCAACTAGTATCACACAGGAGCTGTAGGGAATAAAATTTCCCAGTTGCTAGAGTTCTCCCTTATATAGTCTTCAAATCAGGGTTTGCAATCAATGTTACCTTGGTAACAAAGCATTCAATATTCACCGTTAGATGAAAACCTGATTAGATTCAAGCTAATATCTTTCAACCGTTAGATTGAACTTAGCTTGTTACACACAAATGAAATATACTTTTATTTAGATATGGGTAACCGTACCTAAACGTGTATACTGAGTTGGCTCAATAACAGTTAACCGAAGTTAGCAATATGAACACTTTCATTTCAACCTTGTTCATCTTAATCACAACTAGTTCGAATGACTCAAATGAACCTAGTTATAGAGTTGTTCAATTGTTTATATATTCTCATAGAAGTATACAAGACACAATTGAAGCAAAATCGGTTTTGAGTCACTCGAATCGATTCATGAACATTATAGCCACGGTTTGCAAAGATTGCATTCCTTATTAGATAAATATATTTGTTCATGAGTATGTAAACATACATAACCGATTTTAGAACTTAACCCACTCAAGTATGCAAATGGGTACGCATACCTAAGTTCCCGGACCTGGTCTTGTTCGCCAGTATACAAGTATTATATTCTCATAGAAGTATACAAGATACAATTGAAGCAAAATCGGTTTTGATTCACTCGAATCGATTCATGAACATTATAGCCACGGTTTGCAAAGATTGCATTCCTTATTATATAAATGTATTTGTTCATGAGTATGTAAACATACATAACCGATTTTAGAACTTAACCCACTCAAGTATGCAAACGGGTATGCATACCTAAGTTCCTGGACCTGGTCTTGTTCGCCAGTATGCAAACGGGTACGCATACTGTCATTCATGACCGAACTCAGTTGAAACCAGTACGCATACGGGTATGCATACTATAGTTCCCGGACTTCAACTGTTGAATCAGTATGCATACGGGTATGCATACTAAATTCCCGGACTTGGAATACACTTGCAACAGTTAGCATACAAGGATGCATACTGTGTTATATCCAATCAAAGGTTAATTGTTCTAAACTCCAATTTTAATCATTAAAACATTCTTAGAAGATGAGAATAGCTGTCTCACACAAACTATTAGCTTCAAAGAAATTTTCAAGTAATCAAATGATCAATACGAAACATTCCAAGTCTACATCAAATGACTGTCTCACACAAATCATGTAAGATGTTACCAGGTGATTTTCACATGATCATCTTTCTACTTTCGTCAAGAATAAAAGTGAAAAAGCGGGGGTACAATAACCTCACCCAATATTTCGCTTAGCAATCTGTATGGACTAACTCTAATATACTTTCAAGAGAAAGACAGTCAGACTCAATCTTAATAAAAAGTATATCAAAGAGTTATATCTCAATTTCTCGATTCAATCCGCAATCAAACAAATAGGAATTTGCGAGCCTGATTGAATACAAGAGAAATAACTTGAACGGTACCAAAGACCAATGTTCAAGGATCAATAAATTTCAATCAACAACCAAAGGTTGGATTTGCCAATTGATCGATACAATGCACAACATGTGATATTTCAATTATATAACAAAATATAATGCAGAAAAGAAATAACACAGACACCAGAAGTTTTGTTAACGAGGAAACCGCAAATGCAGAAAACCCCCGGGACCTAGTCCAGATTTGAACACCACACTGTATTAAGCCGCTACAGACACTAGCCTACTACAAATCTAACTTCGGTCTGGACTGTAGTTGAACCCTAATCAATCTCACACTGATTCAAGGTACAGTTGTGTTCCTTACGTCTCTGATCCCAGCAGGATACTACGCACTTGATTCCCTTAGCTGATCTCACCCACAACTAAGAGTTGCTACGACACAAAGTCGAAGACTTGATAAACAAATCTGTCTCACACAGAAAAGTCTATTGAATAGATAAATCTGTCTCCCACATTTATACCTACGAGATTTTGTTCCGCCTTTTGATAAATCAAGGTGAACAGAAACCAATTGATAACCCGGACTTATATTCCCGAAGAACAGCCTAGTATTATCAATCACCTCACAATAATCTTAATTGATTAACGAAACAAGATATTGTGGAATCACAAACGATGAGACGAAGGTGTTTGTTACTACTTTTCTATCTTGCCTATCGGAGATATAAATCTCAAGCCAATCTTACGATTGTACTCAATCACAATAGAAAACAGCAAGATCAGATCACGCAACTACAGAAAAAATAGTTGGGTCTGGCTTCACAATCCCAATGAAGTCTTTAAGTCGTTAACCTACAGGGTTTCGTGAAAAACCTAAGGTTAAAGGAGAATTGACTCTAGCTTATGCAACTAGTATCACACAGGAGGTGTGGGGATTAGGTTTCCCAGTTGCTAGAGTTCTTCTTTATATAGATTTCAAATTAGGGTTTGAAATCTAAGTTACCTTGGTAACAAAGCATTCAATATTCACCGTTAGATGAAAACCTGATTAGATTCAAGATAATATCTTTCAACTGTTAGATCGAACTTAGCTTGTTATACACAAATTAAATGTACCTTCATTTAGGTTTTGGTAACCGTACCTAAACGTGTACACTTAGTCGGTTCAATAATAGTTAACCAATGGTTAGCCATATGAGCACTTTCATATCAACCTTATTCATCTTTACCATAACTAGTTCAAGTGACTCAAATGAACTAGTTAGAGAGTTGTTCAATTGCTTAGATCTCATAAAAGTATACAAGACACAATCGAAGAAAAATCGATTTTGATTCACTCGAATCAATTCATTAACATTATAGCCATGGTTTGCAATGATTGCATTCCTTATTATATAAATGTTTTAGTTCATGAACAAACCGATTTTAGAAAGTAACCTTCTTAGGTATGCAAACGGGTACGCCTACTTAAGTGACAGGATTGAGTTTGTTTTTCACTTCCAAACTCCAGCAGAAATTCACGGACGTGAACTTTCCGCCAGTATGCATACGGGTTCGCATACCTACCCGGATTTCCAACAACCGCCAGTACGCGTACGGGTACGCATACTTTAGATTTCCGGTTTTGGAGTTTTACACAAATGTGAGAACACACTATGTTTATATCCAAACATGGTTACTTGATCTAAACTCTCATTTCAATCATTGAAACTTTCTTAGAGGATGTTATAATAGTTGTTATCCACAAACTATTTATATCAAAGCGATTTTCAAGTTATTGAAATAATCAACATGACTTTCGTCACGAGTAAAGATGAACTTGGCTAAAGCGAAAGCTTACCAACACATATTTTGAGAAATAGATAAGCGAGATAAACTTAGCTCGAAATAGCAAATGTGTATAATGGAAGTCTATTTAGCAATACGACTTTTGTTTCTAAATAGGAGATAGAATAGATAGACTTTTGAGTGATAGATAAGTTCAAGTCTCCACATACCTTTTGTTGATGAAGTTCCACAAGTTCCCTTGAGTAGTTCTTCATCTTCATTCGATGAACGCCGTGGAGTCTAGAGCTCAACTACGTAGTGAGACTTAGCTATAAGTAAACTAGAAATCAAGACTTATAGTTTTGGCAACTAAACTTGACAAACAAGCTTGAGATAGCAATGCTTGCGAGTTCGACCGAGCAATGCTTTAACAATCTCCCCCTTTATCAATTTTAGTGACAAAACTATCAATACATATGGAATACAAAATAAATAAACTTTGTAGCTTCTCTTCCAAATGCTTGATCTCCTTGGTTCTTCAACATTACTCGAAATCTTCGTCACTTCCAAGTACTCCAATGATTCCAAATGTGTTCAACTCCACATCATTGTTGTTGAAGATCCGTAGCTATAACAATGAAAACCACTATGGTAATATGTATCACTCTCCCTTAGTCAATACTTCATCTCACAATGAAAACCACTCCCCCTTACATAATGATCCGTAAACCATATGTATTTGTAGTGTGAACTACACAATAATTCTCCCCCTTTTTTTCAATATAAATTGGCAAAGGTACGAAAACTAGCGGGATCATAATGAAATTCTCATAGAGATACTTCATGACTAAAAGAGAACATATCAACTTTGTTTCGATGATTTCACATAATCGAAACTTAGTGTATTCATCAAGGAGTTTATAAAGATACAAGATAACTCCTACAATATAACACATCCGCACTCCCCACAAAGATTTGGCAATTAAGCACAAGTTCAATTAAGAACTCTCCCCCATAAAATGTCATTCCCGAAAGAACAACAAGATTGACCTTACTTTTACAAGAAAAGAAGGATTTCTTTGGACATTAACAAATCGCATGAAACATGCATATGTATCCAGAAAACTCAATTAAATTAACCACAAAGGAACCTCAATGATTAATTTAATCGGAAATGCTCAACATAAGAACACTTACGGAGCCATACAATACTTTCACATAGAAGTGGATCAGGGAAAGATCAATACTACGGAATATTCAAAGATTCATTCTATTTTTTTTTATCAATATTTGCATAATGATACTATAGACTTAATCTTCGACATCAAAAGTTTATTCTATTTTCTATCAATATTTGCATAATGACATAATAGACTTAACTTTTGACATATATGGGACAATCATCGTTCACGGATGTAAACACACATATCCCATAACATTATTTGCAATATATAAAACCAATTAAGATTAATACTGCAAAATCATCTCCCAAATAAACTTTAGAAATTAAATAAATAAATCTAAAAACATTGCAAGATGAAAATCGTTGGCAATAGCTATGTGTAATCACTATATAGGCTATTCCAAACCCTATTTATCTTTCTTAAAACGCAAGAATAAATTCTCATAAGAAGTTTCCTAGACAAAAATCAAGTTTCTTTGATAACTTCATACCTTTGAAAAGCTCCATCATAAAAGGTATCACTGATATCCTTGATTCTTTTAACTGTAGAGACTCCATGTTTATGGGTTAGAACATTAACTTTTCGATCAACAATGGGGGAAAGCTTCCTAGCTTTGACGCAACCCATGATGATTTTCTTCTGATTCCTGATCAAGATCTTTTGATTTTCAAGGATTTTGGTCTGACCATCATTAAGCTGATTCATTTGCAGTTGAAGATTTGCAAATTCGATCTTTGAGTCATCCTGAAAAAAGAATTAAATCCTTGACAGATTCACCAATCCAAGAGTTGTACTCTTTCCTTGCAATCATCTTTTTCAAGATAAGTTCTTGAACTGAATTGCATCCTTTAATGTCTTCTTCCATCTCAAGATTCACCACTTCCTGAGGTCTTGAGGAGTTCTCCATTTTTTTTTAATTAGGGAAGGAAAAACAATATAATATAGGGTACATTAATTATATACCCCTAGTTTTGACACCCAATAAATATAACATTATCATTTAAAAACCTTATCCATTTAAAAATAGATTACCTTAATACCCTCATTCATATAAATTTTTTTTTTCCTAAAATACAACAAATTTCTTTTTCTACCACCTAACCGCCACCGCCACACCGCCATTCCGCCACCACTAGCACCACCGCATATCCACCACCACCACCACCAAAAATTCCATTCCACCAAAACCGCTTAACGACCACCACCACTCCGCCGCCGCTGCCACCACCACCACTCCGCCGCCGGTGGTGTCAACAACCGAAGTTGATCCCCAAAACAAAAATCAGAAAAAATAAATAAATTATGGTGTCAACAACCGAATAGTGTCAACAACCGGAGTAGATCCCATAAACAAAAATCAATAAATAAGGAAAAAAAAATGGTGGCAACAATCGAAGTTGATCCCAAAACAAAAATCAAAAAATGAAAAAAATAAATAATATGGTGTTCAACAACCGAAGTTGATCCCCAAAATTAAAATTTAAGAAAATGTTCAAATTATATATGGTGTCAACAACCAAAGTTGATCCCAAAATATGGTGTCAACAACCCAAGTTGATCCCCAAATTAAAAAATTCGAAAAAAATTCAAATTATGTATGGTGCCGACAACCAAAGTTGATCCTCAACAATCATATTTGATCCGCAAAATTAAAAGTTCGGAAAATATTCAAATTTGTATGGTGTCAACAACCAAAGTTGATCCCACAAATTGACGTATTAAAATTAATGAACCCGATGTGAATCGAACACGCATCTTCTTACGTGGAGTCAAGTGTGCTACCATTACACCACAAATTCATCTTATATAAACATGAGTACTGAATTCAAATCTTAATAAAATGAAGACACTAAACACATAAGTACTACTATTTAGAAGTCAACGGGAGCTTGAAGAAAACAATGTACCTTGTGCAAGATGAAAGCCAATATTTCTAACTTAAGCTAGGAAGTACTTAGTACACCTGTGACGGCATAACATTTGGAAATATTTCATCAAAACAAAAAGAACTCAATGCTTTCAGCAAGTTATATATATTCCCATAAACAAGTTCCCATGAACAAGTCATGCCAGTTAAAACTCATACTGAAAGAACCTACATGAGAGACTATGTGGCTACCTGCCAACTACGAGCACCTACAAATTTCACATACCTAGCTATAAATTTTAGCATACAACTGTATGTAAAATAATATGTCGGAAGTTCACACACTAACAACAAGACATTATTATTCATTAAAAAATAAAGATAAAAACATGTGGTACGATATTTAAAACTGAATGCACCTGCTAAGTGCTAACCATTGATGAACCACTGGCGACATCAAGAGAGAGTGAGTGTATACCTGAAGAATATGGAAGAGCACCTGAACTGTTAGTGCACTTGTATACCTAAATGAACCACTAGCGACAGATAGTGAATTAACTGACAATCACTAATGGCTGCATTGCACATCTGTAGACAAAAATTCATATAATGAACCACTGGCAACATAGAGTGAATCAACCAAAAGAAATCATTCAAATAGATACGCATCACGCAGAGTCGACTTATAGTTTTTCTGATCAAGTTAAATGAAGATTTGGAAATGACTTTTGGTACCAATATAAAATTTAGTCTAAAAGAGAATAATTCCAAAATGTATACGCAGATTTAGAAATGAAAAGTGTTAGTAAATCACAATTTACTAGAGAATAATTGCACATATGATATAACCAGAAGAATATCAATCACATTTTAGTACAATGTATACCATTTTAGTAAAATTCTTCTGGTTAGTATTGTCGGGAAAGCGAGGTTACGTTCATCTCGAACCGGTATGCTTCCATAGAAGTCAATTCCATGAAACATCCTACTTTAGATAATTAGCTCGAATCCTCCACTTACATCTTTAGATTAGCATGACCGAATAATACTAGCACGAATATATAATCAATACGATAATAGACAATAACACATGACACAAAGATTACGTGGTTCACCTACCCTTTGTAGGCTACATCCACGGCCAAAACCACCCCGAGAATCTTCATTATCATAACAAGTTATTACATCGTCACACATCATATAATCAACTAGTTATATAAACCACTAGCGCTAAACGTTAGAAACAACAATACATATTACGAAGAATTTACCTCTTCTTTTGTTCTTCTTCTTCCATAAACCTCCACCGCCATGGTTGCTTCGAATTTAGACAAGAACATGAAGAACATCATAAATTCTAGTTTCTCCCATACGAACCCTAGAAACCCTATATTTCTCCCATACCCGTTCTCACTACAAGTCTCTTTTCTCACATTGATTTTTCCCCATGATCAACCATTGTAGGACACAACGGTTGTGACCCTTGATCACTCTTGTCAAAGGATCTCCAAGAGAATGGATTTCTGCTCACAATATAAGCCCTCTTATATAGTAAACAAATCCTTGCTCCCCAAGTCTTAGAACTCCTAAAAATAGACTCACACCTTAATTAGGAAATCCCTAAACTAGGAAGCCACATAACTCTGGAAACACCCAAGTTACGTTCCGGTAAGTTCCGGAATCTTCACGGAAAAACCCCCCTACAAGTATAACCAGGAGAGGACATTAGATTCTTTGGCCTAGTAAACCAGTATCAAAATAACAACAATCAATTTCAGTCCCCAAAAATCATAATAAACAATCAATTTTAGTCCCCAAAAATCATAATAAAGACGGAATAGTTACCGATCAGGGAGAAATCAATTTTGTTGAATGTATACCCTTCATTTTTCGCAGCAGGGTGAAATCACCACAACCACCGTTCATAAACCATAATCAGCTTCCTGATTCAAAAACCCAGTTAATTACGCATCACTATAATGAAGGTAAGTAAAAAAAACCAGTTAATTGCCACCTTAATGATTCAATGGGAATGAAAATAACGAATTGAAGAATAAGATAATCAATTACCTAAATGAAATATCGATTCGAAAAAAATGAATCCAAAATTAGGGTTTGAAAATGCAATCATGTACAATACAGTTGAAAATTCGAAATGAATCTAACGTTTGCTATGCTAGGGATTAGGTTTTAGAAATTAGTTTATCGTTGGTTGATCACTAGATTTGAGTTCTGAAGTTGAATCAGGTAAAAATCGATCTAAATCGATTGTTTAGGAGGTGGTGGTGCTGCTGCTTGTGGTGGATTTGATGGAAGTATAAGAGGATGTCTGAAAATGGTCGTGGGATTGTTAGAGGTGGTGACGAAATTAGAGGTGGTGCTGGAGTGGAGGTGGTGGCGATTCTTGCAACGATGAAGATGATGGTGGTGAGGTTTCTCGATTTTTCGTTTTGCAAATGAAGAAGTATTAGAACCGGGAACCACTTTAATACATAGGGAGGGTTAATTTGGTACTGTCAAATAATTTATATGGCTTTTCAGAAGGTGAGGGTATAATTGTTGATGGACAAGGCTATTTGTGAAGCCCATGAAAAAGGAGGGATAATTATACAATTTCCACTATAATATATATATATATGTTTATGAACAAGAGAATGACATCCTTGTTATGGAAACCCTAAAACTCCCAAGAAAGACACAGACGTTCGTGGACCTGGTATGAAAGGTTAATGGATCAAAAAAGATCCAAGAATAAGGAAATACTCTCTGTTTTCAGATATCTCTTACCTTCATAGCTCAATACTTAAAAGATTTAATCAAAGCATATGAAAAAGATACTGAAAAAGCGGGGTACAACAACCACACCCGATATTTCGCTTAGCAATCTGTATGGACAACTCCAATATAATTCCAAGAGAATTAACTAGACAGTCAGACTCAATCAATGGAAATATATCCAAGAGTTGTATCTCTGTTTCACAATGTAATCAGCAAATCAAACAAATAGAAATCCGTGAGCCTGATTATTTTGTGAAACAACTTGAACGGTACCAAAGACCAATGTTCAAGTGTCAATCAATTTATATCAACAACCAAAGGTTGTATTATCTAATTGATTGAACTACGCACAACCTGTGATATTTCAATTATATAAACAAATATAATGCGGAAAAGAAATAACACAGACACCAGAAATTTTGTTAACGAGGAAACCGCAAATGCATAAAACCCCCGGGACCTAGTCCAGATTTGAACACCACACTGTATTAAGCCGCTACAGACACTAGCCTACTCCAAGTTAACTTCGGACTGGAATGTAGTTGAGCCCTAACCAATCTCACACTGATCAAGGTATAGTTGCGCTCCTTACGTCTCTGAATCCCAGCAGGACTCTATGCACTTGATTCCCTTAGCTGATCTCACCCACAACTAAGAGTTGCTAAGACCCAAAGTCGAAGACTTGATAAACCAATCTGTCTCACGCAGAAAAGTCTATTGGATAGATAAATCTTTCTCCTACAGATGAACCTATGAGTTTTGTTCTGTCTTTTGATAAATCAAGGTGAACAGGAACCAATTGATATACCGGACTTATATTCCCGAATAACAGCCTAGAAATATAAATCACCTCACAATAATCTTAATCGTATGGTAGCGAAACAAGATATTGTGGAATCACAAACGATGAGACGAAGATGTTTGTGACTACTTTTTATCTTGCCTATCGGAGATTAAATCTCGATCAAATCTTAGAAAAGATAGTACTCAATCACGATAGAAAACAACAATATCAGAACATGCAACTACAGAGAAAATAGTTGGGCCTGGTTTCACAATCCCAATGAAGTCTTCAAGTCGTTAACCTACAGGGTTTCGTGAAAAACCTAAGGTTAAAGGAGAATCGACTCTAGTCGCAACTAGTTTCACACAGGAGGTGTGGGGATCAGGTTTCCCAGTTGCTAGAGTTGTCCTTTATATAGTCTTTAAATCAGGGTTTGCAATCAATGTTACCTTGGTAACAAAGCATTCAATATTCACCGTTAGATGAAAACTTGATTAGACTCAAGCTAATATCTTTCAACCATTAGATCGAACTTAGATTGTTACACACAAATGAAAAGTGACTTCATTTAGATATGAGTAACCATACCTAAACGTGTGCACCTTTGTTGGCTCAACAATAGTTAACCGAAGTTAGCCATATGAACACTTTCATATCAACCATATTCATCTTAACCATAACTATTTTAAATGACTCAAATGAAACTAGTTCTAGAGTTGTTCAATTGTTTATATTCTCATAGAAGTATACAAGACACAATTGAAGCAAAATCGATTTTCATTCACTCGAATCAAAGTCATGAACATTATAGCCACTGTTTGCAAAAGATTGAATTCCTTAATATATAAATGTATTAGTTCATGAACAAACCGATTTTAGAATATAATCCACTCAAGTATGTATACGGGTACGCATACCTAGGTGGTCGGACTAAGTTTGGGTTCGCCAGTACGCGAACTGGTACGCATACCACAAACTCAATTAAAGTCCCGAAACTTGAACCTCACGCTAGTACGCGTACTGGTATGCGTACTGAGTTCCCGGACCTTTAGTAAACCAAACAGTACGCATATGGGTATGCATACCATGGTTCCCGGACTTGGATTACACATATGCAAGTACGCATACTGTGCTTATATCCAATAGTTCAAAACTCTCATTTTAACCATTGAAACACTTTCGGAAGACGACAATAGCTGTCTCACATAAACTATTAGCTTCAACGCAATTTTCAAATGATCAAATGATCAATACGAAACATTCCGAGTCTACATCAAATCACTATCTCACACAATTCATGTAAGATGTTATAAGGCGATTTTCACATGATCATCTTTTGACTTTCGTCAAGAATATAAGATGAACTTGGTTAAAGCGAAAGCTTACCAACATATATTTCGAGAAATATGTAAGCGAGTTAAACTCAGCTCGAAATATCAAATGTGTATAATTGAAGTCTATATAGTTATACGACTTTTGTCTCAAATATGAGATAGAATAGATAGACTTTTGAGTGATAGATGAGTTCAAGTCTCCACATACCTTTTGTTGATGAAGTTCCATAAGCTCCCCTTAGTAGTTCTTCGTCTTCAATCGATGAACGTCGTGAAGTCTAATGCTCAACTACACTTTCTATCCTAATCCGAGACTTAGCTATAAGTAGACTAGAAATCAAGACTTATAGTTTTGGCAACTAAACTTGACAACAAGCTTGAGATAACAACGCTTGCGAGTTCGACCGAGCAGTGCTCTAACAGATACACTAGTTACTATGAGTCAAGATATTACTCAACATTCACAAAAGAAGAAAACAGCTAAATCAAACACAAGACAGATGGTAACCTACAGTAAACTTGAGCATCTCGCAAATATCATCCTTGTAACTCTCAAGTTAGATACAATGATGAAATTACCTAGAGCTAGGTAGCAAGGTGAGATGTAATCCCACCATGAATGTTGGGAGATGAGTTGTAAATGAAAAAGTGGGGGTCTAACAACCTCACCCAATATTTCCCTTAGAAATCTATATGGACTAACTCCAATATACTTTTAAGAGAATCAACTAGACAGTCAGACTCAATCTTAATAAAAAGTATATCAAAGAGTTATATCTGAACTTCTCGATTCAATCAAACTCAACAAATAGAAATCTGCGAGCCTGATTGAATACAAGAGAAATACCTTGAATGGTACCAAAGACCAATGTTCAAGGATCAATCAATTTCAATCAATAACCAAAGGTTGGATTTACCAATTGATCGATACAACGCACAACCTGTGATATTTCAATTATATAACAAAATATAACGCGGAAAAGATAACATAGACACCAGAAGTTTTGTTAACGAGGAAACCGCAAATGCAGAAAAACCCCGGGACCTAGTCCAGATTGAACACACACTGTATTAAGCCGCTATAGACACTAACCTACTACAAACTAACTTCGGTCTGGACTGTAGTTGAACCCCAATCAATCTCACACTGATCCAAGGTACAGTTGCGCTCCTTACGTCTCTGGTCCCAACAGGATACTACACACTTGATTCCCTTAGCTGATCTCACCCAAAACTAAGAGTTGCTATGACCCAAAGTCGAAGACCCTGTTGAAACCCTGTTAGTTAATGACTTATCTATTACCGTAGGTCGATTCTCCTTAACAGGGTTTCGTGAAAAACCTAAGGTTAAAGGAGAATCGACTGTAGCTTATGCAACTAGTATCACACAGGAGGTGTGGGGATTAGGTTTCCCAGTTGCTAGAGTTCTCCTTTATATAGATTCCAAATCAGGGTTTGCAATCTAAGTTACCTTGGTAACAAAGCATTCAATATTCACCGTTAGATGAAAACCTGATTAGATTAAAGCTAATATCTTTCAACCGTTAGATCGAACTTAGCTTGTTATACACAAATGAAATGTACCTTCATTTAGGTTTGGGTAACCGTACCTAAACATGTACACTTAGTCGGTTCAACAATAGTTAACCAATGGTTAGCCATATGAGCACTTTCATATCAACCTTATTCATCTTCACCATAACTAGTTCAAGTGACTCAAATGAACTAGTTAGAGAGTTGTTCAATTGCTTAGATCTCATAGAAGTATACAAGACACAATCGAAGAAAAATCTATTTTGATTCACTCGAATCAATTCATGAACATTATAGCCACGGTTTGCCAAGATTGCATTCCTTATTATATAAATGTTTTAGTTCATGAACAAACCGATTTTGGAAAGTAACCTTTTTAGGTATGCAAATGGGTACGCATACTTAAGTGACCGGATTGAGTTTGTTTTCACTTTCAAACTCCAACAGAAATTCACGGACGTGAACTTTCCACCAGTATGCGTACAGGTACGCATACTTACCCAGATTTCCAACAACCGCCAGTACGTGTACGGGTATGCATACTTTAGGTTCCCAGTTTTGTACTTTTACACAAATGTGAGAACACACTATGTTTATATCCAAACATGGTTACTTGATCTAAACTCTCATTTCAATCATTGTGTTAGAGCATTGCTCGGTTGAACCCACTAGCATTGGTATGTCAAGTTAGTTTTCAATTTTAGTTGCCAAAATACATTCTTGATTTAGTATACTAAAGATAGTTTCGGACTAGATTAAGTCAAAGAAGTAGAATCGAAGCTATCCTTGAAGGATGAAGTTTAAAGACTACAAGAAGACATCAATGAGGACTTCATCAACAAAGGTATGTGGTAATTGATTTCATTTGGATTTTTGTTCAATTCTATTTTTCTAATCTATCCAAACAAATGCTCACTCTATGGAACAATTCCTATGACGGTAAATGTACATTTATGTATATATACTCGAGGTTATTTGAGCCATGACTTTTGTGACAATAACCTTTATCCCTGGAAAGGTTCTTATGTTATAGTGAATGAGCTTACTTCGATTTCTAAAAAGGATTACCAATCCTTAATGAATTCAACGAGCCAAGAATCACTCAATTCCGAGCTATAACGATGAAGTTATGAGTGATTTATTAAAGTAACAATTATAAGTGTTGTTGTAATTGTTATAGTTCGTTAGTAGGAAACAATCCACGAACTGTTTGTAACGGTTCACGGACTTGAGCCCAATTACGTGACTAGAAGCCTTTGGTCAAGTTTTTGATGTTTCCTTATCTAGGCAAGATAGATATTACTCCAAACATATTTGATTACCATATTAAAGTGTTTGTGATTCCTTCCTAAGATAAATTATGATTTACTCACATAAATACAATATTTGCTAAATTAATTAATTATTTTTGGCAAGAGTTGTAACTTAGGAAAGACTCCCAAAATTAGGAGAGTCTTGAAAAAAGGAAAATAGCTTTGCTTAGCTTACAAGCTATTGTTCACTATAAATAAAGGGTTCGTGAGTGCTACATGTTTTTTTATCCCCTTTGGAAAATTGGTGTAAGCTTCATAAGGTTGTTTTCCATGTCTTCTGTTCTTCGTGAACAAGAGTGAGATAAAAGTATTTGTATTGGGGATCACAAAGCCGAGTTGGATTTAATCTTCGTTATTGATTATACAACTTGTAATCTAGGTTTTTCACCTCTTGTCTATTCTAAGGTTTTCTCTTCTGGTATAAAACCATTCAAGAGTTGTTGATCATAAACCCTAGGTTTTGATAGATTTCAGTTTCCGATCGTATACCAACACTTGTTAGTCGAAATCGGAAGCTAGAAAGAAAACTTCGATTAAGGTATCTCGTAAAAATCCTTAAGAAGTTTTAAACAAGATATCTCTAGATTTATTCTAGTTGTTCTTGTTGTAGAATCATCAGGTTTCTCTTCCTATTTTTGAAGAGTATAATAATCCCTAATCTACAAGTTTGTTTTTATTTTACTTTTACCTAGTAATTGTTTTTCTCAAAACAAACACAAGATTTCCAAAACCTTGATTTACATCTAAAGGGAAATCGATTCGGTGTTTTGTGAAAACAAAAGATCGAAAAGTATCAACCTTGTTGTTGTATCTTCTGAAGAGAACTTTGTTTTGCCAGAAGATTTTCAAGAATAACTTCTCAAGAGAATTTGTGTTCTGCTAGAAGTTATACGAGAAGAATTCCTAAAGAGAATCGGTGTTCTGCTAGGAGTTCTATAAGTGCTTGAATACAGCTGAAGCAGGTATTACATCTAGTCCGAATAGGTAGTAGGAAATTGGTGAAACAGCTTATAATCAGTGTGTGTTTATTCTGGACTAGATCCCGGGGTTTTTCTGCATTTGCGGTTTCCTCGTTAACAAAATTTCTGGTGTCTGTGTTATTTCTTTTCCTCATTATATTGTTTATCTTTATAATTGAAATATCACAGGTTGTGTGTTAATCAATCATTATTGATAAATCCGACCTTGTTTGTTGGATAGGATTTTGATTGATCTTGGATATTGGTCTTTGGTACCGTCCAAGTATTTCTCACATCAATCAGGCTCATAGATTTCTATCTGTTTGATTTGCTGATTAATTTGAGAAAAAGAGATAAACTCTTTAGTATTATTTTTTGATTGAGTTTTCACTCTCGGAATATTATTGAGGTTTAGTCCATACAGATTGCCAAACAAAATATTGGGTGTGTTTGTTAGACCCCCGCTTTTTCACATTGAAACTTTCTTAGAGGATGTTATAATAGTTGTTATCCACAAACTATTTTCATCAAAGCGATTTTCAAGTTATTGAAATAATCAACATGACTTTCATCACAAGTAAAGATGAACTTGGATAAAGTGAAAGCTTACCAACACATATTTCGAGAAATAGATAAGCGAGATAAACTCGGATCGAAATAGCAAATGTGTATAATTGAAGTCTATATGGCAATACGACTTTTGTCTCAAAATAGGAGATAAAATAAATAGACTTTTGAGTGATAGATAAGTTCAAGTCTCCATATACCTTTGGTTGATGAAGTTCCACAAGTTCCCTTGAGTAGTTCTTCGTCTTCATTCGATGAACGTCGTGGAGTATAGAGCTCAACTATACTTACTATCCTAGTCTGAGACTTGGCTATAAGTTGACTAGAAATCAAAACTTATAGTTTTGGCAACTAAACTTGACAAACAAGCTTGAGATAGCAACGCTTGCGAGTTCGACCAAGCAATGCTCTAACAGGTACCAAAGACCAATATCCAAGGATCAAGTCTTATCCTACAAACAAGGTTGGACCTAGCTACTATGATTGATTAACGCACAACCTGTGATATTTCAATTATAAAGATAAACAATATAATGCGGAAAAACAAATAACACATACACCATAAATTTTGTTAATGAGGAAACCGCAAATGCAAAAAAAAACTCGGGGCCTATTCCAGATTGAACACCAAACTATATTAAGTCGTTACAGACACTAGCCTACTACTAATTAACTTCGGTCTGGAATGTAGTTGAGCCCGAACTCAGTCTCCCAATGATTAAGGTACAGTCGCGCTCCTTACGCCTCTTGAATCCCAGCAGGAATCCGCGTAATTTATTCCGTTAGACGGTCTCACACCAATTAAGAGTTGATTCAACTCAATTGAAGACTTTGAACCAAATATGCCTCTCACAGATTAAGCCTATAATTGATTTCCTGATTTACGATCTAAATGGATGATCAGATCAAACGAATGATCCAGGTGATGTAAATCAATAGCAACTTTACAAAGTATGGCTATCCTAAAAATTCGGACTTATGCAACCCGAAGTGCAGCCTAGATTATTATTCACCTCACAAGTATAAAACTTGCGATATCAACAAAGTATGAGACGAAGAGACTTTGTTGATTACTACCTATCTTGTTCAAGTGATAAATCAACAATCGAACAAGATCAGGATACTTAAGTTATCAAGATAAAAGATAACTAGTCCTGGCTTCACGAATCTCGATGAAGCCTTTGATAGTCGCTAAACCCTAAAAGGGTTTCTGGAGAGGACGATTCTAGATACAACTAGGACACACCAAAAAGTAGTGTCAGGATTCAAAAATCCCAGTTGCCAAGAGTTCCCCTTATATAGACTTCAAATCCTAGGTTGCTTTAGGTTTAAGCTAAGATAGCTTTGGAACCAAGCAATCAATATTCACCGTTAGATGAAAGCTTTGAATCTTAATCACATATACAAGATATACACCATGTTTGGGTAAACCGTAACCGAACCGTGTATAAAGACTTTTTCCAAAATGTAGCAAAAATTAGCCGATTTGAACTTTAAAAGCTTAACACTCATTTTCATGTTCACTAAGACATTATTATTGAGTCACAATCATGTGATCAAATGAGTCTAGTGTTAATTGGAGAATTAATCAAACGAAAATCACTTCCTAGAAATAATTTAATTACACTTGAATCATAATCGACATAGTTTGTAAATGTACAAAGTACAATTACTTGAATCGTTCGTGAATCGGCTAAGTCACAGTACGCGAACCGGTATTCAAACTTATATGCAATGACCGAGTTCCGGAGTTGACAGAACTTTTGCATCTCACGTAACGGTTTGCAAACTTAGGTGCAACTCAAAGTTCCGAAGTTGACAGAACTTTTTCAGTTCATGTACCGGTTTGCAAACTTAAGACTTTTTAACCGGTTCCGGAGTTCACAAAACTTTTTCAGTTCACGTACCGGTTTGGGTACTAAACTGGTTCTAGAACATATAAATGTTTTGGCTCGCATACCTGTTTGATTATTTTAACCCGATTCCCTTACCACAGTTCCAAAATGGTTTGCATACGGATATGCATGCCGATCCGGATCACGAAACAAACAGATTTTCCCATGATGTACATACGCATATGTATATGATGTAATTTTTGATATAGTGGTAAATAGGTTGTCGTTCACTCGGACTTTGTTGAGATTAAATTTAAAGATTTAATGAAAATAATAAATAAAAGCGAGAGTTACTGGGACTAGGAGTTCACCGAATTCATAACATATGGTTCAATTTATTTATTCTCAACAATTAAAGCTCAATAAATAAAATTAACATGGACTCTGATTTTTCCAAGGTAGATTCTTAAAAGATTAGTTGTAAATCCTAAGCATGATGTATCAAAACATTTAAGCTAAGCATACCTCATCAAATTAAATGACAACCAAATAATTCAAATCATATTTCAATTAAAATTAATGCAAAAGTCTTAAAAAGAATTAAATAAATTTACCCATGTATGAAATTCGGATTCCTCCGTCGACCCAGTTTTAGGTTTAGCTCATTATGTTGGAAAGACGCTCAAAATATTAATTCATCGCTCAAAAGCGCTTACAAATGATGAAAAGGAGAAAAATCAAATAAACTAGGAATTTACAACAGCTGAGAAGCGTTGCAATCCTCTGTTACAGTATACATAAATAAAAAGTGATGTAATCGCTGTTCAACTGTCGCTGGAAAGACTGTTGCAAAACCGAGGAAAAACCACGGTTTATTAACGACAGGCTTTCTCAGCCTTATGTTTTTCGTGTTCTTGGAACATCAGCAGCAACATAAATTTCTGCAACTTGATTTTCTTGATTTCTCCGCCTCTGCAGCCTCCCTAAGCCTCCATATCGATCCAAAACTCTCGACCCCCCCTTCTATATGACCCAACCAATCTATTTATATCAAAAAGACCGATTAAATCTCTCTAAAATCTTCCAAAATCTCTTCCTTTCTCTTCACGGCAAAGTTTCGGCAATTTCTTGTTTTAGAATTTCTACGCGTTTCTGAGCTTTCCTTTTGATTCTAAACTCTTCCTTAGATATATACAAATCTTTGGGAAGGTTTATAGCACTTTAATCTCTCTAAAATTTCTTAAAACAGGTCACACACACGTGACTTTCCATATTTTGCTGTTGTGATAAAAATCCGTCGATTGAGCCCAGTTTAATCGATTTCAACACCCATATTAGATTCCTAGACCCATAAGGAGTCTATCCTATGAAAATCAGAGGTTTAGTCGACCTCAAACTCCTCCAAATCACGATCACAAAAACTGTCAGGAATGTTTTTTTTATTTTCCCGCCAAATTCAGAATTTGAATGTGAAGGGGAAAGGTTACCCCTTATCCAAACTGCTGGAGTCCGCATAACACTCGTCCCTTGGGTGATGTTTTCAACACTTTTTTCGGGGTTCCTCCGGGGTATTTCTGGGGTTCCTCTGGGGTGTCTCCAACATACTTCTGGGGTGCTTCTGGTACGTTATCTACGGAGGTTCAAATGCCACATTTTGAGCCAATTTCGCCGCAAAAGCTTATTTTTCCAAAAACACCTACAAATACATAAAATAACCAAATAAGTACAAAATAGAGCACTACCAATATATACAATTGAGATATATTAGACACATAAATGCGTCTATCAGTATATCACACAAATCTGAAAGTCGATATATAGCTACTCTGCTACGTGTACGAATACATGTAATACGACTTTAGACATATAA
Organism: Papaver atlanticum; assembly: GCA_023531105.1. NCBI lineage: Eukaryota > Viridiplantae > Streptophyta > Magnoliopsida > Ranunculales > Papaveraceae > Papaver > Papaver atlanticum. The sequence continues at coordinate 4,438,196 of JAJJMB010009125.1, read as the reverse complement.
CAGGTTTCCCAGTTTGTAAGACTGATAACACTGTCTTGTATTCCGAATATAGTAGTTCTATATTTCTCTAAATCAATTCGAAACATTCCTGAATAACATCAATTACACATATCACTGTTCCAGGATATTTTCAAATGATAAACTTGAATCATGATTTGGTTCCGAACAATAAATTATTTTCCACCGAAATTTGATCAATTATGAGCAAATTTTCATTAAGCTTAGTCGTTATATTTCGAGAAATTCGTAAACTAAATAATTAGTTCTCGACTCGAAATTCTTGTCTATGCAAGCTAGTATAATTAGTTATGCGACAATTGTCTCAAGGATAGAAAGGTGAATATAACTTGAGAAATAGGTGGTTCAGTCTTCACTTACCTTTTGTTGATGAAGTTCTCCAAAAGCTTCGGTTGATCTTCGCCTTCAAAAGGTAGAACGCAAATGATGACTGGTTCGTTTCTCAACTACCTTTATCCTAGACTGGGACTTAACTAATTGTAGACTAGAAATCAAGATATAGTTTTGACAACTAAGTTTGACAACAAGCTTTATATAGCAACACTTGTGAGTTCGAACGAGCAATGCTCTAACAAATTTAATGTCCGCTTTTTGCAGGCAACAAGCAATTGGATGTAACAAGTTGTATGATTTGTATATCTGTCAATCTTATCTTATTATATATATATATAAAAAGAGTATGCCCCTTTATGGACTGGACTGTGAGTACTCAATAATACAAAACTGACCTAGTTTATTACTGGTGAATGATGTCTAGAATTCTTAACCAAACATTCGAATGCAAGTTTTTGAAAGTTGTTCAATAGTTACAGTTACAAAATATGCTCAAATCATCATTTGTGTTTCTGAATATTGGATTTAGTCATGAAATTGGGCTAATTTCTGTCATTAAACAATACTTATACATTTTTGAAATCATGGTTTATTCATGAAACTGATACTAATTTCTGAAAAATGTAGCCATGCTTATAATATTTAATGTATATATCTGCAGCAAATGAACGAGTTTTTGTCAGACATCAAGTAGGTCTGCCACATGATAGTGGAGGTAGTCAGGCCACCCAATTGTCATTGCGTAAAAGTCCAACATTCATTCACTGGGCCACCCAATTACCCTTGCGTAGAACTCCAAGATTCATTCAACAACCTCAACATAGAGAACCAATACATTCATAAAATGCAATTGGTATATATATATATATTTCGTCTTAGAATATATCCATCCTTGTTCATATACTTTTTATGATGACTTAATGATTATTTCACAATTTATGCAGCAGCAGATGACAATCTTGCATCCAACTCAAATATTCGTAGGAGCCCTCGACTCATGGAGCAGGCTCAACCTCAAGAATCTCGGCATGCATAAAATGCGATACGTAAGCTTTTTGTACTCTTTCTTGAAGAGTGGTACAAATTTTCTAATGCCTCTTATTAACTAATAGAATTCTCCATCGCTTGACCAGGTCGTAGCTAAGGGATTTAGCCTTATTTCAGTTATATATTTCTGATTTTTGTTGTTGTTCTTATTCATTTTTAAATTTAAAGTAAGGTCATTATTTTTAGAGATATATATGTATAACTCTAAAAACTCTATAACTGTGAGCGACCTGGGTGTAAAGTACTAGTAGTTGTAAAGGGATGGGGATCGGACTCGACTTATAGTATTTCTAATCTGCCAGCTGAATAATATCATTCCTGACTTATGGGTAGACAGAGAGATGAAGAAGATATGTAAGCCATACACTATTATAAGTCCTGCATCATAACTCATGGTCAGACATAGTCAGAAGTGGGAGTTATGTGAGTGTCATATTCATAGATTTTTATTGCCCCGCTTGTTGATGATGATGGTATGTTTCTATGGTCATTATTGTTGTGTCTTCAAGAGAGTGGTTCTAACTGCAACTCAAACTACAAGTATGAGGTTTATATGTAATTTTGATGTCACCCTTAGCATTTAAGAGATCACAAAGTGATGAAGGTATACGAGGTTAAGTAGCTCATGATTCTACCGGAGTTAACGCGTATGAAATACTCTAAACGTAAAAATATATTAAAGGTGTGGTGCCTCTTTTTTTTTATGGTAGTCTCCAGTAATGATTGATCAACTCTCTAATATCGCATTTCCTTCTGCACCTAATTTTCCGCCGGCATGGTTAGGTCCATTGCATTTACTCTCTCTGTAAACACAAACAAGAAAATTTACAAGCTTCTCCAATGGTTGTTGTGTGTGTTTCCTAGGTGGCAATACAAACAAGACATCCTCATTCCATTTCTCCTTAAGTTTAGGGAAAAAATAATTCATCTCCACTGGTGTTGTTTGTGATCATCTTTTTATTAAATGTAAATTTACCTTTAGTATTTAAGATTTTATTAGAGCTAAAAATGGTTATTTTATATATTGGAATTAGTTTTTGTTAAGCAAAAGCTTATTACGATAGCTTGACATCCTCAAGGTGAATGTCTAAAACTAGACATTCACCTTGACAATGTCTAACAAAAATTAAACCACGTCATCTTCACATTGATTTAAGAAGTTGGGGTTGGAGAAGAATTTTAGAAAAATAAATGTATATCCTACGTGGATATAGACATTTATCTTCACATACATTTCATTGGAGAAGCTCTTATAAAGAAAAGAAAAGCATTAACTTGTTTTCGCTATATGATTCCAGGTGTCACTTAGCCGATTAAAACCAACAATAACATTTCCGCAATATCATATCCAACCCAATGTACTCAAAACACTATCAAAATATTTATATCACTTCCTTTGCTTGCTTTCGCCGACCAACTCTCCCTCCCTAAATTTTACTCTTTGATTTTTCCCACCGATTACTACTGAAGTTTTCCTCCCTAAACTGCAAAAATTTGTTCCCTTTTTATAGTCTCTCTCATCGACTAGAACCTTAGGATTAAATGGTTTAAATCTAATAGATCAAATCAATAACCTAAATGTTACTACCTAATTTCAAAGATATAATTCTCATTTCTCAATATTATCCAATATCATTTCCAAAACCAAAAAATATTTAGTTTGAGCCTAAGATCCTAACTAGATGGAAACTCTTGGGAACAAAGTAAGTTTTGTCGACATTTTTTACTCATTTCAGTTGGGTGGACGTCTGACCTAAGGTATTCATGGATAGTGGTTGGTGGATTCAAGGATTAGTGATTGGCGGAATCAAGAATTAAGTTTAGTCTTACCTTCGGACCTAGGGAATTTAATGTACGGTTGTTACTATAGTGTGTCACTTCGCTAGCTTGGGGTTTTAGGGACAAGGGATGCATACGCACATATTTGGTGGTTTGTATATACATGCAAAATGGAGTGTTTTCAGTGGGAAATTCTAATGTGATATCCAAAACTAATAAGAATAAAATAAAAACAAAAACAATAAATATAACAATACAAAATCAATGAGTTGCCTCCTATGCAACACTTAATTTAACGTCCTCAGGCTAACCTTTTTCTTATCGTTTGTACACCAACAATATGATAATCCAGTGGTCCACACAAACAACATTATGGATTTCTAATAAAGATTCACACAAATATTGGGATAAGATAAAGATAGTGATACTATTATTTGATGGAAGTTACCCCTTACTAGTTTTTTCTACACTTGGAAGTGTGTAAAGAATATATAATTCGGGAACTTCAATGTGTTCCTCTCGGTGAACCTGCACAGTGTTGCTTTTCATAAACTTGATTCAAGGTTAAATGTGCTTTGAAATGGATGAATGAAAATAAAAATATCAAGATGAGATACAAAGCCCAGAATCATTGGCAATTTTATATATCTACGAAAATGAACCGCATTAATTTATATCCTTGGATTGACTCTGAATGAAACAGTCTAATATCCTACCAAAAAGAAAGCATAAAGATTAAACAAAATAAATACATACACCATTTGTATGAAAAGTTGCATCTACAATAGTAATTATGCAATAGTCGTCCGAGCACAATAATCTCATAATTCTTCACCTTATCCAGAATTTTTTTCAATCTAGCCAAAGTTGCATTCCTATGCAAATACCTTTAGCAAATAGTACAAACCTTGAACCGCTAAAAAATAATATACTCGAAGAGAAAACCCTACAAATTCAACCAAGATATGCATGACTTAACTAATATTTCATGTTTAAAGTGAAATTTCATAACAGTTGGTAACATAATAAACCCAAAACTCCAGGCAGGCCCACATAAAAGTAAAACATTGGATGCCTTCCAGGAATCATATCGCAGAATAATGTTGCAATGTTGAACTTTAGGGTTCTAAGTAAGGTTGGACTTATAAGGCTTCAAGCATTTACAAACTTCTCTTTGGAAAAAAAAAGGATAAATCAATCTTGGAAATGCAACATAAAAGATCGATGATGGAGTAACAAATATTTCATGTTTAAAGTGAAATTTCAGCTCAGTTGGTAACATAATAAACCCAAAACTCCAGGCAAGCCTAAAGAAATTTAAAACAATCATATCGCAGAACAATGTTGCAATGCTGAACTCTAGGGTTCTAATTAAGTTGACTTATGAGGCTTAAAGCATTTACCAACTTCTCTGTAAAGATAAAATAAAAAAGAAATCAACACGGGAAAAACAACATAAAATATCGATGATGAGAGTAACAAAAGGCTAAGGTTAATGTCCTAAGTTAATGAAAAAAAAAACAGATTCCTGATAACTTTATTGAAATTGTAAGTTAGTTGTAAATACTTTGATTTTTTTTTTTTTTGAAACGGTAAATGCTTTGAGGGTTCAGAGCTATGAACAATTAGCAATTTCATATATTTATGGAAATGAACTGCATTTGTATACTTAGATTGCATCCATGAATAAAACATCCTAATATTCTACAAAAAAAAAAGCTCAAAAATTAAATAAAACAAATATACACCACTTGCATGAAAAGCTACATCAACGATAATAATTCTACAATAATCATCGGAGCACAATAATCTCAATATGATGCATCAAGATCATAATTCTGTATATTATCTGGGAAACTTTTCAATCTAACCAAATTTGCACTTTTATGCAAATACGTTTAACAAAAAGCATGCCTTAACCTCCTAAAAAATAATATACTCGAAGAAATGACCTTACAAATTCAACCAAGACATGCTTGATTCAACTAATATTTGATGTTTAAAGAAAAACTTCAGCATAATTGGCATCCGAGCACTATAAAAAAGGTTTACAATCTAAATAATATTTTCGGAAGCAAAGCTGCAGATTTAGCTATCAACTTTAAGATGTTAGGCAAAGCTATATGTGGATAATATCTCACAACCACAAGATAGTAACAATAACAGTCAAACTGATTGCAAGATTCAATAATCTAAAAAAATCATGGGTTCACAATGCTTTTTATCAAGTTAACATAAATTTAGAGTGTTACCCACACATGACGGAATAACAACACTCGTGACAAGGCTTAGTGAATAATTAAAGACCACGAGAACCCGACGATTCGAAAGGCCTGAAGTTGTACTGAAATGATTGAAATCGTCAAATTGCAAGGCTCTGTAATGCAGTTGAAGACATGTATATGCATGTACTACCAACGTGGGATGAAGAGCTCTAGAGTATTCATAACAACTAACATAGCCTCCCAAAAATTTCTGCAATAATATTTTTTAAAATAAATTGAATTAAATCTCAATTAAACACTTACTAAAATAATAAAGTAAAATGAGAATGAAAATATTTACATTCATAATTACCCTTTCATCATAAGTAAATCTTTCCAAAGGCGTTGTAGCATTTCAAATACTTTATCAATCCAAGTGTAGAATCTTCATCAACAGTGCTTTCGTAACGTGTTGAAATACAACACTTGTCTTGCAAAAAATCGGGAAGCTGACCTTTCCAACCAGACACATGCAGTTTTTTTAGTTAACAATCATTGTGATAATGTCTATCTAAAAACTAACCTAACATATGTAAAAATGCCAAACATTTTTTGTCATCCCAAAAGAAGGGATGTTCTAAAATATTGGTCGTTTGACCGGCAAATGGAGGTAGAAAAACATTTCCAAGTTGATTCATAACGGCAGGGTGACCCGCAAAGTCCAATTGTACACGATTTTGGAAGCGTTTGGAGCCTATTAATCATTAAAAAAAAAGAGAGAGAGAGAGAGAGAGATTATCGATCAAGAACCCCAAATAAACCCAAATAAAATTTTATTGATCCCTTAGTTCTTTAATTGATTAACCAAGAATTTTTTATAATGAAAGTTGTATTCTAGTTCACCACATAACACATATAAGTTTCACATGAGATTAATCCTAGATACAGGTCACCACATAAATACGTCTCTCTCTTTAGTTTCTTTTCTCTGTGTACCAATTCTATTTATATCTACATATGAACTTAACCTTTCCATTGTATTCAGTGCCAAAATGTCTCTCCCAACAACTAAACAAAAAACCCAATCCATTTTTATTCATGAATTACTGGGCGTGCATAACCTTTTAATGGCAATTTTCAATTATCTTTTAATATTGTTTGTCTCTATCAAAATCTTTGTAGTCACGTAAGGTGTGAAGTATATTTTCTCTCATTTCAGTTCGCGTAGTTAGGTTTGAATTTCTTAAATCATTTTGGCCGCGTAAGTTTTGGAGTGAAAACATAAGGGTGTTCCACTATTAAATTAGATATAAAATCTTACCAATTGTTGATTCACCGAATCAAGTCGGCAGCCTCTTCACACATGAAGTTATGCTGGTCGTCTACGAAATAAAGCAACAATACATTACTAAAATCAATCACATCCTTCAGGTAAGTTTGATAAGATCATGTTACACAATAAAATATAAAAACATTGATACAAAAAATTACACTATAATTATCTTAGATTTTTCCATTAATTGTGGATTTTAAAGACCCATATTGATTTAATCTCATCATCAATTGAAATCGTCTGGAATGGTCTTTGAATCTTAAATATGAAAATCATTTGGATTTTTTTTATCAAGATTTATATCTAACAGAAGATGAATGTGGTGAAATCAAATTGGAATTTCATAAACTATGATATAATATGTAGAAACCAAGAAATAATATGAAAAATTAATTAAAAAACTCATTTAGAAAAAAGAGGGTGTCCCTTAAAATTAAAACTAGATCCATAATACTGTATAAACATGTACCTGGTGTGCGATCAAAACTTTTCAATTTTACGGCTAGTTTGGGTCCCTGATTGGCCATTTTGTAATAAAACTCGTTTGATTACCCGGACGCTTTAAATTCGGCATTGGTATGTCCCTTGGGACCATCGTGTCTATGAGGAAATAGAAGGATACCAATATTTTGGGGGTTCAAGTTTCCATGGGAAACTTTGTGGTATCTTCCAGCATTTACTCCAAAGAGTGTTTACTTGTAAAAAAGAATCAAAACTAATTTAGTTTAGCAAAATTTTCTAAGTAAAATGATTAACAATACAAGTGAAACTAAATCTTGTATACTGTTACCAAGATATAAGATAGGGTCTTATGAAGGATATTGTCTTATGAGAATCAATCAATCAGCATAGGTCTTAGTTAAAAACTATTGTGTTTTAGGTTTACTACGAGTTCATCCGGATTACGATTTTTTACACCCAAAAAGAAAATAGTAGAGAAAAAATAAAAATGTTTCACAAATAAAACTAAAACAAAAAAACCATCAAACAAAACGAGAAAGAGAATCCACCTTTACAAACCCAAAATGATCAAAACACATAAGGATTTAAACCTCAAACTAACTAGAGTATCTATACAATATATTCAGACTAATAATCAAAGTAATGGATAACTAGGGTTTGGAATAGCCGTTTTTTTGTGATTACACATAGCTATGTCCAACGATTTTCATCTTGCAATGTTTTTAGATTAATTTATTTAAATTCTAAAGTTGATTTGGAAGATGATTTTGTAGTATTAATCTTTCTGGTTTTATATATTGCAATTCGTTATGGGATATGTGTGTTTGCGTCCGTGAACTATGATTGTCCCATACGTGGTCAAAAGTTAATCCTTCATATGTCGATATGCAAGTATTGATAAAAGATTGAATGAACTTTTGACAAACAAAAGATAAGCCTATTATGTCATTATGCAAATATTGATGGAAGATAGGATGAGCTTTTGTTTACAAAGATTAAGTCTATTATATATCATTATGCAAATAGTGATGAAGAATAGAATGAATCTTTGTCTATTCCGCAGTATTGATCTTCCCTGATCCATATTCTTATGTTAAATACTGTGCGGCTCTGTAAGTTCTCTTATGTGAGCATTTCCGATTAAATTAGTCATGGGTTTTCTTGTGATTAATTTAATTGAGTTTTTTGGATACAAATTCATATTCTTATGTAATTTGTTAATGTCCAAAGAAATCCTTCTTTTCTTGTGAAAGTAAGGTCGCTCTTGTTGTTCTTTCGAGAATGACATTTTATGGGAGAGAGTTCTTAATTGAACTTGTGCTTAATTGCCAAATCTTTGTGGGGAGTGCGGCTGTGGAATATTATAGGGGTTATCTTGTACCTTTATAAACTCCTTGATGAATGCATTTAGTTTCGGGTATATGATTGCATCTAAAAAGTTGGTATGTACTTTCTTTTGGTCATGAAATGTCTCTATGGAAATTTCATTAGGATCCCACTAGTTTTCGTACCTTTGCCAATTTTATTGACAAAAAGGGGGAGAATTAATGTGTAGTTCACACTACAAATACATATGGTTTTCAGATCATTATGTAAGGGGGAGTGGTTTCCATATGAGATGGAGTATTGACTAAGGGGGGAGTGATACATATCACCTTCGTATTGTTGTCGAAGTTGTGATACAATTGAACTTTGATGACGTGTAATAATACTATGACACTGTGTAACAATGATTGAGAGCTTTTGTTTTCTCATTGTTATGGCTACGGATTTTCAACAACCGTGATGCTGCATTAAATATCTTTGGAATCATTGGAGTACTTGGAAGTGACGAAGATTTCGAGTAATGTTGAAGAACCAAGGAGATCATGCATGTAGATGAAAAGCTGCACAGTTTATTTATTTTGTATTCCATATGTATTGATAGTTTTGTCACTAAAATTGACAAAGGGGGAGATTGTTAGAGCACTGCTCGGTCGAACTCGCAAGCGTTGCTATCTCAAGCTTGTTTTTCAAGTTTAATTGCCAAAACTATAAGTCTTGATTTCTATTCTACTTATAGCTAAGTCTCGGACTAGGATATAAATTGTAGTTGAGCTCTAGAATCCACGGCGTTCATCATACAAGACGAAGAACTACTCAAGGAACTGGTGGAACTTCATCGACAAAAAGGTATGTGGAGACTTAAACTTATCTATCACTCAAAAGTATATCTACTCTATCTCCTATCTTGAGACAAAAGTCGTATTGCTATATGACTTCGATCATACACATTTGCTATTTCGAGCCGAGTTTATCTCGCTTATTTTTCTCTCGAAATATGTGTTGGTAAGCTTTCGCTTTGGCCGAGTTCATCTTTACTCGTGACGAAAGTCATGTTATTGTTTCAATCTCTTGAAAATCGCTTTGATGAAAAATAGTGTGTGAATAACCGCTATATATAACATCCTCTAAGAATGTTTCAATGATTGAAATGAGAGTTTAGAATATATAACCTTGAATGGATATAAACATTGTATGTGAATGTTTCAATGCGTACTTTGCTGTTTAGGATAACCGGATCTAAGTCCGCGTACCTGTACGCGTACTGTCGGAAGTTCACTTCCCGTGAATTTGTGCTGGAGTTTGTGAACTGAAAATAAACTCAGTCTGGGTACTTAAGTATTCGTACCCGTATGCGTACTTAAGTGGGTTATTTTCTAAAAACGGTTTATTCATGAACTAAGACATTTATAAATTAAGGAACACATATTTGCAAACCGTGGCTATAATGTTCATGAATCGATTCGAGTGAATCAAAATTGTTTTTGCTTCGATTGTGTCTTGTATACTTCTATGAGATCTAAGCAGTTGAAAAACTCTCTAACTAGTTCATTTGAGTCACTTGAACTAGTTATGGTGAAGATGAATAAGGTTGATATGAAAGTGCTCATATGGCTAACCATTGGTTAACTACTATTGAACCAACTAGGTGTACACGTTTAGGTACGGTTACACAAACCTAAATGAACGTGCATTTTATTTGTGTATGACAAGCTAAGTTCGATCTAACGGTTGAAAGATATTAGCTTGAATCTAATCAGGTTTTCATCTAATGGTGAATATTGAATGCTTTGTTACCAAGGTAACTTAGATTGCAAACCCTGATTTGGAGACTATATAAAGGAGAACTCTAGCAACTGGGAAACCTAATCCCCACACCTCCTGTGTGATACTAGTTGTATAAGCTAGAGTCGATTTTACTTTAACCTTAGGTTTCTATCAAGACCCTGTAGGTTAACGACTTGAAGACTTCATTGGGATTGTGAAGCTAGACCCAACTATTTTCTCTGTAGTTGCGTGATCTGATCTTGCTGTTTCTATCGTATTTGAGTACAATCGTAAGATTGGCTTGTGATTAATTTCTCCGATAGGCAAGATAGAAAAGAAGTCACAAACATCTTCGTCTTATCGTTTGTGATTCTGTAATATCTTGTTTCGCTAGTCGATTAAGATTATTGTGAGGTGATTGATAATTCTAGGATGTTCTTCGGGAATATAAGTCCGGGTTATCGATTGGTTCCTGTTCACCTTGATTTATCAAAAGACGGAACAAAACTCGTAGGTATTTCTGTGGGAGACAAATTTATCTATTATTGTAGACTTTTCTGTGTGATACAGATTTGTTTATCAAGTCTTCGACTTTGGGTCATAGCAACTCTTAGTTGTGGGTGAGATCAACTAAGGGAATCAAGTGCATAGTATCCTACTGGGATCAGAGACGTAAGAAGCGCAACTGTACCTTTAATCAGTGTGAGATTGATTGGGGTTCAACTACAGTCCAGACCGAAGTTAGTTTGTAGTAGGCTAGTGTCTATAGTGGCTTAATACAGTGTGTGTTCAATTTGGACTAGGTCCCGGGGTTTTTATGCATTTGCGGTTTCCTCGTTAACAAAACTTCTGGTGTCTGTGTTATTTTTTTTCCGCATTATATTTTGTTATATAATTCAAATATCATAGGTTGTGCGTTGTATTGATCAATTGGTAAATCCAACCTTTGGTTGTTGATTGAAATTGATTGATCCTTGAACATCGGTCTTTGGTACCGTTCAAGGTATTTCTCTTGTATTCAATCAGGTTGTAGATTTCTATTTGTTTGAGTAAGGATTGAATCGAGAAGTTGAGATATAACTCTTTGATATACTTTTTATTAAGATTGAGTCTGACTGTCTAGTTGATTCTCTTAAAAGTATATTGGAGTTAGTCCATACAGATTGCTAAGCGAAATATTGGGTGAGATTGTTAGACCCCCACTTTTTCAATTGGTATCAGAGCAGACAAACACTAAGAACCTAATAAGTTTGTGTTTGACTGATCCTTAAAGTTTGCCCTCATGGGAAATCTCTTTGGGAAACTTGCTCTCGGCATCTGTAACGCACGCCAGAACTCCTTAGAGATTGTTCAGAATTTATTATGGACCAGTTCTCTGGTTTCTCATGATAATCTCATTCCATCTAAGACCCTGGAGAAGTTAGATGATGAGAAAAAATCTAAAGGAAAAGTTAAAAAGAAAGGAGGATTGAAAAAACGTGGTTTACGCTCGAAGATATGGAATCTCACTAGATTAACTCTTAATCCTTTTGAGAAATACTATCGTGATGGATCAATTGACAAAGATCTGCTTAGAGCATTTGAAAACGTTTTTAGATTCTTAGAAAAGCTTAACTCGGTTAAGAATAAGAATCGATCCGATAAAAGTTCGGTACATATAAAATCATGCAATCATAATGAACGAACTAAACACATCAACACTGATGAGTCCAATAAAACGGGTTATCATGTTGACACAGGTGTAAGACATCGGAAAAATCTCCTTTCTGGTCATATGAAAAGGAAGCTAGAAAGCTCTGTTAACCCTGATTATCATCATTACTATGATCATATCATTAGTACTGTTCACAAATATCAACCGAAAATTGTGCATGAGAATCTCTCTGCACATATCGCCACTGGGTAACTTGTTGGAATTACCCCATTTGTATATATCTTGAGATGGGGCAAGAAATGGTTTTATTTGTTTGTACCTGGGTTAATTTTTTCTACTGCACTGTCATTTCGCAAAGTTAGGTGCTTTTGCGAGTTGCATAACCTTGGTGTTTGATCACCTAAGGAAGCACACATTCCTTTTGTGGGTCGCGACCCTAAAACGGGTCCAAGCCCATTATTGGGTATATAAAAGAAGGGTACGCGTACCTTATTCTTCCTCCCACCTTGTCCGCGTTCGTGAACGTTTTAGGGTTTGTGTGTTTTCTCCATTAATCATCCTTTGAGACCAAAAGGTGAAAAGGGGTTTTCTAGAAACATTTCAAGAAAGTCATATCCTTCTCTAATTGCTTAATTTCTAGATCTCATGAAGAATTTCAAGGTTCCAAAAGAGGGTTCAAAAACTTTGGGTTCTTCATCTTCTTCTAGCATGAATTTACCAATAGATCAAAGTCCCATTAAAATTAGATTTGTCAATGATTCTTGTGAAAAGGTTTTTGAAAGGATTTCTTCAAATGGGTTCATTCTAGAAAAGAAGTTGGATTTTACTAGTGAGCATAAAGAGGATTTGATTTGTTTTGAAAAGTTCAATCTTGGTAATATCTTTGATGGTCTTGGAGAAGATTTTGACACTCTTACAAGAATCTTCTATGCTAACATCTATGATGTTGATTGTGATAACATGGAATTCAAAACCATGATAAATAGACAAAGAATTCTTGTAAATAGAGAGTTGATTTCAAAGATTACCCCCTAGGGAGCTTTCGCCTACCAAGACCTAGTCATGAAAGACCTTCTTATGAAACCATCTATGTTGGTCTCTGTGGTAAGAGTGTTGATTGGAATATGGGAAAATTTCCTACTAATAGTCTCAGTCTTTCTTTGATGTCCTTTGGTAAACTTGGTATATCTAATCTTTGTCCCTCAACGATTGAGAATTATCGTTGGAGTCGTGAGTTTGTGGAACTGGTCTATTTCCTTGTGTTGGGAACTCAAAGTCTTGACATTTGTGGGTTTACCATTTATCAAATGTTGTCAATGACGACTCCCAATAAGAAGTTAGGTTATCCATGCTTGATTGAGCAAATTTGTCGCACCTTCTCTATTGCTCCAATTGGAAACTCCATTGGAACTCCCAAGCTTGTTCGCCCATGTACTTTCAAACGTATGAAGGAGAATGCTTGCAAGAGACAAAGATGTGACACCCCTGATGGCTCATGTGATACTTCCTCCATGGATCTTCTTCAACAAATTCTTAAAGGAGTTGAAAAGATTAATGCCAAGGTAAGGTGTGTACAAGAACAGTTACTTGTGATTGTTACTAATTTTCCAGAAATCAAGGATGACATGGATAAGATTCAAACCACTCTTATGGTCTCTGATGATGAAGATGATGATTAGTTTTTCGTGCTTTATCAGTTTTTGTTTTAAAAGCTGTTTTGATTTTGTCTAGGAAACTTCTTATGAGATTTTATTCTTGTGTTTTTAAGAAGGATAACTAGGGTTTGGAGTATCCGTTTTTGTGATTACACATAGCTATGTCCAACGATTTTCATCTTCAATGTTTTTAGATTTATTTATTTAAATTCTAAAGTTGATTTGGAAGATGATTTTGCAGTATTAATATTTATGGTTTTATATATTGCAATTTGTTATGGGATATGTGTGTTTGCGTCCGTGAACTGTGATTGTCCCATACGTGGTCAAAAGTTAAGTCCTTCATAAGTCGATATGCAAGTATTGATAAAAGATTGAATGAACTTTTGACAAACAAAAGATAAGCCTATTATGTCATTATGCAAATATTGATGGAAGATAGGATGAGCTTTTGTTTACAAAGATTATGTCTATTATATGTCATTGTGCAAATGATGATAAAGAATAGAATGAATCTTTGTTTATTCCGCAGTATTGATCTTCCCTGATCCATATTTTTATGTATATACTGTGAGGCTCTGTAAGTTCTCTTATGTGAGCATTTCCGATTAAATTAATCATGGGTTCTCTTATGGTTAATTTAATTGAGATTTTTTTTTGGATACAAATTCATGTTTCATGTGATTTGTTAATGTCCAAAGAAATCCTTCTTTTCTTGTGAAAGTAAGGTCGCTCTTGTTGTTCTTTCGGGAATGACATTTTATGGGGGAGTGTTCTTAATTGAACTTGTGCTTAATTGCCAAATCTTTGTGTAGAGTGCGGTTGTGGAATATTATAGGGGTTATCTTGTATCTTTATAAACTCCTTGATGAATGCATTTAGTTTCGGCTATATGATTGCATCTAAAAAGTTGGTATGTACTTTCTGTTAGAGCATAGCTCGGTTGAACCCACCAAGCGTTGGTATCTCAAGTTTGGTTATCATATTTTAGTGAATCAAAACTCATTTAAAGAGTCGCTTGATTATTACTAGAGTCAACTTCGTATAGGTTAGCTAGAAAGTTACTAGGATATGAGACTTACAAGTATTACGTGAACACTTTGAAGAATGTGAAGAAGTAAAGAGCTACAACGACGACATCATCCTTCCACTTGAGGTTAGTAATATTTGACTTGAACTGTTTCATTCCTAACGTATCTTTCAAGTCGTGCATATTGAAAACATAACTGCGAAGCTGTGAATGATTATACTCTAGTTAGACATAGTATTAAGGAATTACAATACGAAGTATAACGTCTATCTTTTGAACTTCGTATATAAGACATCGACATAATCGTATGAATGCTATTGTGATTATGAATGGGTATGGGTGAAGATTTCGTCCTAGGAAACAATGTTTTACATTCGTTTAAAGGAAGTACATTCATAAACTTGTTTTGTGAATCGAAAGGGAAATCGCTAGGCTTATTGGTATTGTTATTCATTACAAATCTTTGGATTACCAATATGTGTGTTTAGTATAACCGCTCATAACTTGTTTATGTATCTTGGTAACACTATTCACAATGCTTGACTTTTGTATTGGTATGACTTTTATTAGTGAAACCGATCTTAAGTAATCACCTGAGATGGTATGATCGATTTATTGTAATTGGTATGACCAACTCTAGACATTGGGGAACCGATCCTAGTAAGAGGTGCAACCGATCACAAAAAAGAAAATCGATCCTTGTAAGAGGTGCAACAAGTTTTTAGTAATTGGGTAACCGATCCTATGACTTGTGCAACCGAATACAAGTTTATACCATAAATATGTGGTAACCGATCCTAGTACCTAGTCGATCTTAGTACCCACATGGAGGTAGAACCGAAACTTGTTTTAGTAGAACCGTGAAACCCATGATTGGTGATTTGATAGGATAATCAATCACATAGTTCTTGGAAGTCAGATGAACCAATTCTAAACTTGTTTGGAAGTGTGGCAAATCGGTTCCAAGATTGTAAATATGAAAAAGGATTTACAAAGTAAAGATGTCGACATACTTTGAACATGTGCAGTAACTCTTATCTTTTATTGTTCAAAGATATTCCTTAATAACTAAAGTAAAATCCCGGATCGAAATAAATTGAGAATCTTTTAATTAAGGTTTTTAGTTTTTATATGCTTTTAATTTCCAGCAATTAAATGCATATCTTTAGAAAATAAAAATTAGTAATGTACATTTACTAATTGGAGATTTTCTACTGAGATTTCGGTCAATATTTGGACAGAGCATTTCCAGGAATTATGAAAACCGATTTGGACTTTATTGCATATCTTTGAGAATATTTGGTTTTGGAAATTCCTTGGTGTCCAAACTTCCTTGGTCTATAAATATTGAAGTTTGTATTTCAAGCAAACTAATCCTCAGAGCCAGCAAAACTACCTAGTTGTGTTGTTACTGGTGGAGTCGTCTATTCGGAGAGGAAAGTACCCTAATTAGGAGAAATCTCTTACGACCGCTCGTTTTAAAGACTTCTTTGGGATTGGGAAGCTTTACAAGTACCGTTGGTGGGAAACTAGATAATTGCGGTTTATTATTAGTTTTCGCTTGATTTGATTGACTAACGGTTGTTGAATTTTGATTGCACCTAGTTTATTTATGCTTGAGAATCTTCTCTTCTGATATAAGATTCACTCAAACTAGATCGAAGTATCAACGGGGATCTTTAGAACTGTTTGTAGATCAAAATATGTCTTGTGATAATCCATTGTTAACAGACTCTGTTCTGTGTGTGAATGATCACAAGAGATTCAAGTTGTTTGTGTGCAGGTGTTTATTGAAGATCTAAGAAGATTTGAAGACAAAGAAGATTTCTTATTTGAGTTCATAATCTTTGGATTAGGATAGTAAGTGTAGTTGAGCTTTAGACTTCACGGCGTTCATCGAATGAAGACGAAGAACTTCTCAAGGGAACTTGTGGAACTTCATCAACAAAAGGTATGTGGAGACTTGAACTCATCTATCACTCAAAAGTCTATCTACTCTATCTCCTATTTGAGACAAAAAGTCGTATTGCTATATAGACTTCAAATATACACATTTGGTATTTCGAGCCGAGTTTATCTCGCTTATCTATTTCTCGAAATATGTGTTGGTAAGCTTTCGCTTTAACCAAGTTCATCTTTTATTCTTGACGAAAGTCAAAAGATGATATGTGAAAATCGCCTTGTAACATCTTACATGATTTGTGTGAGACAGTCATTTGATATAGACTCGGAATGTTTCGTATTGATTATTTGATCACTTGAAAATTGCTTTTAGGCTAATAGTTTGTGTGAGACAGCTATTGTCGTCTTCCAATAATGTTTCAATGATTGAAATGAGGGTTTAGAACATGTAACAATGATTGGATATAAACATAGTGTGTATTCACACTTGTATAAAGTCCAAAACCGGGAACCATGGTAGGCGTACCCGTACGCATACTGGTTGGTTGTTGGAAGTCCATGAACTAAGTATGCGTACCCGTACGCATACTGGCAGAAGTTTAAGTCCCGTGAATTTCTGCTGGAGTTTGGAAGTGTAAAATGGTATGCGTACCCGTATGCGTACTGGCGTAACCAAACTCAGTCTGGATACTTAGGTATGCGTACCCGTTTGCATACTTAAGTAGGTTATGTTCTAAAATCGGTTTGTTCATGAACTAATACATTTATATAATAAGGAATACAATCTTTTGCAAACCGTGGCTATAATGTTCATGAAATGATTCGAGTGAATCAAAATCGATTTTGCTTCAATTGTGTCTTGTATACTTCTATGAGAATATAAACAATTGAACAACTCTCTAACTAGTTTCATTTGAGTCATTTGAACTAGTTATGATAAAGATGAATAAGGTTGATATGAAAGTGCTCATATGGCTAACCATTGGTTAACTATTGTTGAACCAACTAAGTGTACACGTTTAGGTACGGTTACCTTTATCTAAATGATGGTGCATTTCATTTGTGTATAACAAGCTAAGTTCGATCTAACGGTTGAAAGATATTAGCTTGAATCTAATCAGGTCTTCATCTAATGGTGAATATTGAGTGCTTTGTACCAAGGTAACATTGATTGCAAACCCTGATTTGAAGACTATATAAAGGAGAACTCTAGCAACTGGGAAACCTAATCCCCACACCTCCTGTGTGATACTAGTTGCTTTTAGAGCATAGCTCGGTTGAACCCACCAAGCGTTGGTATGTCAAGTTTGGTTGTCATATTTTAGTGAATCAAAACTATATTAAAGAGTCGTTTGATTATATACTAGAGAAAACTTCGTATAGGTTAGGCTAGAAATATTAGGATTATGATACATACAAGTATTACTCTAAGACTTAAAGAATGTGAAGAAGTAACAAGATACATCGACGACATCGTCCTTCCTCTTGAGGTTAGTAATATTGTGACTTGAACTGTTTCATTCCTAACATATATTTCAAGTCGTGCTATATTGAAAACATAAATGCGAAGCTGTGAATGATTATACTCTAGTAGACATAGTGTTAAGGAATTAGAATACGAAGTATAACGCTTATCTTTTAAACTTCGTATATAAGACATCGACATAATCGTATGAATGCTATTGTGATTATGTGTATGGGTAAAGGTGAAGATTTCATCCTCGGAAACAATGTTTACATTCGTTTAAAGGAAGTACATTCATGAACTTGTTTTATGAATCGAAAGGGAAATCGCTAGGCTTATTGGTATTGTTATTCATTGCATATCTTTGGATTACCAATATGTGTGAGTTAGTAGAACCGATCATAACTTGTTATGTATCTTGGTAAAACTAGTCACAATGCCTGACTTATGTATTGGTATGACTTTTATTAGTGCAACCCATCCTAAGTAATCACCTAAGATGGTATGATCGATATTTGTAATTGGTGTGACTGATCACAAAAGAGTGTGTAATCGGTCCTTGTAATTGGTGTAACCGGTCCTGGTAATTGGTGTAACCGATCCTGGTAACTGGTGTGACCGATCACAAGTAATACCATGAGAATATGGTAACCAGTCCTGGTAATTTATGTAACCGATCCTGGTAACTGATGTAACCGGTCCCAGTAACCATATTAAGGTAGAACCGATCCTTGTGTTTGGTGGAACCGTAAACCCGTGATTAGTGTTTGATATTTGATCAATCACATAGTTCTTGGAAATCAGATGAACCAATTCTAAACTTGTTTGGAAGTGCGGTATAATCGGTTCCAAGATTGTAAATATGATAAAGGATTTACAAAGAAAAAGATGTCTACATACTTTGAACATGTTCAGTAACTCTTATCTTTTATTGTTCAAAGATATTCCTTATTAACTCAAGGAGATCCCGGACCGAAATAAGTTGAGAATCTTTTAATTAAGGTTGTTAATTTTTTATATACTTTTAATTACCAGCAATTAAAATGCATATCTCTGGAAAATAAAAATTGGTAATGTGCATTTACTGATTGGATCTAGTAGGATTTCGGTTATTTTTGGACAGAGCATTTCTAGGAATTATGAAAACCGATTTGGAAATATATTGCATATATTAAGAATATTTCGGTTTTGGAAATTCCTTGGTGTCCAAACTTCCTTGGTCTATAAATAATCAAGTTTGCATTTCGAGAAAACTATCCTAAGAGCCAGCAAAACTACCTTGTTGTGTTGTTACTGGTGGAGCCGTCTATTCGGAGAGGAAAGTACCCTAATTAGGCGAAATCTCTTACGATCGTTGGTTTAAAGACTTCTGTGGGATTAAGAAGCTCTACGAGCACCGTTGGTGGGAAACTAGATAATTGCAGTTTATTATTAGTTTTCGATTTGATTTGATTGACTAACGGTTGTTGAACTTTGATTGCACCTAGTTTGTTTATTCTTGAGAATCTTCTCTTCTGATATAAGATTAACTCAAACTAGATCGAAGTGTCGATGGGATCTTTAGAACTGTTTATAGATCTAAAGACGTCTTATGATAATCCATTGTTAACAGACTCCGTTCTGTGTGTGATTGATCACAAGAGATTCAAGTTGTTGTGTGCAGGTGTTTATTGAAGATTCAAGAAGATTTGAAGACGAAGAAGATTTGTGATTTGGGTTCATAATCTTTGGTGTGCACAAAACTTGATCGGCTGGGATCCAACTATAATCGGTTTATCTTTTGGTAGATTTGATTGATTAGTTGCGTAGATCGGCATCAGTATTTAGTATCTGGATAGATCCTATTATTGATTGCCAAATCTAAACTCGACTACTTGTTAGTTGTTTGTTAGATAGATCTAAACCCGACAAAGGAGTTTATTGGATTAAACAGAAGAGCCTTTGTCTAACTTATATCACTGGATTGAATAGAGTTGATACCGAACAGATTTGTTGTTCCTTTACTGTTTGGAATACGAACCAAAGGAACTGTTCCAGTGCGTGCACTTATTGAATGTCGGAAGCGCAGGGATACTGAAGAAACTAGGTGAACTATAGGTTTAGTTGCTTTGTCTTAACTATACGAAGTTAGGTTGATTTTGTATTGCGGCTTAATTATGAGAGTACTCAATTCTGGACTAGGTCCCGGGATTTTTCTGCATTTGCGGTTTCCTCGTTAACAAAATCTTATTGTGTCATTTACTTTTGTTTTCCGCAATTATAATTGTTGTTATTTTAATTTAAAGTAAATTACACAAACGTTAACTCCGTATTACTTGGTAGTGATCATATAGAGTTTGGTTAAGTCCGAACCTATTATCAAGTAATCACACTTTGATTGTTGTATTGTCTTGATCTCGTATCCATAGACGATCACACAAAGTGTGAATACCGATTCGTTGTATTTTCTCGACTCAGTCCATAGACAATCACTTTCGGTAAGAGGACTTATAGGTGGAAAGTTTTAGATTGAGGTATATTTGGGTACCCTTGTATTTTCATCTTCGACTTTGGGACGTAGCAACTCTTGGTTGTGGGTGAGATCAGCTAAGGGAATCAAGTGCATAGAGTCCTACTGGGATTCAGAGGCGTAAGCCACCTGATTTCCAAACGAAAATTCTAAATAAACCAACCACTAAAGGAACACTTGTAGTATTATAAAGTTTAAAGCATGATGGATAATCAATCCACTAACACCTTAGATAACTCACAGAACTTTCAATAATCTACTCTAAGGTCTCAAATAACCGTCCATGCATTCAAAGTTCATAAAGATCTTACATACAGAACAAGCCTAATTGGGTATGGGATCCATTAACGATACCTCCTTTAACCTTATTGGTCATAACCCGGGTGTTAGAGCATAGCTCGTTTGAACCCACCAAGCATTGGTATGTCAAGTTTGGTTGTCATATTTTAGTGAATCAAAACTCATCTAAGAGTCGCTTGATTATGTACTAGAGACAACTTCGTATAGGTTAGACTAGAAAGTCTAGGAATATGAGACATACAAGTATTACTCGAAGACCTGAAGAACGTGAAGAAGTAACGAGCTACAACGACGACATCATCCTTCCTCTTGAGGTTAGTAATATTGACTTAAACTGTGTCATTCCTAACATATCTTTCAAGTCATGCTATATTGAAAACATAACTGCGAAGCTGTGAATGAATATTTTACTCTAGTAGTGAGACATGATCATATGATCATAGTATTAAGGAATTAGACTACGAAGTATAACGCTTATCTTTTGAACTTCGTAGATATGACATCGACATAATCTATTGAATGCTATTGTGATTATGTGTATGGGTAAAGGTGAAGATTTCATCCTAGGAAACAATGTTTTACATTTGTTTAAAGGAAGTACATTCATGAACTTGTTTATGAATCGAAAGGGAAATTGCTAGGATTATTGGTATTGTTATTCTTTGCATATCTTTGGATTACCAATATGTGTGAGATGATAGAACCGATCATAACTTGTTATGTATGTTGGTATAACTAATCACAATGCCTGACTTATGATTTGGTATGACTAGTTTTTAGTGTAACCGATCCTAAGTAATCACCTGAGATGGTATGATAGATATTTGTAATTGGTGTGACCGATCCTAGTAATTGGTGTGACTGATCACAAAAAAGTTGTGTAATTGATCCTTGTAATTAGTGTAGCCGGTCCTAGTAATCGGTGTAACCGATCCTGGTAATTGGTGTAACCGATCCTAGTGACTGGTGTGACCGATCACAAGCAATACCATGAGTATATGGTAACCCGTCCTGGTAATTGATATAACCGATCCTGGTAACTGATGTAACCGGTCCTGGTAAATTGTGTGACTGATGACAAGTGTTCCATATTAAGGTATAACCAATCCTAGTAATTGGTAGAACCGATTGAACCCATGAATGTGATTTGATATTTCATCAATCACATAGTTGTCTTGGAATACTGATGAACCAATTATAAACTTGTTTGGAAGTGTGGTATATTCGATTCCAAGATTGTAAATATGAAAGAGGATTTACAAAGAAAAGATGTCAACATACTTTGAACACGAACAGTAACTCTTATCCTTTATTTTCAAAGATATTCCTTAATTACTCAAGGAGATCCCGGTCCGAAATAAAATAAGAATCTTTTAATTAAGGTTGTTAGTTTTATATGCTTTAATTACCAGTAATTAAATGCATATCTCTAGAGAATAAAAATTAGTAATGTGCATTTACTAATTGGAGATTTTCTATTGAGAGATTTCGGAAAATATTGGACAAAGCATTTCCAGGAATTATGAAAACCGAATGTGCATTTATTGCATATCTTGAGAATACTTTTTTTTTGGAAATTCCATGGTGTCCAAACATCCTTGGCCTATAAATACCTAAGTTTGCATTTCTAGCAAACTATCCTAAGAGCCAGACAAACTTTATTTCTTGTTGTTTCTAGTGGAGTCGTCTAATCAGAGAGGAAAGTACCCTAATTAGGCGAAATCTCTTACGACAGCTCGTTTAAAGACTCATGTGGGATCAAGAAGCTCTACGAGTAACATTGGTGGGAAACTAGATAATTGCAGTTTATTAGTTTTCGATTAATTTGATTGACTAACGGTTGTTGAACTTTGATTGCACCTAGTTTGTTTATTCTTGGGAATCTTCTCTTCTGATATAAGATTCACTCAAACTAGATCGAAGTGTCCACAGGATCTTTAGAACTGTTTGTAGATCTAAAGACATCTTGTGATAATCCATTGTTAACAGACTCCGTTCTTTGCGTGATTGATCACAAGAGATTCAAGTGGTGTTGTGCAGGTTTAATTGAAGATTAAAGAAGATTTGAAGACGAATAAGATTTCTTATTGGTTTCTCATATCTTTGTGTAGCACAAACCTTGATCGACTGGGATCCAACTAGAATCGGATTTATTTGATTAATCGTTGCGCGAGATCGGTAACACCTAATAGTTATCTTCAGATCTATTTTGATTGTTACAAATCCGAATCTTATTACTTAGGTAATAGATATTGGATTGATCTAACCAGGCAAAGGAGTTTATTAGTTTAAACGGAAGAGCCTTTTCATATGACTTGAGATATCTTTATCTTAAAGAATCAAGAGAGTTGTTACCAAATAGATTTGTTGTTGCTTTACTGTTTGGAATACGATCCCAAGGAATTGTTCCAGTGCGTGCACTTATTGAATGTCGGAAGCACAAGTATACTGAAGAAACTAAGTGAACTAGGGTTAGTTGTTTGGTCTAAACTATACGAAGTTGGTCTAGATTTTGTATAGCGGCTCAGAGAGTGTTCAATTCTGGACTAGGTCCCAGGGTTTTTCTGCATTTGAGGTTTCCTCGTTAACAAAATATTGCTGTGTCTTTTACTTTTCTATTTTCATAATTATAATTGTTTATTATAATTAGAAGTAAAATACACAAATGTTAACTCCGCTTTACTTGATAGTGATCCTATAGAGTTTGGTTAAGTCCGAACCTATTATCAAGTAACCACACTTTGATTGTTATATTGTCTCGATTTCATATCCATAGACGATCACACAAAGTGTGAATACCAATTTGTCGTATTGTCTCGACTTTGTCCATAGACAATCACTTTCGGTAAGAGGACTTATAGGTGGATAAATTAAAGATTGTGGTGTATTTGGGTACCCTCGTCTTTTCAAATAACTTCACCAAAAGACTCCAAATAACCGTTCATTTGATTATCTTTCATGATTGATTATCTGTAAAGGTTCGGGAACCTTGTTTACGTACCTAGTATGCAAACGGTTCTACCTGAGTTGGGTCCGGAATGGCTGTTCGCGTACCTGATTTGCGAACGGCTGGACAGGCCAAGGTACGGAGCTGTTGTTCGCGTACCTGGTTTGCGAACACAGTGGTTAAGTTCTAAAATCGGCTAAGTATGATTCTCATACTCATGAACTAAAACATTCATGAATTAAGGAATGCAATCTTTGCAAACCGTGGCTTAGTTTTCAAGAATTGATTCTTGTATAAGTACCTTGTACGATTACGAATCAATCCGATTTTTATTCAATTTGTTCATATATATTTCTATGAGATAGTGACAATTGAACAACTCTATGTAAAGCACAATTAGATTCATGTGATTATCTTTCATGATTGATTGATCATCATATTTGATCTAGAATTGTTAGATGAATGTGGTTAAGAAAAAAGTGTTTATATGGCTAACTTCGGTTAACTGTTATTGAGCCAACTCAATATACACGTTTAGGTATGGTTACCCATATCTAAATGAAGGTATATTTCATTTGTGTGTAACAAGCTAAGATCATCTAATGGTGGAGATTAATTGCTTTATTATTAAGTAGACTTAGCTTGAATCTTAATCAGGATTTCATCTAACGGTGAATATTGAATGCTTTGTTACTAAGCTATCTTAGCTTTGATTGTAAGCAAACCTAATTTGAAAGACTATATAAGGGAGAACTCTAGCAACTGGAAAACCTAATCCCGACACTTTCCCGTGTCCTAGTTGCGTACTAGAGTCGATTCTCCTTTAACTTAGGTTTTTCCAAAACCATATTAGGTTAACGACTTGAAGACTTCATTTGGGGTTCGTGAAGCCAGATCCAACTAGTTACTATGTAGTTGCGTATTCTGATCTTACTTTTTCTATCGTGTTGAGTACTATCTTCTCTAAGATTTGCTCGAGATTTATCTCCGATAGGTAAGATATAAAAAGTAATCACAAAGTTCTTCATCTCAGACTTTGTGATTCCGCTATAACTTCTTCTACCACCATATAGTTAAGTTATTGTGAGGTGATTGATATTTCTAGGCTGCTCTTCGGAGTATAAGACCGGATTATCAATTGGTTCATGTTCACCTTCATTTATCATAAGACGGAACAAAACTTCATAGGTACTTCTGTGGGAGACATTTTTATCTATCAAAATAGACTTATCTGTGTGAGAAAGATTTGTTTATAAGTCTTCGACTTTGGGTCGTAGCAACTCTTAGTTATGGGAATCAAGTGCGCAGAATCCGGCGTGGTTCTAGAGGCATAAGGAACACGACTGTACCTTAATCGTTGTGAAACTTGGTTAAGGCTCAACTACATTCCAGTCCGAAGTTAACTTATAGTAGGCTAGTATTTGTAGCGACTTAATACAGTGTGGTGTTCAAATCTGGACTAGGTCCCGGGGTTTTTCTGCATTTGCTTCCTCGTTAACAAAATTTCTGGTGTCTGTGTTATTTCTTTTCCACATTATATTTGTTTATATAATTAAAATATCACAGGTTGTGCGTAGTTCAATAAGTTGATAAATCCGACCTTGTTTGTTGGATATAACTTGATTAACACTTGGGAATTGGTCTTTGGTACCGTCCAAGCTATTTCTCATATCAATCAGTCTCATGGATTTCTGTCTGTTCGATTTGCTGATTGTGTTGAGAAATAGAGATAAAGCTCTTTGATATATCTCTTGATTGAGCTCGCTTTTAAGTTGGTGCTCCCGGAATTATATTGGAGTTTAGTCCATACAGATTGTCGAACGAATTATTGGGTGTGGTTGTTATACCCCTGCTTTTTCAGATGCAAATGAAATATTTAAAGTCCTAAAAAGTATGAAATCATGGAAGGCACCATGACCAGATGGTTTCCCACCTAGTTTTTTTTCAAAGTCACCGGGATATTGTGGGCAAGAGTACGGTGGATATAGTTCAACAATTCTTTCAGTCAGGTTTCATGCTCAGAAGATTAAATGAAACAAATGTCTCTTTGATTCCAAAGACAAAGAACAAGCAATTTCCTTCTGATTTAAGACATATTGCACTCTGTAATACTTCTTACAAGGTTATCTCAAAAATCCTGTCATCAAGAATGAAAAGGATAATAAACAAGATCATATCACCCCTTCAAGTTGCCTATGTACCAGGCAGAAAGATATTTGACAATATTCAACTTGCTCAAGAGATTGTGCATACTATGCAAAGAAAAAAATAGGAAAAAAACACTTTTGGTCTCAAGTTTGATATGTCAAAGGCTTTTGACAGGGTGGAGTGGACATTCCTCATGGACATAATGCATCAAATGGGTTTTTGTGATTTTTTTTGCAACCTGATTATGCAATGCATCAGCACTACAAGAGTATCCATTCTTCTAAATGGATCACCATGCAACTCTTATCAACCTACAAGAGGCATCAGACAGGGAGATCTACTATCTCCCTATTTTTTTCATAATTGTTATGGAGGATTTCTCAAGACAGTTACTGGTTGCTGAACAGAATAACATAATTGAAGGAATTCAGATTGCTCCAGGAGCTCCTCCAAGCTCTCATTTATTCTTTTCAGATGACTGCCTACTCTTTACAACAACTGATTTACATAATGTCAATAACCTGCTGCAGATTATTAACAGTTTTGGTGCTACTTCAGGACAGCTTGTGAACTTCAACAAGTCAAGTGTTTTTTTTTCAGTGCTCAAGTACCCCAAAGGTTTTGCAGGCTCCTCTCAATAAAGTTAAAAGTACAAAGAATGAACCCAAATGAGAAATATCTGGGTATCCCTCTCATTTTAGGTAAAAAGAAAACTCAATGTTTCTCATTTCTTATTGATAAAGTTAAAGGAAGACTGTCTACTTGGAATGGGAAAAAAATGACACAATGTGGAAAATCCTTGATGATCAAAATTGTTACAAGTACTATCCCCACTTACTCAATGAGATGTTTACAAATTCCAATGGAAACAATAAAAAAAAATGGATGCACTACAAAGAGATTTCTGGTGGGGTTTTGAGGATAAAAAAGGCACCTATATTACTTCTTGGAAGAACATGGAAAGACATAAGAATGTTAGTGGTCAAGGTTTTAGGAACTAAAGAGTTCTTAATCAGGCACTTGTTGTCAGAGATGCATGGAGATTATGTACTCATTCTGACAAGCCATGGGAAAAATCTATTCAGGCAAAGTATTTTATTGCAACAAGTATGCTTCATGCTAGCAAAAAGAAGAATTGTTCTTGGTCTTGGAGAGGTCTTCAGAATAATATGGACTTCTTGAAAGCAAATAGTTGCTGGAGAGTTGGTAGAGGTAATAAGATAAAGATCTGGCTAGATGTATGGATCGTTGGAATGGACTGCCCACCAATCCCAAGACAAGGTGTTGCTGACAGTGAGGATTTTGTTTGGGTCATGTAATTAATACAACCAAATGGAAGAGAGTAGAATCTACAACTACTTCAATATCTCTTTGATCAACAAACAGTTGAAAGGATCACTAAAATGAGAATTTCACCAACAACTGAAGATAAGCTCATATGGAAACTTACTAAACATGGTGGTTTTACTCTCAAGTCTGCCTATAGCAAACTTTATGAGATAAGTCTAGGTAATATACAAGTTTCTACTGAGATACAAGGATCTACAGTGAAGTGGAAGGAATTCTGGGAAGTGAATACTTGGCCATGAGTTAAACATTTCTTTTGGAAATGCCTCTCTGATATCCTACCCTCTAGAGAAAAATTATCTAGGGTATGTGGATATATGCAATGTCCTATGTGCAGCCAATACAATGAAAGCACCATGCATATTATGTTCTTATGTCCATTCTCAAGAGATGTTTGGATGAACATTCCAGGTGGGAGTGTGTTTCTTAGTAGACCCCATAATACTATCGTAGAGATTTTTCAAAGCTGGATGCTACTGGATCAACAGAATTTATCAGAAGACAGTTGGGTAAATCTTGCTATGGTGGTGGCTTGGAGCATTTGGAATGATAGATGTGAAAAGGTTTTTTAGGACAAAAAGCCTGACCCCAAAGTCACAGCTAGGAAAGCCATGAGTTTTGCTAGTTACATTGGTGGACTATATAAAAGTAAAGGAAACAATAACACAGTAGTACAAGGACGTATGCAAAGCATGGCACACTGGAAATCTCCCATCCATCCTTTTCTAACTATTAATTGTGATGCCTATTTTGATCCTAATACTGGACTAACAGGAGTTGCTTTAATTTTGCGTGATTGTGCATGAAAATGGTGGGGCTGTGCAACAAAATGCTATGCAGGAATAAAGGATGTTGAGCAGGAAGAATGCTTGGCTTTTCTTGGAGCTGTGCGATGGAGTAAGGAGATGAAGATTACACATGTAATGCTGGAAACAAATTAAAGAACATTGCTGACTATATCAATAAAGCCTCTCCAGTCATAGCCTGGGAAAATGAAGCCATTTTACTTGAAGCTTTAGTCATTTTACAGTCAATTCAAAACTGGGAAAGCAAGTCATTCCTAGAATATGTAATAAAGTAGCTGACAAACTCACAAAGTTCAGCAGGAAATTTAGTATTTCAAAAGTTTGGTTAAGCATTCCTCCTAATGTTATAGAGGAGCAACTTCTGTTGGATAATTTGAACCTTTTAAGCTAATAAAATCATCATTTGTTCGCAGAAAAAATAAATAAATTATGGAGGTCGTGCCGTTATGGCACGAGTGAAGTTCTAGTGCATGTTTTCAAGCAACACGAACCTTAGACTTGCAAAACTAAATCTTCTCCAAATAGGTAGCTCTACGTAAAAATGATATGAATGATTTTGATAATTAGAACTCCAAAATACTGGACATGTGCTACACAAACATAATCAAAACCAAACTTTATACAATTACTAATGAATGAATTCACGATTCTAATAAATAAATAAAAAATAATAAATCTAAATACCTAATTGATTCGCGACATCCATCCGATTACAACAACCCTAAAAGGCTACAAATCTTAGATTTTGATTCAATCAATCCATAATTCTGATTCTATTATTAAAAAACCGAAATCAGTAAAATCAAATTCAAGGAGCTACATAATAGAAGCAAGGAGGAATCGAGGTCAAATTTAGTTATGTTTTTTTTTTTCCCCCCTGTGAAGAGACGGATGTTACCAGCCCTAATGACCATTTTAGGGTATTGGTTCAGTCTAATTTTATCAAGTTGTATTACATCTCCACAAATTCTCAAATTGCAGATATTTTTGTCAAAGACGTTAGTTCTGCAAGATTCTTATTTTTAAGAGACAAATTAAATGTTCTATATTTATCCCATCTCAATTTGAGGGGGCTAATAGTGAGTCTTGTAAGTCAGGTATGATTCAGGACTAACCAAGGTATGACTGTTAGAGTAATTGCTTAGCTGTCATTTTACTTGTTTTGTTATTACAGAGTACAACTGCCGTTTACCTCTGGTAAGTGGACGCCAGTTATATGTATCGTCCGGTTTATTCCTTTTTATACTCCGCTCTTCTGTAGATTCTGTATCTTTTCAAAAACTATCAATACAATATATTTATCTATGGGGCTCTAGATCCAATAGCCATAAACAACATGCAACATCTGTACGGTCTTAGAAAACCCGCAGCATCACCCTTCACTTATTTCGTTCACCTAATACCCCTACTTAGCATTACTGAAGTTTTTCTGGCCGTCGACTCGACACCGTACATATGATATAGACCGCATGATGGGCTTTCTTCTATCAATCCTACCCGTTTTTTGATTTTTTGATCTCCGAGTTAAACACCACGACAGAATGAGCTTTCTGATGATGATTGTTAGTCGTGTTTGTATCCCCTCTAGAATTGGATTTCTGATGATGTACAAGTCGAAATAAAATTGGAAAACCTATCTAAATTCGGGCGGAACTACAACCAGGCTTCTCCTGGCTGAAGCCGCCCTGAAAGAAGCCCAAGTCCATATTTTGATAGCCTAAATTATATTGGGTTGTAGTTGGCATGATTGCTAAAGGGGTTACCGAAATTAGTTGGGAGTACCGTTTGAGTGATCCAACGGTCAGGATTAGATGCAGCTCTTTTGTCTCATATGAAACGATACCTCCGGTAAATTCCGATCACCCCCTTTAGCAATCATGGTAGTTGGTGTGTAGATATTAGGCTTAAGCAATGGCGGCTAACAAAATGCTCAAGCCCGGGCTATACCAAAGGTCTAGCTCCGCCACTGAAACTCATCCTTAGAAATCAACCCGCGAATTTCATATCTTCCAGCTGACAAAATCTTCTTAAAAATAAACGAAAGATTCTCTGGCTCTCGCAATCTCTCACCTTCTTCTCAAGAACAGACCTTTTCTGGACATTCTTTTCGGATCAGCCATTGCTGGGTAGTTTTTTTTTTTTTTTTCCGAATAATTCTTGATGAATCGATTTAGTTTGAGTAAGTTACAGGTTTCAAAAGTTAGGGTTAGGTTTGTGAAGAATGAGGTGTTACTGTAATTTGCATGTATGAAAAAATTAACTTGTTATTCATAAAATCTTTTCAATCTCATGCGCAGCTCTTCACAAAGAGGCAGCAGCTTGAATAGGTATGTAGTTTCATTCCACTAGTCTCTCACTGCTTGGATTCTGATCCGTGAAAGGTTGGGTGTTTCTTATAATTTGCATGAAAGGATTCATTGCTATTCAGTGCTTGGGTCATGTGTTTGATGATTTGACGTTCTGGGTTTGTTTTAGAATTTCTTAAAATTGAAAACACAAGGGTTTGGCTTAGAATCTTTAAAAATTGAAAACATAAATAAACATGTTCCCGCTGCTTGGATCATGTGTTATACAAAGGGAAACTTTGATTTGTTTAGCGATAGAGAAGAAAGAAAGCAACATTTGATTTGTATCGGTTGATAGCAGTGTGAATTCTACATTTTTGCATAATTAGTCTTGATCTGGTTGTCTGTATTTGTTATCATCTTGAACTACAATTTCTCTTTCAATTCTGTTTCAGAACATAACTTGATGTCTTCCATTTTCAAATTTTGAGATTGTTTTTTGCTTCATAACATGATTTAGGATATGTTTCTTATATTCTGAAAATTGTTGTTGTTTGCTAGTTGTTAGTTGTCCTGCAATGAATTTTGGTTATTTTTATTTCATTCTTTCTTTATTGGTTGGTGTAATAGCAATTCAACTGAGTGGGTGCTATCTGTTTGTCGTGAGAAAATGTTGAAAATGGTGTTTACTTGTGTTAATAAAATTGCATTCTCTTAGTTCTTGATTTTGGAGCCAATAGATACCCATCTGTTTAAATGATTAGGTTTCAGTTGTCAACAATTCCACCAGCCAACAATAAAGGTCTTATACGCCGGTTTAAATGATAAGGTTTCAGTTGCCAACAATCCCACCAGCCAACAATAAAGATTTTGTACTGGGATTCCATAAAGATTGGAGGTCGTGGATCATATGATCTGTTCTGTTCATTATTTGATGGCCTACTTAGGAGTGCTCATAGGGGAACATTAAAATCTTGGTTTGATAATTAGACTTTATCGTTGTTCCCTGGTCTGTACACTCTGTTATGTGCTGTGGAGTAAATTTTTGGGCGTTTTACCACTAGGCGGAAAAGAGCCTAGGCGGGGACTTTGGGAGCCATTCTTATTCCGCCTTAAAAACAACTTCTATTTTTTGTTCTGAGTAAAAACAGCAAGCAATGTTGTAAAGAAATCCTTCAACTCTTGTGATAAGATGTGGTGAAATACGACTACGACCTCATAAAATCTGGTTTTTGGCTAATCCTAATCACTCTAGGCTCCAGGTCCCACCCAGCCGCCTGGCACCCGCTTGACTATTTTTGCTACATAGGTTATGTGATTTTATAGTGAACGGGTGTGTGTTGTAGATTATTAATAATTTAGGTAAGTTTTTGTGACAATTAATAAGGCTAATACAAGCATTGCAATTTGAAAGCTTTCCACTTTTTATTCTGCTGTTCTTCAGGTACTCAATAAGAAGAACATGGTCAATAAGGACATGGTTTCTGTGTGTAGCCTTCTAAAAGATTGGAAAACTTACTCATTTGAAGATAAAGCAAAAGTTTTGAGCCTATATTTGAAAGGTGTAGAAACTAAAATAGAACGTCATGATTATCTCACAAAATGTGAAGTACGCAAAGATTTGGAAATCATCAAGGTAAACGACATATATGTCATAATCTTATGTGGCTAGAAAACTATCATCTTGTTATAATTAGGTTTTATTGTTTTGTGTTTTTATTTCTAGAATCTGCTGATAAAGCTCAATGAAGAAACGAGAAGTACTGAAATAGATGGCTTTAAGCTCCAGCTCAAATACCGCAGAGCATTAATAGGAATAGCTAGAGTGAGTCGATTTTTCATTTTCATTATTATTTATGTTGTTTGTTCTGGTGATTATTATATCTTAAAGCTTTGCCACTTGAAAACAGATTGAGCTTTTTTTGTGTGGTGTCTTAAACAAATCTAAAGATGATATTTGCGAAGAGCATAAAAATTGGATGATGGAGAAGAACATACATCTTATGAACGAAGATGAAATTTTAGCTTCGATTTGGCAGTTGGAACGATCTGAATCGGGATTTGTCTTTGTATTACAAGAGAGGGGGGCTAAGGTACCGAAGAAGCCAAAAGAAACGGTTCAAACGGAGAATAGCGACTTCCAAGCAATCCAAAGAAAAAAAGAAGAGTACATGATTTTGAACCAGAAATAGAATGCTTATTTATTGAAATGAAGAAGCTCGCAGAACCTTTCGAGGAATGTAAATCAAGATATACATTGGATGGGTACAGACAGAAAGCTGAAAGTATTTTGGAACTCTTATTGATCAAGCTGGAAGCATTTGGTGCTTAGGAAGTTTACTGTGTTGTAAGTTCTCTACCTTCTTATTTGATTTTTGCTTATCTGCATGGAGTTGAAGCAGTGTAATTTCGTTTTTATTTATTTTCTTTGTTAGTTTCTTGTGATACAGTAGCGTTCTCATGGGGCTTTCTTTCTGCCTTGTTATGTTCTTCTGAGATCTTGATATTAACATTCTTAATTCTAAACTTTCTTTTTCTTGCTTCTTTTCCTGTTTTATGTAGGTAGATTCATCTAAGTATTTTCCAAATGGTCTGGCTGCTGACCCTGGAGAGAGGAGAGGTATTTTCAACTTAGATGTTACTAATTTCTCTGAATACTTGCAAGATGTTTTGTTGGGATAATGTTTATTTAATATTTATACTTTAGCATGGATGCTTCTAGGTATATAATGGGTAAACTTCTTACTGTCGATTGCAGTGTTTGACTGCACCCTATAATTGACTGACAGAAAGTTTTGGCTTTTGAATCGGCCAACTTGTGTAGCTTGGCTAGACTGTGTTATCTGCAGTAACATTAAGATTTAGTTACTGTAGTAATAGTATGAAGACTAAAGACTTGATTGAGACAGGTCCGGGAGCTATGTCTCTGTGATACTGTCTTATGAAATTGGGCATAGGTGTCTTTTTAAGGTATGTCTTTGCTTCATATACTTTATCTGATTGCCTGATCAATTAGACGGATAGACATCTCTAGATTACCAGACATGGCATGTACTATGTTGATCAGAAAACATTTTATACCCTGCTTTTCGTTAGTAGAAGTTTTACCTCTGTATGTGTCAGCTAGCTGGTAATGCCTCCTGGCATTCATGCGGAACTTATTGCTTCTAAAAGTTTTCATGGTTCCTAGATCTAGGATTTAGATGGATGTCACTATTAAGAATGGTGAGTGAAGTATGTGATAAATTTTTACAGTCCTAAAATTCCCCAGGTCCTAAGGTTGCTTTATTTTTAAGGTCTCCGTAATGTTAAAGACCTTGTTGTCTAGGATACTGTGGACGGTTTTGGTACTCACGTATGTGAGGGCCATCGGATTCTAACGCCAAGTAACGCCCTTACCCCACCTTCCGCTGCTATTGAAGCCCAATACTTGTTAGTGAACTGATTACTTGATTTCGAAAAGCTTGGTAATTAATTAGGATGGATTGATAAGGGGTTGCTTAGGGTAGTTAGCTATCCTTGGTTATCATTTACTTTTTTTTTGTTTGTTATGTATTGTGTTTTTTTTCTTTATTTCCTTCTTTCTTTTCTACATCAGCCAAACGTTAACCCAATATCAGTCATTATCTTCTACTAGAGGTAGGGGTGCTAATTGTTTTTCTAATTCGTGAATCAGTTAAGAAGGAGTTCAAGCAGTGAAGTTGGAGAGCGAGAACCAAATCCTTTTTGCAAAAAACAATAGAAGATATTTTCACAAACCATGTCTTATTTTTTTTGTGTTTGATTGACGGATTATGCTTAAACCGAAAAACTAGGGCTTTCTTGTGTTTGATTGATAGATTATGTTTAAATCGAAAAACTATGAATTTACGGTAGTTACAGAAGCTCGGCCGACAGTTGAACTACTCATTGTTCTTCTATCGAAAGTGCCGATGAACAGCTTTTTACTGATAATAAACAAGAAAATAAAAGTGATAGTTGAACTTCACCAAGGCCAAGCACTATGGTGCAGGGCATCCCTTCCCTATCTCTCAAATAAAGGGAAGGGTCACAAGGAAGACAGCCTCAATATGGTGCCTTTTTTTCCCAATCCCTCAAAAAAAAAAAAAAAAAAGGGAAGGGATATCACAAGGAAGGCAGTCTCAATATGGTGCCCCTTTTTCCCAATCCCTCAAAAAAAAAAAAAAAAAAAAAGGATGTCACAAGGAAGGCAGCCTCACTATGGTGCCCTTTTTTCCCTTCCCTCCGTACGAATAATGTTACACGGCTACTGAGTTTCCGTATAAGTCAACTCGCTAACTTGACCAATACGGCTACTCAGTTTCCGTATTATAGGTATAAGTCATCAGAAGCTCGCTCCGCTCGGCCATTTCTTTTTCTTCCTCCTCCTTCTCTATTTTTTTCCTTTCTACAACCCCCTTTCGATTTCAAGACTCTTGGGTGCGATTCAGGAGCTAAAATTCAATGAGTTTGATCCTTACTACCCGGTGAAGTATTTCCCTTTTTCAATTTCGATTTTCATCAATAAAATCTTCCAAGGTGAGTGTTTCAAATTTTAGGGTTTAAATTTAATTTGATTTTGATTTTGATTAAATTGGAGATATTAGGTTGATTATGATGTCTCCTTGTATGTTGTTTGAAAGTTTGAGACATTGTTGATTGAATTTATCATATTTTGTTGATTGAATCAATGTGCTTGTTGTTTATGATTGATTTTTGATTTAGATATGGTATTGTTATTGATAATTTTGGATTGATGGATGATTAAATGAATATGTATTATGTCTAGGATAGATTGTTAGCAGAGAAATTGTATTGGGATGGATAGTTTTTGATTGATTGATGACTTTGTTGTAATGTGATAGATAATGTGGCTAAGATTTTTTGTTGCTTGAGACAATACATTGTAGATTTTTTTATTTAATGGATTGTTTTGTGATGATTTTGTGTATATGTGTGTTGTAGATGTACTCCGATAATTTTCAACAAGTTATGGATGATAGAATTCCGGTTTCTTCAAAAGATCATAGCGAGCAAAAAGTGAAATTCCCAACCTCGACAGATGAGAGGAGTAAACCACTGAAACATCGAAGTAGTGTAAGCAGTCTTCATGAAATGTATACCGAAATTTGTAGATTTCCACATGCTAAACAACTTTTAGACGACTGTGGGTTTGGTTCAATTTTCAAAATACATTATCTAAAACTACAAGACAACTGCCTAACTAGTGGTATATTTGAAAGGTGGTGGCATACCACCAATACATTTCACTTCCTTAGTTTTGAAATAGGGTTTACCCCATTAGACTTCACACAACTTACCGGAATTCGTATTGGCCAAGGAAATCCCATATCATTGGAAGATATGAGTCCTGAGCAATTGCATGACATTGCTCCCGAAACCATGGATTGTTTGCTCCCATACATTGCCGCGAAAGCTACAAGAAGAAGAAGGAGAGGACAAGAATATAGAGAAATAACAGAAATACAAGAAGTTAGACAAGAAGACTTAGTCGACTTGAGAAAAAAAATTGTGAGTAGATGCAAGGGGATCAAGAAAAGTTTGATTAAAATGTTTCTTGACCATAGAGTCGGCCTAGACAACGATGTTGTATTTCAGGAACAAATTGCAAGATGGTTTTTGATGTGGTGTTTTGGGAATGTCCTTTTCCCAAACAAGAACGATGTTATTGAGATTAAATGGCTACGTATAACGAGGGATTTAAATGTGCTGAGTTCTTATGATTGGGGTTCGGCGTTGTACGGTAGTATGTTATGGGGCTTGAGTACTGGAGTAACGACCAGATCGCTTGAGTTGCAGTTCTTTTCGTATCCATTGATGGTAAAAATTCATTCCCACTTGTAAATTTACTTTCTTTACTTGTTTATTATTGGTGACCGTATAATGCAATTAGTCGTTCATAATAACTAATAATGTTGCATCCTTGGTTTTGGTCATATTTGTGATATCTATTTCCCCATGTAAAGCCGGAGAAAGAGTTACTTACAGATCCGTGGCCGGCGGGTAGGTTACATGATGAAGACCAAAGAGACTTGAACAGAGGCGCACATAGTGATACAGGTACCCATTCACTGATTCTTGTGCGTAACCAGATAGACAACTTCTCATTCAATTCTGTAGTATGGTCGCCGTGGGAGGACAGTGAATGGAAAACTAACCCCGAGGTGGTAGAGGCAAAACGAATCTCTGTAACACGGAGGGTCTTTTATGATCCATTTGGTCACAACGCCTTGTACCTGGGCGAACGGTGTCTCAAACAAGTTCTTGGAATGACAGTAATAACGTGCAATCCTCCTGATTTAACAGTAGACATCAACACCCACTACTTGTACGCCGACACTGAACTTAATCCCTTGCATTATGTGGAAGTACCTGATCATGAGTATAAGCTGTGGTGGAGCAAGAGGTCAGTTGGGAAGTACTCAGGTTTAATTGTACATGAAGGAAACATAGATGTGTATGGTACGCAAGATCCCGAAGCTTATGTACGCCGACCAACACCGCCACGAAAATGCACATACACAGAAGAGTTGGAGCCCGTCGATTGTCATCTCTTCCCATATCCACCAACAAATCCGACAGCTCGAATATGCGGCCCGAAATTTAAGGAGATTGATATACCTATTTGAATGGAGTATTTGGGACAGTATCCTAAACCCAATTATAATGTCAATCAGGGTACACTGTGAGTATCATATGTCCTTTAATTCTTATATTTTTTATTTGTGAAAAAAATTTAAACTCATGACGGTGTTTACTGTATACAGGAGATGTGGTGCGAGGCATATCAGGATGCGCAACAACAAAACAGGGCTCTACAACAATTCTATTTCGACCACACAAAGGAACTGCAACACAAAATCAAATACGGTTCAGATTTCCATCAGAGATTTGTCAGAGAGTATCTACCACCACATACATGTGAGTCATCTACCTCAGGCCAGTCTCGTGATTCGGGACCGTCGTCGAGTTCTTTTGTTCCAAACAGTCAAGAAGATTCTTTATACCATCCTTATAATTTGTATGAACAACTCAATCAAAGTACAACAACGTACCAACATCAGGGTAATGATCAAGATCCATGGTTGCAAATGCCGGAGCCGTATAATTGAAATAATTGAATGCACAATTTTTGAAATCCTTTTAGCGACTTTTTTAAATGAAAACGGCTAGTTTTTTTAGTTTTTAACGAATATCTTTATATTTTATATGTACTGGTTATTTTCATTGTATAACGACTACTTTTTTGGTTTTATATGTACTGGTAATTTTTACTGGGCTGCCCTTTGTTGCGTCACAGGCAAGACTAGCTATAACGGCAAGTTTTTTTTTGAATTCTATATGCTCTCATCATATCTCTATATATAGCAAATCACTTTCCAAATGAAGCTATCCAAACATTCAATTCTATTTTGTTTTATAAAAATGAGATTCAACAAAGAAGAAGATGTTGCTCTTACGCAAGCATGGATTGAAGCAAAAAACAATATTCTGAACACAGTTCAAGCCACTAGCAACCAATTCTGGAAGAATGTATTTGAATTTTTTGATAACATATCCGGAAATCCAAATGCGAGAGACAAAGGAGGTCTTAAAACTAGGTGGAGCAAGATCAGCAACGAGGTCATCACTTTTGTCACGATTCAGGCCAAAGTTAACATACGTAATCCTGGAATGTCATATGAACAAAGGGTAAGAATTTTATAACAAATTTCTATTATTTCCTAAAATTATAACTATTTTAAGTTAAGTTTCTTTTTTAAAATTTCAGAAAAGTGCTGCTCGTTTAGACTATCTTAACCAGACAAGCGACAATTTTCCTCATGATGAATGTTATCAGCTATTGAAAGCAAGTTATGATATCTACAATCCCGTCGAAATATAGCTTTATCGCTGAGATGTTCCTGCATCAGATGTTAATCAAGTCTTCGGAATAACAATCCCGAAGAATGATTATATTTGAATGTTATCTTATATTTATGTAATCTTCTGTCTTTATGTGTTTCTACATCAGATGTTAATCAAGTCTTCGGAATGACAATCCTGAAGAATGATTATATTTGAATGTTATCTTATATTTATGTAATCTTCTGTCTTTATGTGTTTCTGCATCAGATGTTAATCAAGTCTTCGGATCTACAATCCTGAAGAATGATTATATTTGAATGTTTTATCTTATATTTATGTAATCTTCTGTCTTTATGTGTTTCTGCATCAGATGTTAATCAAGTCTTCGGATCTACAATCCTGAAGAATAATTATATTTGAATGTTTAATCTTATATTAATGTAATCTTTTATCTTTAAGTGTTCTTTCAATCTAGATATGATATGATGTTCTATCTTTTATTTAATTAAAGTTTAACATAACTAAAATTGAAATTCAACAAAATAGACAACAAGATTACAACTATTGATTAAAAATCCAAATCACTTGACGTAGTAATCACAGTTGCACTTAGCACGTGCAACAATCCTTTAAACCCCTAGGTGACCCTAGTGGACGAGTTATAGTCTCGTGAGGGTTTACACAGAGGTTTACCCACAAAATCTACACAAACATTTATTATACTTTCAATCTTCATTGGATGAACCAGATGAATTGTCCGGCGATTGATACTCTGGGATTTTGGATACCATGAAATTGTAGCTTTCATCAAATGTGAATGCTTCCCTCTTTTCCTCAAAATAACGCACTTTAACTACTTCGTGCTATAATAACACAACACAATATACTTATTGCTATAATTTAAAATCAATCAATTTAGCTTTCTACGAAAACAATTCTAAAATACTTACAAATTGTTGAGGGGACAGGCTAATATGGCTGGCGTTGAAGATCCGTTGTTGAATAGCTATAAAATCGCAAACGCCTTTTTGGATAATTTGGTACCTCTCATGAATTTGTTGAAGACTTCTTCTCTTTGGATTCCCATAATCTTGTCTATATTGGTTATATATCTTCGCCCAAAAGGTTTCGGCTCTGCTATTATAGGGGAGAGATCTACTACTCGACTTTTGGTGTACCATGCTTTGATGATTGCCAAATCTTCAATTGGATCAAATGAACCCATGGTTGTGTTCGTATACAGAGGTATGAGAGGTATTGAAAGAGGTGAGAAGTTTTGCAAAGTGTATGAAAATAGGTGTTTGTTGTTTGGAGATAGATAACACAATTTATAATATCTGTCAAAAACAGCCGTTATAAAGTAGCCATTGGGATATAGTCGTTTGAAAGTAGCTGTTATAAAGTACATTACAATTATTGAATAATAACCTAGGTTAGTTGTCGTAGTAATCACGGTTGCACTTAGCATGTGCAACAAGCCTTCAAACCCCTAGGTGACCCTAGTGGACGAGTTATAGTCTCGTGAGGGTTTACAGAAGATGTACCCACAAAATCTTAAACAACAAACACATATACTAATTGTCGGGTTTGTCTTCTGGAGGATCACCATCATTCATTTCCAGATTGTATTCAGGAATGTTAGCCATGTTAGCCTTAAAGATTAAGTAGCACTCATAACATGTAAATTTTGTATGACTATCTAGTCGGAACACAAATTTGGCCATTTCCTCCTCCGTAAAACAAACACATATAAAACAATAGGTTAGTGTCTATTTGGAAACAACATTTCAAATATCTTAGCTATTTATGTTGACCTACAGTAATCGCAATTGTCATGTGTTCTGGGGTGTAACCATGAATCCTTCTTTGAATTCTAACGTACTTGCGAACCGTTATTTGAATTTGAGAAATCCGTTGTTAAACTTGTCGTCTGGTTCGGTTATTAACATTTCCAAACGCTTGTACAAAGCCGTCGAATACCAGCGTCCATTTTTCATGGGCGGAGAGTTCTTGTACATCTTCAATAGGCAGAGTAGCAGCATTTACAAACGCTGTGGTGATTTCAACATCTTCTTCTACGATATACCCAACCATTACTATGTTATCTTCAGAAATAAAAAAAATAGGAGATACACAGGATACTAAGTTTCTTATTTTGGATTATTTGAGTTGAGGAAGCTTATGACAATTTATAATAGGCATTGAAAGTAGCCATTGGAAATTAGCCGTTAAAAATTAGCCGATAACATAGTCGTTACAAAAGATCCGTTGGTATAAGAAAATAAAATTCAAATTATGGTAATTAGAATTATAAAAATTAATATTACTGAGAAAAAGGAAACTACATTACCGGAACTGGAACACGACATTACTTAAAAAAAAACACAATGAAACTAACCAATTAAAAATAAAATTATAAACTCAATAACTTAAAACTAAAACAAACTTTTAATTAAAAATGGAACTGATTATGTTGTTGCCTCTCCAACTGCTTGGCCAATATGGCATTCTGTTTTAATTCAAAGTACTTTTTGGCATTTGGAGCCAGCGATTGGAGATCCATTTGCATTATTTCTCTTTCTTCTCTCTCTCGATTATGTTCAATTTGTTGTTGTGTTGTCTCTAGCAACCTTTCCATAATTTGGTTTTGTTGTTGCTGACGAGGTGCGACTGTCATTCGGGATTCTTTTATAAAATCAACAAGTTTACTGCCCGCGTCGCTCATCTGGGAGTCTTGCGATGATGGTGTAGCGGGTGTGCTTGGTCCAGCGGCCATTTTATTAATTTGGGCTTTTTTCGAAGCTCTCGACTTAAGTTTGTCTTATGTAAATCCACCTGACGACGTTCCAGGAATTGTACTTGGGTTCGTACTAGGGGTATATCCTAATGGAAAAGGGATACCGCTAGGGACATTATAAGCATTTGGAATTATATTTGCAAATGGAGTCTCGATGAATTGGCTTGTTGATGGATTCTGAGAAGATGGGGTTTGATTATTAAACATATTTGAGAAATTTCCATGATATTGAGATGACATTGGATTACAATGTTGATCCATATCTTCATCTACACCTACTTGTACATTTGGTACATCTTTAAGCATCTCATACTCACTATCTCGAGTAAAGTTTTTTTTGTGTATTTCGATATAATAGCTTCTCGCAATTATCATCTACATCAATGTAAACAAACCATAAATAAGATACGTATAAATAAAACTATTTATAAACTTTTGTAGTGATAAAGGTGAAAACGGTAGAGAAATAGGCAGAGTTTCTTATTGATCATCAGCAGGGTTACATGGATACAATAACATATATATACATGGAAATACAAACCCTATGTATCTAGTTGGGCCGTACATATATGGGTCGTAGGCCCTACAACCCTCCCCCTTGTGCGGTCCAATAGAACTTCATATGTAGTGCTTCACATTTAGTGCTTCGAATGTAGTTCTTCAAATGTCGTCCTCTTCTTGATGACTTGTGGAGAAATCAATTTCCTCATTAAAACTTTGACAAGGAAAAACCCAGTGGGATAAAACCTTGGTACAACTCTTCACATGTAGTACTTCACATGTTGTCTCGCAATTTACATGTAGTTCATCACATGCAATACGATCTTCAAAGATCGAAGAGTCTAAGTTAATTTCCTCGTTAAAACTTCATTAGGAAAACCCATAGGGACAAAACCTGAACTAAAGAAAATAGTACAATATTAAGCAAACTTAGAACATAGTTGGACTCGAATATGTTGCCTCATTAAAACCTTGGAAAAGAAAATCCAGTGGGATAAAAGCTTGACGAAGGGAAAAGTGTACAACATGACAGATGCAAGTAAAGGTGATCCGTCGCAGATGATCACTTTGCTCCGTTGAAGTTGACTAGTTGCTTCACAACTCTTAAGGCGTAAAATCCTCATGGGAAAGGCAATAGCCTTTGCTGGGAAATTACATTCCCAGTGTTTGTTGTTGTCCCATTAAAAACCTTGCCGAGTAACAAAACCCTGTGGGAAAAAGTAACCTCGGTGAAGGAAAATAGTTCAACACACCATTAGATGCTCCCACCTGATGTCAGAAAATTTTCATTAGTTTAATGCAGTCAAAAGGAGTTTATCACACTGTACTTTGGTGACTTGAATGTATATAAGACCCTGTTGTTGATTATGGAAGTTACGTTGCTTAACAGGCTATTGCATTTCATTTCTTTGATTCAGGTATTTTCAGTAATATCAACGCGATCTTTATGTCTT
The DNA here is from genome assembly GCA_023531105.1 of Papaver atlanticum. Lineage (NCBI taxonomy): Eukaryota > Viridiplantae > Streptophyta > Magnoliopsida > Ranunculales > Papaveraceae > Papaver > Papaver atlanticum. The sequence goes on along the minus strand of JAJJMB010009125.1, from coordinate 4,395,762 downwards.
CAACGTTCAACATACTTGATGTTTTTTAGTGTTATCTCGCTAAAAACCTTGTCGAGTAACAAAACCCTTTGGGAAAAACTATTCTCGATCGAAGGGAAAAAGAGTACAACACAACTTCAATTTCGAAGTAAAATATGTCGACATCATATCCTTGGATCCTCCCCCTGATGTCGGCATCTCCCCTGATTCCTTTTAGAGTTGTTCCAGACTGTTCCTTTAGTCATGTATTTTTCCAAACTGAATATCGGTAATGACATAAAAAATAGTCTACCGTATCCCCCCCTGATTACTTTCATTGGAGAAGAGATTCTTGTTCCTTTATAATCAACAACTTTTGGATTGCACTTTCATTAGCATTCCTTTTAATGTCTTTGCAGGGATAAAACACATTTATGTCAATTGTGACCTTTAAGTATATGATAACATTCATTATACCTTTCCAATGACATTGCGTTGGCGCTGAGCTATATCTAGCTAACAAGTTCACTGAGGATGTAACATTTGGTCGAGCACATTATGCTAAGTACAATAATGCGTCTATTATACTTAGATAAGGGAAGTTCATCTCCCGACACAACTTCGCCATCTTCCTTTAGACGAATTGGTCATTTATGTACATTTGAAACTCGACTAATCATGGGAGTGCTAGCAGGATGCATGTCCTTGTTAAATTGCCTGACAATGACATATGCAAACTGGTGGAATAATATACCACAAGCTCGGTCTTCTAGTTCAAAACATAGATAAGATCGAGATTTCCCAGGATTTTCATCTCAAATTCAGATTTGAAATATCTTGTAAGATCTGTTATTCCATTAAGAGTACTTATCATGTCCATACCGTCGACATAGATAGCTACAATTCTGAATCAGGAACTTATTTAATACGCATGGTACAAAACCTTACTTGTTTATCCCTTCCCAATCAAATAGTCACTTAGACGGGTATACCACATCCGCCTTATTGTTAAATCAATAAGTGAGTGTTCTAGTGTAACTGCAAACACACTCCGTGGTTTAGATTCATTCGAATTGGGAAGCAAAAGGCCATCATGCACTTTTGCAAATATCTTTGAGTCTAAATCTCTAGAGATATAACCACATCTACTATGTTTCAAATTCTTTGGAAACAACCGAGCAAACTAATTAACTGAACATTATGATATTCAAAAGAGTAAGCGATCCAGGGGTTTGTGAGAAACCTCGCGCCATAAGGTGATTCTTTATACTTTAAGACATGATTCTTCTCACTACACTTTGTGACAAATAACCACATATGTCCCATAGGCTTTATACTTGGTTGGTATGCACTACCACACCAAATACCCGTATATTTGTCAAAGAACTAAGTTCTACCTGGATTGCGTAGGCCAAATATGCTATTTATTTGAAATTAATTAAAATAAAGCATGGTTCGATCTCATTGTACTCTACTTCTGGAGCAACTATTTATGGATTATATCATCATTGTGCACGCATGATCCTTCCATTGACTCATATGCATTCTCATAATCCGTCAGGATTTCATTGTTCTATAGAATCATTTAAAACTTCGGAGCGTCCTCCAGTTTGATTCATGGACATATTAAAAAACAATCTTATGAGATGATTTTTAATGATATAAATTGGTTGTGCCTTACTCACCTACTTCCTTTCTAGGTGAGGATTGATTGAACCAAGTGGTTTCTCCAACTTCCTTTATGGAGCCACGGCCTCAACCACACTTCCACTGAGTGTAGTTGCAACACCTTAGTCTATGGTGTATATCCCTTATTGAGGATTTGTAACCTTGCATGTAAGTTTGCATTTGGTATGTGTGATCTCATCACTTTAGCAACATCAGTGTACATTCTGAATATCCAATATTCTTTATCACTTCACATTTACATTTGTGGAGTACAAGAATCAATTTGAGACACAGTTGGAACATACCACGACAATTCCTGTCGTTCCCCTAGAAAATACTTTTTATTACCTCCCCCTAACGACGGGAAAGCTGTCTCATTAAAGTGATAACCTGAAAATCTTGTGGTAAGAGATCTCCTGCCAAAGGTTTTCAAATGCGGATAATTGTTGAGAGTAAATATCCAACAAAATTACTTAATCATTTTCGTGACCCATCATAGTACAATGTGGACTCGTAATGGCACATATGTAATGCAACCAAAAATACGTAAGAACACGAATGTCAGGCTTAAATCCAGTTACCAACTGGTACGCATAAAAGGTTGACTGATATTGGGTTCTAAAACGAATTAAGTAAAGATGCGTCAATATTGCATATTCCGCAAGTAGTTAAAGGTAGGTTTGTACGCATTACCATGACTAAGGCACCATCTGTAACCTTTGATAATAGCCTTTGCGAGACCTTGGGGTATAGGATACTCTGCATTGATCCTATTAAACATGCAATAACCATTAAGTCCTTTTGATGTACACTCGCTAGCATTTACAAGGGGTGGTGAGCCATTACATGTAAAATATGTGCTAGTAGTTTTCCAAACGCAAATTTCTTGGGAACTATAATTAGTCCAAAATGTCAAAACATTCACCAGAGCCATAAGTCACTTTAATGGTCCGCATTCTGCATGAATATTTTTATGAATTTCACCTTGTTTTCTTTGTAATATGTAAACTTTACCATTTGCATCTTAGGATGGTCTCGATCCTGTTTTACTGAAGACTTTGTAAAAATGAGTGATATGCTTTCTTACCTAAAAGCATAACCGGAAGGGGGATTGTGCATCTAGTACTTTAGAAAACACTTATTGAGAGATATGCCGTCACTTCGTATTCTGTCAATATTTTTCCCATTGTCTCGTCCACTCAAACACAGTGATGTACGTATGATTCCTTTCAAAATGAAACATCATGTCACAACCAAAGTGCCTTTATGGTTATGTCAAAGCCTGTATGAGTCAATTCCCAATATTTCATCTTTGGAGTCAATATGGATTCAATAATCCAAATACTATAGTGATTTACATTTCACTAGATTGACTCATTAGTTTCTCTAAGATATATTTCCTTCCAAATATATTAGAGACTATAAAAGATGCAATCAATTACATTCTCATCATTGTGAGTTTCCATATGATATCCACTTGCATGGGTCTCTTTGAAATTCAACAAGGTGATTAGCTCTCGGTACATAATAGGTTTTGTGACTTTTAATCTTTGTTCCATCTTGGAAACAAAATTTGAGCATTGCTTCGCTCGATGATCCAATATCGTAGTCACATTATAAAGAATTAGTTCAAAAACTAGTGTATATTCCTTAAATTAGTGGAAGAAAAACAACTATGAGTTAGACACTTGGGTCCTGAGAGTTTTAATAAGTGGTGTGGCCTTATTACGTAATAAAAGTGGGATTCAACTCAAGTACTTTAGAGTGAATATATGTTACGTTTCAGGGGGGATGATATATTTTTCATCCAAATATATCTCAAGTGCATTAGAAAATTTATATTTCGTGGGAATGATGTACTTTTCATTCCATAAGTGCATACATTGGATCTAGTTCAATTAATAAGATAGTCAATTGGCCAGGAAAAGTTCTTATTGCCATTAAAGTTGATGTGAAAATTGATCGTTACTATGATACACACATTACATTGTATATATCAACACCTATGACCAGGTGCATTTCCAACTCTTTCATTTATGAAGGGAGCTAGAGTTACATCTTAGCTTCATCCCATATTCAGCTGATACCTATACTTTGGTGTCATTACTAATGGGAAAAAAATACATCTTTGTCTCATGGTATATATGTCCCTTTTCACATGCTTTATACGAGTCATTACGTCTAACCCTCATTACTTCGGGGTTCTTTCCATTTTCAATTTTGCTACATTTAGCTTAATTTGAGAAAATTCTTTATCTCAATAGGCCAAGAGAATCTCACTTCACATGTCAACCAATTACTTTAGGTTGAATAGATTACTAAAGATAGTTCTCTTGTTGTCATATTTCAACATATACCGGTTCGTTAGTATCATGGATGAAGTAGAGAAATTGAAATTTTCTGACTCATATCATCTTTTGTGAGTTCTTCCACAAAATTTGGAATACATGTGATTTTATTTACAACGTATCTTTTGAAAATACTTACTCTTAATAGTCGAGCCAGTGGATTGCATCCCACGGAACATTTCAAATTTGGGAAGAAAATATCAAGTACACAATAATGGTGCTCAAGTACTTCTAAACCCCAAATAAATACATTGGAATTGAGTTGGTACAACCAATTAAACAAAGACACCATTCAACTATAGCCAATATCATATTCAAGAGAACAAAATAACACTAAAACCAAAACTCTTAATGATCAACAATCATAATTAAATTGACTGTTTATATGATATGAACTTATCTTAAGACAAAAATAAACAAAACTAGGCATGTGCTAAAAACAAATAAAGAAGCAAAACAGGAACATGACGCAGGAACAGAACCGGGTTGAATCGGTTTGCATTGGACCGGGTTGGACCGAGACATGGACCAAACTGGTTGGATCGGGACTTGGACCAAACTGGTTGGACCGGGACTTGGACCGAACCGGGTTGGACCCGACAGAAAACTTTTCAGTTTTCAGATTCACTTCTCCTCGCGAATAGATGGGTTTTCTTCCCAGATTTCCCCCGATCTCAATCATGTCCCAAACTCCAAGCCACCCTGATTAGTACATACATACACACGACAAAGATTAGTACACAGTACGAGATACGACAAAGATTAATTCATACACACTACCAAATAATTACAGATTACAGACGAATCCCTAATTCATAATCATAATCATAATCATAATCATAATCAAATTGAATCCCTAATTCATAATCATAATCAAATCAATTTTCTCCTACAAACGGATTAATTAATCAAAATAATCTCTAATTCATAAACCCAATGTTTGTGCCGAAACCAAAAAACGGGAAAAGAAAGAAAAAAATCCAACTTAGCTTATTTGATTTCGGCGTTGATGGAAATCATCCATGTAGAATAAAAAAAATCCCATACAGCTCTGCGGTACAGCTTCGTGCATGATAACGTTTTGTAGTGATAAAGGTGAAAATGGTAGAGAAATAGGCAGAGTTTCTTATTGATCATCAGCAAGGTTACATGGATACAGTAACATATATATACATGGAAAGACAAACCCTATGTATCTAGTTGGGCAGCACATATATGGGTCGTAGGCCCTACAACATAAACAACATATACAACAACTATAATGAACATATTTAGATAATATATCTGGTTATTAGAGTCCAACTCTGGATTACTTGCAACGGCTCTTGCAACACATTCAGAAAAGTTATCCACTTCATTCTTGATTACGCTAAACCTATTTCGAACGCTTTTTATAGTACGCTCGTGTGCATTCCACCACAAGCTTCCACAAATTTTCGAAAAAGGATATTTGTAAAACTTATTATTCTTATCTTCAAAACTACTTTCACCTAGAGAACATTACTGAGTAACAATGTGAAAATCTTCCAAAGTACTAAATCTCGCTCTATGTTTCCTTTTTTGCCTTTGAGTCTCCGACATTGATGAGCAAAAAAAAATTTAAAACTCTTAAAGAAGAAAATTTGAGAGATTTTAGTGAACAAAACAAATTGTAAGAACAGAGGATTTGGGGTGATTTGAATAGAGAATTAGAGTTGTATTTATAGAGGATTTTTAAAAAATGACCGTTGCGATCCGACGGTGGAGAAGATATAGCCGTTATTAATGATGGATGGTTAGGATTGGGTGTGAGAGAGGTGTAAACGAGAAAAGGTCAAACAAATAAATTTACGGAAATGGAAACTCAATTTCCGTGTAAAAAGCTACGGGAACTCAGTAGCCATATCAATTGCCAAACGGCTACTCAGTTTCTGTAAAGTGTAAATTTACACAGAAACTGAGTTTCCGTGTGATTTCCCTTCCCTACAAGGTGGATCAGATCTATATCCCTACTCAAGTAGGGATATGGGAAACCATAGTGGTTGCGAATTTGGTTTTTTCCCTACATATGAGGGATAGGGTAGGGAATTGGGGCACCATAGTGCTTGGCCTAAATGAAGGAAAACAATAAGTTCGGTTGTCTTATTTTTTTGCAGTTACAGAGAGAAGCTCGATTGATAACTTGTCAGCCGAACCTACTTATGTTATAAGAAAAAATTAAGTTCGAGTGATAACTTGTCAATCAAATCTAGGTTTTGTAAATTAAAAGAATAAAAAAGATGGGGGGACCCATTTTACCCTCACATTCATGCTGTCACTTAGAAAAGAAAATTGCATAAACCCTCGTTTGAAAATTATAGTAACTTCCGGCACAAACGAAAATTACAATCCTCCAATGGAGGATTTTAAAATAAAAATGGAAAGTCTAATACAAATTTTATGAAGGATGAAAAGAAAAAGATAGAGAATAGGAGTCGCAAGAGAAGAATTAACGAGGATTTCAAAAATATAAAAACAGAAAATAAAAATAAAAATATATATATATATAGAATAGAAATCACAGGAGAAGAATTAACGAGGCAACGTTAGCGTCTAGGGTTAGTATGTTGTAACTTAATTTAGATTTAGGGTTTATTTGCCCGTACTAATGTATCTGCGGTATAAGATATACATCACTAGCAAACATTGCTTGAAAAAATCTGTTTCCATAACAGTAATGTTTTATTAAAATTGCTTAAGATTAGAAAGGAATGCGCAATTGGGGAATGGAAACTAATCGGGGGATATGCATTAATATACTCATCCAATAGTTTCCGCTGAGGGGTGTTTTTTAGGGGCGGAAATACTAAATTCCTTTCAAATTCTAAATATTTCCCATTTCCTTTCAAATTCTCTTCTGCTTCTCTGTCGGTTCCTCATTTTGAAAACAATTTTCTTTTTACATCGCCGGTATTGTATTAGTGATGAAGACCATGCCGGAAGTGTTTTTTATTTTTTACATCCCCGGCATTGTATTAGTGATGAAGACCATGCCGGAAGTGATGAAGACCATGCCAAAAAATGGTACCTGCGTGCTCGATAAATAACTTACAATGCTGGCACTGTAAGTTGTGAGTACCCATTTTCTGTACATTTTGTAACATTTAAAAACTAAGTCAAGTCTAAATATTCCCCAGTTCCTTTTAAATTCTCTTCTGCTTCTCTGCCGGCTCCTCATTTTGAAAACGATTTTTTTTACATTGCCGGTATTGTATTAGTGATGAAGACCATGCCGGAAGTGGTTTTTTTTTACACCCCGACATTGTATTAGTGATGAAGACCATGCCGTAAGTGATGAAGACCATGCCGAAAAATGGTACTGGCGTGCTCGATAAATAACTTACAATACTGTAAATTGGGAGTACCCATTTTCTGTACATTTTATAACAGTTGTCGGCATTTTGTAAGTTGGGAATACTCATTTTTTAACCAAATTTCTATTACCTCAAAAAAAAATCTTCTACTCTCACCCAAGTGAAGTGATTATGATTTATACTAATCATTATCAAACTAATCCATTAATTTAGCTAATTATAATTAACCAGTAAATATGATTAGTGAGGGGTAGATTAGGAATTAGTTAAAATACATGGATAGGGGTAACTCTGATTTACTATTTAAATACCTATTTTGTCCTATTATCATATCTCCAATTAGTTTTCATATCCCCAACTACGCGTTCTTAGAAAGGGGTTATAATGTATATGCTTTGTCACCATTATGGAGAAAATCATGATCTCCCAAGATCATGATTTCCCAAAGTGATCTCCCGTCCGAAAGATTTGTCAAATGCATGTATACTTTGTATTCAGATCATATATTCGTGGAAGAATTTCATTAGGCCGGATTTGTTTATTTTGTTCTTTGAAAGAATTGATTAACAGCACCGGATATGAGACTTAGGTGAGGGTAAATTGGGTATTTCAAGATTAAAACACACGCCAACGAGTTGCACACACGATTAAAGGGCTTTTAGGGTAAAAGTTAGAATTTAGGGGAGTAAATTAACGATATTAACAATGTAGGGGAAAGCTACATCACTAATATAATTAGAGGGAAAACACAACCCCCCTCAAAAAAAAAAAAATTATTAGAGGGAGAGAAAAAGAGAGAAAAGGATCTGAGGAGAGCGAAAATCAGAGTCAACTCGCTAACTCCGACCTGTTCCATATGTTATTAAAAGTTAAACCAAATTACCCTTCCTAAATACACCCGCTAACCACACAAAATGCATACCCATTTACAAAAACAACTGCACCACCACTATCTACTTCACCACCTACCACTAGAAAAAAAAAAGAACCTTAGTAAAGACTTCCCATATACTCGAATCTATGGGAAGAACAACAAAACTTTTTATTCTAGAAATACAAAACAGACAATAAGAAGCAACAAACAAAAAAAACCCACTCCATCCCTGATACAAACAGCAAGCGAAAACACCAAATGACTGTTTAGTTTAACAATCAAAACATATCTTTAAAATCAACCAAATAAGTAGAGCAATCAACAAACCCAAAAAAAATTTAGATGTTTATCTAAAGTAAACCTAATTAAAAATAACAAATAGAGAAGTTCTCAATGGTGAAAAGAGCATATATATGCAACAAATCATGCAAATCATAGCATCAAATACGGTTTTTCTTATCAAGATCCTAGATCGTGATAAAACGCGGTCGTCAAGTATTTTTTCCCTGTGAGCCATTAAAATATGATAAAGCTTTTTATGTACACATGTGCATAAAGACATTCATGGTGGTAGTGACATAAAGTAAACATATACTTCTTCAAGAAACTCGTACATTTTTCTTCTTCTTTTGGCTCTCATCGGTGTTATCGCCGATGGAGTATGGTGGTGGACTGGTGGTGGAATTGCTTGTAACATGGGTGTGAGTTTTGAGTGGTGGGTGCATTTATTAAAGGTAGTTTGGCCCGAGTTAGAATTTTTTTTTTACTAGGTCTAAGTTAGTGAGTTAACTACGATTTTCGCGCTCCTCATATCCATTTTTGGTCTCCCTTTAACAAAAATCCAAAAAAAAAAATGTTATGAAACTAGAAAATACAGAAAAAAGAGAAGAATATGAGAAATTCCTTATTGATGTGTATTTACAAAGTTTTAGGACTTTCTTTATTGAGTTTAGATACTTGATTCCCAAGTCTGCCCCCCCCCCCCCCCCCAAGATGACCACTGTATCTAAGCTAATTGCCTCCTGAAAACCTTGTCAGGAAACCCGCAAGGACAACACCTGATCGAAAGCAAAAGAGTACAATTGTGAGAAAACTTATAATAGAGTTAGACACATATATATTGTATCGTTAAAACCTTAACAAGGAACACCTAGTGGGACAAAACCTTGACGAAAGAAAAAAGGTACAACACGGTAAGTCCATTAAATTCATATTTGATGATGGTGCTCCCCCTGATGAGTACTACCAATTAACTTCAGACATATAACAGTTTTCTCAGTTTGTAAGACTGATAACACTGTCATGTATTCCGAATATAGTAGTTCTATATTTGTCTTAACCAATTCGAAACATTCCTGCATAACATCAATGCCACTATCACTGTTTCAGGCTATTTTTCGAATGATAAACTTGAATCATGATTTGGTTCCAAACAATAAATTGTTCTCCACCAAAATTGATCAAGTATGAACAAATGTATTAAGCTTAGTCATTATATTTCGATAAATTCGTAAACAAAATAATTAGTTCTCGAATCGAAATTCTTGTCTATGCAAGCTAGTCTAATTAGTTATGCAACAAACGTCTCAAGGATGTAAAAGTGAATATAACTTGAGAAATAGGTGGTTCAGTCTTCACTTACCTTTTGTTGATGAAGTTCTCCAAAAGCTTCGGTTGATCTTCGCCTTCAAACGGTAGAACGCAAATGATGACTGGATTGTTTCTCAACTACCACTATCCTAGACCGAGACTTAACTAATTGTAGACTAGAAATCAAGATATAGTTTCGACAACTAAATTTGGCAACAAGCTTGATATAGAAACAATTGTGAGTTCGACCGAGCAATGCTCTAACAATTTCCCCCTTTGTCAATTATAGTAACAAAACTGTTAATACATATGGATAACAAAAATAAATCTTCGAAAAACTCCTCGATCTATCATGCCTTGATTTCCTTGGTTTCTTCAACTCTCCTTGAACTCTTCGTTATTTCAAGTTGCAATGATTCTGAACGTGTTCAACTCAGCATCATTGTTGTTGAAGATCTGTAGCTATAACAACATTCGTCGTTATATAGAAACATAGTATTATTATCTTCTCTCCAAAGTTCAATTGTAGCTCAACTTTGAAGTAATACTACGGTGATATGTTTCCCCCCCTTAATCAATACTTACATCTTTTGTATAATGGGTGAAACCTATTGCTTAAATGAATTCACTCCCCCTTACATAATGATCCATAAACCATATGTATGTAGTATGAAACTACTGAAGAATTCTCCTCCTTTTTGTCAATAAAACTAACAAATGAACGAAAATCGCGGGATCATAATGAATACAACCAAAAGATATCTCAAGTTTAAGGAAGATAGAGATACTACATAATAACATAGTTAAAATGCAACTCTTCATATCAACTTATTCAGATGATTTCACATAGTAATAAATACTTAGCACTCATCCTAGGAGATTAAAAAGATACAAGCCAACCAATAACCAAAGCCCTTTGGTCCCGAGCAAGTCAGGGTAGGGCTAGAGATATATCTCGTAAAGATTTTATCTCATAAAAGTATGGAAAAGTTTCTACGCCGGCTCGCCTGCCTGGGAAACCTGTATAAAGACAGTATCAAATCCTTGACACATGTCGTGTCGCGTTCATTTTTTGTGCAGAGAATAGAGTAATCACCACATCAATGGAATTACGCAGTCGTGACCATTGAGGTGGGTATACCTACGTCCCTGTCCGGAATGCAGGGCTACTGGGGGGAGTCCACCCTTTCACGATCCTGCTGCCTGCATAGCTACGGGAGGGAGTCCCCCCCTCATAATATGCTAGGATGGTTTCACATGTTCACAATTTCGAGAGACAATAATCGATACCTTCCCGATAGATAGGCACAGGAACCAAACAGGTCTTTCCCGGAGACGAACATGGGACGATGCTGAAGAGGTAATCGAACTTGTTGTTCGCCGCGCCGGGCGGAGAGTCAACAAGCACTCAAGAACCAAACACCACTCATACGCCAACACGTATTGTACATCAATAAACAACCGTCTCCAGTAGAACAAGCTATCCAAGGCATTTAAGTCAAGGCGAGCCCGAGCACCAGAGACAAGTTGTTCCAAGCGAACACGCTGTGCGTGAAATTAAAAAGATACAAGCATCCCCTTTAAAATTCCACAGCCACACTTCCCACAAAAATATAGAAATTAAGCACAAGTTCATTTAAGAGCTCTCCCCCATTAAATGTCATTCCCAAGAGAACAACATGAGTGACCTTGCTTTTGTGAAAAATAAGGATTTTAGCGAACATTAACAAATCACAAGGATTTGTATCCTAAGTATCGACATAAATTAATCTCAAGGTTAGTTACGGACAAAGAGACAATTTTACTCGATTTTACTCAACATAAGAATATCTTACAGAGTGTGTCAAGCAGCAAAAACACGAAAGTGTGAATCACAAGAAAAATCAATACTACGAGAAAAATCTCAAAGAGTTTGTTCTATTTTTCGTTTATAAAAACATAATAGATTTAACTTCTGAGAATATATGAAATATTAGCTCGATTCACGAGAACGTAAAGGCACAAATATTTCATAAGAATTTTGAAATAATTCAACCAATAATGATTACATACTCCAAGTTCATTTTCCAACAACTCTAGAATTTAAATAAATAAATCTAAAAACATGCAAGATGAAAAAAACGTTAGAAATAGTTATGTGTAATCACAATTTTTGCTATACGAAACCCTAGTTATCCTTCTCAAGAACAATATCCTCAAAAGAAGTTTCCTAGATAACAAAAGAAAATTATCCAAAGGTTTATTCATGTTCTTCATCATCGGAATCACCCATAGAAGCTTGAATCTTATCTATTTCGTCCTTGATGTCAGGAAATTTTGTAGCAATCACACATAATTGTTTTTGCATACCTTTTACCTTGGAGTTGACCGTGCAAACATCCTTGTGCATTCGTTGAAGAAGGCCCAAGGTTGTTGGATCACAAGAACCATCAAGAGGTTAAATAGATGCCCTTTTTCTTTTGTTCTCGTTCGTTCTCATACGTTTGAATGTACTTTCACGAACTGGAGTGGGAGCTCCAAGAAGTTTCCAATTGGATCAATGTTGAATTCTTCACAAATGCGTCCAATGAGATAAGGAAACCCCAATTTCTTCTTGGATATCATCATTAATACTATTTGAGACATAATCAACCCACATATGTCAAGACTTTGAGTACCCGTTTTAAGAAAATAAACTAACTCTCAAAGTCATGACTCCAATGAGCATCCTCAATCGTGGAGGGACAAATGTTTGGAATACCCAACTTACCAAAAACCTTAAGAGGCATGCTAAGCTCCTTAGTAGGAAGCTTCCCATCTTTCCAACCAAAATTCTTTCCACAAAGCTCAAGAGAAATGGTTTCAAGAGATGGTTTTTCTTCTTTAGGTCTTGGAAGATGAAAATCACCAAGAGGAATATTTGTGAGTTCCGAAATTAATTCTCGATTAACAACAATCTTTCCTCCCCCAATCATTGATTTAAAGTTCATCTTATCAAGATCAACATCATAAATGTTCGCATAAAATACTCTAGTAAGAAGATCAAATCCTTTTTCCAATACCACAAAAGATGTTTCCTAGCTAGTTCATATTCATCAAAACAGGCTAGATCTTCCGTTCTAAAATACCCTTCTTCTAATTTCTTTTCTAGAATAATTTATCTAGTTGAAATTCTCTCATAAGTCTCATGACAATCCGTGTTAACAAAACAGACCCTAGGTTCTTACATAAGATTGGGTTCAAGGATTTTCTTAGGTATGGGTTTTTTATTAACTCCTTTTGTTCTTCCCATAATATGTCAAATAAGCACAAAGAGAATAGATTTAATCTTACTTGAATAGCTCCTTTTAAAGATGATCGCTTGATTTGCTCCTTCTTGATACACTTCCTTGCAAATAAGAAAAAGAACAATAATTGTAAACAACAACTCAATTCATGAAGACATCACACCGGTTCGGAAACCCTAACCTCAATTTCTAATACCGTTCGTGAACTCACAGAAGAAGAAGGAATAGGGAAGTACGCGTACTCTTTTTATTTAAGCATTAATGGGATTGGCCGGGTTCGGGTGCGGAACTTCAACTACATCCTTTTTTTTTTAATATTCCGTTAGAAGATACAATCATACCATGTTTTTGATTTCCGGATCAATCCAAAAATTGATAAACTTATCAATTTAATAAGATGATTAATCTTATTCTTAGCTCAATGAAAAATTTCTAAAGCACAAGATAATAGATTGACATCCACAGAAATAGAAGATCCTTAATTTATATTGATCTTATGACATCGTGAAATTGGAGCCACCTCAACAACGTGTGATGTAATGATCATAATTTTTTACAAGATTCTTCATTTACCAGGAATCAGTTATATGATCATGGATTTCAAACACATGATAGATGTATTATGGAACATAAAAAGACAACCAGAAACAACCCCTTACAACAACTTCCCCCATCTCAAATCAATACATGATGGGGTGAAACCAGAATCTTGCTAACAAGAGGTCGGATAAGCAACCAACTCATAAACCAATCTGGAGGGATAGTTTTCTGGTTTAGTTTCTTCATCCTTATGGTGAACAAGAAATGATTCCGAAATCATCTGGAATAGTCAAAACTGTCGTAGATGTGGAAGTTTTTCTGACATGCCCAGGTTTCCCATACTGATAGCAAGTCTTATCAGAGACTGAAACACGAATGGGCACCTCCTTACTTATGATACTGGAATGTATTCCAAGAACTTAAATGTTTTTTTAAAAGCCGTAAAAAGATCTTCGTCAACAGACCCTCTTATATTTCATTCTTAAACAGACTGTTTAGAAATCTTTTAGAAATCTTCTTACTCTTAACAAGATGTTTCTTGTTTTTAACAATTGCAGAGGAATCTTTAATTTTTTTCCCGTCGATTCTTTACAACCACTCAAGGTATTTGAAATCTTGAGTGAGTCAAGAGCATCCTGTGAGACACTAAGTCTTAAGGAAAATAGACTCTAAAGAATCGTTAAGGAATTCTGGTGTACGTCTATAGAGATTTCGTTTCTGTACATATAGTCAGACTGCTTCAAATACAGACTTATTAGGTCTTAACGTGTTTTCCTGCTCTGATACCAATTGAAAACACTGGGGGTACCAAAATACACCACCAACTTTTTCGAAGGCAATCTGTATGGACAAACTAAACACAACTCCGAGAGTAAAAACTCAATCAAGGAAAGTGTCTAGAGTTATATCTCTTTCTCTCTTGTGATTAGAACATTTACAGAATTGAATCCGTGAACCTAATTAAAAAGAGAGTTCTTAGACGGTACCAAAGACCAATATCCAAGGATCAATCAAGTCGTATCCAACAAACTAGGTCGGACGTATCTAATGTGATTGATCAACGCACAACCTGTGATATTTCAATTATATAGATAAACAATATAACGCGGAAAAAGAAATAACAGAAACACCATAAATTTTGTTAACGAGGAAACCGCAAATGCATAAAACCCCCGGGACCTAGTCCTGATTGAACACCAAACTGTATTAAGCCGCTACAGACACTAGCTTACGACCAATTAACTTCTGTCTAGAATGTAGTTGAGCCCTAAAAGTAAATCCACCAATTAAGGTACAGTCGCGCTCCTTACGCCTCTTGAATCCCAGCAGGACTCTGCGCAATTAATTCCATTAGATGATATCACACCAACTAAGAGTTGCTTCAACTCAATTAAAAACTTTAAACCAAATCTGCCTCCCACAGATTAAGCCTATAATTGGTTTCCTGATTTACGATCGAAACGGATGATCAGATTAAGCGTAGGATAAAGGTGATGGAAATCGATAGCAATTTGACAGAAGTCTAGCTATCCTCAAAATCCGGACTTATGCAACCCAAGTGCAACCTAGATTATTATTCACCTTATAAGTATAAAACTTACGGAATCACAAAGTTTGAGACGAAGAGAACTTTGTGATTTCTATTTATCTTGTTCAAGTGATAAATCAACAATCGAACAAGATCAGGATACACAAGTTATCAAGATAAAAGATAACTGGACCTGGCTTCACGAATCCCAATGAAGTTTTTGATAGTCGCTAAACCCTAAAAGGGTTTCTGGAGAGGACGACTCTTGATACAACTAGGACCCACCAAAAAGTAGTGTCAGGATTCAAAGATCCCAGTTGCCAAGAGTTCCCCTTATATAGACATTCAAAGCATAGGTTGCTTTAGGTTTAAGCTAAGATAGCTTTGGAACCAAGCAAACAATATTCACCGTTAGATGAAAACTTTGAATCTTATTCACATAAACAAGATATACACTCTGGTTAGGTAAACCATAACCGAACCATGAATAAAGACTATGTCCAACATGTTTATCCGAAACTATCCGATTTGAACTTAAAAGTTTAACACTCATTTTCAAGAACACAAAGACATTGATCTTGAGTCATAATCATGTGATCAAATAAGTTTAGTATATTTATAGATAATTGATCAAATGCAAATTATCTCAGAGATATAATTTATCGCAATTGAATCATAACCGACATAATTGGTAAATGCACAAAGTATAAATACTTGAGTCGTTCGTGAATCGGCTGAGTCATGGTACACGGACTGGTTTGCAAACTTATAAGCAAAACCGAGTTCCGGAGTTGACTGAACTTTTTCAGTTCATGTACCGGTTTGCAAACTTTGGTGCAACTCTAAGTTCCTAAGTTGACATATTTTTTTCAGTTCACGTACCGGTTTGCAAACTTAAGACTTTTACCGGTTCCGGAGTTCACAAAACCTTTTAAGTTTGCATACCGGTTTGGGTACTAAACTGGTTCTAGAACATAGAACTGTATTGGTTTGCATACCGGTTTAAATATTTAACCCGGTTCCCTTACCACGGTTCTAAAATGGTTTGCATAAGAATATGCATACTTATTCGGATCACGAAACAAACAGATTTTCCCATGATATGCATACAAATATGCGTATCACACAAATCTGAAAGTCGATATATAGCTACTCTGTTACGTGTACGAGTACATGTAATACGGCTTCAGACATATAACAGTTTTCTCAGTTTGTAAGACTGGTAACACTGTCTTGTATTCCGAATATAGTAGTTCTATATTTCTCTTAACCAATTCGAAACATTCCTGAATAACATCAATGCCACATATCACTATTCCAGGCTATTTTCGAATGATAAACTTGAATCATGATTTGGTTCTGAACAATAAATTTTTGTCCACCGAAATTGATCAAGCATGAACAAATGTTCATTAAGCTTAGTCATTATATTTCGATAAATTCATAAACTGAATAATTAGTTCTCGACTCGAAATTCTTGTCTATGCAAGCTAGTCTAATTAGTTATGAGACAAACGTCTCAAGGATAGAAAAGTGAATATAACTTGAGAAATAGGTGGTTCAGTCTTCACCTACCTTTTGTTGACGAAGTTCTCCAAAAGTTTCGGTTGATCTTCGCCTTCAAACGGTAGGACGCAAATGATGACTGGATTGTTTCTCAACTACCACTATCCTAGATTGAGACTTAACTAATTGTAGACTAGAAAATTAGATATTGTTTTGACAACTAAATTTGAAAACAAGCTTGATATAGCAACACTTGAGTTCGACCAAGCAATGCTCTAAATTTGACAACAAGGTTGACGAAAACCTCATCAATCAATAAGAACAAGACCAGGATACACTAACTATCAAGGTAAATATAGTCGGGCCTGGCTTCACTAATCCCTAAATGAAGTCTTTAAGTCGTAAACCTAATTATGTATCTCAAAGGAAACCTAGGTTAATAGAGGACGACTCTATCAAGCAACTAGGACACAAAAGTGTCAGGGATTGGGATTCCCGATTATTTGAGTCTCTCTATTTATAGACTTTCAAGACTATAAGTAGCTTTGAATTCAAGCTAAGATAACTTGAGATTCTAGCAAACACTTTCTCAGTTTAGATGAAATTCTTACTAGGAATTCATGTAAGTATGTGATAAGTGTGTCTTGAAATTACACAAAAGAATATACACTATGGTCCAGGGTATTAGAACTGTTTAAAATTATAGTTCGAGGAAAATATTCCATATGAACGTATAAGCATAATTGTGTTCATTCAACACTCAAGACTTAAATCATGATTCACAAATACAGAGTGATTTAGTGGTCAAAGATTTCTTAGAAGTGTTCATGAGAGTTGTAGCAATGCCAAACGTATTTGTGAAAAAAGTTTATGAGCATCTGCTTAATTCGTAGCGGGTAGGTATATGTAGGGGTACACATACCTATGAACCAGTTCACGAATTCTGGGAACCAGGGTACGCGTACTGGGTCTGCATACCCTTAATATATTCACGAGTTCAGGCCCCTGGGCTATACGTTCTGGGTATGCGTACATCCCCTCTTTACACGAATTTAGAACCTCGGGGTATGCGGACCTACCCACATTCCGGAACTAAGATGTCTAGGATACGCGTACGGGGTATGCGTACCTATCCTGTGTCCAACTTTCAGTAGTTCTGAATTTTATCTTTCATGATTTGAAACGTTCCCAATCGCCATTGATACGAAATATCTTTGCTTGGGAAATTTCCAAATGATCAGCTTGAAACAAAAATAACTCTTGAATAATAAATTGTTTTTAATAAGATTGCTAAGGATCCCATTGCTTGGATCATATTTCAAGATATTTAACAAGACAAGCTTGACTCGGAACTCCTTCTTTTCAATATTAAATCTACTAAAATCATACGACATAGACTCATAAAGATAGAATGGTAATGTCGTGAGTAAATAGGATGGTTCAGTCTACACATACCTTTTTGTCGATGAAGTTCTCTAAATGTATTCGTTTTATCTTTAGTATTCAATCTTCGAGGGTTATTCAGTGATATCTGATACACAACTACCATACTCTAATTCTAGTTTGAGATTTGAATTTAGTGGACTGCAGATCAGGATATAGTTTTGTGCATCTAACATCGACAACAAGCTTGAGATAACAAAACCTGCGAGTTAGACCGAGCAGTGTTTTAACATGTAATACCTAATATATATTATAAGTGTCTCTGACCATAAACTACTTAATTAGTTAAAAATTATACCATGGTCAAAAAGTTTTCATGTGTATAAGCTAGCATCACATCTTCCTACTGCAGTTAACATGTCTTTACCCTAGTACATGAGTACTTGTGTTGGTGGTGTTGGTGTTGGTAAAAATCCAACTGGATTTAGGCCAAGTACTATGTGCAATGTTGAAACTTCACCTTCACCAACTTAGATGAAGCATAAAATGGCATTGAAAGGGATAAAGCTAAGGCAAACATGAAGGAGATAACAACATCATTTGTCGGTGAGTCAACTGATGCACCTGACACACATAGATCAACACCTAATTCATAAGACAACATCAATCAGTGTTTTGCTGGTGTTGGAACTAGGACTGTAAATGGGTACCCATTATCCGGACCATATGGATTCAAGTCCGGTTTTAGGTCCTAAAATTAGACTCATTAGCAACTTGTGACTCGACGGGTATTAAGCGATTGGACCAAAAATCTTAACGAGACCAAACAAGTAATACCCGTCGAGTACCCGACTATTCTTTTTTTAATTCATCATTTTAGCATAAGTATTTTGCTAGTTTTGGTTTTGTTAGAGCACTTCTCGGTCGTACTCGCAAGCGTTTATATCTTAAGCTTGTTTGTCAATGTTAGTGATCAAAACTATAAGTCTTGATTTCTAGTCTACTTATAGTGATGTCTCGGACTAGGATAGATTGTGTAGTTGAGCATTAGACTTCACGGCGTTCATCAATGGAAGACGAAGAACTACTAAGGAGAGCTTGTGGAACTTCATCAACAAAAGGTATGTGGAGACTAAAACTCATCTATCACTTGGAAAGTCTATTTCTACTCTATCTCCTATATTAAGACAAAAGTCGTATTACTATATAGTATTCGATTATACACATTTGAGATTTCGAGCTGAGATTAACTCGCTTACATATTTCTCGAAATATGTGTTGGTAAGCTTTCGCTTTAACCAAGTTCATCTTATATTCTTGACGAAAGTCAAAAGATGGTCATGTGAAAATCCCCGAGTAACATCTTACATGGTTTGTGTGATACAATCATAGGTATTTCTGTGGGAGAAAGATTTATCTATTCCAATAGACTTTTCTGTGTGAGATAGATTTGTTTATCAAGTCTTCGACTTTGGGTCGTAGCAACTCTTGGTTGTGGGTGAGATCATCTAATGGAATCAAGTGCGTAGAATCATGTTGGGGTTGAGAGACGTAAGGAGCGCAACTGTACCTTGATCAGTGTGAGATTGATTAGGGCTCAACTACATTCCAGTCCGAAGTTCATTGGTAGTAGGCTAGTGTCTGTAGCAACTTAATACAGTGTGGTGTTCAAAGCTGGACTAGGTCCCGAGGTTTTTATGCATTTGCGGTTTCCCTCGTTAACAAAATTATGGTGTCTGTGTTATTTCTTTCCGCGTTATATTTTGTTATATAATAGAAATATCACAGGTTGTGCGTAAGTTCAATCAATTGAGAATCCAACCTTTGGTTGTTGATTATATTGATTGACACTTGAACATTGGTCTTTCGTACCGTTCAAGTTGTAAGGATCACGGATTTCTATCTGTTTGATTTGTTGATTACATTGTGAAACAGAGATATAAACTCTTTGATATACTTTTCTATAGATTGAGTCTGACTGTCTAGTTGATTTTCTTGAAAGTATATTGGAGTTTCTCTATTCAAATTGTCGAACGAAATATTGGGTGTGGTTGTTAGACCCCCGCTTTTTCAATTGGTATCAGAGCAGGCAAACACATTTAAGACCTCATAAGTATGTGTTTGTAGCGATTTGAGTATGGACGATAACATCTCTGATAAACGCATCACCAGAAACAACAGTTCAGTTTCTATAAAATCTATTAAAGAGAAAGATTTGTCAATCTCGAATATAGATGAACCTAGTGTTCCAACGAAACAGACTTCCATTGACAAGTGTTACACGGATTACCTTACTGACGAGTCTGACTCTGAAGTTGAAAGGGAAGCATCCAAAGAGAGTGCAGTGATTCTAAAACTTGTTGGAATCCAAGCTGATGATGTCAACCGGTTGAAACACAAAGTCAATATCCTTGTTGGTATGGTAAATAAGCGTGACTCTCTTCTAAATGTCCTTCGAGAGGAAAACAACTCAGCCTGTTCTTCACGAACTCTGCTTGAGGAAAAACTCAAAAAGGATGCTTTGGAAATTGAACTTCTTTTGAATAAACTCTCTGTTCAAGAATGTTCCAGAGAGTCCACTATACCAATTTCTTCTGATTTAACTATAAAAAATTCAGTTCCAGAAGCAAAATCGAAATCCCTTCCTATTGAAAAATATGTGCTTGTGTCTTCCTCTTATCAAGGAATATCCACATCACATGGAAGGAAAATATCTCCCAACGATGGTGTTAATACTGTTCTGTCTAATCACTTAGGTGATCAGAAAGTGTCTCTTTTGTGATTCAAAAGGACATGTTGAACAAAAGAGGAAATCTAGGTTGAATGATAATTTTATTGTTCATCTTCAACACACCTTAGACTTAATTCTCAAAGGTGTAACTGACATTCGTATGTCTAGACCAATTGGTTTTAGTACTCACCATTCGTATGTCTAGACCAATTCGTATGTCTACCAGGAAAGTCAGTTCGATGTGTTCCTTAAATGTTCATATGCGAAACAGTCTTCCTAAACCATCTCGTCCAAGAAGAGCTCAAGGATCTTCTTCTATTAAAAAGGGAGATAATGTTGTTCTTGATGTGAAAAAGGTACCAGAAGAAGGAAGCAAATATGGAGGTATAGAAGACAACCTAAATCTGATAATTAAAGGATATAAAGAAATCATTAACAGGCTGTCAATTCCCTTTAGTCAAAATTCTTCAGGTAAGAATACATACTATACGTCGTATTTTGATGATAGTAAGTTTTATGATAACTTTTCGCATCAAAAAGGTTTTCCTCCAAAGATCAGGAGAAAGAGGTTTAACCGAAAACAACATTCATTTGATGAGCTCAAGGCTCATACTTGTGCTAATTGATCACAAGGTTGAAATCTCACTCACAAAAATCCTGGTTGAGTGAGATATGGTCAGGTATACTTGACGGAAAAATGTTTTCTGATTCTCTAGCTATTTTCTTATCGTTTTTAGCTGGATTATCATCCACAAACATTTTTGCATAAGAATTTGTGTTTGGTCTTGTCAAGTTTTTTATTTTTAATTTCCTTTTGAAATTTTAAGATGTCAAAATGCTACTCTTATTTTTCTATTATGAGAATGTAAAATTTATCGTGCTAAGACTTGTGAAAGTTTTCACTCGGCAAAATTCTGCCTTGCAAACAGTCTCCTTGAATTGCATCCTTCATTGCTTTGGTTCTTTTCTCCTATGGGCCAAGTTTTCGTTCGAACGGGTACCCATGGTACATATCACGAATCGACTTTGGAAACCCTAAAATATGTTTTCTTAAGAAACCATTTAAATAACAACTTTGAAGAGTATGTGTACTCCAGGTTATTTTTCTTGTCAAGAATGGCATTTCCTTCGGGGTCTTGTAACTTTGCAAAAGGATTTATTGATAAGGGTTTTGGTTTCTAAGAAGAGGAGAAAAGATCTCTTGTGGAAGTCAATGACACCTCTACTCAATCTCCTGATAATCTTTCAGACTTTGAGGATGATGAAGAAATTTCTGCTGAAGTTGTTCAAGATTTTATCGGTCTGTTTAAACGATGCAAAACTGCTTCTTATTGATACCTTAAAAAATCTTGATTTGTTAAGAACTGAGTTGAAAAAAGTTAACTCTGACCTTGCTCTCATGAAGACACATGTTAAGGATCGTCTCAAGAAGTGTCTCATGTGCGAAGATGCAGTCGATACCATCTGTCACAAGCTTGAAGGTCTTGAAACCCATAAAGCTTCCATTCATGAACACTGATTGTAGCTTGTGACCTTTTTCTTTTAGAGTTGCTTTTAGTTATTGTCTAGGAAACTTCTTATGAGAATTTATTCTTGTGTTTTTTAAGAAGGATAACTAGGGTTTGGAATAGCCATTATTGTGAGTACACATAGATATTGCCAACGTTTTCATCTTGCAATGTTTTTAGATTTATTTATTCTAAGCTTTTTTGAAGATGATTTTTGCAGTATTAATTTTTATGGTTTTATACATAGCAAGTTGTTATGGGATATGTTGTTTACGTCCGTGAACCTTGACTGTCCCATATTTGCTCAAAAGTTAACTCTATTATATGTTAGTATGAAAATATTGATAAAAGATAGAATGAACTTTTGACAACAAAAGTTAAGCCTATTATGTCATTATGCAAATATTGATGGAAGATAGGATGAACTTTTGTTTACAAAGATTAAGTCTATTACACGTCTCTATGCAAATATTGATGAAAAATAGAATGAATCTTTGAATATTCCGCAATATTGATCTTTCCCTGATCCACATCTTTGTGTATGTACTGTGTTGCTCCGTAAGTTCTATTATGGTTAGCATGGCCAATTGAATTGATCATTTTCATTGTGGTTCATTCAATTGAGATTTTTGGATACAAATTCATGTTTCATGTGATTTGTTTATGTCCAAAGAAATCCTTATTTTCTTGTAAAAGTAAGGTCGCTCTTGTTGTTCTTTCGGGAATGACATTTTATGGGGGAGAGTTCTTATTTGAACTTGTGCTTAATTGCCAAATATTTGTGGGGAGTGCGGTTGTGGAATATTGTAGGAGTTTTCTTGTATCTTTATAAACTCCTTGATGAATACACTAAGTTTCGACTATGTGAAATCATCGAAACAAATTGGTATGTTGTTCTCTTTTGGTCATGAAGTATCTCTATGAAAATTTCATGAGGATCCCACTAGTTTTCGTACCTTTGCTAATTTATATTGACAAAAAGGGGGAGAATCTAGTTCACACTACAAATACATATGGTTTACGGATCATTATGTAAGGGGGAGTGGTTTTCATTGTGAGATGAAATATTGAATAAGGGGGAGTGATACATATCACCATAGTATTGTTGTCAAAGTTGTGATAAATTGGACTTTGATGTTGTGTAATAATACTATGACACTGTATAACAATGATTGAGAGCAACTATTTTCTCATTGTTATAGCTACGGATCTTCAACAACTATGATGCTAAGTTGAACACAGTTAGAATCATTGGAGTACTTGGAAGTGACGAAGATTTCGAGTAATGTTGAAGAACCAAGGAGATCAAGCATTTGGATGAGAAGCTACAAATTTTATTTATTTTGTAATCCATATGTATTGATAGTTTTGTCATTAAAAATGACAAAGGGGGAGATTGTTAGAGCACTGCTCGGTCGAACTCGCAAGCGTTGCTATCTTAAGCTTGTTTGTCAATGTTAGTGATCAAAACTATAAGTTTTGATTTCATGTCTCGGACTAGGATAGATTGTGTAGTTGAGCATTAGACTTCACGACGTTCATCAATGGAAGACGAAGAACTACTAAGGAGAGCTTGTGGAACTTCATCAACAAAAGGTATGTGGAGACTAAAACTCATCTATCACTTAGAAAGTCTATTTCTACTCTATCTCCTATATTGAGACAAAAGTCGTATTACTATATAGTATTCGATTATACACATTTGAGATTTCGAGCTGAGATTAACTCGCTTACATATTTCTCGAAATATGTGTTGGAAAGCTTTCGCTTCAACCAAGTTCATCTTATATTCTTGATGAAAGTCAAAAGATGATCATGTGAAAATCGCCGAGTAATATCTTACATGGTTTGTGTGATACAATCATTTGATGTAGACTTGGAATGTTTCGTTATGATTATTTCAATAACTTGAAAATTGCTTTGATGCTAATAGTTCATGAAAACAGCTATTGTCATCCTCTAAGAAAGTTTCAATGATTGAAATAGAGTTTAGAACACTTAACCATCATTGGATTATGAACATATTATGCATTCTTGCATGTATGTGATCCATGACCGGAAATATAGTATGCATACCCATATGCATACTTTTTAGTTGTGAAATTCCGAGTACCAAAGTACACATACCCGTACGCATACTGGCGAAGGGTTTGGGTCCGGAAATTTCTGCTGTGTTTGGAAGTATGCGTACCCATTTGCATACTGGCGAATTCAAACTCAGACCGGCTACTTTAAGTATGCGTACCCATTTGAATACTTGAGTGGTTAAAGTTCTAAAATCGGTTTGTTCATGAACTAATACATTTATATAATAAGGAATACATTCTTTGCAAACCGTGGCTATAATGTTCATGAATTGATTCGAGTGAATCAAACCAATTTTGCTTCAATTGTGTTCTTGTATACTTCTATGAGAATATAGCAATTGAACAACTCTTTAACTAGTTTCATTTAAGTCATTTGAACTTAAGATGAATAAGGTTGATATGAGAGTGTTCATATAGCTAACTTCGGTTAACTACTGTTGAGCCAACCGAGTGTACACGTTTTGATACGTATTGATCTCTGTACCTTAGTGACTATTATTATAGAGGCGGAATTCAGAATAATAATAGACGAAAACTAGAAAACAGAACACAAAGTAGTAATTCGAAGAAATATTTCTTCTCTAGATTATGAACAAGAAAACTATTACAATTCTCTCTTTGTTACGCTCACAATCTCTCTAGGTAAATAACCTTAAACTGTTTGCTAAGCTTGCTTTTGTAATAATTAATTACCTCACAAACTTCTCTAGTCTAGTCTAGTTTGTATCACAAACAATACTATCTAGTTCTAGGTGTGTTTTTATCACAAACCACACTCTAGATGTTCTTAGCTATGAGCTAAACATCTATATTTATAGCTTTAACGGTTTCCCAAAACTTATAGGAATCTATTTCCTTATCTAGGAATAATTCCTTTTCTAGGTATATGTCCCTTTCTAGGAATACTACCTTATTCGAGGAAGTATTTCCTTATCTAGGTATACTTCCTTACTTTGGTTTGGCTTCCCAAACCTCTTAGGAATCTATTTTCCTTCTATAGGAATACTGCCTTAAATCAATAATCCCTCATAAATTACAATTCTATCCTCAATCCGTCTTGAGGATCACTAGTTCCCGGAGAGAGGAAGATACACATGTATCATGCACCCCCCCTAAAGAACTTGAACTCATGTGAAAGTTATATTTGTAGGTTAGGGAACTCAAGAGTTCCTTTCACCCTGCTGGACCATCTCTCCTTGCTGGGAACTTGGCTATGACTTCTAATTAGAAAAGTGTCCTTATCTTCTTGTCTTGTTTTAGTCACTCTTCGCTCCGTAATGCAACCCTCTTTGAGTGGTTCTTCTCTATCAAACTACAAGTCTTCCACATGTGGCAAGATCATCTTGTCATCTCCGTCATTATCTAGTAATGGGGGTTCAAACATCTTCAACCTTTCTAGGTTGTCTTCTTGTTGTTTGGTTATGGTTTCCAAACCAACTCTACTCGGCTTCTCCTCAAAAGAACGGGTCACAAGGAGAATGAACTTCGTACTAGCATTCACCAACCGTTTAGCTAGAGTGGCTGTAATCAAGCTCGCTCCCTCAAGAGGAGAGTCTATAGCTCGTATTACAAATGCTTTCCCATCTTTGGTAAAGGTATACTTCTGGTCTCTCCTATGTAAAACCGCATCTCGATCCCATAAGTAAGGACTACCAAGTACAACCTGACAAACATCTAATGGAATCACATCGCATGTAACCTAATCAATGTGCGACTCATCAAAAGCAAACTTGAACGTAAACACCTGCACACAAACAACTTGAATCTCTTGTAATCAATCACACACAGAACGGAGTCTGTTAACGATGGATTACCACAAGACGTCTTTAGATCTACAAACAGTTCTAAAGATCCCCGTCGACACTTCGATCTAGTTTGAGTGAATCTTATATCAGAAGAGAAGATTCTCAAGCATAAACAAACTAGGTGTAATCAAAGTTCATCAACCGTTAGTCAATCAAATCAATCGAAAACTAATAATAAACTGCAATTATCTAGTTTCCCACCAATGGTACTCGTAGAGCTTCCCAATCCCAAAGAAGTCTTTAAAACGAGCGGTCGTAAGAGATTTCGCCTAATTAGGGTACTTTCATCTCCGAATAGACGGCTCCACCAGTAACAACACAGCTAGGTAGTTTTGTTGGCTCTGAGGATTAGTTTGCTCGAAATGCAAACTTCAATATTTAAAGACCAATGAAGTTTGGACACCAAGGAATTTCCAAAACCGAATATTATCAAAGATATGTAATAAAGTCCAAATCGGTTTTCATAATTCCTGGAAATGCTCTGTCCAAATATTGACCGAAATCTCAGTAGAAAATCTCCAATTATTAAATGCACATTACCAATTTTTATTTCCTAAAGATATGCATTTAATTGCTGGAAATTAAAAGCATATAAAACTAAAAACCTTAATTAAAAGATTCTCAATTTATTTCGATCCGGGATTCTTCTTTAGTTATTAAGGAATATCTTTGAACAATAAAAGATAAGAATTACTGCACATGTTAAAAGTATGTCGACATCTTTACTTTGTAAATCCTTTTTCATATTTACAATCCTTGAACCGATTTGCCACACTTCCAAACAAGTTTAGAATTGGTTCATCTGACTTCCAAGAACTATGTGATTGATTATCCCATCAAATCACCAATCATGGGTCTAACGGTTCTACCAAAATAAGTTTCGGTTCTACCATCCATGTGGATACTAGGATCGGTCACACTAGTTACCAAAAGTTGGTTGACTAGGTACTAGGATCGGTTACCACATATTTATGGTATTTAACTTGTAATCGGTTGCACAAGTCATAGGATCGGTTACCAATTAATAAGACTTGTTGCACCTCTTACAAGGATCGATTCCATATACTTGTGATCGGTTGCACCTCTTATTAGGATCGGTTCCCCAATGTCTAGAGTTGGTCATACAAATTACAATATATCGATCATACCATCTTGGGTGATTACTTAAGATCGGTTTCACTAATGAAAGTCATACCAATACAAAAGTCAGGCATTGTGAATAGTTTTACCAAGATACATAAACAAGTTATGAGCGGTTATACTAAACACACATATAGGTAATCCAAAGATTTTCAATGAATAACAATACCAATAAGCCTAGCGATTTCCCTTTCGATTCACAAAACAAGTTTATGAATTGTACTTCCTTTAAACGAATGTAAAACATTGTTTCCTAGGACGAAATCTTCATCCATACCCATACATAATCACAATAGCATTCATACGATTATGTCGATGTCTTATATACGAAGTTCAAAAGATAGACGTTATACTTCGTATTGTAATTCCTTAATACTATATCTAACTAGAGTATAATCATTCACACCTTCGCAGTTATGTTTTCAATATGCATGACTTGAAAGATACGTTAGGAATGAAACAATTCAAGTAAAATATTACTAACCTCAAGAGGAAGGATGATGTCGTTGTTGTAGTTCTTTACTTCTTCACATTTTTCAAAGTCTTCACGTAATACTTGTAAGTCTCATATCCTAGTAACTTTCTAGCTAACCTATACGAAGTTGACTCTTGTAAATAATCAAGCGACTCTTTAAATGAGTTTTGATTCACTAAAATATGATAACCAAGCTTGACATACCAACGCTTGGTGGGTTCAACCGATCAATGCTCTAACAATCTCCCCCTTTGTCAATTTTAGTGCCAAAACTCTTACATCATATGGATAAACAAATTACAATAATTCATTACACATACGCTTGATTCCAAGTTTCAACAACACAATAACATGTATACATTCAATCCATAAATGTCATTGTTGACATTATAATAACAAAGCTAATACTCCCCCTAAAGGTAAGATAGGTAGATTTTCAATCCGCACGTCTTTGTTATTCCCTTTGTAGTTAAGATAACCACAAGTATCAATATGATATGTTACCCCCCCTTAGTCTATGCTTTACTCTTTCGTTAGATATAACGTTTAAGCACCATTGTCCTTTCCTTGGTGATACCAAACTTGTTTACTCCATATATTTCTCCCCCTTTTTGTCACAAAATGACAAAGGTATAAGAAAATAAAAGACAAACAGAAAGGATCTTACAAATCTAAAAAGACTTGCAACCTATAAGAGTTAAGCACGAGGGTTCCACACACCATTTTAGATAACCAATATCAAAACCGAAACTACAAAGTAATTTTGTTTTGATATGTTACCAAGGAAACAATTTACCGAAGCAATTTTCCCTAATAGTTGAGAAAATCAAAAATTGACTAAGCACCTTCGTTCTTTTGCTAAACCGATTGTACAAATACAATCGCTTGTTCGATAAGACCAAAATAAAGATCAGAATTAACTCTATTTTTATCATCAGGTTCTAATTATTCAAATAATAACTTAGACCTTTCACTTTTAAACAAGACAAGTACTAGGTTAGTTAACTAGCATTTCTTGTTAAAGCATTCGATTAGACTTGAATAACCGAAACCTCCACTTTGATAAGTCTAACTAAGATCAGAATTAACTTAGTTTCTCTTATCCGGAATCGAATTGGACTAAACAATTGATCCCGAAAACCTTTTTGTTAAGCTATAAACAATTCATACAAACCAAATAGATCAACTTGCATAATTATTTACCTCAACCGGAAGCAATTGAAACAAACATAGACATTATAGTACCGCAATTGCACTGAAATTTCGTAAGCCTAAACAATTGATACCAAACCATAAAGAAAGATAACAATAGTTTTTCTTAACCGGAAACAATTGAATCACACACACACATCCATACAAAAATAATGGAATAAACATCAATTGTACCGAAATTTTGTTAAGCAAAAGCAATAAAATCAGGCTTTTCTCAAACAGGAAAACAATTAACTAACAAATTCGTTACCTCAAGTTCCGCATCCTCTTAACCCCAGAAAGATATATCATTAAGCGCAAGTTCACATAGAACTCTCCCCCGTTGTGTTGTCATCCTCCCGCCAAAACAAAAGAACAATAACAAAGAGCAACCTTTACCAGAGAAAGGTTGAAAATCGGTTTTAACTAATGCGATGCAAAAGTTGAAACCCCGAAACACATATGCTTTTATTCTAAACAAAACGATTCAACATATTGTGACTTTTTTCACATATTAGTTTCAATCAGAACCCCTTATGATCCTTTGATAAAGCCTACCAACATGGGCTAGAACTCAATCCCGCTAAATCAAAAAGTCACCCAAACCATAAGGGTTCACACCATATGAGATCAAATATTAAGGTTATGAAAACCGAAATCAAACATCCCATAAAATACATAGCAATAATATAAAGCATTCAAGCACAGGCTATGCAATCGAAAAACTATCACAAGAAAAATTATAAAATAATAATTTTATTCATAAATAATAGTTTTATTCAAAATAGAACCTAAACAAAGATTGAACTAAATCTAAAAACTCATGTCTATTTTTCTTCTTGAAGACAAATTACTCTTCATTTGTTTGCTCATCAGAATCTTCTTCAGAGTCTTGTTCTTGTTCACCTTTTAGAAACTCATTATTGATCACTAGGATTCCTTCAAGAGTTTCCGGTTCATCCCTATAGGCAAAGGCTAACTGTTTCTGAATATAGTCCAATTGTCTCCCAAAACGTAAAATGTGGAACATGAGATCTCCATTGTTATAGATTTGATCATATGAGATACTAGATCCCTTTTGAGTTCCACTCATCCGCTTGATAATTCCTTGTGAGACAGTTTTAGTGTCTTTCTCATCTCCAAAGTTGTTACCCATTGCGCTTTCACACAACTTGGTAATGAGACAGGGAAATCCAAGATTTCTATGGACTGCTGTGGTATTGATAGATTCAATGATTTTGATCATTTGATTAATAATTAACCCACATATGTCAATTTGCTTTTTGCCTTCTAGAAGATAGTATACAAATTCAGCAAATTCTTTACTCCATTGTGAAGAATCTCTTGTACAAGTAAAAAGGGTTGCCACAGCAAGTTTACTGAAAACCTTTAAGTAAAAGGGTACATCTTTGGTTAGCATCTTTCCCTTTTTCCATTCAACAGTTTTACCAGTGATAAGTTTTAAATGTTATAGTGCTCAATTTCATAACCGGTAATCATATGATTTCCCTTCACTTTGTAGTTGATGATTTTTGATATCATCTTTCTGTCGACATGATGAACAGTACTTCCAATCAAAGCACTAAAAGTAAGATTTTCATGATTAATATTGTGAATATTAGCATAAAAGATTCTTACTATATCAGGTGAATATTCAAACCCGAACATATTTCCCCAGATTCGGTCTTGAACAAATTTCACATAATTGGTTTCTGAAACATCTGGATCGAATCTCTTCTCAGCAGTGAAACTTACTCCCTTTAAATCTTGATATCTTTCAAAGCATGTATTATCCACGAAGATTGTACGATCATGTTTGTCTTTGATCAAGTGAGGATACTTGATTTTCTCAATATCTCCAGGAGGAATAAATGGGTTTAAAACCAGTTTGTCTGTTTCAGAGTTTTCTTCCCTTGATTTCCTTTTTTTCATATTTGTGAAAATATGAAAAACCTTAGTTACGGTTTGGATCAATCTTCCCCAATATGTTTGTAAACATAGCAAAAGGTTATCTTTTATAGGAAGAATTGATATCAAAAACCGGAAATAACTAGTTTTAGGAAATTCTATCAAAATCGGAAATCGAGGCTTGTGGGGAGACAATTCCGATTTTATATCTAGGTCTTTCTTTTAGAAAACCGGTTTCTCATGGTCTGGATCTTTATCTCGGATTGATTCTATGTTTTTGTAAAAAAATCTGTTTACTCTTGTATTACTAGAATTTGATAACATCATTTGAAATTCACTCAAGAATTTTCTAATAGAGTATGCAGAGATAAATTTGAACATAATATGATTTTTTTTTAAATACCATCAGAATCATAAATCCCTTAATATTTCAAAAGATCACTTGCTTCATTAAAACAGTTGTGAGGTGTATGAAGCATTCCATTGTTAATAGAATTATTAACTAAAAAAACATTCCATGAAAGGTTACAAAGTTTCCAAAATCACATCCTAAGTAGCGAAACATTGATAGTCTTAGATCTGAAAATGTACATATATATACTTTGATAGGATATCTAAAATATATTTAAGATTCCAGATTTTTCAAGAACACAATAGCCATGGTTCATATAATAAAAAATTCTGAGAGGAATCTTATGCATTTTCGAGATACAACCTGTCTCATAGAGCATTGTATCATTGTTACTAAACATGTTAGTATCCAAAACAATGATATACAATCCCAGCTGGTTATGTAAGTCCCTCAAGACATACATAGACATAATTCTAATTCCTAATACATTTAGGAATAAGAGTATTACATACTTCATTCGTGTCTTCCACCACGAGTTTTTGAAGTAGTCAAATCCTGTCGTTACGTTAACTTAATCAGACATAAATTTAATTCTTATAAGCTGGATCGCAACAAACACAGATTGTTAGATCTTTTCGTGTTTGCCTTCTCTGATACCAAGTGAAAAGACGAGGGTACCCAAATATACCTCAATCTAAAACTTTTCCACCTATAAGTCCTTTCTCCGAAAGTGATTGTCTATGGACTGAGTCGAAACAATACAACTAATCGGTTCACACTTCATGTGATCATCTATGGATACAAGATTGAGACAATACACCAACGAAGTATGATTACTTGATAAAAGGTTCGGACTTAACCAAACACAATAGGATTGCTATCACGTAATTAGGAATTAACGTTTGTGTATTTTACTTCTAATTATAATAAAACAATTATAATTGCGGAAATAGAAAAGGAAAAGACAAAGCAAGATTTTGTTAACGAGGAAACCGCAAATGCAGAAAAACCCCGGGACCTTGTCCAGAATTGAATACTCTCAGAATTAAGCCGCTATACAAAATCTAAACCAACTTCGTATAGTTGAGACCAAGCAACTAAACCAATAGTTCACCTAGTGCCCTCAGTATCCCTGCTCCTCCAACTTGTAATAAGTCACGCACTTGGAACAATTCCTTTGGTTAGTATTCCAAACAGTAAAGGAACAACAAATCTGTTCGGTAATAACTCTTTTCAAACAAAGTGATATGAGTTTGACAAAAGGCTCTTCCGTTTATCCAAATAAACTCCTTTTTCGGGTTCTTAGATCAATCTATTCAACAACTACCAAAGTAATTGTTTAGACTATGCAATCAATACTATTAACCTCAATAAAATGTATTGATGACGATCTACTTAACTAATCAATCAAGGTTATCACAAAGATAAACCGATTATAGTTGGATCCCTCCAGCCGATCAAGTTTTGTGCACACCAAAGATTATGAACTCAAATAAGAAATCTTATTTGTCTTCAAATCTTCTTAGATCTTTAATAAACACCTGCACATAAACAACTTGAATCTCTTGTGATCAATCACACACATAACGGAGTCTGTTAACGATGGATTACCACAAGACGTCTTTAGATCTACAAACAATTCTAAAGATCCCCTTCGACACTTCGATCTAGTTTGAGTGAATCTTATATCAGAAGAGAAGATTCTTAAGCATAAACAAACTAGGTGCAATAAAAGTTCAACAACCGTTAGTCAATCAAATCAATCGAAAACTAATAATAAACTTCAATTATCTAGTTTCCCACCAACGGTACTCGTAAAGCTTCCCAATCCCAAAGAAGGCTTCAAAACGAGCGGTTGTAAGAGATTTCTCCTAATTAGGGTACTTTCCTCTCCGAATAGACGGCTCCACCAGTAACAACACAGCTAGGTAGTTTTGCTGGCTCTGAGGATTAGTTTACTCGAAATGCAAACTTCAATATTTATAGACCAAGGAAGTTTGGACACCAAGGAATTTCCAAAACCAAATATTCTCAAAGATATGCAATAAAGTCCAAATCGGTTTTCATAATTCCTGGAAATGCTCTGTCCAAGTATTGACCGAAATCTCAGTAGAAAATCTCCAATTAGTAAATGCACATTACCAATTTTTATTTTCTAAAGATATGCATTTAATTGCTGGAAATTAAAAGCATATAAAACTAAAAACCTTAATTAAAAGATTCTCAATTTATTTCGATCCGGGATTCTCCTTTAGTTATTAAGGAATATCTTTGAACAATAAAAGATAAGAATTACTGCACATGTTAAAAGTATGTCGACATCTTTACTTTGTAAATCCTTTTTCATATTTACAATCCTTGAACCGATTTGCCACACTTCCAAACAAGTTTAGAATTGGTTCATCTGACTTCCAAGAACTATGTGATTGATTATCCCATCAAATCACCAATCATGGGTCTAACGGTTCTACCAAAATAAGTTTCGGTTCTACCATCCATGTGGATACTAGGATCGGTCACACTAGTTACCAAAAGTTGGTTGACTAAGTACTAGGATCGGTTACCACATATTTATGGTATTTAACTTGTAATTGGTTGCACAAGTCATAGGATCGGTTACCAATTAATAAGACTTGTTACACCTCTTACAAGGATCGATTTCACATACTTGTGATCGGTTGCACCTCTTACTAGGATCGGTTCCCCAATGTCTAGAGTTGGTCATACAAATTACAATATATCGATCATACCATCTCAGGTGATTACTTAAGATCGGTTTTACTAAAGAAAGTCATACCAATACAATAGTCAGGCATTGTGAATAGTTTTACCAAGATACATAAACAAGTTATGAGCGGTTATACTAAACACACATATAGGTAATCCAAAGATTTGCAATGAATAACAATACCAATAAGCCTAGCGATTTCCCTTTCGATTCACAAAACAAGTTTATGAATTGTACTTCCTTTAAACGAACGTAAAACATTGTTTCCTAGGACGAAATCTCCACCCATACCCATACATAATCACAATAGCATTCATACGATTATGTCAATGTCTTATATACGAAGTTCAAAAGATAGACGTTATACTTCGTATTGTAATTCCTTAATACTATGTCTAACTAGAGTATAATCATTCACACCTTCGCAGTTATGTTTTCAATATGCACGACTTGAAAGATACGTTAGGAATGAAACAATTCAAGTAAAATATTACTAACCTCAAGAGGAAGGATGATGTCGTCGTTGTAGTTCTTTACTTCTTCACATTCTTCAAAGTCTTTACGTAATACTTGTAAGTCTCATATCCTAGTAACTTTCTAGC
This sequence comes from Papaver atlanticum, assembly GCA_023531105.1. Taxonomy (NCBI): domain Eukaryota; kingdom Viridiplantae; phylum Streptophyta; class Magnoliopsida; order Ranunculales; family Papaveraceae; genus Papaver; species Papaver atlanticum. The sequence goes on along the minus strand of JAJJMB010009125.1, from coordinate 4,361,242 downwards.
TAACCTATAAGAAGTTGGCTCTAGTAAATAATCAATCGACTCTTTAAATGAGTTTTGATTCACTAAAATATGACAACCAAACTTGACATACCAACGCTTGGTGGGTTCAACCGAGCAATGCTCTAACATCATTAGATTTTATGCTTGCTTCGGAGATAGTATCCACCAAAAACATCTTCAACTCCTTCCGTATATACTCATGGAACCCGGAGATGTACTTCATATAGATAACATAATCTTCCAAGTCTAAATACAAAACCATAGCTTGATTATGAAATTCCGAAGTATATTCTTGCACTGTTTGGTTGTAGGACTGCTTCAAGTCGTACCACTTGAACCATCTCTCTTCAAGGTAGCTAACCGGATAAAAAAAATTCCTCACAACTTTTTTGAATCCCTTCCACGACAATGCTCCCTTACTTGGGTATTGTCTTTGATAAGATTTCCACCATATTAGAGCATGATTTGAAAGCTTCCATGCCGCAAAAGATATCTTCTCCTTCGAACCATATTCAAACAAAGAAAAGTACGTCTCTAGACGCTCTATCCAATCATCCAATTTCTCTACATCGACACTTCCATCATAAAGTGGAATATCAACAAGAAAATCAATTCTTAGATTCTTACCATGATTCATAAACTTACCACGAGGTTTTGTTTCTTTGGTGCCTTTAGAAATCTCTTCTTTTTCTTCCTCTTCGCTTTCTTCTTCTTCCTCATCATCCTCTTCTTCCGAACCCCAAGATGGAGATTTCGTATTTTTTGTAAGTTTCAGATTTAGTGTATTGGAACGAATACAAGCAACAACCTTGTCCAGGGTAGTTTGAATCGTCTTCATCTCCTTTTCTAACACAACCACCTTCTCGTCGGTAGTTTTTTGGTTCATCAGTCTTAGGCTCATAGTCTGATTTTGTCATCCTTGGTTTTCTTGTTCTTTTGATGTATTCTTGCTTTTCGAGTAACCCACCAAGCTGTTTGTAGAGAGATCTAGTGAAGACCATAAACCACAGGAATCTTCCCTAAAAGAAACTAACCTTACTCTTATACCAACTTGATACATATTGATCTCTATACCTTGGTGACTATTATTATAGAGGCAGAATTCAGAATAATAATAGACGAAAACTAGAAAACAGAACACAAAGTAGTAATTCGAAGAAATATTTCTTCTCTAGATTATAAACAAGAAAACTATTACAATTCTCTCTTTGTTACGCTTACAATCTCTCTAGGTAAATAACCTTAAACTGTTTGTTAAGCTTGCTTTTGTAATAATTAATTACTTCACAAACTTCTCTAGTCTAGTCTAGTTTGTATCACAAACCATACTATCTAGATCTAGGTGTGTCTTTATCACAAACCACACTCTAGATGTTCTTAGCTATGAGCTAAACATCTATATTTATAGCTTTAACGGTTTCCCAAACCTTATAGGAATCTATTTCCTTATCTAGGAATAATTCCTTTTCCAGGTATATGTCCCTTTCTAGGAATATTACCTTATTCTAGGAAGTATTTCCTTATCTAGGTATACTTCCTTACTTTGGTTTGGTTTCCCAAGCCTATTAGGAATCTATTTTCCTTCTATAGGAATACTTCCTTAAATCAATAATCCCTCATAAATTACAATTCTATCCTCAATCCGTCTTGAGGATCACTAGTTCCCGGAGAGAGGAAGATACACATCTATCACGTTTAGGTACGGTTACTCAAACCTAAATAAAGGTACATTTCATTTGTGTATAACAAGCTAAGTTCGATCTAACGGTTGAAAGATATTAGCTTGAGTCTAATCAGGTTTTCATCTAACGGGGAATAATTAATGATTTGTTACCAAGGTAACATTGATTGCAAACCCTGATTTGAAAACTATATAAAGGAAAACTCTAGCAACTAGGAAACCTAATCCCCACACCTCTTGTGTGATACTAGTTGCGACTAGAGTTGATTCTCCTTTAACCTTAGGTTTTTAACGAAACCCTGTAGGTTAACGAATTAAAGGCTTCATTGGGATTGTGAAGCCAGACCCAACTATTTTCTCTGTAGTTGCGTGTTCTGATCTTGCCCTGTTCTATCGTATTGAGTACTATCTTCTCTAATATTTGCTCGAGATTGATTCTCCGATAGGCAAGATAAAAAGTAGTCATAAACATCTTCGTCTCATCGTTTGTGATTCCACAATATCTTGTTTCGCTACTATACGATTAAGATTATTGTGAGGTGATTGATAACACTAGGCTGTTCTTCGGGAATATAAGTCCGATTTATCAATTGGTTCCTGTGCACCTTGATTTATCAAAAGACGGAACAAAACACGTAGGTATTTCTGTTGGAGACAGATTTATCTATTCCAATAGACTTTTCTGTGTGAGACAGATTTGTTTATCAAGTCTTCAACTTTAGGTCGTAACAACTCTTGGTTGTGGGTGAGATCAGATAAGGGAATCAAGTGCGTAGAATCCTGCTAGGGTTCAGAGACGTAAGGAGCGCAACTGTAACTTGATCAGTGTGAGATTGATTAGGGCTCAACTACATTCCAGTCTGAAGTTCATTGGTAGTAGGCTAGTGTCTGTAGCGGCTTAATACAGTGTGGTGTTCAAAGCTGGACTAGGTCCCGGGGTTTTCTGCATTTGCGGTTTTCCTCGCTAACAAAATTCTGGTGCATGTGTTATTTCTTTTCCGCATTATATTTTGTTATATAATAGAAATATCACAGGTTGTGAGTAGTTTCAATCAATTGAGAATCCAACCTTTTGTTGTTGATTATATTGATTGACACTTGAACATTAGTCTTTGGTACCGTTCAAATTGTTTCACATAATAATCAGGCTCGCGGAATTCTATTTGTTTGATTTGCTGATTAAATTGTGAAACAGAGATATAAACTCTTTGATATACTTTTCTATAGATTTAGTCTGACTGTCTAGTTGATTCTATTGAAAGTATATTAGAGTTTGTCTATTCAGATTGCCGAACGAAATATTGGGTGTGGTTGTTAGACCCCCGCTTTTTCAGGCTTAATTTTTTATATATATATTTTTGTTGTAATGGTTGAAAAAAGGATGGGCCTTTTTATGATTTCCCTCATATGGACGTGCCAATTGGTATTTCCTAACTAAGGAACTCTGTACCGAGAAGGTTTAAAACAAAAATGCTAATGACCCCCAAGTCTTTTGTTGTCCTGGACAACGGAGAGTAGAGTTTTTATACCCAAGCTCTCTGGTTTTCCACCATTCCGCATAGCTTCATCTCGTTTTCCCTCTTTCAGCGATAGGGTTAATTAGTCTGTGACTATATTATTTTTCACTTCTCCTACCGATTTCAACAGGTTTCTCATCTTGTGTTTCTCTCATCTTTTTTTGTTTGTGCAGTATATCAGGTGAAAAGCGGGGGTATAACAACCACACCCAATAATTCGTTCGGTAATCTTTATGGACTAAACTTCAATATAATTCCGAGAGCACTAACTTAAAAGTGAGATTCAATCAAGAAATATATCAAAGAGCTTTATCTCTTTCTCAATACAATCAGCAAATCGAACAAATAGAAATCTGTGAGCCTGATTGATATGAGAAATAACTTGGACGGTACCAAAGGCCAATACCCAAGTGTCAATCAAGTTATATCCAACAAATAAGCTCGGATTTATCAACTGTGATTGATCTACGCACAACCTGTGATATTTCAATTGTATAAACAAATATAATGCGGAAAAGAAATAACACATACACAAGAAATTTTGTTAACGAGGAAACCGTAAATGCAGAAAAACCCAGGGACCTAGTCCATCTTTGAACACCACACTGTATTAAGCCGCTACAGACACTAGCCTACTACAAATTAACTTCGGACTTGAATGTAATTGAACCCTAACCAAGTCTCACACCGATTAAGGTACAGTCGCGTTCCTTACACCTCTAGAACCACGCTGGATTCTGCGTACTTGATTCCCTTAGCCGATATCACCCAAACTAAGAGTTGCTACGACCCAATGTCGAAGACTTATAAACAAATCTTCCTCCCACAAATATGTCTATCCTTTCTTCTTTTTGTTCCGTATTTTGATACAAAGATCAAGTTGAACAGGAACCAACTAATAATCCGGTCTTATACTCCCGAAGAGCATCCTAGAAATATTAGTCAACTCATAACCTAACTGATTAATAGAAGAAGTTATTGCGGAATCACAAGAGTCTGAGACGAAGAACTGTTGTGATTACTTTTTATATCTTACCTATCGGAGATAAATCTTGAGTAATCTTAGAGAAGATAAAACTCAATACGATAGAACAAGTAAGATCAGAATATGCAACTACAGAAAAAATAGTTGGATCTGGCTTAACGAATCCCAAATGAAGTCTTCAAGTCGTTAACCTAATAATAGTTTTGGAAAAACCTAGGTTAAAGGAGAATCGACTCTAGTTTTCAACTAGGACACATGAAAGTGTCGGGATTAGGTTTTCCAGTTGCTAGAGTTCTCCCTTATATAGCCTTTTAAATCAGGGTTGCTTACAATCAAAGCTAAGATAGCTTAGTAACAATCAGCATACCGTGTTGTATCCAGACATGGGTAATCGTTCTAAACTCTCATTTCAATCATTGAAACATCCTTAGAAGACGATAATGGTAATCTCACGCATATCATTAGCTTCAAGTAATTTTCAAATGATTGAATTATCAATACGAAACTTCCCAAGATAACATCAAATGAGTGTCTCACACATATCATATAAGATGTTCAAGGTATTTTCACATGATCATCTTTTGACTTAATATTTAGTTTCCAACAGATAAATTGTCTCAAACTAAACTCGTCAAGAATACGATGAACATAGCTAAAGAAAAAAGATTCCAACACATATTTTGAGAAATAGATAAGCGAGATAAACTCAGCTTGAAATATCAAATGTGTATATATCATATAAAAGTCTATATAGCTATACGACTTAGTCTCATTAAAAGATAGAATAGAATAGACTTCTGAGTGATAGATAAGTTTTAGTCTCCACATATCTTTTGTTGATGAAGTTACTCCAAGCTCCTTGGTAGATCTTCTTCTTCAATTGGTGAACGCTATGAAGTCTAAAGCTCAACTACGCATTCTATCCTAATCCGAGACATAGCTATAAGTAGACTAGATATCAAGTATATAGTTTTGATCAACTAAACTTGACAAACAAGCTTGAGATAGCAACGCTTGTGAGTTCGAACGAGCAGTGCTCTAACACCAAGATTATTATCGGGACCGATTCCGAGTCCACTAATTTAAGAACCGAACCCTACTTTATAATAGGGTCCGGTTCCGGGTCCAGTGGTACCCTGATGGACTTTAACCCATTGATATCCTAGTTGGAATTGTCAGTCAAAAGTTAACACAAGGAAAGGGAAATGAAAACGCGTGGGTATAACAGCCACACCTAATATTTCGTTCGGCAATTTGTATGGACTAAACTCCAATATAATTCCGAGAGCACCAACTTAAAAGTGAGACTCAATCAAGAAATATATCAAATAGTTTTATCTCTTTCTCAATATAATCACCAAATCGTATAGATAAAAATATGTGAGCCTGATTGATGTGAGAATAACTTGGACGGTACCAAAGACCAATTCCCAAGTGTCAATCAAGTTTTATCCAACAAACAAGATCGTATTTAACAAATGTGATTGAACTACGCACAACCTGTGATATTTCAATTATATAAACAAATATAATGTGGAAAAGAAATAACACAGACACCAAAAATTTTGTTAACGAGGAAACCGCAAATGCAGAAAAACCAAGGGACCTAGTCCATCTTTGAACACCACACTGTATTAAGCCGCTACAGACTCTAGCCTACTACAAGTTAACTTCGGACTGGAATGTAGTTGAGCCCTAACCAAGTCTCACACCGATTAAGGTACAATCACGTTCCGTACGCCTCTTGAATCCCAGACGGACTCTGCGCACTTGATTCCCATAGCTGATCTCAGCCACAACTAAGAGTTGCTACGAACAAAAGTCGAAGACTTATAAACAAATCTGTCTCTCACAGATAAGTCTATTATGGTTGTTGTTTCCGTCTTTATATAAATCAAGGTGAACAGGAAACTCAACTAATATCCTGGACTTATACTCCCGAAGAGCAGCCTAGATATATCAGTCACCTCACAATAACCCAACTGATTAACATAAAAAGTTATTGTGGAATCACAAGAGTCTAAGACGAAGAACTGTTGTGATTACTTTTTATATCTTACCTATCAGAGATAAATCTCGAGTAAATCTTAGAGAAGATAAAACTCAATACGATAGAACAAGTAAGATCAAAATATGCAACTACAGAGAAAATAGTTGGATCTGGCTTCACGAATCCCAAATGAAGTCTTCAAGTCGTTAACCTAATAATGGTTTTGGAAAACCTAGGTTAAAGGAGAATCGACTCTAGTTTGCAACTTGGACACACGGAAGTATCGGGATTAGGTTTCCCAGATGTTAGAGTTCTCCCTTATATAGTCTTTCAAATCAGGGTTTCTTACAATCAAAGCTAAGATAGCTTAGTAACAAAGCAATTGATATTCACCGTTAGATGAACTCCTGATTTAAGATTCAAGCTAAGTCTTCTTAGAAACTAAGCAATCAATCTCCACCGTTAGATGGTATTAGCTTGATACACACAAATGAAATATACCTATATTTAGATATGGATGAACCGTACCCAAACATGTATACCTTGTTGGCTTAATAATAGTTAACCGAAGTTAGCCATATGAACACTTATAATTTAGCCATTCATCTAACACTTCCATATCAAATATGATGATCAATCAATCATGATAGATAATCAAATGAATCTAAATGTGTTTCAAGAGAGCTGTTCAAATGTTCATCATCTCATAGAAATATATATGAACCATTTGAAACAAAATCGGTTTGGTTTGTAATTGTACAAAGTACTTATACAAGAACCAATTCATGAACATAATGCCACGGTTTGTAAAACTAGTTCGCATACCTTATTACATTAAAGTTCCAGGGACTTTAGTTCGCAAACAAACCTGAGTTCATGAGTATGAAAATCCATACTTTCCGATTTTAGAACTTGACAACTGTGTTCGCAAACTGAGTACGCGAACAACAGTTCCGTACTTTGGCTTTGTCCAGCTGTTCGCAAACAGGGTACGCGAACAACAGTTCCGGACTTGGCCTTGTCTTACTGTTCGCAAACAAGGTACGTGAACAACAGCTCCGGACCTTTTCACAGGTAAACCAGTTCGCAAATAATAGTTCCGGACCTGAACTATACTTACACAGTTAGCATACAAAGTATACAACCTGTATTATATCCAGACATGGTAGTCGTTCCAAATCTCTCATTTAATCATTGAAACATCCTTAGAAGACAACAATGGTAATCTTACACATACCACTAGCTTCAAGTAATTTTCAAGTGATTAATAGATCAATATGAAACTTCCCAAGTTGACATCAAATGATTGTCTCACACAAATCATATAAGATGTTCAAGGTAATTTTCAAATGATCATCTTTGACTTAATATTTAGTTTCCAACAAATAAATTGTCTCCAACTAAACTCGTCAAGTATACGATGAACATAGCTAAAGCTAAAAGCTTTCAACACGTATTTCGAGAAATAGATAAACGAGATAAACTCAGCTCTAAATATTAAATGTGCATATTGTAAAAGTCTATACAGCTATACGACTTAGTCTCATTAGAAGATAGAATATAATAGACTTCTGAGTGATAGATAAGTTTTAGTCTCCACATACCTTTTGTTGATGAAGTTCCTCCAAGCTTTTTAGTAGATCTTCTTCTTCTTCAATTGGTGAACGTCGTGAAGTGTAAAGCTCAACTACACACTTTTATCCTAATCCGAGACATATCTTTAAGTAGACTAGAAATCAAGTATATAGTTTTGATTAACTAAACTTGACAAACAAGCTTGAGATAGCAACGTTTGCGAGGTCGACCGAGCAGTGCTCTAATAGGAAAGTCTAAGAAGAAAAAAAAGTAAATGGAGCTTGCAGTTAATAATAGATTTGTTTTTTTTTGGATATGGGATATTGTTTTATATTTTTTGTAGTTTCTTTCTTTTGATGTGGGTATTGTTTGAGGGTTTCCAGTGAACAATGATCATTATTTGGATGGTTTACAGTGACCAATGTTGATAGATATACATTAGATTTAATATGACATGTTTGCAGATTACATTTTTAGAGTTCGTAACTTCATTTTTTTCAAGTTCCTTACATATATTTGTTAGATTCATAACTTTTGATTTTGCAGCAATGAAAATGTGATGTGAAACTCATCTAAAAGGTTAACAATCTATGTAGGTTAGGTAACCAATGTTCTTGTTATGATTATTTATGCATAATCTCAGGTTCATGTTGATTTGCAGTAGGCGTTGAAGACATCTTAATTATGTTATTGGGTGTTTGTACCATTGACCAGCTTCTCCATAAGCATAACAATTATTTTCTGCTTGTAGCTTGATGTTCTTCGATTTGACTGGATCAATGGTAGAAACATAACATGCAAAGTATGTGCATGTAGGATTTGAAAACTTACAGAAAATTTTACCATTTGGTTCACTTGTGTTTGATCGAAGTAGTTGTCGTAAACTAGAACAAGGTACATGTTTGCGCCTAGAGCAAATCCAAGGACACAGCTTTGAATCATGTATTCCATGTTCACAAATTGCACACAAGATTAGGGTTCTTTTCTTCTTACCTTTCTTTTGTTGGTATTGTTGTTGCTGCTACTAGGAAAACTAATACTTTCACTCATCTATTGGAGATTTATTGAAGAAATTTCATAGATATTTAAGTTTTTAGGGTTCTTGAATAACGAAATATTAGAGTTCTTCCATAGTTATTTATTCAAAGTGAGGATAGGTTGAAGAAAACCGTTGGGAAAATGATCTAAAATTTTGGGACGTCAATTTTTTTCCTTCAGATTAATGAATCGGGGAATTAGACAGTTATAAATGGTTTGCATGTGTTCGCACGTGCACGGACCCATGAGTTGACTAGGAATCGTAACTCAGCTAACTAGGTCCGTCTCAAACGAGTTACAGACATAAATGTCTTAACATGTTCCATTTAACTGCCACCCATACAATAACATATGTTATCTATTTTTTCATAGAAAAATGTTATGGAAAAGGTCAAGTTTGTCCTACTTTATATATTTTGAAGAAAAAAAAATGGTTTATTTTATAAAACACATTATCAAAAAGGGATACTCTATTTTGATACCCTTGTTTTAATCAATTCATATGAAAGTAGAAATTAAACACACAAGAAATAGATACTATCCCTATTGAACTCTATTAAAGTTAAAACTAGTTTTACGATTTTGGCAAGAAAATTTCAGGAAGGTTGCAGTTCAAGCTGTAATAACCGAGGAAGTAGAAGGAAAACAAAGATAGTTTTGGAGGTCGTGCTTTATTGGATCCTATCTCTACCTCGGTTGGTTAAGACTTCATACTCTAGTATACTATTGTTGGTGGTGGTTTTTAGTTTTGGGATTCAGATCCAGTATTAGAAATATTGTACTTTGATGTATCTTTATTTCGTAAGGAATTTAAGGGATATATTGAAAACCCGAGGAGTGTCTATGGCTCTCTTCATGTATGTGTATAACTATATTTATGAGCTTCGCCCGGCTGAATTCAGAAAATATGTGTATACATATATAAATTGTATTTGTTGTACAACTCAGTATTTGCATATATGTAAAATTATCAGAATAATATTGGTGCATGTTGCACTACTCCCAAGTGTTCTATAATTTTATCACATTCAAACTCAAGCTCTTAGATGAGTTGCTCACTAGTGTAGAGCCTAAGGAGTATTGATCTAATTTTGATAGTGGTAAGAATGAGTTCGTAAGACTTGTGAAAGCAATTGAATTTAGATTTATTTAAACTAAAAGTAGAGAAAATTTAAATCCAAATTTGTTTTTTTTAGAGTGAAAATAACCAAGACACTATATTCCACTATTACACATGAATAAATGATGATAAAAATTCCAAAACTCTAATTATTTTTAAAATCTCTTTTTCTTAATTCACAAATTATCAAGCATATTCTCAAACATTAATTGTATCCCTTAAGCATAGATTATCTAACCAAAGCATAACCTATCTAATTGAATCACAACTAATTAGGAAAAATTATGCAAACAATTAAAATTCTACAAAGTAGTGATTGAGTGAATTATAAAATACAAATTAGAGAAAAATAGAATAGTTACCAATTATTCATGCATAAATAGCTTCCTCCGTGCCTTGATTACGCGAGAATTAGCTCATCATTATCATGGAAACATGCTCAAAATTCATCTTTATTAATGCTCAAAAATGGTTCACAAATGATGAAATGGGAGAAAAATGAATAAAATCGGATTTTGTAACACTTATATTTGTTACAAAATCAATTGTTACAGAAAACGATAAAGGAATACCGTCACTGGCACTGTTGAAAAACGATGGTCTTTAAGGGTCTTATGTTCTTCGTACCTTCTTCACCAGCAGAAAAATTGTTTTTCCTGCAACTTCGATTTTCCGATTCTGTGTTGCTCCCAATTCTCTCTACCCTTTCCTCTACATCCCATAGGCTATTTATAACCCAGAAGCACCTCCAAATCTCGCCAATTACTCCTCAAAATCATCACAGTAAAGGAATATTATTCTCGGGAATAATTTCTTATTTTCTTTCTCTGCATGCGCTAAATTGCTTTTGTCATGCGTCTCTGAGCTGTTATTCCTTCCAAGATAAAGAAAAAACTCTAGCAGAGAAGATATCCTCCCTCTTTGATTCACAGACATTCCATTTCCAGCCCGAGATAAAAATCTTCCCCTGTTTGATGAGATTCTGTGATTTAATCAAAATGAATGCACTTACCACCCTTGTTGTGATCTAACAGGCTGGTATATATCCGAAGCAAGATGAAAATCCGACTAAATCTTCCTCAAAATATCAAACACAAAGTACGCAGGAACTGGAAATTTGAATCCAGAATTCCCGCCAAAATTTTCTTTTTCAAACGATGAGGGTGAAGTGCCATGAATCCAAAACGCGGGTGCCTTTAACAGCTCGGCTGCCTTGGGGGCGCCCTTATCCATTTTAGGTTGCCTTTAGTAATTTTGGTGGGTGCCTTTAACACTTTTTCTAGGGTGTTTTCAACATTTTTCGGGGTTCCTCCGGTGTATTTCTGGGGTGCTTCCGGTGCATTTCTGGAGTGCCTTTAGTACTCTATCCTGGGGTGTAAAACACCACTTTACGAGCCAATTTCGTCGCAAGAGCTTATTTCTCTAAAAATACCTACAAAGACATAAAACACCATAATAAGTACAAAAATGGGTACTAATAATATATACAATAGAGATGAAAATAGACACATAAATGCGTCTATCAAGTATTTATTCAATGTTGTGTTCCTCAGCTGAACTCTTAATACTGACCTGACATCCATATTCATTCTCAGCTGAGTAACATGGATTCACTGAAGTGTCTAATTAAGTTATGCATAAAGGTACCTGATCAAGAGCATTACGGTGTGACAACAGGACTAGGTATCCACCATGCTACTTGCAAGAATAGCAAATTTAACGATTTTGTGTTAACGCACAAAATTTGCTTAATTTATTCGGTTTTGTGTTAATACACAAAATTTAATTATTTGACCTAATTTTGTGTCAACACACAAAATTTATTTATATTGCCCTAAAATTGGCACAGACACGATATCTCAATTCCTATTGGTCGAGACTAAGCCTAGGCAAGCTAGGAAATAATTAATCTCGTAGTTGCTTAGCACAAAACCCTAATCAGGGTCGAAATTGGTGAAAATCGGAGTTAGGGCTAAAACTGTGACTGACCTAAGGAAGTTGTTCATGCCACTTGGACGACCAATTTTACAGGCTTTACGCCTCCCGCAATCGACCAATCAGGTCTCATGATGGCTGCCTATCATCCCTCTTCTCAATGGACCAAGCAGATCGTTTATAGCCTACCTACTCCGCTCCCAATAGCCGACCAAAGTAGGCTAGCCGGGCTGCCTAAAATTCTATTTAGGAGAGTTGTGGCTACCCAGGTCAGTCGCGGAAGGATCTCAACCACTCAACTTGGTCGGCCTATCCAAATAGCCTAGCTCTTATAATGCTCGACCAATCGGGTTCCATCGTGACTACCTGCCGCCTTTCTATCTTTCAAGCCAATCAGGTCGCTTATAACCTACAAGCTCCGCTCCTAGTGACCGGCCGAAGAAGGATGGTCGAGCTGCTTAATAACCTTATTAAGTTAAATAGTATTGTCCAAGCCGGTCGCGGAATTGTCATGATCACTCGACTTTGCCTGCTTATTGTTTTGGGGTAAAAACTGATTCTGCTGTTTTTGGTAAATTGGGTGTGTTGATGAGAAACGAATTCAAACCCTAAACAAATGCACTGCACGGGAGTACTTTTAGATTCGAGAGATCAATCTGTAAGACTCTGGCCTAAACCAAGAAATGGCCGTTACAGATTCAATTCGGTCACAAAGTGAATGAGAAGGGTTGATCTTAGGGAGGGAAGCGAAGAAGGTGTTTGAGATAAGAATGTTGAATTATGAAGGTGTGGCTGTTTTTTGACTTGTATCAGAATGTAGAACTGGCTTGCAGAATGTAAGCAATCAGTTCACAGTGTTTTCTAGATACTTGTGTTGATAACACTTGTGTGTTTTTGTTGAAATAGGTTGAAATCCTATTTATACAAGTCATTGAGCGCACCCCTGATCTCGTAGGAAGTGGAAGCAGTTAAGTAGTGGACAAGTGGGGTTGTGTAAAAAGTGGTGATCACCACGTTTCCATTACGAGGGAAAACTTGGTCACACTTTCACCCACTACTCCCATTGTTGTTAACCGTCCGTCCTCTCCTGACACTTTCTCGTAATGGGCGCGTTGCACGCCGCACGCTGTAAACCGCCAGAACAATACCCCAGTGAGCATCCCCCAGTTTGTGACATGTTTGATGTCTCGAGTAAATGGGTGAAGTCATGAGACTCGCCGCTAAAAGCAGCACATAGTGCTTTTAGGTCAAATAATAAATTATTTGTGAAATCAATATTTATAAAACATCACCTATGATCGATGTATATAAAGCATCGCTTTTAAACAAGCAATTGCAAATAATCGATGTAAGGAAACATCGTTGTTTTAGAGCTCATTCAAATTAGTCGCGAATTGAACGTCTTAAAAAAGTAGCATGACCGGCCATCTTTGGGCGATCGTTTGGGAACCCTATGGGTGATCTACCACTTAGTCGATCGCTCCCTGTGGAAGAGGGGTGGCCGATGATCACAGTGTTACCTTGTTGGCCTCCTGAAAATAAATCTAAACCATCCGACTAGGCTAGCGAAGTTGGATGGACGAGATGATTTGCGACAGTTGGGTACTGTCGTTGGATTATGCAAACAGCGTGACCAGCCTCTTTTGGGTGATCATTTGGAAGCGTTGGGCGCTAGTTTGAGCAGTCCGATCGGTCATGTGCAAAGGTGGGTCGTCAGTGAGCACGCTGACGTCTCCTGGGCCGCCTGAAATTGGATCTAAGCCACTCAATGTGGCTGGCGAAGATGGATGGTTGTGATCGATTTGCGACTGTAGTGTGTTGCCGCAACGCAAACTAGGGTTTCCAAAGCAGGGTGTTCACCCTACTTTTGGCGAACGATTCTATACACTCTTGGCTTTCCGTGGACAAGTCGATCGATCATGGGTGTAGCTGGGTCGCCGGTGAACACGCCAGCACTTCTTTGATCGTTTGAAGGAAAATCTAAGTCGTCCAACTAGGCTAGCTAAGTTTGGCGGTCATGATGTGTTTGAGACCGTTTTTGTCGGTTTTAGCTCGTTTGAGTTCTTTTTTAAAACAGCACGATCACCCATGTTTTGGCGAACGTTCAAAGGTGTAGTGGACAAGTTAAAGGAATTTCGACCGGTCGGGATGTTAGTGGGCCCGTCGGTGTTTACCATGATCGCCTAGTTCCGCTAGGAGTAGGCTAAGCCTGTTGAATTGTGTGGCCAAATCGTGTGTCCGTGATCGTTTTATAAGACTTATATGGACAGTCTAGATTTTCCTTAAGGAATTTAAACGCGTTCGATCGCGCTAACTTTTAATTAAAAAGTGTGTAAACACGCTGATCTCTTTATCAGAGAGTGGTGCAGCCTACGTGAGTGTTTTCATGCAGGTCTCAATACTGACACTTCGGGAGATTCATGCTACTCCGCTGCGAGTGAACATTTAATCGTCATGTCATGCCAATATCGATAGTTCGGCTGGGACCATAGCATAGGAAAATACCAGGCAGGTCATGCATTAGTGAATAATGTAATAAGTTAAAATTTACAGAATATCTGGGATTGTTGCTTCACGCACCATTCTGGATAAATTTCGTAAATATGTTGAATTGCTCAATACATATGTAAGTGAAAAGATTTATGCACTCATCACTTTCGAATGGCTTTTGTTCCTTTGCAGGATGACAGCGCATTAAATACAAGGTTTTACAATTTTAGCCTTGAACTAAAAAACAACCATCAACACTTATCTAACTAGTTCAGCTCCTACTGTACTCAACCAATCAGGTGTCACTATTGCTACCTGTCACCCCTCTTCTCAATGGACCAATTTAGTCGTCCATAGCTTGCTTGTACATCTCCCAATGATCGGTCAAAGAGAGCCGGTCGAGCTACCCTAAAAGTATGCAAATTGTACATGCGACTGTCCATGTGAGTCGTATGTGCCAAACGTTTTAGGTTAATTATTTGAAGGAGATGCGACTCATCCAGGCCTTCTATTGTGAACGATACTTTACATTTATCGAGTACCTTTACACGACTTGTTTAGTGAGATTTGTTTAAATACGATACTTTACATGTATCTCGTTGCCAGTTGGAAAGGCAGGGAACAATTGAAGTTCCGCATTTCCTCAAATTCATTTAAAAAACTTAATAACATAAGTTATTAAACCAAGAACACCACGTACTGGTTTTTTGGGTACTTCTTCTGGCAAGTCATATGAGACTAGACTTGCCACTACGCACCTGTAGCATAGCTCGCATGTGATTGGTCGAAACATGCAGGTCTCACATACACGATCAACGGCACATGCTTAGTTGTTGGATGATCATACATCCTCTTGTCCACTTCTCATGATCACTCTTAACATGTATGGTACCAAGGAAAGGTGTTGGATAACCACGTTCCACATGACACAACTTGCCAACCTAGTCACGCAGGTCAAACTAGTCATGCAAGTTGACTTGTTTTATATTTTCTCACTCGAGACATCAACAATGTCACAAATGGGGGATGTTCATCAGGGTATTGGTCTTGAGGTCTACAACATGTGGTGTGCAGTGCACCCATTATGAGAAAGTGTCAGGAAAGGCGGGCATTTAACAAGAGTAAAGGAGTAGTGGATGCAGAACCGGCTGGTCCTCCCTTGGCAATAGGGACACGATTTTCATTACTTTCACACGATCTCCACTTCTTCACTACTCTATGATAGACGCATTTATGTGTCTATTTTCATCTCTTTTGTGTATAGTGTTACTACCCATTTTTGTACTAATTTTGGTATTTTATCCCTTTGTAGGTGTT
>JAJJMB010009125.1:4326681-4345584 GCA_023531105.1 Papaver atlanticum | reverse complement strand
TACCCATTTTTGTACTAATTTTGGTATTTTATCCCTTTGTAGGTGTTTTTGGAAAAATGGGCTTTTGCGGCGAATTTGGCTCAAAAAGTGGTTTTTGCGCTCATGGGAGAAAATTACTAAGGGGTATCCACTTGCTATTCGCACCCCTGGTCCGGATAAGGGGAGGTCATCCCCTTCGTTTGAACTTAACTTTTGGCGGGAAAAAAATCTTCACGCTGCGCAACTCTCTGGCGAGACTTTGGGTGAGATTTTCTCGGTGATTTCTTAGCTTTTGGATCTGCATGAAGTTGTGGGATTAAAACAGAGCCGGTAGATGAGTTCTTAACGTGAGAAAAGCAAGTTTCCATTTTTATTTTTCTCAAAACAGGAAAAAAATATTACGGTGAAGTTTGGTTCTATATTTGGATAGGAGAAGATATTCTCACAGGTTTTTGTTACCAAGCTTGAAGAGATATCAATTTAGAGAAGTTTTGAGTTGAAAAAGGAAGAAGAATACGCGTGAAGATTAAACAGGGAAGAAAAAATCCCGTATCTTGATGTGGAGGAAAAAAAATATTTTTCGGACGGATTTAGAGAGCCTGTGGTGTATATATAGGGTGGTGAGAGTCCTAAGAAGGGTTATGAACACTTTGGGGGAAGTTTAGAGCCTTAGAGAAAGCCAGAAAATCAGAGACGAAATTGTTTTCTGTTGCTGCTGCGAAGAAGGAACGAAGAACATAAGACGCACAAGCAATAGTCGCAGGAGCAGACTTATTTCAGTGACAATAAACGCCTATCGTTCCTGTCTGCAGTGACTGAAACCCTTCAGCAACGATTCAGTCTTCTGTTTTAGACTTTCAGCGACTACAGTGTATTCTTTTACTCTTTTAATCAATTTTTGAGCTATAAACATGTATTTTGAGAACATGATTAATATGAGGAGCTAAACCCCTTGGCCGAGGCGACGGAGGAAACCATTGTTCTATGAAAAGTGGTATAATTCTATTTTAATTATTTTTTGCAATATTTTTATATGATTATTTGCATAGAACTAATATAGGAAAATTGATTTTTATTGAGTAGTTGTGAGTTGTTTTGATGGAACATGCTAGGTTTTAAAACTTTTGATGTTTCATGCTTTGTGTTTACAACTGTTACTTCAAAAATCTATTAGAGGCAAAATATTAGAATCACTTTAAAAGAAAAAAATGCATGAATATTGATTAGAGTTTATCACTTAATTGGTCAATGGTGGAATCCATAGTCTCGGTGTTTTCTTTATATTTTTGATGTAACTTATTTGAATTGTTTAGTTTAATTTAAGTCTAAAAAAATCCTTCACAAGTTCGAGCAACGAATCTTTTTACCACTACAACTACAAAACACATCACTCCACAACCTCCACTTCTTATGAGATCAGGGTGTTCGACTATGACTTGATATAAATAGATTTTTAATCTATTCAATCAACAATCAACACAAGTATCCTGAAAACATAAAGAACATACAGCTTACATTTTACAAGCAAATTGTACCTTCTGATACATAGTCATAAACAACCACACCTTACAGAGACTATCACTCTAATCTCAACACTTCCTCTGCTTCCCTCCCTGAGACCAACCCTTCTCCTTCCTTTGTGACTTAAACAAGACTGGAACGACCATTTCTTGGCTTGGACCAGGATTGTACAGATCGATCTCTCGAATCTAAAGTACTCATTTACAGAACATTTGTTTAGGGTTTAGACTCGCTTTTCATCAACCTACTCCATTTTTACCATTAGTTTTTACCCTAATACAACAATGTGTATGAGTTTGATTTGCTGAATAAGGTTTTTGTGAGGGAGTTACGACCGATTAAAAGGAGGTGGCGCCCTTTCCCGCCATAGATTAGCAGGGGATGCTTTTGTGGGAGGCCATGGATGGGGGCGATGTCACTTTTCGTTAATCTTTCTCTCAATCACACATTTGTCCCACATTTTTTACCTTTGCTATTGTCCCACGGTTAGCATTTTCGCTTAAGGTTGATGAGCATTAAATTGTGAGATAGAAAATAAAGAAATGGATACGCATATAAGTCTGGGGCTATTGGGTCGAAGGAATTTATAATGTCTTTCCCTGCAAAACTACAATGCTGCTAATGGGGGTATCATTTTGCTTGGGGTGTAACAAATTGCATATAAGATAAAACATATTTTGGTAAGGGATTGGTACACCCCCAAGCAAAATGGCACCCCCATTAGCAGCCATGCAAAACTAGTACAAGGTATCATTGAAGGAACTTGTAATATAAGTTGAAGCGGAGCTTCAGTCCGAGTGGTGTGCAACTTTTTGAAAGTCTGAACAGATTTTAGAGCATACCATATTACATTCCAGAATTCCATTTTAAGAGTCTTGTATTTGCTTATTGTTCAGTAATGAACTCCAGGCATTATTACTCAAAATTGGACATGATTTTTACAATAGAGAATTTTCGGCCTTATTGAATCTATATCTATTTGTACTTTATTAGAGCATCTCCGCCGGAGGACATGATGTTCCTATTTTCATGCATTTTTCATCCTCTAGCCCATCCTCTTGAGATAGTATTTGATAACGAAAACATCTTAACTAGGTCTACACTATGAGATTCTGTGCATCACAGTTCCATAGAGTCTGTAGTTGCTTCAGCAAAATTGTAAAGTAAGCTCCAGGCATTATTACTCAAATTGGACATGTTTTTAGAATTTTCAGCCACTGGTTCCCAAGTTCTTCTTTCAAAATTAAGGGTCCTTCCCAGCTCCAAGTAAAGCGGTTTTCAATATTTTGAATTTTGTGAACAGTAATTTTTAAAAAGGAAGCAGCTTTAACATTGTTAAGCTTGTCATTTGCTCGAGGAAGATGATGATTTTTCATCTTAAAATGACTCTAAAACTAACTTCTTTATCTTTGATAAAACCTAGCTAAAGTTTTCTTTTATGTATATTACAAAACAAAAAAAATCAAAATGTTTCTTCTCCAAATGTCTTCTCTTTTCACTGTTTTCGTTCTTCAAATTTGATTCTTCTCTTCCTACTCAATTTTGCTAACACCAATTCTTTTAACCCCAACATTTCTTATCCCTCCATCACCACCTTGGAAACAAAATCCACCACTCTGTTCTAATCCGGACATATAACTCCTCACTTCTTTCTTAATCATTTCTTGCATTACAGATAAAAACTCAGAATTGAAATGAGGAAATGGTTTCTCGATATCTTGAGTTCGTACTGATGATGATCTCATCTCTGTAAACTGATTCGGCTGAACTGGAGTTGGTGTTGCTGGTGGCAGAGGAGCAGTGCTCTGCTGCAATTGAACTTGTGGTGCTGGCGGTGGTGATGGAATAACAATTTGTAGCTGTTGATAAGTAGGGTTCACCTTAACATGATTAAAACCATCATTTGAAGAATCAGAACCATTCATTCTACTAAGAGTAGAACCAGAGATATTAAAACCGTCACAAGAAGAATCAGACCCAGGAAGCGATAAACTCAATGAAGTTGGTGGATCATTCATTGTCGAAGAGATCGAATTCGATGTCGTTTGCATCGGAGAAACTACACCTGCACCAGCTCGCGCGACAGGTCGAAAAATATGCGAAGAAGCTAACTGAGTAGCAGGAGGAAGACTAGAATCACTCAAATCAGATCCACAAGGACTACCAGGATTATTATTATTATTATTAAAAAATATCCCTCCACCTGAGAAATTAGGCTGAGCAGCATCAAGACTTACTGATCTTTTCAATGGCGGCTCTTCATTACAACCACCGCCACCACCATCACTACCACTTCCATCATCCAACATAGAAGAACATTTCCTCTTCAATGTAGAATTCCAATGATTTTTGATAGCGTTATCAGTTCTACCGGTTAACAATCGAGCAATTGTTGCCCATTTATTACCAAATTTCGCATGAGCTCTGATAATAGTATCATCTTCTTCAGAAGTAAAAGCTCTGTGTTCAACCTGTGGTGATAATTGATTACACCATCTTAATCTACATGATTTTCCTGATCTCCCTGGTATTGATTTACTTATCAATGACCAATTCCTTGGTCCATGTTTCTGAACTAGTTTCGTTAATGATTCATCTTCTTCTGGACTCCATGGCCCTTTAATCCTATCTTGATTATTATTACTATGACTATCTCTTTTTGAAAACCATGATGAAGACGCCATCTCTCCCACCAAAGATTTTTCTGATCCAAAAACCCTAATTCTGAAAAAATGGAAATTACATAGGCTCGGTTAAGAGGAGGAAGAAAGAAATACAAAGAGTATATAAAGGGGAGAAATAAAGGATTTATATGAAGATACCGGTTGAACCGGCAAAAATATATAACCGGTTATTATTGGAGGAGGAGTTATAAATGAATCACCGCTTTTTCCAGGCAAGCGGTTGCGTGTATACGAATACAGC
Organism: Papaver atlanticum; assembly: GCA_023531105.1. Lineage (NCBI taxonomy): Eukaryota > Viridiplantae > Streptophyta > Magnoliopsida > Ranunculales > Papaveraceae > Papaver > Papaver atlanticum. The sequence continues at coordinate 4,341,159 of JAJJMB010009125.1, read as the reverse complement.
TGTCAATTGTACACGCGTCATTTCTTCACTCCGCTGATTCACAAGTCTCTATCTATCCATCTTTTTTTTCCTTTTTGTCAAATAAAAACTCGGAGATCTAACGGGTGATAGTAGGTTTTTTAATTGTTTTTGGGTAACGTATAACTGAAATCTGATACAGATTAGGTAAACCCTTTTGATGAGAAAATTCAGTAATGATTACAAGAGATATGTATAGAGAGAGTTTGTTTGACTAGAGCCAGGCTGGATAGCAATAAGAAGAAGAAACGGCCGCACGGCAACTGATGAGCTGGATAATAACGACAAAATCAAAATCACCGAATATCAAGGGAAAGAAGAAAAGGAAAGAGGGTGATGGTTACGTCTATCCTATCAATCCAGCCTGTAAACCCTGAGCCAAATTTGTTTTTTAATTAAAACAACAGAAATGGTCCCACATTTACCTAAAACCTTCTCCATCTTTCACCGACACTGGCCGGTCACCATCTCCCTTGCGGTTCTGAACTGCCAAAACTGACTTTTCTTCCCCCTTATTTACCCGTACGTTTCCCTTTCACTTATTCTCCCTCTCTCTCTAATTAATGACTTTTTTTTTTTTCTTATACCCATACGAATTGGTGATAGATACTACACTACTGATCGTTATGATTTTGATTATGAGGTTTTAATGGCTGTGGATTTAGATAGCAGAGAATTTAATTCTAAGATTTTCAGTTATTACGTGGTGTTTAAACTTTAAATACCTAAAACCGTTGTTGTTGGTTGTTTGTTATAGAAAAGTTTGACTGAAGAGAAAGTTAGATAAACATCAAAATCATTTAAAAAACGGTCGGCGATTTAACTGCCAACCAATTTGAAGTCTTGTATTTTTTTAACGCGTTTATAACAGTTCTTTTTGGTTTTTTGATTTTGACAAAAACGGTTTTATATATGACTAACTGTAATTCTATAACTAACCGTTTTTTTTAATTTTTAATTAAATGGAGTGGGGTGGAGTGCAGTGGGGATGGGAGAAACTGGGTGCATGAATCAAAAACTTAGACCACAGAGAAGTTCGGGGGAAATTTTGAACTTTGGGCTCCTTCGTTTGTGTGGGGATGGAGGGATGATAAGGCATTCAACCGTTACTATGAGCTGAGGAGACAGCTGTGGAATATTTATTTCGTAGGCTCCCCTCCACTCGTGGCTAAGTATTATTCGTATGTACAGTGTGTACTACTCTTCTGTCCCTTTCTTTAACTTCTTTTGCCCTTTCTCCATAATTTAGGTGCTTCTGGTTTTCGGTTTTATCCTTGCCCTGAAATATACTGTAATAGTCGTCTTCATTAAGGCATTAATCTTCTTTAAGACTTGTGAGGAGTCGACATTTTGTTTTTTATTTGCAAGTACTGGTAAAATTGTACGTAGGATGGATACGAAAATTTATGAGATGGCTTCACGTGAAGATGATTTATTGGTGCAGTTAGATTATTGTAAGTGTGCCCATCTAGTGTTATGTTACAGAATGGAAATGGTGTGTCAAGTACTTGATTTGGATCCCAAATTATGGTTGGTGATATTTTACTACTACAGTTACGATGTATTACTGGTTGTTCGGGCGTAACTCCGTTGGGATTGGGGTTGCCGATGAGTAGGTCTTGTTACGTTTGTTGACACATAAGACGGTTTGAATTAAAGATGTAGTGAAGCTGGTTGGCCGGTTAGTCATTGTCTCTTGGGTTTTTGTTTTTCGGTTTTACATATGGTTACAAATTGATGTTTGGAAAAGACATTCGCCGTCCATTTTATTATTATTTTGAAGCATGGATTGGAAAGGACATTCACCGTCCATGTTCAGCAATGGGATAGTAGAGATGAGTGAGTGTCTAGACTCGAGAAGGAATTGTCAAGTTCGCACTGCCTAGCAACAGAATTTGCAAGACCTCGAATATGGATGAGATTTTGGTTGGATGGTCGGGATAGAATGCTTGGCTTAGCCGACCCGATCTATAAATACTTTGTGTAAATTGGTCATCGAACTTATAGAACTTATGGAGATATTGCCCAAGCCTGGAAAATGAAGCATTTCGGATTCCTCGGGGTTTTAGGGTTGACCCAAGTCTAGATGCATGTACTAACTGCTCTAATTGATCTTCTAAAACTTCTTTTAATACACCTTGAGACCCTTTTAGCCATAATACTCGCTATGATTTATATGATAACGCACCTTATTAGCAACATAGCTAGTTTTAAATCTAGTTCAAGTCAAGTACACCATCAATTTGATATAATGTGAAGTTCCGAGGGAGCAGGTACAGTACAAAGCTTAACTCAAAATGATTTAAAATATACTTCAGAGTCACAAAGACCTTATTGTAACTTCAAGGTCTCGAAAGTAGTACAAAACATCTTATTCATTGATATGAAAATAGACAACAACATTAACAATAAGTACCTCACTACAATATACGTTAAATATTTCGGTCATCCACATAGACAGGCAGAATTGCGATTTTTTAGCCAAGTTTCTGCATAAAGAGAGAAGTATGTGCTCATGTAAACTGGAAAAAGGATGAACAATTAATAACATGTTATACCTAGCTCGTAGTGGTTTTCTCAATTTATGCATAAAGGGTTTTGTGCAGCTTGCAGATAAAATTTGTTGTAGATGCATCAACACAACCAGGTGGCCGAGACTAAACTTCTTTAACAAGATCACCATGAAAAGTATTGTTGATATCAAGTTGCCTGATAAAAAAATCGAAATGAACATCTAAGGATAAAACCAACATGATAGTTGTTGGTTTAATAACATGACTAAAGGGTTTCACAATAATCCAGATCCTCTTGCTGATGAAACCTTGTTGCAACTAATCTAGCCTTGAATTTGTCAAAAGAACAGCTATGTATTTACTCTGACGACTCATTTACAACCCACTGAATTTTGAGAATGTGAATGAGGAACAAGAAACCCGATGCATGTATATTGCAAGAAACTGAATTACTCGGCCATTGCTTTGTGTGTGTGTATGTTGGTGTGGGGGGGGGGGATATATTATATTAAATATAGCTCGAATACACCAAGCTTAATTAGAAAGCACACCACCAGAACCCCAAAGTTACATATGAAGTAATTCTAAGGGCTGAGTAGTTACATTAGTAGACAAAATGAGAGATAACTTCTGAGTTTTACTTAATTGACGACCATTACAAAATAAAGGTGAAATGACGAGGGTACCAAGTACACCACAATCTTTTCGATATCAACCTATGAAATACACACCTTGTGCAATCTAATACATATACAAACTTTCAAGGACATTACTTAAACAAGACGCACGCTTGGTAAATAGCATAAGTTCAAAACTGAACCAATATACGGGATCAAACCAAGTGTTTGATTAACGTACATTGCTATTACTTTAATTATAACTATAATAATAATTATAATGCGGAAAGCAAAGTAAGGGAACACAACAAAATTTTGTTAACGAGGAAAACTACAAGGCAGAAAAAAGCCACAACCTAGTTCAGTTTCGGATACTCTCAGAATTAAGTCGTTATACAAAGACTATTACAACTTTGTATAGTTGAGACCAAATAAACTAACTCCAAGTTACTCAGTTCCTTCAGTATTTCTGCAAGGGCAACCTTAGATATAGGCAATTGTGCAGGAGCATCCTTATTTAATTAGATTTGTGTTTTGGGGTAAAAACTGATTTTGGTAAATTTGGGTGTGTTGATGAGAAACGAATTCAAACCCTAAACAAATGCACTGCACGGGAGTACTTTTAGATTCGAGAGATCAATCTGTAAGACTCTGGCCTAAACCAAGAAATGGCCGTTCCAGATTCAATTCAGTCACAAAGTGAAGGAGAAGGGTTGATCTTAGGGAGGGAAGCGAAGAAGGTGTTTGAGATCAGAATGTTGAATTATGAAGGTGTGGCTATTTTATGACTTGTATCAGAATGTAGAACTGGCTTGCAGAATGTAAGCTATCAGTTCACGGTGTTTTCTGGATACTTGTGTTGATAACACTTGTGTTTTTTGTTGAAATCCTATTTATACAAGTCATTGAGCGCTCCCCTGATCTCGTAGGAACTGGAAGCAGTTAAGTAGTGGAGAAGTGGGGTTGTGTAAAAAGTGGTGATCACCACGTTTCCATTACGAGGGAAAACTTGGTCACACTTTCACCCACTACTCTCATTGTTGTTAACCGTCCGTCCTCTCCTGACACTTTCTCGTAATGGGCACGTTGCACGCCGCACGCTGTAAACTGCCATACCAATACCCCAGTGAGCATCCCCCAGTTTGTGACATGTTTGATGTCTCGAGTGTTTCGTGGAAAAATGTGCAACAAGTTACTAAGTGGGTCTAATGTGCAAGACCTAGTTATTCTGACCAATCACACGCAAGCTAGGCAGCATAATGGCATAGTGGCACAGTGGCAGTGTGGCGCATGTTAGTGGCACAATGGAAGTGTGGCGCCTGTTAGTGGCACAATGGCAATATGGCGCCTGTTAGTGGCACAATGGAAATGTGGCGCCTGTTAGTGGCACAATGGCAATGTGGTGCCTGTTAATGGCTAAGTGGCGAGGTGATGCCTGCCAATGGCGTAGTGGCGAGGTGATGCCTGCCAATGGCGTAGTGGCAAAGTGGCGCCTGCCAATGGCATAGCGGTCAAGGTGGCATCTGCTACGTCTTGACATATTGGTGTTGGATCCAAATATGGCTTAATGATATTAGCTCTAGTTGCCACATCGAACTTAATGCCTAGGTGATGCTATTTGGCATGGGGCGGAGTAATGGCCCTGGCCAAATTAGGGTTTGGCATATCAAAACCCTAAGTGGCGCGCGACTAGGTGGCGCGGTACGGCGGCATCTTGGCAAATACTGCCTTGGCCGTTTTGATCAATGATACCATGGCAAGGCCATAACGTGGGCAGGTCCATGGACGATCACGGGTAATCATAATATGGCGCGGGCGCCATTCTTTAGGGTCTCCTGGGTCCCATATGGCTTGTGGCATGTTGTGGGCCCAGAGTGGCATAATTGGGCCATGACTAGAAAAATAGGGTTTCCCTTTGGTTTGACCAAAGCCATTGGCATATTGCTGTCGCGGAATGGCATGGCCTGCCAATTGGCATACTGGCGCGATTTGGCAGGTTGGATAGCCAATTGGCATGGCGCCAGTGATGATTACCAGGCGCGGTTTGGGATGGCTTGTAGATGATCCCAACACTTGGGCGCAGAATGCAGCAACGGTATTGGCACGCTACTTGTGGTGGCATGGTGATACCTATTTGGTCGGTTGGGAAGCGGCTAAACTTAATAAATCAAGAGGCCAAATTGTACGGCCATGATTGTTTCTTGGAGACTGGCTTGGGCCGTCTAGATTAGATTCCTAATGGAATTAGGCGCATCGACCCACCAACTTCCAACTTTATTAAAAGTGTGTGTGGTGGGTTTTGAGCGATCTGATTGGTTGATGGGAGAGGGGGTCGGCAAGAGAAACATGGAGCGTGGCCAATGGCCACAAGCGGCACCCATTGGGGCGGTTTGGCCGGCTATGTGGCGTGGCCACGCCTCCTTTGTCATTGCTCCTGTTTGCCACAGTTCCTCTTTTGTTTCTTGTTTTCTGGTAGGATTTTTCCCCTACTAGCTCCATGACGGATCAGTTTCCTAGTTTACCTAGGTTTGGCCTCGACCAATAGGGTTCGAGATATTTGCACAATGCGCAAAAGACCTAATGTTTGCAAATTAATTAGGCCGAAAACTTGAATCTTGTGAGTTATCACAAAATTAAATAAATTTAACAAATTCTGCGTGTTGACACAAAATTCTTTTTATTCTCAGAGAGCAGTTAGCGCGTCTTCTGATTGAGCATTTTCATGCAGACCTTAATTTTGATACTTCGGGAAATTCATGCTACTCAGCTGCGGTGAACACTAATTGTCATGTCATACCAATACTATGGGTTCAGCTGGGGAACATAACATAGTAAAAATACTCAATAAACCATACACTAATTAGTAATGCAGGCGAGAGTTTTACAGAATGTTTGGGATTGTTGCTACATGCACCATTCTGAATAATATACTGAATTGCTCAATACATGTGTGAGTAGAGAGGCCCGGGCACTCATTACTTTTAAATGGCTCAGTCCTTTTGCATACGGCGCATTAAATACAGGGTTTTACAATTTTAGCCCTGAACTAAAAACCACCATCAACAATTTGAAAATCTAGTTTCTTTTGAAAAGTTACCTCTCTTTCAAATCCTTTTAGGATATCAGCCTGATATGAATTCCACCAAAAAGTTCATCAATTTTCCTTATCAATTGAAATTTCTCTTGGCAAAGTATATCAACAACTTTTATCCAGTTTGTGCACAAGTCGTCTAAAATGGTTTCAAAATCACAATCAGATTCTGTACACGAACTTACCCTATTATTGTAAGGGATCATCATGTCGGTTGTGACACTGCAAGACATGAACCTTCTCTGATGTTAATTGAAAAAGAAAGGGTACCAAGTACACTAGCCTACTATCATACTTCATACTAGATTGTAGTTGAGACCGTATCGACCCTACGAACCATTAAGTTTCAGTTGTGCTCCTTTACGTCTGTTAGATATTGCAACACCCTACACAACACGATTACCCCAACCGACGTCCTTTACATTCCTAGGAGTTGCTTCAACCTAGGTGAAGACTTCTATAAATGTTATACCTCTAAGAGAAAGCCTATTTGGTTCCCTTTTGATATATTTTAATTAAGGTCTGGAAATATGTTTGCAATATAACAAGTCCAGCAAACCTCAAGGATCTGGAACACTTACACTCTTATCGAAGATAAGTCTAGATCATTATCATCCAGCAAGAACAATCTAAACAAATTAAACCAGAAGTAATTTAGATATCTATTGTATGGAATCAAAAAGTCTGAGATAAAAAGTACTTTGTGATTTCTAGCAATCTCGTTCCTAATCTATAGTTTGGAAACTACAAGATCAATAAGAACAAAATACGGATAACAAGAACTATCATGTAAAAGGTAGTCTGACCGAGATTCACGAATGCCTTAGTGAAGTCTTTAAAAGTGGTAACCTAATACAGTTTCACCAGAGGAAATCTAGGTTTTAGAGGATAACTCTTGCCACAACTAGGACATAAAAGTGCCAAGATTGAGATTATAATGTGTAGATGGTCCTATATTTATATTGATGAATAAGGCTTGGTAGCTTACAAAAAAAACAAAAAACAAAAAAAAACTAAGTTCATGAACTAGTTTCCATGTTTACGAATTGCTTTGTAAACAATCAAGCTAAACTTCTCCATATAGATTATACATGTAAGCATGTGAGAAATTTTCCTTGAATCTCAGATAAGATATGTGCAAGCGTAAGTATACATAATGCACCAAGTGGTTTTCCAGAGAGCCACAACTAAGTAGTTCTGGGACCGACAAGTTTAGTTTATCATAAGACCAAATCAGTTTGTGAACTATTAAAACAGTTCTGGAGACTTTTAGATTGGAAAGTTCGCGAACTGCCTAAAAAGGTTTGTGTACTTGAGGATAAAAGGTATACAAGAAACATTCAAAAGTTATAGTTCGTGTACTACATAAACTAGTTTGTATATTATTGAAATAAATAGTATCCATGACTATCTTAAAATCGACTAGTTCGCGAACTGAGTAAATCAGTTCGTGTACGAGAGTTTATTGAGATTATTCAATCAAGTCTTTATATTTATAAGTTCAAATTCATGAACTGGTAAAACAGTTCGTGAACTTTAAGAACTAACTTGACCACTCATCATTGCTCGCATTTTTCTTTGCCTTCTTTCCTAGTATTTGACTTTATGTAGCCACATATTGATAGTTGCCTCTAGTCCAGCTGGTGTTTTTTTTTTTCCGAACGTAGAAAGCAGAGCATCACTTAGCGTAGCTTTCCCTCGTGGGGGCATCCGTTCTATCCGACTACACCTCGGTTTCATTCCCTCTTTTTTCCGCATGAAATATTGATTCATCTCTAATGTTCACCATTATACTAAAGTCATACAACTTGTATGAGTAGATAGAATGATAGATAATATGAGTAAATATGATAGTTAGTCTTCACATACCTTTGTTGACAAAGTTTCCATCGACGTCATCTTCAATCTTCAAGGTTAATTGCTGAATGTTGATAGTCAACTACTATGCTCTATTCCTAATACGAGACTGACTTTAGTAGACTATAAATCAAGATATAGTTTGATAAATGAAAATCGACAACAAGCTTGACATACCCAAAACTTATAAGTTTGACCAAGCAATGCTCTAACATAATGGAATCAAGCCAATTTCATAAGCAACAAATAGGAAAATATGTTAGTTTTCCAAATCGCACACACAAAAGGTTTTAATGTCAAGGTCTAAAGACCATAACAACATGTGATAAATTCAATTCAAGAAAATGTTAAAAAGATTCTATTGTTCCTGAAGAATGTAAGGTGTTTAACAGTTCCAAGGTACTACAAATATGGATTAAACTAAATATATTTGCTGACACATGAGGGTAATAACATGTGATAAATTCAATTCAAGAAAATGTTTAAAAGGTTCCATTGTTCATGAAGAATGTAAGGTGTTTAACAGTTCCAAGGTAATACAAATACAAAGTAAACTAAATAAACTATTTGCTGACAAAGATAATAACAGAAAGGGAATAAAGTCTACCTGAAACCGCACATTGGTGAATCGTACATGATTGGAGAAAGGATGCAAACAGAAATGGGGTCAACCAGATTTGAAACATTATTTCCACTCCATTTATAGAGCTCAGACCAAATAGAATTTTCATAATGTGGAGGCCAACTGAACTTCCACATGATGTGAATAAGAATGCATAATATATACATGCACACCAATTATTTTATTAGTTTCATTTGAGAAACACTTCACAATTCGTAAAAGTGAGATAACTCTAAATTAATTTTACCATAAAATATACTGAAAGAGATCTCAACCACTAACACTAAGACGCATGGTTAATGATCTATATCATTTGCTATCTAGTTCGAATTACGTCTTTAAAAGAATTTTAGTAAAAAAATAAAAATAAAATTGAGAAATAAGATAATATAAGGTTATCCTGAAGTAAATTCAATAACCTTCTATCCATATATTTTTTAATAGTGGCTAAGGTTTCCTACTTAATTAGTGGTCATAAATTAAATTAGTTTAGATTGTTAGAGTCATTAGGGTGTTAGTAGTTAGATCAAATTAGTGAGACTAAGTTACTAATTAAATTAATACTAACCAATTACGTGATTTTATCCGTCGAACTTTCCCAATCCAACTTTTACATCACAATTTTACGATTAAAGATAGCGTTCTTCATCCGCAAAGAACACCGTCCACAATTGGCAATGCTTGCCGATTAAGGATGGTTCATAAAATGCAAAAAAAAATGAAGAAGACTAAAAACTTACTCTGCTATGGATGTTAAAAGATCAAAAAAGCTAATAAGTACGAGACAGATGATGAATAACCTACGAAATAAATAAACATCGTTCTAAGGTTCAATATAATACATTTAGGTACATTTATTAACAAGGAAAACAATGTCACTATAAAAATTCTAAAACCACCTTGTGATGGTGATATTAAAAATTAGGGTGTTGAAGTCCGACCGATGATAACGGTGGCAAAAGTATGAAACAAAAATTCTTAGTAGACCACCAAAATAAATCCCAACTCAAAATATTTTGATGAGTCTTATAACATTTAGATGAGACTCACCACTTCTCTCTTCGGTATATGGTTTTTATATGAGCTTTTTTGGTAGTCCACCAAAAACGATTAAATCTAAATTTTGAAATTTATTTGACCAAAAACGATTAAATCTAAGCTTCGAGTATGTATTATGCATTCAAGATACATAACTATTAGATAATTAATTACTATAAAAGGCAAAAAAAATTAGAGTGGACATTTAGATATAAAGTTAACGTGAAACCAAAAAAATTAAAATTATTAATACTTCCTCCGTCCCAAATTAATTGAGCTAGTTGTAGTTTGCACAATTCTTAAGGCAAGAGGAAAGGGGAGTATATTTAAGTATTTTTTACAATTATACCCTTATGGATAATAACAAGTGAAACTTAGAAATGATTTATCTCTTAAACTATACCACTTTTTTTCGTAAATTTTATACCGTTGAAAAACATTTTAAAACATCTACATAACGAATATAAACATGACTATCAAATTATACATATTTCTTATAGTAACAATAATCCATTAAAACGGTATTTTAGAGATATCCCCTTGATTAGTGAAATAGCTCAATTATTTATGGGACAAAATTTAAAACCAAATAACTCAATTAATTTGGGACGGAAAGAGTATTTGACATTTCTCTAAGCAAAATGGGCAACTGCCATTCCTTACCACGGGTCCGCTACTAAGGAGTAGGGCTCAAATTTGGAGATATTCCTAACCATCTATATGGAGGAGATTGGAGTCCATATAAACCGCAATGGTTCCTTACTTCCTTCCAAGGTGGAGGATTAGCTGATACGAAATATAGTCCTCATTTTAAACGCACAAGATCTCACAGATTCTAAGAGCGACTAATTCTGGACCAAAAACTCTGGCTGAACCACACAAGCAAACCACACTAAATCGTGAAGACGCAACTCTTTACCCGATGGGCCCAAAAGTGTCCCCCTGTTAATCTCAAAAGGGAGTCGGGCTTCACGGTTTTCCCGTAGTTTTTTGACATACAGAATAACTAATTCTGGACGGACCATCCAAATGGAAACGAAGAAAACCTCACAGACCGCCTCTCCGGGGAACACATGAGTCTTGCTTCTGGATTTTTATGTATGAATGCGGTTTTTATTCTATCCATTTGAACTGTCTAGATAGAATTTTTTATTGGAAAACTCTATAACTTAGACAATTAACATAGCCCAGATCTAGGACAATCAATTCAGATCTTTGATCATTTCCATCTTCACTCCACTACCAATCCCAATCCCAATTCCAATGCTAGAGTCATTCCCCTCTTCATCATTAAGATTGCGCCACGTCGTGTCCCAAGATTGGACAAGCCACCCCCTATAATGTAGCAAGGTTCTTTTTTATCGAAAATGATTTGGGTCCCGAAAATTTATCCCGCAACTTCTTCCGCAACACACAAAGAGATGGGACCAAAAACCCACCCCCTATAATTCCTTACTGGCCCCAGGGGATGTGTGTATCGGGATTTCTCGGAATAAAATTTTTGGAATATGCTGCAAAACAATATTGTGACCCTCAGTGGTGTTTCTTGACCTCACCCTCAGTGGTGATTCTTAATCTTCGTTTTGATGATTCTAGTCTTCCTCCTTGTGAGGATTCTACGATTTATCGCTCTTGATTTATCTCTTTATTCATCGAACTATCCTTTGTGTTCCCATTGATCTCCCCCTGCTATCCCTTTTATCTCTTTCTTTGTTCTATGGCTTCAAATTCTGCAAACCCTCAAGATTTTGAGGATATTATAAATAAGATGAGCAATCTGTTAGATAACCCAGAAACACTCGAGTTTGAAGACGATGAAACACCAAATGATACAACGGCTGAATGTAATCGATGTCTTGTATTCAAAATGATATCAGGTAGAGGTTATGCGTTCGCGATTCTGAAAGAAATGTTAGCTAAATCTTGGAGACCTTCGGGAGCTTTTTTCATATCATATCTAGGAGGAAATATTTATATGGCAATATTTAAACACCTCTGTGATCTTGAATCTATTCTGACCATGGTCCTTGAATAATGAGATAATGTTAATCAAAAGATGCAATAGTGAACTTCTTCCAGAGGAATATGAGTTCAAGTTTGTCTCATTTTGGATACAGTTCCATGGGCTACCATTAAGCTTAATGAATGCTAAGAAAGTGTCAGCCATGGCAAGCAAATTTGGTACCCCTCTTCCAATATCTGAAGATGATGCTCTAAGTGGGGAAAATATGCGAGGGTTCGTGTCCAAATCGATATTACAAAACCCCTTCCTAAAGAATGTTGGTAAACTTAGCTTCAAAGAAAAAACGAATGGTTCAGTTCAGGTATGAAAAACTTCCATGTCTGTGTTACTTCTGTGGTTTCTTTGGTCACCAGATGAATAAATGTCCTATATTGTCAAAGGAGTTAGAAAGAAAATATAAGCTATCTCCTGAAGAATTCACCAAGAGTATGGGAGACATGAAACTAGCTAATTATTCATAGGAAATCAGAGTATACTTCAAACCAAAATTTTCTCAGATAGTGAATCCGGCAAATAGTCAGGCAATCCCACCGGAAACAACCCCATATCTGAAACAACAATCTGATGGTGGTAAAAAGACTACGTGTCCAGATCTGAGAGATGGACAGCAGCAGCAGGTGTACTGCACAGGAAAGAACGTAACAGACAAACGCAGCGTGATGAAAAATCTGACAACAGTTGATGTTACGGGCCAAAGGTTATAGATACAGCAGATGCAGCCACCTACGACAGCAAATTCTGTTAGGGAAACTGGGATTCATGGCAAACAAAGTCTATCAATTAACAGCCATCAGCACACGTCACCAAGCAGTGAGACTACACCAGGATTTCACACGCAACAGATTCATGCTAAAGAACAAGGAAACTCAGATGCTGACCGTAGTAATAATATTTCCACCACTCAGCTTGAGACGGTAAATCTCAACCAAATTTCAATAGTCATCCCAATTCTAACGAACCAACAAAGCCGAATCCAAGAGGAAATATCCAGTCTTCCTGAGGGTAACAATAGTCATAAAAATATACCAGTGAAAATTCCCCAATCTAACAATCCAGTTGAGTCTACAATCGAAAACCCTAACAAGGGTGTCACTGGTTTCTCATCTGATTCTCAAAGTTCCAACGGCACGGCAACAAGGAAATGGAGGAGGGAAGCTCGGGAAAGGAAAATTTTCAAAGAAGCTGGTAACAAGGAAGGTGTCTCTGGGAAGAAAAGGGGACCTTCTCCAATGGAAATTGATGGAGTACACCAAGTAACAAAAGCGAGAACGAGTAAGATCTCTTCTTCAAAAAAGGGTGTGGTGGCTGCCTATAATCAGCCACAGTTTCAATGTTAGTCTATTCCTGGAACTGTCGAGGTTTGGGGAATAACTCGACAGTTCGTCATCTTAAATCATTCCTCAAGGCTTGTAAGCCTAGCATAACTTTTCTGTCAGAAACAATTCTTAATTCGGCTAAAGCGGAAAGGATATTACCAACATTAGGATTTAGAAATTTCAGTTATGTCGCTTGTCAGGGTAAAAGTGGGGGGATTTCCATCTTGTGGCATGACCATATTAAGCTAGAAATCATCTCTTCTAGTAATAACTTGATACACTGTAGAATTACCCAAGTTTTTGGTCCTCAGTGGGATTTACTATGTGTTTATGGTCCGCCTAATCAAGATAAAAGAAATAAATTCTGGTATGATATGTCGAACTTCACAGCACAATTGAATGTAATGTGGTGTATGATTGGGGATATGAATTCGATTGCTGCCAGTTATGAGAAGATAGGTGGAAGTAGAAAGAAATATTATCACAACAGAGAATTTAAAAACATGATCAATGACCGAGCTTTGATTGATCTCGGGTACAACGGTCCTGCTTTCACTTGGACCAATGGTGCTAGAGATAGTAATCCTATTTTCGAGCGACTTGATAGGGTCCTTTGTACTTCTGAATGGTGATTATACTTCAAAGAAGCCGTTGTTTTTCATCTACCCAGAATAGAGAGTGATCATGCGCCAATTTACCTCAATACTGATAGGATAACGAGGAAAAGAAAACCGGGTTATAGATTCGAATATCACTGGATTGATCATCCGGATTTTCGTAAGGAAGTTGCTAAAGTTTGGGACAATACCTATGGCAATGCTATACAGAACACGAAAGAACTTGGACAGAGTTTAACCGTATCTGGAAGGAAAACTTTTGGCAACATTTCGAGACAAGTAGAATTGGCAAAATCTGAGTTGCTGGAACTTCAGAAAAGTGCACATCTTTATGACTCTAGACAAGATGAACAGATTCTCATAGAAAAAATTGAGGAGTTATCTATTGCTGAACATAAATATTTCCAACAGTGGAACAAATCCCACTGAGTGCCTAATGTTGACAGAAATACTAGAGTCTTTCACATGGCGGTTAAGCACAGAAGACTGAAAAACACAATAGAGGCGCTGAAGATCAATAACAATAACTGGGTTTATGATCACATAGATATATCTGCCTGTCTTATTAGGCATTTTTCGTCTATGTTCAAAGAGGATCAGAATGATTGATGTGATTTTAATTGTTGTAGAAAAAGTGGTAATGAGATTCGTTCAACTCGGACTTGTGAAGAATAATTTTTAGACTTAATTAAGAAAACTAGAAAAATCAAAATAATGTTTTGGTCAAGATTATAAAAAGCACTGAGACTCAGGATTCCACCAAATT
>JAJJMB010009125.1:4308559-4326671 GCA_023531105.1 Papaver atlanticum | reverse complement strand
TAAAAGAATTATTAGAATTACCACATGCGTGAAATAGGGCTTCCTCCATCATCCCAGTGTTGGGGTTTAGCTCTTCATGGTTAAAACACGCTCAAAAGAATAAATCATGGCTCAAAAGGTGTTTTTATTGAAGAGAAATAATAATACAGCGAATCTGCAACACTTAATGGTCGTTACAGAAGTCATCGTTACAATTGAAGTGCTGTTTATAAACGATGAATCGGTTCTGTTGTTGAAGAACGACAGTTATTTGCGACTATTCTCTGTGGGTCAATGTTCTTCGTGTTCTTCAGCAGCAGCAGCAGAACCCGGTTTCCTGCACCTTTGATTTCTCGGCTCTGTCGTGTTCTAAACTTTCCCTAACTTTCGACACCCCTTCTATATGACCCAACCAATCTAATTATATCAAAAGGAGCGATTAAATCTCTCCAAAATCTTCCAAAATCTCTTCCTTTCTCTTCATGGCAAAGTTGCGGCAATTTCTTATTTTAGAATTTATACGCGTTTCTGAGCTTTCCTTTTGATTTTAAACTCTTCCTTAGATAGATACCAATCTTTGGGAAGGTTTATAGAACTTTAATCTCTCTAAAATTTCCTAAAACAGGTCACACACGTGACTTTCCATATTTTGCTGTTGAGATAAAAATTCGTCGATTGAGCCCAGTTTAATTGATTTCAACACCCATATTAGATTCCTAGACCCATAAGGAGTCTATCCTATGAAAATCATAGGTTTAGTCGACCTCAAACTCCTCCAAATCACTACCACCAAAAATGCCAGAAACATGTTTTTTGTTTTGGTTTTGGTTTCCCGCCAAAAACAGAACTTGAACGTGATTGGGAAAGGTTACCCCTTATCCAGTGGTCGCCCCTTATCCGTTGCTGGAGTCCGCATAACACTCGTCCCTTGGGTTGCATTTATCAACTTTTCGAGACAATTTCGCCGCAAAAGCTTATTTCTCCAAAAACACCTACAAAGAGATAAAATACCAAAATAAGTACAAAAATGGGTACTAACAATATACACAATAGAGATGAAAATAGACAATAGAGAAATTCGATGCAAAGCTAGCAGGGTGGAAGAGGGGTTCCCTTACTCATCCAGGAAAAACCATTCTTATCAAGGCTATTTTGGGTTTAATTCCCTCATATTATGTGTCAACTTCTCTACTCCCAAGGGGTATTCTTAAAAAGCTATCCAGAATTATGAGGAACTTCTGGTGAGGTCACAACTATAATACAAGGAAAATGCATTTCATTCAGTGGAGAATATTTCTTGAGTCCAAGGAAAATGGAGGCTTAGGAATTAGAGAGCTGGCTGACATCAATAGAGCTCAAATTGCAAAACTGATTTGGAAATTTCTCACAGATCCAGATTGTCTTTGGGTGCAAATAATGAAAGCTAAGAACTGCAGAAATATCAACTTTTCGGAAGCCAAAGTCACCGGGAGAAGCAGTTCTACATGGAAGGTAATCTTAAATTGCAGAAAAGACATGGAGCACAAATGTTTATGGGTTGTTGGTGACGGGAAGGACATCAATATATACAGGGACCCTTGGATTCCTGATTCCAACACTCCTATACCAGAGAAGAACAATATTCAAACAAATATCACCAAAATGAATGAGTTGTGGTTGAATGATCAATCCGAGTGGAACCCAACCCTTGTTAATCAGTTATTTTAACCTCACACTGCATCTAAGATACCGAGCATGTATATCCCCACCGAGGAGAGCACTAAGGATAAACTTATATGGACTCCACACCCAAATGGTGAGTTCTCGTCCAAATCCTTTATAAAGACTATTCAAGACGGCAGACCCTCGAATTCTGAGAGCTATCATAATATATTTCCATGGAAACTCTTTTGGAAAATCAAGATTCTGACACCGAAAATTCACTTATTTATCTGGAGGCTTATTCATGATGGCATTGCAATACTCAGTGTCATGGGAAAACATCTGGTTGGTTTAGATCAAAGCTACAGACTATGTGATTCTTACACGGAGACAATCGAGCACTTATTTCTAAACTGTCCTGTCGCTAAAGCTGTCTTCTTCAGCTCAAACCTGGGATTCATAGCTAACGGAAATGAATCGATAAAGACTTTACTGTCGAACTGGATTCAGGAAAAAGGGGACTTCTACAAGTTCAGAATGGGGAGTTGTATCTTATGGGCCATTTGGAAAGGCAGAAATGATAAAATCTTCAACAACATTTCTCCTAACGTCACAAGTATTATCCACGAGGCGTATTATTGGTTTAACTATCAGTTGGCTGTTACTGATGAGGAAAATGAGCCTGTTGAGATACAAAGAGTCAATTTCAACAGAGAAGAAGTACAGCTGACAAATGGATTCCCCCTGAAGATTCTAGGATAAAACTAAACACTGATTTCTTTTCTAACAATGGTGCTTGTGCAGTGGTGGCTAGGAATAGTGCAGCAAAATTTGAAGGTGGGGGTACCTGCAGACACACTTGTCAGTCCCCGGTAGAGGTTGAAACTAAAGCTATAATTCTGGCAACGGACTTAGCTGAGAAGAAGCAGTGGAAGGATATCATAATTGAAAGCGATGCAAAGAAAGTGATTAAGGTGCTAAACAATGAGCTTAAAGTTTTCCCATGGAAAATTAGGCCTATGATTCTACAAATTCGGAGCAGAGTTAATTCTTTTACCGGAGTTGAGTTCAAGTTTACCAAGAAAGGTGCCAATGAAGCGGCACACTCTCTGGCAAGATTTGCGTTTAAAAACCAGGTTCTCGACTGATGGTTCTCTTCTACATCTCCTCCTTGTTTTGCCTCTCTTTGTGACAGAGAGTGCGTTCTCGTTTAGTGTCTTTTTTTGGTTAGTGCAGCATTCCCCTTTTTTACTCCAGTTTTTCTCCCCGCCGAATATGGGACCAGGACCAAAAGATTATGTTGTAAATCATGCGTCTCCCTTTTTACGGTCTGCCACGTAACAGACCGTAGGACCGAAACAATCAGCTACTAACTTTTGAAACCGTATTTTAGCTTGTTCTTGGATTTTACGAGCATTATGTTAACACGTCATCATTTTGCCAGCTATAACTCACTACAACAATTCATATCTACTTTTTCCCGGGAGAAAGACAAACAAGTTCATGAAAAGGGATTCGATTCTTTTATTGGGAATAGAAAGAGTACCAAACCCGTACTTAAATTGGCCCACCTACTTAAATGAAACCAGGATTCCCGCTACTATGATAAGCCGTATGTACCCATGGGTGCACTTAAAATAACGTCAGCCGTGTGTTTCTAGAATTAATCAACTCCAAAGTTCGGAGCAAACCATCTAGTGCTCTAATGGTCGGCACTCGGCATGTAAATCGACATCCAGGATACTCTGGAGCTTGGGGAGCAACAGGAGTTGCAGACCTAGCATTCTAATGGGCCAAAGAAATGCAGCACACAAATATAAAGATACAAACTGAATCCATGGAGACTCTAGTTCGTTTCAAGTTACTCTACCATAAAGCTGTCAAAGGAAGATTCCATCTGAGTTACCATGAAAGAAGTAATAGTGAAGAGGAAGACAGTATTACTGATCTCAACCCAGTAACTTTTGTTTTATTAAGCCTTAAGCTCATCCATAGACTTCAAAATATGGATTCCTTTAATATTACTCTATTTTGTAAAAACAATGCTGGAGGGATAAGTAGTCCTTCCATTGCAAACACTCTGTATCAGTATTAGGTGCTTCTCCGGCAGCCTAAGTTTTTTATATATAAAAAAAGGTCGGCATGTACCTCTTATTGTGGAGGTAGGAATTCGAACTCCGTCATTGCCGGATATAACTTCTGAAGGAGTTAAGAATGTAGTCCAAAACTATTGTTCTGAACTATCAAGAAAAAAATTCAGTGTTTGGGTAAACTTGTAGACTACACAAGTGAAGTGATATTTCATGTGACCCTGCCCATGGCAGCCTAATGCTTGTAATCACAAACATATCTTCTAAAGTAAGAAGATTATAGATCATCGAGCATGAAATTTCAAGTTTCAATGCAATCCTCTTTTAGAACTTGGAAATGAACACTACTGCTACCAACCCCAATTATGCGAATTTTGGGATAAACTTCGATATGAGATGATATTGAGATTAGTCCACGCCGTATGGGAAACTTAAGATCTTGAAGTTAATAAGCCTAAGACAATTTGGAAGTCAGTTTTCGAAATGTGTTAAATACCTGGACTTTAATATGATATCAGAGTAGACAATTAAATATGATTATTAGATATTTTTTTAACAAATAACGATTATCAATTGTGCTAGTTTTCTATAGGAATCTAGAATTTAATAAAAAGAATAAATTAACAAAATATTAGCTTAAAATTTATTGTCGTTCGGACTTTAAAGAAAAATCGGGTCAAATCTTGTAAGATAATGGCATATAAGATTATTCATAAATTCTCCCTCGTTCTCTTCTAACAATTATCAATATGTACTTTCTTTCTTTTTTACTTAAAAAGTTTATCTCTTCCATTACATGGACTATACATTATTAAATTATAATGGTTAGCAACTTGTGAAGATAATCATTTTTAGGTACTCAGAAGTTTCTTTTTGTCCATTGCATAGGCTAGAAATAACATGGGGTAGTATGCCAGTTACATGAATTATTTGTGCTTCAAATTTATGAGCCAAAATCAAGGACGAGTTATAGCTTGGTTATAGCCATTAATAGGTCTGTCCCTGCCAAATCCACTCTGGGTCACCGGATTAACTGTCCACATGCTAAACCCAACAAGGTTATACATGAGGGGACGTGCTGAGATTAGTCTCACATCCAAAGAGTAACTTGGGATCCTGCAGTTAACAAGTCTTAGGAAATCCTAACCTTATAACCTGATTTTTTAGGTGAGTTAAACCTCTGTACTTTAATAGATAATTCAACTGTTGCATGTTTCCATGATTCGAGATTTGATACGCTACCAAAAGAAGACGATAATCCTCCATATAATTCAAAAAAGAGCATGCAATTCCATACTTTTAAGCTGTTATTCAACCCTTAGATTTTGGAAATTAATATAATAAGCCCAGACCATATTAGCTTTTGCAGAAACTTCTAATCTGATACGTGACCTGCAACACGTTACTATGACTTCAAATCTAATAGTGATCCAAAAAAAAATTAAGTGACACAACATTTTCCAATGTGATCCGAATTTGTCTAAAGACTCAAATTCCACTTCGAAGCCAAAAATTGTCATGTGAACCAAAGTATACTTCATAACCAGAATCTATCTCGTGGTTTAAAACTCGTTACATGGCCAATTTTTTGCGGACAATTATGCAAAATCTTCGTATTAACCGGAAAATTCTTGCGAGTTAATAATGTATTGCAATTTTTCCACAATCACGAAAAAAAACTGCAAATTGACTACACTAAATCCACCAGTATGAATTAGAACATATGATGTTTTGAAATTCGAAAATGACTCGTGGCTCATCCCCAAAATCTCCCATGACCTAATTTTTTCCATGGTATACCATAATCTACAACTGTAGTGCAAAACCTTCATTGCTGCCCAAAAATTGCCGTCACATCCCATAGTGTGTTACCGTGACCAAAAGTTGCCAGTTGATCCAAAACATCATGTGACCAAAAACTTACCCAAGGACCAGTAATCCGCATCGTGTGATATGTGGCCTAAATTGTATCCGACTGCATAAAATTTGCACTGTGACTCGAATTTTGCTATGGTGACCCGAATTGTGCCATGCCCCCCAATTTCGTTATGCGATCCAAAGCCTTCATTACCATCCATAATTTTCTATGTAGACCATAGTTTGCCATTACAACCCAAAATATGTTATGTGGCCCAAATTCGCTTGATACCAAAACTTTACATGGTTAACAGAAAAAATTGGCAATTAAGCAAAATCAACCCCTGACTCAATAATTATCACGTAAGTCGAAATCTGTCAAGTTATCGAGTAACTTAAAATCTGAACCTATACTTAAATCTGACATTATAACTAGAAAATTGCCTGGTGACCAAAATATCTGCTGTGATTTGAAATCCGACATGTGACCTAATTACTCCCACTTTGATCCAAAATTCATCTATGCCCAAAATATGCAATTTGTCTTCTGTCTTAACATATATATATTAGACCTATCACTGTAAGTCTAGGTTCAGATTTTGACTTAACATATACATTTGATCCAAAATCCATCTATGCCCAAAATATACAATTTTTCTGTTGACTTAACATTTGTCTCAATTTTTCTTTTGACCCAAAATCAATATTGAAAAAACGGGGGTCTAACAACCACACCCAATATTTCGTTTCGGCAATCTGTATGGACTAACTCCAATATACTTTCAAAAGAATCAACTAGACAGTAAGACTCAATCAAGGAAAATACATCCAAGAGTTATATCTCTGTTTCTCAATGTAATCAGCAAATCAAACAGATAGAAATCCGCGAGCCTGATTATTATGAGAAACAACTTGAACGGTACCAAAGAACAATGTTCAAGTGCCAATCAATTTATATCAACAACCAAAGGTTGGATTATCTACAGTAGAACTTCGTTAAATTAATCCGCGATAAATTAATAACTTTGCTAAGATAATGTTTTTTGCCAGTCCCGAATTGAGCCAGTGTGCTAATTTAATAACCCCGATAAATTTATAAGATAATAAAAAATTTAAGTTTCCAATAGGGCCCAACTAATATATAAATTAATAATCAGTGTGATAACATTATATTACGCTGCTTATTAAAGAACGCGCGATTGGGGGATACTCAAACTAATTGGGGGATAGAGGAAAAGACAAAACCTGGATCCAAATATCAATTCAGGGTCACCCCTTATCTAAGTATTTTACGTAATACCTAATCTACCCCTCACTAATCAAGATTAGTGCTTAATTATAATTAATAAATTCATAAGATTATTTGATAAAAGATTAGTGTGTGTTTTTATTTGTATTTTGGTAAGTGAGGTGAGAGTAGAAGGAGGGAAATTTTTTTTGAGAGGGAACTTTTTTGTGGGAAAATGGAGGATAATTGTGAAGAGAGAATTGCTGCTGCTGAATCTTTAGCTCAACTACAACAAGGATCATATCCTCAATCTTCTGCTAATGACAACAACTCACAATTGCAAGTTTTTGTGGAACCAACACCCTTGAATGATGATTTTTACGAGCATGGAGAGTTTTTTGAAGAACCTACACAACAAAGTAAACTTGCACAACATACAAGCATCCCCAATTCACAGGTAAAGCTGCTAAGAGGTTGAAAATTTGTTTTTTTTCCTTTGTATCCACTATTTTTGCATCTGAAAAAGCTCAGTGCCGGCATAGAGGTGTTATGAATACAATGCCGGCAGCAGCTATACCGGCATAGTATTCATACTTCGGGCATGCCAGCATCCCGATATCCCCCATTTTGAAATTCAATCCGGCATTTTATTCGACCAAAAAACTATGCGGGTACAAAAGTTACTTTTTACCTACCACGGAATATGCTACCGGCATGGTTTAATTCTAAGGTTACCATGCCGGTACTGTATGAAAAACATACAGGAAGAAGTGTCTTCCAAAGCTAAATATCGGTATGGTATATTAATTATCTACTACGCCGGAACTATGTACCGACCTGGAACCACACATAACATGAATGATGGCTGCTTTACCGGCATGGTTTAATTCTAACGTTACCATGCCGGTACCTACAAAAATCATACAGGAACCAATTAGTTTTCCAAAACTAAATACCGGCATGGTATGTTAATTATGGGCTATGCCGGAACTATGTACCGGCTTGGAACCATAGATAACGAACGTGCCGGCACCTATATTTCCGACATTGATTTCATATGAAATTTGTATGCTGGAAAGAGTTTCAAATTTGGTCTTCAGTTCGGTTCAGTTCGACCATGTCGGAACCTTGGTCGAGCATGCCGGAACTGTGGTCCGGCATAGTATTTTTAATTTTTTTGGATCTAATTTATTTTCTTTTCATTCGATCCTTAGGTTGTGACATATATTGATCCAACAAATGCAAGACCGCTTGGTCGGGATACGTCGGAATACTATAAAATGCCTCCGGTATATTACCAAAGTATACTTTTCACCTAATATCTTGAACTTTACTAATGGATTGGTTATAATGAACCTAATAATCTCCCATTGTTGTCCTTATGTAGGGAATAAAATCTCCAATGGATGCAATTGCTTGGGCTAAAGAGACGGCTCTGAAGCACATGTGTGTGTTGGTGAGGAATACCCAAGGTTCAAAGACTCGTTTTGAGATGGCTTGCGAGAGAAGTGGGGTATACAAGGAGAAGAATAACCACAAGAGAAAGGGTTATGTATATCCAAAGAAGACCAATAGGTTATGTTTTACTAGAAATCTAAACATGTTCAACATAAACCAAACAACTAAATTGTGCTTAAATGTTTTTAATCCAGGTATCATAATCCAAAACAACTAAAGAGTTAATCCAAGAACAAGTTCGGAATTGTTCAAAACGTAACAACCACCATCCAAATGAAGAAACACAACTAAAGAGTTCATCACTTGGTCTTTTGCTTCTTGTGGACGGCCACCTTCCTCGTTTCCCCGAACAAAGCTTTTGCACTTGGATCTTCCATTTTATCAAGCTTTTCCTCGACTTCCTTCATTTCTGCAAGGGATAGCACCTCTCTTTTCTCGTACTTGCAACCAAACATCTTCTTCAACTTGCCAAGCCGACGTCGCTAGTTTCATACATCCAACACATAATTAGTATATATATGCTAATATAATATTATTATACATTAATTTACTAAGCAATTAACAATATTTATTAGTAATCTAACAGTCTTATTAAGTTGGGCCATCGTAGGTGGTGCCTCTGTAGGAGTTGGAGCGGGAGGGTTTTCCCGAGGTGGAACTTCGACGGTGTCCGGGCGCACGACAAATGGATGTGACCCTTCTAGGTAATAATACATGTACTCAGGGTGAGCTTCATCACTATTTTCTACAAGCTCCCAGTTAGTAATATCTACCAAACGACGTGGTTCCCTATCCCTCCAATGTGTTGGTTCTGGAATTGGATCATAATCTACCTTCAACTTCAGCTTAGTTGAAAAGCTCTGAGAATGGTCAACATCGTACCTTTCAAGAGAGGCTGTCTCGGGATAAGGTAATTGTTTATATCCAAGTTGCTGCATCACACGTCGAGGATCATCCATAATGCATCCCTTTGGGGGAACAACGGTCCATTGTAAAATGCAACGTTAGGAAACCTCAAAATACGGCGGTTTTCTCTAGCCTCCTTGTAAGGGTCGAACACAACCTCTTTGGTAGTCATCGCGTCCAGATCCAATCTCATATTTGTCAGTCGACGATTATTACCGGGCTTCGGAATATTGTTGAACTCGTATCTCTAATTAGCTCTAGGATCCCCGGGGTTGTCAATGTTTTTGATCTTCAAGAAGAGGTAGTCCGTGAATAATGTTGGAAAGTGTTCATAAGCCCACACCTATACCAATGTGGAATGATACATATAAGAATCAGTAAATTTTGTTTCTAAGTTCATGATAAGGGTACATTTGAACAATATACATAAGAACATAAGTTTAAAAACAAAATTACCTGGAGTAGAGTGAAATTCCCGACAAATTGGTTTGTAACAGCCTTAGAGGCCCTTCTCATTTCCGTCATCAAATGTGTCATTATCACGGTGCCCTAAGAACAGGTAAAAACCTCTTCCAACGGATCCAAGTATTGAAGGTGGTTTGCACTAACCTTGTTGCCACTAGCGTCAGGGAATACCTTAGTGCCCAAGATGAATAACAGGTACGCAGCGGCTGTATAACGAATTTGGGAAGGGTCCCATCCATCCTTTAAACTTCTTTCCTTTGTGTTTTCAAAGGTCTTCTTAAGCAGCGTCAGCTTGATTGTCTTTGTCCTACTATTCTTAGATACATAGAAGCTTTCCACAAAAGTTTTGTAGTCCCAACCAAACAGCTTGTTAGTCAGAGCATGCAACTTCGACCATTATAGGTCCGGACACTTATCTCCTTCTACAATTGATTTGTCGATAACATTCAATCCTAGAATGTTCTGAGCATAATCAGGGATCAAGGTTGTGACACTCTGTATCATTTCTCGGGTGTAAGTGAACCTCTTTGTCATAGTCTAAATTTTTACTCGGGTTTAACCGAACCCACTAAACAAAATTCTGCAAATTCTTCACTTAGTGCATCACAGGTGCCTATTATTTTGCCGGGGAGACATTATTTTTACTTTCCCCTTTGGTTTAGGTAGCTACTGGCTAGTAGCTAGACAAAATTATTTATAATGAAATGATAAATTCATTATGTGGCACCTTGGTTCCCACGTGTTAAAAATGCATGATCAAATGGGACACGTTAGGGATTTTCATTTTCTCTCTTCAAGGACATCTTTGGTATGAACGAGAGAGGGGTACTCTTCTTCTTCTTTTTTCTTTTCTCCCCTCCCCTCTCTCTGTTGGACAGAAAAATTTAAGTAACTTGGTTGAATTTATGGGAAAATGGTCTTGGTGGAGATGAGAGTAGGTGAAGTTGTTGATGTTGTTAATGTTGGCATGTTAAAGCGGAGTAATGGGCATTTATCCTCCCCGTTTCCAGTTGGAAATTGTTTTTGAAGCTATTGTTTTCTTTTACTCAACTGAGCAAAGTGATTTCTATCAATTTGGGGGTTTGTATGTGATAGTAGATGCATGTCTGATTTGGTATAAATATAGATCCTTCCTTGAATTGAAATTCTTGAAAACAGAAAATTAGGGTTCATAACAATTTGAGTTTTTGTTTTCCAAATCTGTTGACAAATGTATAATTCATTTTAAAACGTTAAATGGGATGTTGAATCTTGTTAAAATTGGGTATTCATTTAGATTCAATTTTAAGAAACTTGATGTGTTTCGGTTGGTCTACAAAGTATTGATAATGACTTGAGAATGGGTTTGATCAATTCGCCTGGCATGTGTAAATTGAAGCATGATACTAGATTTTCAGATTTTGGGAACTTTTTCTCCAAGGCTGTATATACATATAGCCTTGTGGTAGTAAAGGTAGACTATCTATTATTTCTCCCTCGTCTTATTGTCGCGGTGACTATCGCGGTTAACCTCTTTTAGTGAATATGGATACATCTAAGAATTATATATAGTAGGTGAATGTACTGAATGGACATAGGTGTTTTCCATTTAGTGATAATGTACTGAATGTTGGTGCAAGTATGTTTTCCATCATTTGCATTAAGGAATGGACATAGGTGTTTTAATATTACTGTTAGTTCATTTTTGTTAAGGCTTAAGATATGTCAAAGTACAGGGATCGTAAATAGCTATGGATGTTATGGATTTTCAACATTAATTTGTGGATGTCTAGGACTTTGGGTAGTCTACTAATTTGAAATTGCAGACAAGGAGAGTTATAAATGGAGCAAGACGCCCATAATCTGTTATTAAAAAGCCCCAAGAGAAAAAGGGAGAGCCAACGACGGTTGCGGTGATGATGTAGGTCTCTCTACGTCAAGTCCAGTGGTGTGGGGGTAAGAATCATTTCTTGTCTTGGATTGAGTATTCATATTGCTCTTGTTTGATTTGTGTTGACTACATTGAGTACTTGAGCTTGTGAATGAATTTGGTGCATGGAGTAGTCTTATTTAATGGTGTTAGTATAAATTCTTGGTTTGATATGCAGTCTTAGAAAATAATCGGTTCTTACTACAAATGGTAGTCGAAGTAGGCTACGAAACCATCAATTTCTTTTCTATAAAAAGATCAAACATTGCCTACAGTCCCCAAGTATCTGGAGAAGCTACACCATGGTCAGATTCATGTCATTTTGGTATATTTTCCGGAACTTTACTATTGAGTGTGATGTATCCATTGTATTTAATCTGCCATGCATTGACATAAATGCTTCTC
Organism: Papaver atlanticum; assembly: GCA_023531105.1. Taxonomy (NCBI): domain Eukaryota; kingdom Viridiplantae; phylum Streptophyta; class Magnoliopsida; order Ranunculales; family Papaveraceae; genus Papaver; species Papaver atlanticum. The sequence continues at coordinate 4,314,733 of JAJJMB010009125.1, read as the reverse complement.
TCTGCATGCCTTCTACAGCTCTATTTAATTTATTACATGATAGCCTTTCTATATACCCATTCGTTCCGTAAACCAAAACCTTCACTCACTCAAATGAAGTGCTGGTCATCTTGAAAATTTGGAAAGTATATGGAACATTTAAATTAGACTTGAACTGTTGAATGAGAACTAAAGAATTTAGTTTGCTCGGTTTTGATACCTCAAAGCTTTGTAATAAATCCTTACTTATCTACTTGATAGATTGTGGACTTGATATCCTGTATACTATGTGTTTAACTCTCTTGGTTGAACTTAATATAAGCAATGTTTGCTTAATTTAGTGGAATAGTTGTGCTGACGGTGCACGAAGACTGTCTTCATATATATATATATATATATGTAGAATTGTTATTGATGGTACGAGTTCTCGTAAATTTACTAGTAAAGTTATACGGTGCCCTGCTCGTATGAATTCTGGATTCACGGGAACGTTATTTTTATCTCTTTTGCATACTCTTGTGTGTATGAGTGCTTTATTCTGTGGTGGCCAGTATTTAGGAAAATGTGGGATTTTTCTTTGGCTTTTGTGTTTACCCTATCCTTGTCGTCGGCTTAAAAATATTGTCGTCGTGCTACTTTGAAAATGAATGGATGGTCTTCGTAGAATGTCGATTTTTCTCTAACTGCATTTCCATTCTAGTATTGACGGGTACGGCAATAGGGAAATGGAGCAATATTTATGGCTTTACTATTTTGGTGTAGTATCTTTTCGTTTGGCTGGTCATCGGTAGATACTGACACTTGAACCTCACAGTTCCATTAGCTTCAGAATAAAAATGAATGAGTGACCGGTGAGTCCTATCTGCACTTCTACATTTCTTTAAGTGATAAAATTCATTTTTATTTTCGTTATTTCATTTTAGGAAAATGGTTACCGAAATAAAATGATTTTGTATATGTTAATTTTTACTCCCGAGTGATAATTGTATGAAAATCTTAAACCAACCCAATGTGGGAAGCTTTAGTTGTTCAGGTACTGTTACGGTGAAATGAGTTGGATTTGCTTGCCGATCTATATTTGTAAAATGAGTTGGATTTGCTTGCCGATCTATATTTGTAATACTATTGGTACTGCATGTTATTAGATAGAGATTGTTACTGCCAAGGTGTGCAGTTCATACTATCTAGACAAACGTTGACGAACTACAGTCGTGCTTGATCCCTTCGAGCAACAGAGAGGGTACGTAGGCAGCCGCTATGCGGTTCAGCACAAATCCACAAGGTTGTTCATATCATCTGAAAAGGGTTGGTTGCTGCTTCGTAGTTCACACCACCTATTCGGAGATGATTGCAACTTTGGCATAATATATCGTTGGTAAGAGGTAGTTGCAGTATTAGCTGTTCATACTACCTAGTGAGAGATGATTGTTACCATCTCTCATGGTAGGCAACTGGCCGTGTAAATTATTAGAGTTGGCAACTGGCCATCTCCCATTTTTGGCAAGTGGCCATATAAATTGTTGGAATCGGCAACTGGCCGTTTCTTATTTCTCGGCAATTGGCCATCTGTTATTTTCGGCAATTGGCCGTCTGTCATTTTGGGCAATTCGCCCTCTGTTATTTGCCAATTGGCCGTCTCTTATTTTTGGCAATTGGCCGTCTGTGATATTTGGCAACTGGCCGTCTGATATTTTTGGCAATTGGCCATCTGTTGTTTTTTGGCAATCGGTCGTCTGTTATTTTGGCAACTGGCCGACTATTATTCTTGGCAACTGGCTGACTCTTATTTTCGGCATCGGCTGTCTCTTATTTTTGGAAATTGGAACCCTTGTAGAATTTTATGAGTATTATGGTATGGGACATATGCTCATAGAATTCTGACCTTAAGATTAATGAGATTTCTACTGTGTGCAGGATTGTGAATGAACAAAATTTTACTTGAGTGGCGTATCAGAGAGTCGGAGTTTGGCAAGCGATCGTAACCCGACCCGCTTGAAGCAAAAATTCTCTGGTCTGTCACAAAGGTCATCTCCCCAAACGGGAAGTGCATCGTATCAGTTTCACCATGATACCTTTCGACGTTTCAACGAAGCAATTGACTGTCACAGAATCACACTTCACATAATTTTCAACCAAAGCATATAGACAAGAATTCCTTATTAATGTTTGGACCTCTTCACATTCCTTAGACAAATCCCAATGAGACGCGGCTTGGTTTCGGCAAACACGCACAACCTTCTTTTGATCCTACAATTAAGAGACAATACAATTAAGAGATTTTACATAAATACGAAACAAAACATATGCACAAGATAAAAAAAAATTCTTACATAGGTTTGATAGATAGTATGAGCCCACGTGTCCTTGTAGCCAAATAGCATTCTCGGATCGTCAGCTTCACCCCAAATTCAACCACGATCAATGTCAGGTATCATGTCATCAGTATGAGGAAGGTGCGAACCTTTAACTTTAACTTTGCCTTTGCCTTGTGTCGGTTTTTGACTTGGCCCACCATCCTCCTCTAAAACTTGGCTTTGGGTTGTTAATTGACTTGGATCAACCTCATTATCTTCCTCCTCACTTTCCTCTTCATCTTGCTCATTGTGCTCAACTGTTCCAGTAGGTTCACGGATTACGAGTCGACCACAGCCACCACTCTCCCATTTTCCCCCTCTTGTAGATGCCCCCAAACGTTTGTTGCGACCAAGTTCTTTCCCTCGAGGAGGTAGAGACTGAGGAGTACCAAGATCGTTCTTCTTTCTTTTCTTAAGGACAGCATCCTTAGCTTTTGTTTTGTTAGCTTCCTTTGCTTTAGCCCTATATTAAAAGAAACACGAAATAAATATAAGACAACTCACTTTCATATTTGATGCCGGCATAGATACACTGAAAAACGACATAGAATCTTCATACCGGTATGGATTCAAGGAATATCTACAATGCCGGGACCAATAAACGGCACAGTAATTTAACAAAATAACTGTGCCGGGACAAGATGCCGGCATTATCGAATAATTGTAGGCAATGCCGGTAGTCTTAGGTAATTCCAATGATGTTCCTGGATACCAAATGACCACTTCCGGCACATGGGTAAGAATTAAAATCCATGCCGTAACATAGTACCGGCATCGTATTCAACCTAAATTCTATGCCGGTACTGATATCAAATTCCTAATGTTTCCTTTATACTCAAAGTGCACTGCCGCATCATCGAATAAGTTTATATCAATGCCGTGACAGACTACCGGCATTGTATTCAACCAAAAATCAATGCCGGGACAAGACATTCAGTTTCAGGTGTTTCATTAACTCCATACCGGCATAGTATTCATACTAAAATCAATGCCGTAACTATATACCGGCGTTGCCTTCAACCTAAATTTAACGCTGTTATTGAGTACCGGCATTGTATTCATACAAATTTCAATGCCGGAACTCACTGAAACTCAACTGTTTGAGTTAGGGTTCGCGATTCTAACCTAAACCCAATGCCTTAAATCGATTCAAACACTTATAAACTAGTTCAAAATCACTTACCTTCTGACAGAAGCCATGCTTACGAGAGGTTGATTGTCCGAGTTCTCCTCTTCTTCTTCTTCTTGAGCAATCCGATTGATCCTTTCTTGTTGTTTTTGTTGAACAATCGATTTTGATTTTGATTGCGGGGGTTTCTTCCGTGGAGGCATAATTATAGATAGATTGGGTAATCGACGAAGAAATTTTTGAATCGACGATTAATCGTCGATGAAGAACGGATGAAGAACGATGAAGAAGATGAAGAATTTTTTTTTTTCAAAACCCTGAACCTAGATGAGTGCCGGAACTGATTAAGAGAATGGGGGATATGTTTTGGTTTTTAGATTTTAAGTTTTAGGGGAAAGGGTATAATAATATTTGCATAATGTTTTTTAATTAACCAAAGGGTATTTTAGTATTTTCATAACCAAAAATCACCCCTTAACAAACACTATGGGTTGGGGGAAGTAATTTATATCCCCCAATTAGTTTTCATATCCCCCAATTGCGCGTTCTTATTAAAATAGGCGTCTAAGGTTATTTGTTTTTGTTCACATTTATCATATATTGGACTTCATCTTTAATTTTTTGTACTCCCTTGAGAAGTTCCGAAATGATTTTATTTTATTTTGTTTTCTTTTTCTTATTTTAATTTTAACGTTAAAGCATATACATTTATACAAATAATATGCCATAAAATAATTAGAAAATAATTAGAATTGAAAATAAAATCTCTAGATATTTGATACCGCACACTTATTATAGAAATTTAAAGTTAGATTTGGTATGTTTCGACATAATAATAACTTATTAATTTATTGATAAATTAATACTTCGCTAAATTGATAGAATTTAGCAGTCCCAAGACTATTAATTTATCAAAGTTTTAATGTAATTGATTGAATTACGCACAACCTGTGATATTTCAATTATATGAAAATATAATGCAGAAAAGAAATAACACAGACACCAGAAATTTTGTTAACGAGGAAACCACAAATGCAGAAAACCCCCGGGACCTAGTCCAGATTTGAACACCACACTGTATAAAGCCGCTACAAACTCTAGCCTACTACAAGTTAACTTCGGACTGGAATGTAGTTGTGTTAGAGCACTGCTCGGTCGAACTCGCAAGCGTTGCTATCTCAAGCTTGTTTGTCAAGTTTAGTTGCCAAAACTATAAATCTTGATTTCTAGTCTACTTATAGCCAAGTCTCGGACTAGGATAGTAAGTGTAGTTGAGCTCTAGACTCCACGAATTTCATCATGCAAAGACGAAGAACTACTCAAGGAACTTGTGGAACTTCATCGAAAAAAAGGTATGTGGAGACTTGAACTTATCTATCACTCAAAAGTCTATATATTCTATCTCCTATCTTGAGACAAAAGTCGTATTGCTATATAGACTTCGATTATACACATTTGCTATTTCGAGCCGAGTTTATCTCGCTTATCTATTTCTCTAAATATGTGTTGGTAAGCTTTCTCTTTGGCCAAGTTCATCTTTACTCGTGATGAAAGTCATGTTGAATATTTCAATAACCTGAAAATCGCTTTGATGAAAAATAGTTTGTGAATAACAACTATATAACATCCTCTAAGAAAGTTTCAATGATTGAAATGAGAGTTTAGAATATGTAACCATCTTTGGATATAAACATAGTGTGTTTTCACATTTGTGTAAAAGTCCAAAACCGGCAACCCAAAGTATGCATACCCGTACGCGTACTGGCAGTTGTTGGAAATCCGGGTAAGTATGCGTACCCGTACGCATACTAGCGGAAAGTTCACGTCCGTGAATTTATGCTGGAGTTTGAAAGTAAAAAAAAAATCCATCCGGTTACTTAAGTACGCGTACCCGTTCGCATACTTAGGTAGGTTACTTTCTAAAATCGGTTTGTTCATGAACTAAAAAATTTATAAAATAAGGAATGCAATCTTTGCAAACCGTGGTTATAATGTTCATGAATTGATTCGAGTGAATCAAAATCGATTTTGCTTCAATTGTGTCTTATATACTTCTATGAGATCTAAGCAATTGAACAACTCTCTAACTAGTTCATTTGAGTCACTTGAACTAGTTATGGTAAAGATGAATAAGGTTGATATGAAAGTGCTCATATGGCTAACCATTGGTTAACTATTGTTGAACAAACTAAGTGTACACGTTTAGGTACGGTTACCCAAACCTAAATGAACGTGCATTTAATTTGTGTATAAAAAGCTAAGTTCGATCTAACGGTTGAAAGATATTAGTGATAGACGCATTTATGTGTCTATTTTCATCTCTATTGTGTATATTGTTAGTACCCATTTTTGTACTAATTTTGGTATTTTATCCCTTTGTAGGTGTTTTTGGAGAAATAGGCTTTTGCAGTGAAATTGGCTCGAAAAGTTGTTAAAGGCACTTGAGAGGACATTTGCTATTCAGACTCTCACTTTGGATAAGGGGTAACCCATTTCCAAGCAGCTACTAAACACAGACCGGAATTAGATAGGGGGACTCCGCTTCTTCACGGTTGAAAACTAAAAATTGGTGAGAAATTTCAATGTCGTCCTGCGTAACTTCTGAAGAGATTTTTGGAGGGATTTGGTTGGAGATTTTCACGGCAATTAAGTTCGAATCTCTCTGTTGCAGCAAAACAAGAGTGGTAAGGAAGTTTGTAACGTAAAAAAAGG
>JAJJMB010009125.1:4166161-4308549 GCA_023531105.1 Papaver atlanticum | reverse complement strand
CTCGTCCTTCTTAATAAAAACACCTTATTTGAGCAATGAAATCAACTTTTGAGCATATTTCTATTATGAGGAGCTAAACCCCTTTGCCGAGGCGACGGAGGAAGCCATTGTTCCATGAAAAGTGGTATAATTCTATTTTAATTATTTTTGCAATTTTTTATATGATTATTTGCATAGAACTAATATAGGAAAATTGATTTTTATTGAGTAGTTGTGAATTGTTTTGATGGGGCATGCTAGGTTTTAAAACTTTTGATGTTTCATGCTTTGTGTTTTTAACTATTACTTCAAAAATCTATTAGAGGCAAAATATTAGAATCACTTAAAAAGAAAAAAATTGTATAAATATTGATTAGAGTTTATCATTTAATTGGTCAATGGTGGAATCCAGAGTATCGGTGTTTTCTTTATATTTTTGATACAACTTTGTTTAATGGTTGAGTTTAATTTGAGTATAGAAAATCCTTCACAAGTTCGAGAAACAAATCTTTTTACCACTATTTATAAATTACATCAATTAGTTTGAATCTAATCAGGTTTTCATCTAACAGTGAATATTGAATGCTTTGTTACCAAGGTAACTTAGATTGCAAACCCTGATTTGGAGACTATATAAAGGAGAACTCTAGCAACTGGGAAACCTAATCCCCACACCTCCTGTGTGATACTAGTTGCATAAACTAGAGTCGATTCTCCTTTAACCTTAGGTTTCTCTCGAGACCCTGTAGGTTAATGACTTAAAGACTTCATTGGGAATATGAAGCTAGACCCAACTATTTTCTCTGTAGTTGCGTGATCTGATCTTGCTGTTTCTATCGTGATTGAGTGCATTCGTAAGATTGGCTTGAGATTTATATCTCCGATAGGCAAGATAGAAAAGTAGTCACAAACATCTTCGTCTCATCGTTTGTGATTCCGCAATATCTTATTTCGCTAGTCGATTAAGATTATTGTGAGGTAATCGATAATTCTAGGATGTTCTTCGGGAATATAAGTCCGGGTTATCGATTGGTTCCTGTTCACCTTGATTTATCAAAAGACGGAACAAAAACTCGTAGGTATATCTGTGGGAAACAGATTTATCTATTCAATAGACTTTTCTGTGTGAGAAAGATTTGTTTATCAAGTCTTCGACTTTGGGTCGTAGCAACTCTTAGTTGTGGGAGAGATCAGCTAAGGGAATCAAGTGCGTAGTATCCTACTGGGATCAGAGACGTAAGGAGCGCAACTGTACCTTGAATCAGTGTGAGATTAATTGGGGTTCAACTACAGTCCAGACCGAAGTTAGTTTGTAGTATGCTAGTGTCTGTAGAAGCTTAATACAGTGTGGGGTTCAATCTGGACTAGGTCCCGGGGTTTTTCTGCATTTGCGGTTTCCTCGTTAACAAAACTTCTGGTGTCTGTGTTATTTCTTTTCCGCATTATATTTTGTTATATAATTGAAATATCACAGGTTGTGCGTTGAATCGATCAATTGGAAAATCCAACCTTTGGTTGTTGATTGTATTGATTGATCCTTGAACATTGGTCTTTGGTACCGTTCAAGTTATTTCTCTTGTATTCAATCAGGCTCGCAAATTCCTATTTGTTTGAGTGTGGATTGAATCAAGAAATTGAGATATAACTCTTTGATATACTTTTGTTAAGATTGAGTCTGACTGTCTAGTTGATTCTCTTAAAAGTATATTGGAGTTAGTCCATACAGATTGCTAAGAGAAATATTGGGTGTGGTTGTTATACCCCCGCTTTTTCAAGTTGATCCCTAACCAATCTCACACTGATTAAGGTACAGTCACGTTCCTTATGCCTCTGAATCCCAGCAGACTCTGCGCACTTGATTCCCTTAGCTGATCTCACCCACAACTAAGAGTTGCTACGACCTAAAGTTAAAAACTTGATAAACAAATCTGTCTCACACAGAAAAGTCTATTGAATAGATAAATATATCTCCCACAGAAATACCTACGAGTTTTTATTCTGTTTTTTCATAAATTAAGGTGAACAGGAACCAATTGATACACCGGACTTATATTCCCGAAGAACAGCCTAGTAATATCAATCACCTCACAATAATCTTAATCGTATGGTAGCGAAACAAGATATTGTGGAATCAAGAACGATGAGACGAAGATGTTTGTGACTATTTTTTATCTTACCCATCATAGATTGAATCTCGAGCAAATCTTAGATAAGATCAAAGTAAGATCAGAACACGCAACTACAGAGAAAATAGTTGGGTCTGGCTTCACAATCCCAATGAAGTCTTTAAGTCGTTAACCTATAATGGTTTTAGAAAAACCTAGGTTAAAGGAGAATCGACTCTAGTCGCAACTAGTATCACACAAGAGGTGTGGGGATTAGGTTTCCCAGTTGCTAGAGTTCTCCCTTATATAGTCTTCAAATCAGGGTTTGCAATCAATGTTACCTTGGTAACAAAACATTCAATATTTACCATTAGATGAAAACCTGATTAGACTTAAGCTAATATCTTTCAACCGTTAGATCGAACTTAGCTTGTTACACACAAATGAAATGTGACTTCATTTAGATATGGGTAACCGTACCTAAACGTATACACCTTGTTGGATCAACAATAGTTAACCGAAGTTAGCCATATGAACAATTTCATATCAACCTTGTTCATCTCAATCACAACTAGTTCAAATGACTCAAATGAAAGTAGTTCTAGAGTTGTTCAATTGTTCATATCATAGAAGTATATAAGACACAATTGAAGCAAAATCGATTTTTATTCACTCGAATCAATTCATGAACATTATAGCCACGGTTTGCAAAAGATTGCATTCATTATTATATAAATGTATTTGTTCATGAACAAACCGATTTTAGAACTTAACCCACTCAAGTATGCAAACGGGTACGCATAGCTAAGTAGCCGAACTTGGTCTGGGTTCGCCAGTATGCAAACGGGTACGCATACTGTCGTACACAACCAAACTCAGTTGAATTCCCGGACTTGAACTGTTACGCCGGTACGCATACGGGTATGCATACTAAGTTCCCGGACTTCAACTAACAAACCAGTACGCATACGGGTATGCATACTATGGTTCACGGACTTGGAATAACTTGCAACAGTTAGCATACAAGTACGCATACTGTGTTATATCCAATCAATGGTTAATTGTTCTAAACTCCATTTTAATCATTGAAACATTCTTGGAAGACGGGAATAGCTGTCTCACACAAACTATTAGCTTCAAAGCAATTTTCAAGTGATCAATAGATCAATATGAAACATTCTGAGTCTATATCAAATGACTGTCTCACACAAATCATGTAAGATGTTACCAGGCGATTTTCACGTGATCATCTTTTGACTTTCGTCAAGAATAAAAGATGAACTTGGTTAAAGTGAAAGCTTACCAATACATATTTCGAGAAATATGTAAGCGAGTTAAACTCGGCTCGAAATATCAAATGTGTATAATATAAAGTCTATATAGCTATACGACTTTTTTCTCAATAGGAGATAGAATAGAAATAGACTTTTGAGTGATAGATGAGTTCAAGTCTCCACATACCTTTTGTTAGTGAAGTTCCAAAAGCTCCCCTTAGTAGTTCTTCGTATTCAATCGATGAATTCCGTGAAGTCTAAATCTCAACTACACATTTTATCCTAATCCGAGACATAGCTATAAGTATACTAGAAATCAAGACTACGTAACTAAACTTGACAAACAAGCTTGAGATAGCAACGCTTGCGAGTTCGACCGAGCAGTGGTCTAACAAATATCATAACCAAAATTTCCAAGTATCTAAATCGTCTAGGCAAATAGTTTACATTTGTAGTTTCTAAATCTCAAATATATGCGTGTTTTCACTGAAATATTTCAAAAATAAATCGTTAACAGTTACTTTAAAGAGCTTTTTTATTGAAGGTGGATGTGGTCCATTTTGTTTAACCGTGTGTTAAAAATGAAAATAACACTAAGTAACTAGTTTGGGTTATTCAAATGAAAATAACACTAAGTAACTAGTTTGGGATATTCCCCCACCCCCCGCCCACACTTAAGAGTTAGTATTACTTCTAGCTTATTTATCCAAATGATTTCCAGTTATACAATGTCCCTATCCCTTAATATAGATTTATTTATTTATTTATTTAGTTGTTATTTATTTTTTCCATAATGCCAACACCTAAAAACTGAGAACGATGGAATACTCGTGACTCAACTTTACTATCTACCAAACTTAATATCTCTCTAAGTGGATGAATAGTCCAAACACATTCCATTTGTTTTGTTGCACAATTTTCATAGGGTGATCAACTACTTTGACTCCCTATATTTGGGAATGAATCTCATGTCTTCAAAGCCATCTTTCTTCACATAGCTTTGTTGATAAAGTCCTCGCAGATATCTTCGTTGTTTTTCAATCTTTAATATTCAAGAGTTATTCGGTGAATTTTGACACTCACTTACCATGCTCTAAGTCTAGTTCGAGATTGACTTCAGTAGTCTATAAATTATGATATTTTTTTATGCAACTAACATTGACAACAATCTTGGCATATATATCAAAACTTGTGAGTTTGACCGAGCAATGCTCTAATAATCATCATCATAATAATTTTGTCATTACGATTTGAAATCCGACACTTGACCTAATATCTCCCACTTGATCCAAAATTCATTTATGCCCAAAACATGCAATTTTTCTTTTTACTTAAAGTATGTACTAGACTTATCACTGTAAGACAACATTTGTCTTAGGACCCAAATCAACATCATAACCAAAATTTCCAAGTATCTAAATCGGGTATGGGCAAATAGTTTACATTGGTAATTTCTAAATCTCAAATATATGTGTGTTTTCGCTGAAACATATTAAAAATAAGTCGATAACAATTACTTTAAAGTTGATTTTTTATTGAAGGTGGATATACTCCATTTTGTTTAACCGTGTTTTAAAAATATGAAAATAACACTAAGTAACTAGTTTGGGATATTCCCCCACCCCACCCTCACTTAAGAGCTAGTATTACTTCTAGCTTCTTTGGCCATGTGATTTGCAGTTACATTGTGTCCCTAGCCCTTAGTATAGATCTATTGTTCATAATGCCAACATCTAAAAAAAAATAACGCTGGAATACTCATGACTCAACTTTACCAATAACATCAAGAGCTAACAAACTTAAAACCATATTGCTTCACATACCTCTATTGGTAAAGTCCTCGCAGATGTCTTTGTTGTTTTTCAATCTTCAGTCTTCAAGGGTAATTCGATGAATTTTGATACTCAACTAATATGCTCTAATCTTGGTTCGAGATTGACTTCAGTAGACTATAAATTACAAATTTTTTTTATGGAACTAACGTTGACAACAAGCTTTACATACCAAAACTTGGGAGTTTGACTGAGCATTGCTCTAATAATCATCATAATAATAACTTTGTCCTTATAATAAGATTACCTCTTCTTCTTCATCATCAGTTGTTCATATACAAAATTTGCGTTCTGCTCTATTGGTTTGTCAAGACAATAGTTTTTTATATGACCATAACAATGCAATGGGTTTCTGACTAGGAGATGGTTCTAAGTACACCACCAACTTTTTCATTTGGCAACTTATATGGAAAAAAAACTAATAAAATCACATGTAAGTCAACATGAAAGACCATTGTATAATATTTTGTGTAAAGTTTCACTCTTTCTCTTCCTCTTTTTGCATGGTATCTTTCTAGTTACATGTCTCTTTTGTCAGTCATGTGCATCACAAAGAGTCTTTATCATGTCGCTCCAATGACGTGACAAATAAATTAGGCGATTTTTTATGTAAAAATTTTCTCTTCATTTTCTCCATGGATGGTGGCGTCCATCTTCCTTCTCTTGCAACTCCAAGATCAAATCACGTTAAAAACTTTTCTATTTTTGATGATAATCTAGAATTCAACATTGAGTATGAAAATTTCCCATTAAATGGGTCAATTCCTTTAATTGATGTTGCTAAAGGAAAAAAACCAAGGGCTCAAAACATCACATCTTGTTTCAAAGATCTTGCAATTTCGTCAACAACTTCGTCAACTATAATTGCTTTTAAAGAACAAAGAAAGATGGTGATGAATTTGCTTTCTTCTCTTCAGGTGAGCTTCAATCTCATATATCTACCTGTAAATCCTTGGTTTTAGGATATTTTGTGGGAAAAAGGCTTGATTTCAATTTTGTTAAAGAAAAATTAGCTAATCTGTGGAAAACAAAAGGGGATTTCACCATGAGTATACATGGAGACCAAGATTCATATTTAAGTTTTCTCAAGAAGAAGATAGAGATAGGGTTTTAGAAATAAGGTCAGTTCATATTGCTAGTAAGCTCTTCCTCGTCCATCTTTGGTCACCATTTATAGAACAACAGGTTGGATCAATCAATTCAGTACCAATTTGGATAATTCTTAGAGATGTCCTCTACATCTCTGGAATGCAATTGGCTTCTCAAGAATAAGAAACCAATCATGGCAGATGGTCCAACTGCGATGAAGACTAAAATGGATTTTGCCAGGATTCTTATGGAAATTGAAGCAACTTGCAAATTTCTAGCCAAACTTACATTTCAAATTGATGACAAGGAGTATGAGGTGAGGGCTGAATATCCCTGGAAATCCACCTCTTGCTCTCACTGCAACAACTTTGGGCATACGAGTGACAAATATAGCTCAAATCCATCTCTAAAGTATATTCAAAAGTGGGATCCTAAGACAGTCGGTGTCTCTTCTGATGCAGCTGCAGGTGAAAAAATCTCCGTGCTCAATGAAACTTCACAAATTTCTGAAGCAAGAGTACATAAAAATATATTGGAGGCCTCTGTTTTGGGTAACAAAAGTGATGATGGGGATGCTGCTCCGAAAGCATCGTCTAGTATGCTTGATCTCTGTGCAGAGGTGTGTGTGAATGGTGAGAGGGTAATTGAACAAGAAAAGGTTCTTGGTGAGTGGGTATCATATAAAAGAAAAAAGGCGCCTACAAAAGGAAAAAACTAAAGCACTTATAGATTCCTATAGAATATTTAAACTCGTATGTTATTCCTGAAAATGACATTAAGTTGATAGAGGCTATAACAGTAAAAAAGGTTGACATTTCTCAGGTAGCTGCATATGTTTCTGAAAATAATAAGATGGATAAAGGAATAAATGGTCCACCGGTTGTGGAAGGTGCAAGCACCTCATCTACTAATCCAGTCATTCCCCCTGATTTTGAAACCCATAAAAGCTTTTTATGTATTCGAAGAAGAAGTTGAAGAGGAGGTAGCCACTTCCCGGTTAGTTTTGGAAGATTCAAAGGTAAGCATCGCAAAGTCGTCATCGTCCAAGCCAACAACATGAATAATACGAAACTGAGTATGAAATCCAGAGATACGGGTATGTTCCTAGATGGTACTCTTTCAAGTTTAAAAAAGAAAAAACTTCCTCAATCTAAAGTTCATAACAAAATCTCGGCAGATAAACTCTTGGAGTTTGGTTCTTTATGTGGCTTTGAATAGTAATCATGAAGAAATATTTAACGATTACACAAGATCACGAAGATTTAATTATAGAAGATGTTGACGAGTCTGCTAATGAATAATAGGCAGTAATCTTTATTGCCTATCTTCTTCTGTTGATACTCTTTGTATTCTTAAAAACTGATTCACTTATGTTATATTGCTTTTTCCCTGGAGTGAAACGATCAAAAAAAACAAAAAAAAAATGTTACATGCATCTCTTATCTCTTTTAGGAGAATGAATAAAAGAAACACATATAACGTGGTTGTCGTAAGAGTATAATTTTATTGTATTGACGAATCTATAAAAATGTGGCACTACCATTTGACTATTCATAAAAATGAACTATCAGATACGGACATGGATAGGTGGTAGTTGAAAGTTGAAACTGTGAGACCTACTATCCAACTGTAAGAATTTTGTATTGTACTTTGTATGTTTTGTTTCCTATGGAATAAAAAATCACACACGAATCCCATGTTTTAGTGCATTTTCTAAATTAGTAGGCTGTTGGATGAGTAATATGATTCTCTATTCTCAATTTAGCACTACTTGTCGGATTAGGTTTCTTTGATATCATTGTACATCCACATGTCCTTCCACAAATTGAGCCATTCGATCGAGCAATCTGCAAGGGACATAGCAGGCATTCCGGCTTTACTTATAAGGTTAACCTTCGGTAGATTAGCATATAAGTTTGTGCTTAAAAAAATAAAAATAAATTGCACAATAAAGAGGAAGTAGGAATGAGGAAGTGACGGCCAGCATCCATTTTCTCTCTCACTTTCTTGTTTCCTACTCGTGGTCGGAGTCCACTACACTGGTACGCGGGGTTCGCTCCAATCATTGGACTAATATAAAAAAGAATGTCTTAACGGAACGACGGATTTGGTTACCATCCTGTCCGTTGCCAACTCCTTCCTCGGCAACCGTACTCAGTATGCCAACTGTACTCACTATTCGAGTACTCGTGCATTATTGTCAACCGGCCCATTAAACGTTACACTCTTTGAAGATGGGCTCAATATTCCTGAAGACTTCTAAGAGGAGACCTGTTTTTAGGACAGCAATAATTTTGAAAGGGCTATATCAGGAGTTTAGGGATACAAAGAAAAACCGTGTCAAAACTGGAAAATCGTCGTGAAATTGTACCTAGTCGAGATCAACGTCATAGATAATAGTTTCAAAAACAATAATTGTTGATCTTCGGTATAAATACATGTTTTAATATAAATACCGACTGAATCAAACTAATAATATATCACAAGGCGGAGCCAACCCATAATAAGGGTGAACAGTTGCCACCCTGCTAGGCTGGCTCACACGCCTAATATTCCTTAAATTTTATGAAAAATAGAATCCCATAGCTTATTTTTATCTTCTTTCCTACCCTCTAAGTGTTTTTGCCTCCCCATAAAAAAAAATCTGCCTCCGCCCCTGATCATATAGATTAAGTTGTTAGCTATAGATTTAGATATTGGTAACGTTTTCGAACTCTCACTCAGTCAAGTATCGTTTTATTTTTCTCTTCTTCTTCACCTTTTTTTCCTTCTTCCGTCTTCATCATAGAAAGAGACCACCCTCACCTCACTAAAATTTATCTCAAACTACTGCCATGATCTTCATTAAATGTCTCATAAGGAACAAAAAAAATCCGGGACCTTGTCCAGATTTGAACACCAAACTGTATTAAGCCGCTACAGACACTAGCCTACTATCAGACTTCGGACTGGAATGTAGTTGAGACCGAATCCACCCTTCAAGCAATCCAGTAACAGTACCACTCCTTACGTCTCTTGAACCTCGCAAAGCTTTATGGAAATGATTCCCTTAGCTGACGACCTTTATAGCCTAAGAGTTGCTTCAACCTAAGTGAAGAATTTGATACCAATCTTCCTCTAACAAATAAGCCTATTTGATTTCCGTTTAGATCAAATATCAAGGTAAGGAAATTTGTTTGCAATAGACAAAGTTAGCAAACCTCATAAATCCGGAACCTGCAACTCCCCAAGAGCATCCTAGATTCTTAACCACCTCTCAAGAACAATCTTCAAAAGATCAATTAAGATCAGTTTTTAGATATCTTTCTTGAGGAATCATAAAGTCTGAGACGATGAGAACTTTGTGATTACTATCTATCTTGCCTGAAAGAGATTACGAAAACCAAGATAACACAAAAGCAAAATCAGGATATACAAACTATCAAGGTAAAGATAATCGGACCTGGCTTTACGAATCCCCAAAGCGAAGTCTTTTAGTCGTAGTCCTAATTATGTTTCTCAGAAGAAACCTAGGTTTATAGAGGACGACTCTAAAATCAATTATTACACAAAGTGTCAGGGATTGAATTTCCCAGTTGAAAGAGCATCTCTATTTATAGATTTTCAAGGACTAGGGGTTGCTTAGAATTCAATCTAAGATAACTTGAGAATCAAGCAAATACTTTAGGTCTTGAAAATGCGATATAAGAATATATATTAGGTACCGGTTATGGAACCGTGTATAATGATTGTTCGGTTTGGAAAGTATGCTTAAGAACTAAAGCAATTTGATGTTCATTTAAATACCTAAGAATTTAATCATGATGCATGCATAAGTGTTTGAGTGTTCAATGAAGTCTTAGAAGTGTTTGACGGAATTCTATTAATGCTAAATATACTTAAAAAATAAGTCTTTGAGCATACACTAAAATCTTAAACTAGGACAATTGGTACAACGGTTCGTGAACCGTTAGGCTTGTTCACGAGTCAGGGTGCAACGGTTCGTGAACCGGGTTCGCCAACCTTACAAGACTACTGAACTCAGTTGACCACGGTTTGTGAATCGAGTTCGTCAACTGCTAACCTTTAACACCAACTTTCAAATTTTGGTTCACCACGTTCGTGAACATTCCCAACTGAACTCGCGGTTTGAGAACTGGTTCGCTATCTCTCCTGTATTTCTGAAACTCAGATATCTATGGTTTGCGAACTGGTTTGCCAACCTACCCTGAGTAGAAATATCTTAAAGTTCAATATCTATCTCTCATGATGTTTGAAACATTCCCGCATGATGAAATCATTTGCGTGGGAAATTTTCAATTGATCCACAAATCAATTCACACAATAAATTGTTTAGATCTAATATTGTTAAGGATCGTTGAACACCTTTGCTTAGAATCATATTTCAAGATTTTTAACAAAACAAGCTTGACTCGAAACTGCTTCTTTGTAAATCTACTAGAAGTCATACGACATCGTCTCAAAAGGATACAGAAGTCTACTAGAAGTCATACGATAGCGAGTAAAATAGAATGGTTCAGTCTTCATATACCTGATACAGAAGTTCTCCAAATGTCACTGTCGATCTTCAGTCTTCAAGAGTGATGTATGATACTCAACTACCAGATTCTAATCTAGTCCGAGACTTGACTTAGTCGACTAGAAATCAAGATATAGTTTTGATCATCTAACGTTAATAACAAGCTTGAGATAGCAAAACTTGTGTGTTCAACCGAGCAATGCTCTAGCACTTTCACCCTTAACCAAAACCTAATCTATACAGAACAATTACAATTAATTAAGAAAAAATCGATCAACAACTTCAAATGCCCCGACAACAAGTTTAGGGTCCAAGCACGGTTTAATAAGATAAGAGACGACAAATCATTTCCATTTTGTTGTTTTTGATTACTGAAATAGGTTAGAATCACTAAAAAAGAAAACTTATTTTAGTTTTAGCCCTATCTACTGCTAGGTCGAACATAAATTTCCTAGTCGCATATGTTTTTGTTCTTCACAAATTAAAGACTAAAACCATATACAAGTAGGAATAATTTATACGACCTAGTCGTAAATGGGTGATGTTCGTCACATAGTTAATCTATAGCTAAAACAGACCCAAATAGTGCTAGGTCGAATTTGTTATATCTAGCTCTTTTCACATAATTGTATACGATTTTAAGGGAAAAATTGCCTAAACGTAACTGTAAATCGATTTGTATCTTACATATTTTTAATTGCGTTCAGGAAGGCATCATACGTGAATAAACATTGGGGAAACTTTAATCATATTTGAAGTGTAAACAATCTCGATGGATGAAGATTATCTCGTTGTGACAGAGAATTACAAGCGTTACGTCGTGTGAATGAAGGCATTATTTTGAAGTTTTAAAATGTTTTATTTGGTGAAAATACATTATGCTACAATTTATTGTGGATTAATTTTTGGATTGCCTAGTCAATCGTGTATGTAACTCTTTGTTAGTTGTTCTATAATAAAATGGAGGTGTATTTGTTTGGTGGATGTAGACAATAAACAAATAATGTATGTTACGTATGTTGTAATATCACGCTAAACCTATAAGCGATTTACTTAATTGTTGATCCCGAATTAGTAATCCTGCTGGTTGGAGGATTTATTTTCACAAAATTAGTTTAATTATAAATCTGATAATAGTCACGTTCTCAAATACGTGTTCACATGACATCTCAACCCCGTCATTTGATTTGATTTTAGAAATTATATACGAGCGTCATCGAAATTCGTGACATTCACAATACTTACCTATCCTTAACTACGTGACGAATAAAATGAAACCATCAAATTAACATTCTTGGGAGGAACCTGCACAAATATGGATTCCAACTATCCAATCGTGGCTTTTTTTTTTTTTTTTTGTTGGGTGGCTGTGCTGATATAAAGTGATATTGGGGGCTATTAGTCTGAGCATCCAATTCACAGCCGATTTGGCAATCCTGGCTCTTCAACGGGATATGAAGTGAGGCTCCATTGTACATGTTTTCTTCTTGAAAGGCAGTTCGATGAGTATTCTGTCCCGCCAACTATAGGCGTGGAAAGCGGACATTTTCTCCTTATGGTTTCGGGTTGTTAAATATTATTCCTCTCCCTTTTTCTTTTGGTCTTTTTCAAATCTTTCTTTGCATCTACGCTTTCTCTTGTTTCTCCCTCCTTCTTGCTTTTCCTCTTCCAAAATAAAACCCTAATTCACCATGGGAGATGACGATCAACATCCCTCATCTACACCCAACCCAGATTCTTCTTCTACTGCAGCATCAACAACAATATCGACATCGAATCGGAAATCGGTTCATCAATCTCTTGGCGGAGGCGCAGGTACTCATTTCGGCTTCTTCTCAGAATCCAATTTTATTTCGTTACAATTATTATGTGGAAATGATAATCTAGGGTTTGTGATTTTGTTCCATTGTATAATTATATTAGATGAATATCTCGGTTTAGTGCGAGATCTGGAATTGATTAGGGTTCAATTGGAATTAAGTAGTTATATTGATTTTGAACAGTTGCTGATGTACTTTTATGGAAACGATGGAGAACTGGGGCATTTGTTCTAGTTACTGCAACTACAATGTGGATACTCTTCGAAATCGCTGGATACAGTTTGTTATCCTTTGCTGCTAATGTTCTATTGCTTTTAGTTACAATTCTATTCTTATGGGCGAAATCTGCTTCAGTTCTCAATAGGTACCACCTTTCTTTATCCAAAGGTTTATTCAATTATTTTTTGTAATCATTGCTTTGAAAACCATGTATATCCGTCAATAGGATTTAATTTGAAGGCGTGTTAATGTGAAACGATTCTTAGATTGAAGTAAATTGCTATTGTGTTATAGACCACTTCCTCCCCTTCCAAATCTCGAACTATCCGATGCTATGATTGAGAAATTTACAGCTTCAACTCAAGTATGGATTAATCGCATATTGGGTGTTGCTCATG
This sequence comes from Papaver atlanticum, assembly GCA_023531105.1. Lineage (NCBI taxonomy): Eukaryota > Viridiplantae > Streptophyta > Magnoliopsida > Ranunculales > Papaveraceae > Papaver > Papaver atlanticum. The sequence continues at coordinate 4,295,314 of JAJJMB010009125.1, read as the reverse complement.
ATATCACTCTTAAGGGAGATTGGAGACTTTTCTTGAAGGTTTGATGCACTATTTGCACTGTTCAAATAAATTTTACTGAAATGCGTATCTGTTCGATTGATAATGTGGGTTCTTGGTTTTAGGTTGTAAGTGGTCTATTTGTCGTTTCTTACCTGGGAAGTCTGTTCAGTTTCCTTACTCTTGCTTATTTTGGTAAGTTTAAGAAGACACTTTCTCAATCCCTGTTTTTGTGGATCATTTTGATTCTGATTAATCTTTTCTTGTCTTTCCGCAGTGGTACTGATTTCTCTTGCAGTTCCTCCTATGTACCACAAGTACCAAGATCATATCGATGATAAGTTGAATGTTACTCACAAAGCGCTTTCAAGGCAGTATAGCAAAATTGATGAGAATATCTTAAGCAAGCTCAGTAAGGCACCAGTCAAGGATAAGAAGATTCAATAGAGTCGTTGTAAGTTCTTCAATGACACAATTGTTTGTGAATTTGTTCCTCTTTTTTATTTATGGAACCGGGAACCAATACTAGGTGGGCTAAACTCAGAATATAGGATAAATGCAAGGGTGTTTAAAGGGTTTTTATGATTTTAGGGGGGTGGGGTGGGGTCCTAGAGCCAGGGTTAGTCGACCATTGGCTCCGCCTCTGTTTACAAGGAAAGGTTTATGAGATTCACTCACACCATACTACATAGTGCATATGTAGCGTCTTTTAATAAAGATGCAGTAATTGTTAGATAGAGAGTTGATTTAGGCTTTTCACACGAAATACTACAAAAGAAATATGGTGCATTGGTGCAATATGTTGAGAAAATAAACTCTTATATGCAAACCTTTATACATTGATCATATACATGGTTGGTAAATGGTTTATTTTGGATTGTCAGTTGTTTCTTGATTTTGCATGTACGTTATCCTTTTCTGGCCTTTTCCTTCAAGGTTCTATGTTATTTTATGCATAATGATGCTTATTATCCTTCAACGTTAGGAAATTATCTGAAATAAATATGTGTTGTCCATTTCCCCCCTTATACGGAGGGCAATATGGTGAGCAAGATTGCTGTATATTCTCCTGTCTATTTCAGTTTCTCACCTATATCACTATACCCAAGAAAACATTATCCTATCCAAGAAACATTATCCCACAGGGCAGTTGTCTTTCATGAGCTATGCAACCTTTTAGTTTACACACAATTTGGTTTACAAATGTGTATCTGCTGTACATCGTTTGGATGAAACTCCTTGCCTTGTGGAAAAGGGTTGCTCTCGTTGTGATATTAGAATGAGTTCTTATTTGTCCCAATTATAGAGTTTCATTATCACATGGTAAATATCTAGATTTGAAGCTTGACTTGTAAAATAACCACAGATTACTGCTTTGTGGGTGTTCTGCAGTGTCATTATCAGTTTGGACAGCCAGCATATCTTTCAATTACGGAGAACCCACTACAACAACAATTCCAAGCTCTATGATGATTTCTAATCAGTATCAACAGCCGCGTTAATGATTTTTTATTACTTTTTGTGCTAGTTCTCCATTAGACTAAGAATTATTTTTTCCCCTAATACATGATGTAGGTAATAGACGTAAGGATTGTAAGCATCTGTGGCAGACAGCTAGGTCTTTTTATTTGTTTTACCTTGGCATGCATCGGGTTTACAACAGTCGCAATCTATATTCCTTTTTGGCTGTAAATGTCCATATTTAGATGGAGAAAATATAAATGTCTTCACTTGGGGAGGAAACAAGAACTTATTCTTAATGTATCAAGGAATTTGAGTTTTCATGCTTACATGCACTTAAAAGACCCAAACTCCTTGCTTTTCTCTAGCAGGCACAGAGAAGAAGACGGAAATTTGATTACTCCTTGGAGAAAATACAAACAACTCCATTTGCTTTGTTAATGAAGGACAACAGTGCTTCTTTTATGCTAGCAATCAACATTAAAGATTTAAACAACTCCATTGGCTTGTGAAGATAAAATATATACGGTTGGTCATTACTGAGACAATCACGGTTATTTAACTCCCTGGGTAGGAAAGTGCCCTCAGTATATGAAGGTATTGTTTCTGAATGAAAGCCAAGTTCCTATGGATCAAAAGAAAAATGCTAATTTCCAACCAAAGAAAAAAGGAAACAGCAACTATACAGACCAAAAAAATGATCTGATTTACATCCACATTATGCAAAAAGTAACTCTTGTTCTTCTAAAACATACAGGAAGGAAGCAAGCTTTTGAACCAGGGAATAAAACCTCTTAAATACAGTACAATCAAAAGCTCGAATCTCTTTTCAGCATAATGTATTTGCAGACGACAGAGTTTCCTGTTAACTTGGATAATTACAACTTACACAACTCTAGGGATGGGAACAGCTTCTGAAGGTGGCAGTGTGACTGAGCGCAGAAGCTCCAATGAGAAAACAAGCCCCAAGAAATGAGAAAGGATAATGTTGGCCGAGGCCTGTAAAAACAAGTAATAGTTAATAATATAAAAAAATTAAGTGTGCCAATTAATAATTTTAAAAAATTGCTGAACTAGATTTTCCTCAAACAGTTGCTCTTGATTAAGAAATACATCCAAAAAAGAAAAAATGGAAAAGGAGAATAGTTACCTGCACAAGGAATACATCCAAAGCTAGAACAGGACTAGATCCAGGAGTGATACCCTGGTAGTAAGGATTAGCAGAAGAGGTAAGGGCCTTTGCAACTAACAATCCCACAGTAGCCTGCATTCCAAGAATGGCAGCACCCATACCCAGAAGGTTTATCACTATACCGTTCTTTAGGCTTTTCACCACTTCAGCACGAGGAGGAGCCTGAAAATAGTGGCACAATCCATTAATTTCAAGTATTATCCTTAACATGTCGATTTTCTGAATATGATTGTGAAATAGATACCTTGAGAAATATGAAAAAGTTAGAAGACAGTAATATGTGCAAAACAAGGATGCATGTAGAACTTGGTTGAGGCTAATGAATTCAAGTTCTAACATCTGCGAACCACAGAAAAGAATCTCATGGGCCTGAGGTTTTATGTTGTCACAAGGATCCCATCCTTCATTCTTTTATTATATGAACCTCCATAAAGCACAACAATTCACAGAAGTGAGATGAAGAAGTTAGGAGTATCTGTGAGCATTTTAACAAGGAGCAGGGTGTTTCCGGAACTAGAGATGATCCCATGAGTATGCCTCCTCTAGCTTGCAGTAACGCTAAACGCTATGTAAATATTTTTTTATATGAAGAATCGACAATCTCTCACAAACTTGTGGGAAGTGGAAGACCAATTCCAATACCCATTGGAACGAGAAGAGGAGAAAACCGTTATAAGTTATAACATCCTCTAACTATTATCAATTTTTAACCATATTACTTCAGGTCTAACAATCAGGGCATCTTTTCTAATGTTATTTACAACTTCTGAACTCTAAAGCCTAAGTTTACCTCATAGACTTCCTTCTTGTTTCCTTCTTTTTAAAACATCATTGTCGCTGATGAGCTACCACTAGAAACCACTAATTTTGAAAAACCGCAATCGCAACATCCCAGTGGCGAAGAATCACAACATCTCACTGATGAATTGTAAGTCCATCGCATGACATAAAATTACTATTCTAAGAAGAGATGTCTGTCAATATATATATATATATTTTTTTTTTTTTTTTTTTAATCATTATACGTCTATCATAGTTGAAGCAGCTAACGAAGGTGAACTATTTACAATTTTTGCAAGCAAATCAGAAATCAGGTGAGATTAGTATATTGATGCACAATTGACATTTCCATAGAACACCAATTCTAAGGTCATTTGTTATTGTGAATACAAAAACAATCCAGAAAAGAGCTTGCTCTAAAAAGGTATGGTTAAGACCATCCAGCATTTAAACACACACAAGATTATCTTGCTTCACGAGCTGCCTATCTTGATGGGTAGAACCTTACAATTCACCTGTCAAGGTTTAGGAAAACCCTGGTACAAGCACTGAAACCTCTTGGAAACATCAAAGCCCATAGCATGACACGAAACTACTATTCTAAGAAGAGATGTCTATCATAGTTGAAGCCTGTGTTTTCTTTTCTTATAATCATAAGTCCGAGACACGCACAAATCACTAGTTCCATATAAGTACAAATCACTCATTCCATTATTTTCAAAAAAAACAAGAATGAGTACACAGAAAAAAGTGCTAATTCAATCCTAACAACGTAACAATTCTATTTCATCTATGCGGAGATATCTCCTCAATTGAATTCACCAAAGTAATGAGTAAAATGAGAAATGTAAAAGAAAAATTCACCTTTTCAGGATCACTGGCTGTTTTTTTAAGTCTATCGGAAAGACGGATATACCCGAAGGAGAAGAACACTGAAATGAAGGCTGCCACAATTCCACCAGCAGTAGCATAAAAAGTAGCTGGAGATGAAACTCTTCCAGTAATCGCAGTAGAAAACGATAGAATTACAGCAGATATAATCGTACATACTAGCTGACCCCAAAACCCTAAGCTCCCCAATCTCTTAAAATATCTTGATGTATTCTCTAACCTCTTAGCAACCTAATTAAGAACACACATCATCCAAAATAACAACAAAAATCAAACCCATCAATTCAAAATTCATCAAAATTTGAGTCAAACTATTCAATTCAATTCAAAAAAAAAAATAGTGAAAGGAAAAGAAATACAACCTGGGCACGTTTTGCCTTCTCTGATTCATCACTGTAAGGATAGGAAGCTGCAGCAGCATTGGCAACAACAGTGGATGCTGCTTTCTTGTTACAGATAGAAAGTGAATTTAGTGGTTTTGGAGAAGAAAATGAAGATAAGGGTAGAAGAGGAATGGCTGAAAGGCTCTTGAGGGTCCTGAGAGGGAGAGAAGAAGAGGAAAGAGGTGATGAAAAAGGCACTGGGGAAACCCTAATTGATCTAACTGCTGGTTGGAGAAGAAGCATCTGCATTATGAGGGTTGGAGGAGAACGAAATTGAAGAGGGAGGAGGAAGAACAGGTTAGCACTGGTTAGTCTTCTCTATTTCACCCACTCAGTAAGTAGAAATGTAAACTCACCAAAATACTGTACCTTGTGATGGGATGAAGTATCGAATATGAATCAAATGAATATATCAGTCCTGGTTGAATCATCTGGTCTCAGAACAGATAAATCGGAATGGTGACACAAGCGGCGCAACAGCTCAAAGCCTCACTCAATTATAAGTAACCCGTGAAGCCCAACAAATTACCTGCGCTAGGGCCGAGCAGAACGAGGGGTGAGCATGGACCGGATTGGTCCAGTTTTCGTCTCAACCGTATATAATCCAAGTATGGCGATTTCAATTTTGACATCCGCACCTGATTCGATTGATTTTCATTTAATGATAACTTTTCTAATTTTATCTAAAATAATAATATCAAGAAATTTATTATGATATAGAAGACAAAGAACAAAAGACACAAAGTAGAGAGGAAGAAGGAGAGAGAAATCTTATTCATGTGTGTGTAATACAAGAGATTAGGCCTCTATTTATATAGATAGAGGAAGCCCTAATGTTAGACACAGGGGCATCTTAGTAAATAAACAATAGTTTATAACACTCCCCCTGATGACACCGTGTCTAAGCTAATTGTCTCGTTAAAACCTTGTCAGGAAATCCTGAATGGACAAAACCTGATCGAAGGGAAAAGAGTACAACTATGAGTAAATTTAGTACAAAGATGGATGTGTGTATGTTGCCTCATTAAAACCTTGACAAGGAAAACCCAGTGGGAAAAACCTTGATGAAGGAAAACGAGTACAATGTGATAGTCCAGTAAAATACCTTCTAATTTGATACCCCCTAATAAGTACTTCAGTTAAATCTTGGCTTGCAAATCTTCGAGTCGAGATTTCCCAATTTCGGTAAACGAATTTCTTGAATGTTGGAGATAGCAATGCTTTCGTGAAAAATTTGCCAGTCGGTGAAGTCTTCTTTTGTGTTAGGCTTCTAATGGTAGTGTTCTCGAGTCTTCATGCTTCTTTGAATACATTGAGGACTTGCTTCTTGGATTGCTAGCTTCTCGAAGATGGTTTGCAGGAGTAGTTGATCTAGTTCTTCAACAAAGTGCCAATACGCTGTTAGAGTACCATAGGTGTACAAAATTTGTAGTCATACCTTATACGGATCCGAATGATATCCAAATTCATAGGAGATAGTTATATTGATGTGTACTAACAAACATACCTAGTTAATGGTGGGAATCCACCAAATAACAAAAATTCATACAACTCCCCCTTGGATGACCACCATGTTGAATTAATTGCCTCACTAAAACCTTGCTAGTAAAACCCAATGGGAAAAAAATTGGACGAAGGAAAAAGAGCACAAATATCAACATTTTTGAAAGAAAATTAAATGTCAACGAGATGTTGCCTCATTAAAACCTTGTCAGGAAAACCACATGGGACAAAACCTGAAACAAAGGGAAAATAATACAACTTTTGACGTAAATATGGATGCTAAGTAACTCAATTATATGAGTCTTATACAAACAAGCACCAAAATCATAACTATGGTCTATATTATAGACAAGTTTTAAGCAAGCATAATATTTTAACTGCAGATTTAAGAAAAATTATATTTATGTTGTTAAAGCATGGATTTTTATTTTTTTAAGGACCCCTCAAGAGACCTATAACGTTGAAATCATCAACTAATTAATCCGGATTTTTAATTTTGTACCAAATTTCTAAAAACACATAAAGGATTGTTAAACCTCATGTAAACAAATAAGGTGGCTGTCTGAATATTTGACTCCTTCAAGAATTACAAATTCAATATGTTCTCCGACCACATTTCTTGTTTGAATGCAATACGAGTCCTTCAAAGACTACCACGCCAAGTGCATTGTATAAAGAGAACAATTAATAAATCAATCCTAGGGTCTGAAAAATAAAATAAAATAAATAAGACCCAGAAATCGTTTTTACAAATGAAATAATTTCTCGTATAACGGCGCATTATGACTAAGCCAACCTGTAATTAATAGGCTTGGCGGTGTTAAGTTTTGGATCCAAAAATGCGTCAATCGAGAAATTAATCCAACCTAATTGGATTGTATGCCAACCAATCACATATGTCAATATTCCTCTGTAGAGGGGTTAACTACCACCATCTTTATTATTTCAGGAGTTACTATAAATGAATATTTGCCAATCATTAGCTTATTACGAGCCCACACAATTCTCAAGTTTATGCATATCTTGAAAAATTCTCAGAATTACTGGTACCAGCGTCGCGGGCATTATAATCTTCTCATCTTCAAGTGAGAAGATATTATATTTGAGAATCTGGATTTGGTTGACTCAATTGGAGCACTACCTGTAGCCTATTATAGAATGCTACTTATTTGATGTGACTGGATTTCCTCTTAAGAGGTAAAAGCTTATATAAAAGAAAAATGAGAAATTTCATGCCAATCATATGATGACAGCCTTAATCGATTTGATCGTGATGGGAAAGAAATTGATATAACATTTAAGTTAATTAATACCAACTTCTAGTGGTCTATATTCTCCCCCTGATCGTTGCAGAAATACTTTCATCTCATTTACAAAATCTTCTAGTTTCGAAAAGTATTGTCTGATTTATTCAAGGACATATACCAATGATAATTTATGGGTTTACAAACATCAGGTTGTACCACAGATACTGACTCAACATGAGCCATTTTTAAAAAAATTATGTCTTTCAACATTAAAAAAAAAGAAATTTTTTTTGTTTACAAGACATACATATATATATGATCAACCATGGATTACTTTTGAAAACCAAAATTAATTGGTTACAATAGCATATAAAATATGCAAACGAATTAAGCCTCCATTAATTATGTGACCTAGTAGGTCCGACAAAATAATAATTCATCTGAGAATGAAATAATGGACACACTTTCTTTATGAAAATAAAATTAAATCAAGATCGATTGAATATAATCGCTACAAGGAGTGGTGATATTTGCTAATGAGTCGGGTGCGCACCCATTTATGTCCTACCGTATTTCAACATCAAGTTGAACAATATCAATTTAGGAGATTGGTATTAGGAAAAAGAAGAAGAAGAATTTGCTCAATATCCCTCAGGAATGCAACAATTGGTGTTTGCAATTGTGAATACCGTAATAACCAATCTCATCCTTTTAGGATGCATGGAGAAATCTAATTCCGATTGGTTTAGATGATTCTTTTGAGAAAAATACAGAAATCATTAGTATTCTTTGTAGAGAAAAATCTACTTTTTGGTTGATGAAGATTTCTTTAAAGGAATAAAAATCAATAACCAATATTGGCTTTTTACATCTCATTTAGGAGAATTGATGGGGAAAAACCAACATCAATTGATTTATACAATTAACAAATAAACAAATAGTGTCGTTTCCAATATCGCATAGTCAACTTTGTAGCTGACGGATGGTTCCTTGCGAAAGATAAAAATGGAAACCATTAATCACATGATCTTCGTCTAATGGACAAAGATACAAAAGTTAATTGGCCATAGGTTTTTCAACCATGCATGTAATTAAGTACCGTAAAGGTAATCAAATTGCGATAACACCAATTTTTGGTGATTACAATTTCATTAAGGGAATAGAAACTGGATCTTTTATTTTTCTTTCACTATGAAAAATATTTTTTAAAAAAGTGAATCAAACTTTCCGATAAAGTTGATCACCCGTGTATAACAATGTATAAAAATATCGGCAGATTACTCAATCCAATACTTATTAAGCCATCGGGGATAACAAAACATATAACTATAATATACGTTGCCCAAAATACAATAAAATTACTAAGCAAACATCAACGATACTAAAAACCTAGCCGTACAAGATACCATATATTAGTTGAACAAAAATCTCTTGATGGCAAAACGAGGTATGTGACAAGTTGGTGGTCATCAGCTCCTTGACTCATTCCTTGCACAAGATTCGTATTGATTCACTCAAAGTACATGCAAAAATAAATAAATAAAGAGAAAACATATGTCAATAGTGGAAATAAACAACTATGATCTAATCATGATTAGGTAAAACAACACATAAAGAAGAGAGAAAATGGGTCAAATGCCCAAGAAAACATAAAGTGTGGTTGTAAAAGACAAGTAAAAATTATGTTGGGTGAAATGGACACTATCTCATAGACACATATACCCTTCACCTTTTTTTTTCTTTTTATCCATTTCTCTCTAGTTTACTTCTTTTTATAAGTCGGATTTTAATGAAACTTATATTTTTGGAAAGGGTACCAGTAGATATACAAAACAAGACCTATTGTTGATACTAAATTCGAAAGTTTTTTTTTCCAATTTTTTTTTGGTGCGATGAAACTGGTTGCATTGTGACTTGAACTAAGATATAAAAAATTATTCAAAAAATAGGTAGGATGAAACTGGATGCATCCTGACTAAAATGAGAAAAAAAAAATTATTCAAAAAATTGCTAGGATAAAACCGGTATCATCCTGTTTTAGATTTCCATAAATTTGTTTTTATCTATATTTAACTGGTATGAAACTAGTTTCATCATGTTTTTGAAATTTATATTCATCTATGTTAAAGCTAAGATGAAACCGGTTTCGTCCAGGTTTAATTTGTGATGTACATGGTTTCATCCATGTTTATACAAGGATGAAAATGGTTTCATCAAGTTTTAAACTAGGATAAATTTCAAGGTTTTGTATACGGTGTACATGATTTTATAATAAAACTTGATTGATGAGTTTGAAAAGACCTGTATTCCAGTATGGACATCTTTCAATTCTATTAAATTGTGTCAATCCCATCGAATATAATCTGCACCTTAGTAAAATTAGATGTCGTGAACTATACGTTTGGTGGATCTCTATCCTAATTTTTCACCTCAGAAGAAAACCCCCAACAACTACCAACTCTTCTTTTACTTTATTCAAATATTATTACACACTATTTTATCTTTCCCAAGTACAATCATTACTATAGTATTGTGTCTGACTGCATTGGTTTTGTAGCATCTATGAACTAATTGACACGTCCTAGATTCACAAACCATTTTCCAGTTTCCTATAGCCAGTAGTACTTACGACATTTCCTAATGCTTTATGAATTATATATTCGTAGATCGTATAAATCTCCAACCATATTGTAGGGTACCAACTAGTAGACCGGTGAATGCAATAGAAATAGACAAATATAGTACGCGTTAGTTAAATTCTAACAAATATATGGAGAGGGCACTTTAGTCCACTGTTATAAAAGATTTTGGGTAAAATAACCAAAATAGGATATTAGAACAATGTCTTTTACATACTAGGATATTAGAACAGTATCTTTTTTTACATATCTATTTGACCCAGAAAAAATATTTTATGGGCTATTTAACCAAGTTTGTGTAAAGAAAAATAATAAACAAAACACAAGATTGAAAGTCGTTTTATCTGTTTCATGCTATTATGTTTCGTCGGCTTTGGGAAAACAAATGAAGGGTTATTTGGTTTTTGGTACTTAGTTTTTAACCAAAACCTGGGTTTGGTCTAACATTTGTCCAGCCTTTGCGTTTGGTCTAAGGACCAACGTTGACCCGTGTTGACTCTGTTAAACTAAAATTTCAGTAAATAAATAGGCAAGTACAAAAAAATATATTCTACTTTAGTAACAATGACTAACCTAGTCCTTAACTTATCATGCACGTGGACGGTTCATATTAAACCTTTTTTCATCTTACAAACTAACAACTAAGATTACAAAGAAAAAGATTCTTTTATCTCTCCACTCACAAACCTATAAACTTAAGCAGAAGAAAAAAACAAGCGGCCATTAAAGATACCAGTCTTCTCTTTCAGCTTGTCGTGCGTATTCCGAAATCATCTACCAGACAAATCATCTCCATGGCCTATTGATCGGTGCCTAATAATGCATATTTCTAGGCCATTTTGTTATCTTTTGTCACATCTCAAATACTTTAATGTCCTATTTTAAGTCAAATTATGCATTTTGCGTGTCGGGTATCAATAATCCTTTTTGTTGTAAATATTGATAATTAGTGTTTGTTTGCATTCGTAGGAGAATAAAGAGAGTCTGATTGGCATTGCGGAAAGTGGAATGGTACACCATGAAACACGAAACCTGTGAGCAGAAGTGCAGACAGCAGTATCAGTGGTTTGGTGGAGTCGATGAATCAAACAAAAGTGTCAAAAGAGTGGAACAAAGAAGCTGTTGTGATTGATAGATAATGGGTCGCTTGACTGAAGGGTAAAAGAAAGGATGTATTGAACTCTTGTAAACCTAAGACTAGGTATTGTTGCTTAACACCTAAACATGCCTTTATCATCATTCCCAATAACATTTCCAAGATCAGAACATGTTCTCCCTTTCTCTTTATTTACCCGACAACAGTACCATTCAACCATTTTCCTTCCTCTCTGTAAACCCCTTCATCTCTACTGCCAAACCACCACCATCTCACTCTCTCAAGTATATGATGTGATTTTGAAGTTGTAGTAAAAATGATTCGAACTCTAAGACTTGTGAAGATTTGAGTTTCTAGATTTAATAAAAATATATATACAAAAACTATTAACAAATGGTGTGAGAGGTACCAGGGCTTAGGATTCCACCAATTTCATTTCTTAAGGTTCAAATAATAATTCTTTTAACAATTATAGCTCAATAAATATATAAAATAAAGTGACTCTTATTTTTGCCAAGATAGATTCTCAAAATATTAGATGTAAATGTTAAGCATGGGACATCAAATCACCTAAGCTAAGCATGACCCATCTAATCAAATGACAACTAATTAATTCAAATCATAATTTCAATTAAAATTAGTGCAAAAGTCATGAAAAGAATTAAATATAATTACCCAAGTGTGAAATAAGGCTTCCTCCATCGCCCCAATGTTGGGGTTTAGCTCCTCATATTATAGACACTCTCAAAAGATTTTTTTATTTGCTCAATAAGTGTTTACAATGATGAAAATGGAGAAAATAGTGAAAAACAGGATTTTGTGACGCATGCCAATCGTCGCAAATGAACGATAGAAAGAAAGTGCTACAGTCACTATTCCGAAGTCGCTTGAAAGGTGTTGCAAACTGCCGAGTAAATGCGACAGTTTCCAACGACTTTCTTTGACGGGTCTTTGTTCTTCGTGTTCTTGATGTTCATCATCATCATCAGCAGCAGAACCCGAGTTTCCGCAACTCGTGATTTCTCGCTCCTGAGCTCTCCTGAGCTCCCCAAACTCTCAACCCCCCTTCTAAGTCTCCCAGGGACTCTATTTATACCAAAAACAGGCGTTGAATCTCCTCCATTAATTCCAAAATATTCACAATATCTTTTATTCATGGTACGGGAATAATCAAGATTTTCTTTCTCTGTTTAGCTCCTCCATGCGTTTTTAGAAGTCAAATCTCCTTATTTATATCCATTACGCTCCAACACACTCCAAACTCGTGCATTACACGTATCAAACTCACTGTAATTCATGTTATCCCGTGAAAATGTGTGTAACTCTGTTTTGCTCCATGCGATGATTACAACCAATTCTAATCCAAACAGACACCCATAACAGCTTTCTATGGTCATATCACGTCTACCCATTAAGTTTCAGGGATTGAATCTCACTAAATCACGTCCAAAAATCGATCGAAATATCTGTCAGAGAAGTAAGTTTATTTTCCCGCCAAAACACAAAATTCGAATTTTGTGAAAAAAGTCACCCCTTATCCATGGTCGCCCCTTATCCGTTGCTGGAGTCCGAATAACACATTCCTTTGGGGTGCCTTTAGTAATTTTTTTGGGGTGTAAAACACCACTTTTCGAGCCAATTTCGCCGCAAGAGCTTATTTCTCTATAAATACCTACAAAGACATAAAATAACAAAATAAATACAAAATCGAGCACTAACAATATATACAATTGAGACATATTAGACACATAAATGCGTCTATCAGTATACCACTCTCTAAACCAGAAACATCACCATCCAACTGCCATTTTCTCTTTCTCTTGTCCCCATTTAACCTAGCCCTAGATTATGAACTGTACAACAATAGGGAGGCTTTGGTGAACAAAATCAGCAGGGTTTGTCTAATATAAGGTCAGAAATCTGAATCAATGTTTTGAGACATGAAGATAAATTCAGGCGGCATCACAGGTTGGATGTGTATTTTGAAGTCTGCATCAGTGGTGAGTGAAAAGAAATCAAATCCCTAAATTTCTTCTTGCGCATCTATTGATTATTGGGATTTGGATATTGGGAGAACTCTTGTATAAATAGGGAGGAGTTTGCATTTTGTAAACTATGCCCGGATTAGCCGGTGCACCAAGCTGTAGTTTATGTTTGTTTTCAGTATTTTCATCATGTTTTGATTTAACAACTAGGGTTTAGATGAAACCCTTAATCTATTAGTTTGATTCATGTTTCTGATATTGTTCTTGTTATGCTTAAAATGATATAGGAATGGTTTAATCACTGTGTCACAGTATACTGCTTTCACTTTTTGTTTGCTATGCAACATAGGTAGATAGAATAACCTTATATTGTGCTTCAACTCATGCTTAAGAGACCAAGCTAATCTGTGGTGAGTTGTGTTGTAAGAAGACAACTTATGCTAGGGATTAGTTACCTTAGTTGATATTATGCCATCCATCTAAGGAAAGGTTTAATTATCTAAGTAATCAAATTGGTCTGTGATTAGTTGTATTGTAAGAAGACAATTAATACTAGGGATTAGTTAGTGACCTTAGTTGATATTAAACCCTCCATTCGAGACCTCCCTGGATAAATGACAGACTTGCATCTTGACCGGTGTCCATTACAAGGGACAATAACATTATTGGGACTGAATTGACTTAGTGTAGGTTAATAGGTGGATTCGAATGCCCCAGTACCCTTTTATTTGCATTGTTTTCTATTTTATGTTTCATAAACATCACTTTGTCGTATCGACACAAACCCCCATATTGTGTTACTTTTGTTAGAAATCAGTTTTAGTAAGAACATAGCTTCAACTTAAACCCACATTGTCCCTGAGGATCGACCTGTATTTGCACCTTACACAATTGGCACTGTGCACTTGCAGTCATTGTAGGTACTGTTTAAGGCCTACCAAGTTTTTGGCGCCGCTGCCGGGGACTCGGTAGCTGTGTAACTGAAGTTTCTATCTTTACTTTACTGGTTTCAGTTAGTATTGTATATATGTGTTAGATTTTTTTTAGTTTTCCTGCTATTGTTGGTATAACTTAGCTGTATTAATCCATCTGTGATATAATCTGCATTCTGTAGTTAGTTTGCATCTTATATTAGTCTCAATCTGTAACTTTTAAATTTTTGTAATTTTGTAATCTGCATTGTCACTTTTCACTAAGGCTGTTTTCATGCATTTATTATAACTTAGTCATTGTCATCTTCTTCTTTTGGTCTGTAACAGACCTAGTCATTGTCATCTCCTTACCTTAAATGCATTGTTAGTATTAAACCCATTCTGTTATCACTGCATCATAGCCAGTTGCATCCTGTAAACTTAGATTGTAAATCTGTTAAGTTGTCTTTACATTTGCATCTTAGCTTTGTAGTCCTAGCTGTAGTTTAGCAGCGTCATCGATCCATTTCAGTCATACCTCAGTGTATCATGTAGTCTAGATAGTGACTCTGTTAAAATTCCCTTTTATTCTTACTTTTAGCCCTGTAAATATTAGTTGTATCTGCATCTTTTCGTCTTTTCAATTCAGTTAGTTTACCTGCATCACTACTTTGTAGTATCATCTCTGTAAATCTGAGTCAGTTGCATTTGTCGCTAGTAGTGTTCTGTAGCAAAACTTATACACTTGTTAGATTTCTTAGTTTAGCCATAGCATTAGCTGTAGCTTTCAATTTCAGTCATACCATTGTCACATACCTGCATTCTTTCAGTTTTTTTGTTAAGTTAAGCAACTTTGCATCATTATCTTGTAGTGTAACTTAGTATAACTTGTTCCATATCAAACTTTCTATTATCATCATCTGTAGCTGTAGCTGTACTTTTAAATTTCATTCACTTGCATAAACCTGCATCTGGTTTCAGTTAGGGTAGCTACATCATTGTCTTATATTGTATCTAGATTGAGTTGTCTGCATCTGTAGGTAGTTCTGTTGATAGCTCAGGTTGTAAATTTGCTATGTTTCTGTTGTTTTTAGCTTTCTTAGAATACAGTAAAACCATTTGTATATCTCCATTAGTTGATCATTGTCATCTTGTTACTGCCTGATACTTAATCTTAGGCTTTGCCACAACAGTTAAATCTCAGTGCTTGGTGTACTTGAACATTGAATCTGCAAACCTGATTTGTCCCCATCTCAACTGCATTACAGCATCCATCCTGAACTTTCTGCATTTTTCATTGTGTTGCCTGACTCTTGCGTGGTAGTAGGTGTTACTTAAGTCTGCATCTTTTCATCTTTTTAAGTACTATCATTGTCATGTATCTGGTCGAGTCAGTTTAATCTATATCTAATGCATTCTGTGGTTTAGTTTGTATATGTGTTAACTTTTCAGTTGTTTATAACTCTTTCAGCATGTAGGTATTGTTATGTAGCTTCCCTTCTCCTTTTATTGTTTCAGTAGTTGTGAATACTCTAGTATAACTTAGCCTTTGTAGCTTTTCATGAAATTCACATCTGTAAATTAAGCATTGGGGTCAGTAAGTGCAGTTGTATGCATCTAGATCAGCTAATCAATTACTAGTTTACAAGTTCTCATTCCCTCTGTGACGAATAAGCGCAAACATTTTGGCTTCTCTAGTCCATTATTGTATTTTGTGTTAGCCTGGACCTGTTCCATTGCAACTGTGAAGTTTCTGATAAACTAAGTATGCCTTGGTTAACAATTCAGCGGAATACTTCAAAGTAACTGTCATGCTGTATATTCTTCTCAGCCAGTTTTAATCAATAGTGACATCTCTTGTATTTGCTTTACCTGCGCACTTATGGGCACTGAATTTATTCTTTGATCTAACCAGGTACTGTGGTGCTACTGTACAAGCCAAAGGAAAGGAGAAGAAAGAGGACCAACACAATCCGTGGTAGCGCCTAAACCCGGTTCTATACCGACGGTATCATTCTTTAACCCTGTTATGTTTGAATTTTGTGGATGATACAAATGATGTCCATGCTTGCTTGAATTTTGTGCATGTTTCTGAGATACTCAAGTGACATATTTGCACGTTGAATCTGTTGTTTCTCTGAACATTTTTCGGGCCCTGTCGATCACTATATCTGTGTGCACGTATTCATGAACATGTTACCTATTCCTTAAGCATTGCTTGCCTGATTTGTTCTTCGACTGTTGTCTGCTTGTTATAACATGTTGAATGGTATGTTTACTAGGCTATGATTGTTTCTTTTTGTGACCAAATTGATTGCCTGGCATGTCAGGATTTTGGACTGGGGTTAGGGATGAAAAATCATCACATATATCAATCATAGAACTTGCACAAGAGCATGCTTCACGTTATGAGTTTCCAGTAGACCATGATGTCAATAACTACAGGGATTATTACCAACCTTTTCAAGGTTTTGAGCCTCCATATACATACCCTAATTGCTATGCACACATGGACCAATCACCACAATGGGAAAATGACCAATTCTGTACTCCCCTTGAATAACTTAATATGCTTTTAAAAATGAATCTGATTCATTTACAAAATGAGGGAAGGGAGAAGTGTCAAGATGAATTGTTTGTTGATCCTAATGAATTAAATTGTGAAAATAGTGTTTGTTTTCCATCTCATGATCCACAAGATGACTATTTACCTATTTCAGAAACAAATGAATGGACTGGAAATACTATGCTTTTTGATGGGATAAACTACTTATGTTACGATGATGATAATGATTTAGAAGAATATGTCCACTTTGAAAATGTTGTTATGGAATCTTCTGTTTCTGAGACATTATGCTCAATTGCTGTGACTTTGACAAATGATGTCTCTTCTGATTTACTTGTTCGTTACACTGAAATTTTGGATGATGTTGATTCTGATTGGCATCTTGTGCAAATGAACTGTGAAAGGGAGCATGACACGCAGCTTGTGTCTGACTTAGGGAAGGTTGAATTTTCTGTTGACATCAATAATCATATGCATGAGAATAACTTTGATATGTCTAGTTTCCTTCCTAGGTCACAATATGCTGCTTCTTCTGATTTTGATTTGGGTACTTTGGATAATCATGATACTGATTTGAGTTTTGTTGATTTGTGCAAAGACTGTGAGCATGATAATGCATTACTTGTTTCTGACTGGGAGAAAACTAGGCTGCATACTGATACTTTTGATCCTAAAAATGAACATAACTTAGATGTATCTATTTCCCTGCCCGTGTCACAAATTGATGATATTTCATCCAACCTAGATTATGTTTGTAAAAAGTTTTTAAAACCAACTATTTTGAGAGTTCCTAATCTAGGATTGGAACTGTGTGCTTCTTAAGTCCTTTTGGACTACTTTGCAGCTAAATATATGCATTTAATGAGCCACAGTTGGAATGTGTATCCCTGCCCATCCCTGACAAAGCCCATTTTGAGTTAGACCTCATGCATGACGTACCCTTGCAGTTGCGAGATTTTGTGTCTAAAAGCATATCTGGAGAAAATTTCTGGCTTGGGGGTAACTCGTGTACATCTGCAGTTGCACGCTCATGTTATATTTGTGTAAGACTGTTGATGTTTCTGCATGTCATTTTTTGGGTTGATCCTCAACTCTTTAGGTTGTATATTTATGGTGAATTATATGTGTATATAATCCAGTAGGTAAATGTTCAATTTCTCTATCTTGAGTCAGTTTTATTTTTCTGTTTCTTTATATAACTGTGCTAATCCAATTTGCTGATTTCTTGTTGGATTTTAGCCTTGAATAACGAAGTTCAAAAAATTGCTTTTGCCGACATCTGGTAATCTCTTTCCTTTTCTCTACTCAACATGGTTCTTATGGTATGTTGTACTTATAATTTTAGTATTCTTTGAAACATCGAGGACAATGTTTAGTTTAGGTGTGGGGGTGAGAAGAGATTCCATATGATTGCTGCCATGATATAATTATGTCTGAACTCTGCCATAAAATAAAATAAAAAATATGAAAAATTGAGCTCATTTACCTTGATTTGTGATGCCTGCGCATGTATAATATCTTAGGATTCTTAGTCTAGATGATGAGGCACCCCTGATTCTAGCACAATTCACATGTGATATAGAAAATTTGCACATGCACGATCTACCAAGCTTGTATAGCGTCGGTGTTTCATAGGTTAAGTAGGTTGTCAATCATCTAGAATATTGAATGAGACTTGACTAGCTTGTTCTTTGGTTGGCTGGGATAGACGTTGGAGGATACATTAAGAAAAGCAACCATTGAATTTGACCGGGTGCATCGTAAAGGGCCACCTCTTGCTAAATGTGTCATGTAATTTATTTATTTTTTCATTTTGTTCATAAGTCAAAAATGTTCTGTGATCATATTACTGTCTTGTTCTTGAAGTTATCTCAATTAAAAAAAAAAAATCAAAAGAAAAAAAGAAAAGAAAAGAAAAGAAGAAGTATCCATTGTCTGTTATTATGTTCTGTTTCAGTAAAAGAGTTAAAGTTTCTCTCTTGCCTCAAATTAAGAGAGTAGTCAATGTAAATAAGAGTCATCTTTTGTTATATGTTGTAAATAGTCTTGTAATAAGCAAGGGAGGGTGCACGCCATCGATATATAACGCGGGTAAGCTGAAATATCATTAACTTTGAAGGTGAACATTCACAATTCTCGTAAAGTCGGACAGCTAGCTTGGCTTTGAATTCAATTCTTAGCCTAAAAAACTATCTCTTAGTAATTGGCAGTCATAACTTCCTACAGTAAACCATTCTCTATGCATGTCTAAGTTGATACACTTTACACTCTTATCACATGTCTTTAGTTGTTCCAGTGCTAGAATTGTGCCTTTGAAAGCTAGATTAACATATCCAATTGTTGTGAGCTAAAACTGAAATGCAGGTATCACTTTCATGGAATCTGAGCTTATATTTGGGATTCAGATATATTCTCATTGGGGCTATGGATTATATTAAGAGATCGTAAGTTTTGGAATAATCTTAATGTGGAATGGAAACCGTTCGATTATGGATTATATTAAGAGATTGTAAGTTTCGGAATCACCTTAATATGGAATCAGAATCGTTCGATTATTATTGCAAGACAAATGTTTGATAAAAATCATGAATGGCTTGTTGGCACTTAGCGATACTTTTCGATTGAAATGATTTTGGCAGCCATAATGAGGTTCTGCTGGTGGAGTTGTGTCAACGATGAAGATGAAAGTTAGAGGCGGTGATTTTGCTGAGATGATGAAGTTTTTCAATTCCCTGAGAAAAAAGATGAAGTTCTGCAATTTAAGGCATGTGATTTTTAAGTGACTCACGTGCTAACAGAACCGTTAACGCGTTAAATAATTAGTTTTTATTAATATTTTTTTATAAATTATTAAAACAGAAGTCAATATTTGAGACAGTCAACGTGGGTCAACTATTGGTCTTTAGACCAAACGCAAAGGATGGACAAATATTAGACCAAACCCAGGTTTTGACCAGGTTTTGGTCAAAACCTAAGTACCAAAAACCAAATAACCCACAAATTGAATCCAAATCGTTGTTCTTCTTCTTAGAGCTTAGAGGTGGTCGTATAGATCGGCGTAGAGCGTGCCGATCACGTATTGTGATATAGAAGACAAAGAACAAGAGACACAAAGTAGAGAGGAGAAGGAGAGAGAAATCTTATTCATGTGTGTGTAATACAAGAGATTAGGCCTCTATTTATATAGATAGAGGAAACCCTAATGTTAGACACATGGGCATCTTAGTAAATAAACAATAGTTTATAACAAAATTTATATACTGGTGATTCAATTAAACTAATATCAACATTAGTGAACAGAATAAGCATGCTGAAAAAGAATGACTATTAACTTAGCGAATGTGAATGTCCAACGGATTTTTTTACTCCGTACCCACATCCAATCTATGAGTCTGCAGACCAGATACCCACCCGTAAAAAAACGAATGGGCTTGTTTGAATATGCGGATTAGATCCCAAATTCCCTCCCCTAACAAAACCACTCATATATATGGATCCAACCAACCTAACAGGAACTGTTGCAAGTAGACACATGATTCACTTCTTGGCAGATTGGATGTGGAAGGAAAGGTCAAAATCCATCAGCCGGTGGACTGGACACGGATAGACATTTTAAAATCTTTTGGATAGAAGACAAACCCGAATACTATCAAACAGTTGTCAAAAATATGTATATCATTCACTACGTTTAAGTGTCGTTCTTTCTGACCTAACAACATAAATGCAAATATAACCATGGTAAATGTGGCATTAGGCTTAGTCTTATAGAGATTTAAGATTCAAGGATCGACATGTCAGCTTGAATCAATGTCCAAGCGCTATTTTGATTCAAAGTTGAATCAAGAAAGCGCACAATGGTTTGGTGCAGAAACTTTGGAGCCATTAGATTTTAAAATTTAAAGTAATCTGATGGTTAACAATAAAAGCGCCCAATAATTGGAGCAAATAACGTAACTGCTAGATTTTAATTTGGAAAATAAATCTGATGGTTCAGATTTAAAGCGTCAGATGGTTTGGCGCAAAAAGTAAATTTTCTAACACCAAACCATTTGGCGCCAAACTTGAATCTAGGTTGCATTCAAGCAAACCCTTGAACGATATCTTGAATCAGGAATCTTGGCAATGCCTTTAGCGCTGAATGTTGACGCGCCATAAGAGAAAGCCTTAGTGTTGGAATGTGTTATGTTAAAGTACATTTTTTTTAAGCATAAAAAAGGTTTATAACACTAAGTAGGAATTACACGAGGGTACTTTGTTTAAAAAAATTGAAATAGTCTCGTATAGTCATTGAGAAAGTTCTCATATGGCTTCCGTCCGCAACATGGTTTGCCAGTCCGTCTGTCTTCTGATGGCTTTCCTTGTAATTGTGTTCTATTGCAATGGTCAGTATATATCTTATTCACTGCTTGAAATCTACTATCGTACCTTATATATACCAAGGAGGATCTGTATCATTTTTAATTAATCATACTAGGTTCCCGAGTCTGTTTCGATAAAAACTTTGGTATGTCGTCAACAACATGGCCAAGATCTTAGCAATGAATGCAAGAGTGATCCCTAAAGCTAGATTGTGTTATAGCTGTGAGGGTCATCGAATTTAAATCCCTCTATACGAATCAATCTTTTTCATGTCCGAAAGTCCTTTTGCCACCCCTCAATATTAATTTAAATCCAATGACATCGGAGGAGTCCAACCAATTAATATCATTTGTATATGTGGTTTGTGAAAAAGCGGGGGTATAACAACCACACCCAATAATTCGTTCGGAAATATGTATGGACTAAACTCCAATATAATTCCGAGAGCACCAACTTAAAAGTGAGACTCAATCAAGAAATATATCAAAGAGCTTTATCTCTATTTCTCAACACAATCAGCAAATCAAACAGATAGAAATTCGGTAGCCTGATTAATATGAGAAATAACTTGGACGGTACCAAAGACCAATGCCCAAGTGTCAATCAAGTTATATCCAACAATCAAGGTCAGTTTTATCAACTGATTGAACTACACACTACCTGTGATATTTCAATTATAAACAAATATAATGCGGAAAATAAATAACACAGACACCAGAAATTTTGTTAACGAGGAAACCGCAAATGCAGAAAACCCCCGGGATCTAGTCCATCTTTGAACACCACACTGTATTAAGCCGCTACAGACACTAGCCCACTACAACTAAACTTCGGACTGGAATGTAGTTGTGCCCTAACCAAGTCCCACACCGATTAAGATACAGTCGCGTTCCTTACGCCTCTGGAACCACGCCGGATTCTGCACACTTGATTCCCTTAGCTGATCTCACCCACAACTAAGAGTTGTTATGACCCAAAGTCGAAGACTTATAAACAAATCTATCTCCCATAGACATGTCTATTCTTTATTCGGTTTTTGTTCCGTCTTTTGATACAAAGATCAAGGTGAACAAGAACCAATTGATAATCCGGTTTTGTACTCCCGAAGAGCAGCCTAAAAATATCAATCACCTCACAATCACCTAACTGATTAACAGAAGAAGTTATTGCGGAATCACAAGAGTCTGAGACGAAGAACTGTTGTGATTACTTTTTATATCTTACCTATCGGAGATAAATCTCGAGTAAATCTTAGAGAAGATAAAACTCAATACGATAGAACAAGTAAGATCAGAATACACAACTACAGAGAAAATAGTTGGACCTGGCTTCACGAATCCCAAATGAAGTCTTGAAGTCGTTAACCTAATAATGGTTTTGGAAAAACCTAGATGAAAGGAGAATAGACTCTATTTTGCAACTAGGACACATGAAAGTGCCGGGATTAGGTTTTCCAGATGCTAGAGTTCTCCCTTATATAGCCTTTCAAATCAGGGTTGCTTACAGTCAAAGCTAAGATAGTTTAGTAACAAAGCATTCAATATTCACCATTAAATGAACTCCTGATTTAAGATCCAAGCTAAGTCTGCTTAGAAATTAAGCAATCAATCTCCACCGTTATATGGTCTTAGCTTGTTACAAACAAATGAAATATACTTATATTTAGATATGGGTAATCGTACCTAAACGTGTATATTGAGTTGGCTCAATAACAGTTAACCGAAGTTAGCCATATGAACACTTTTTTCTTAACCATATTCATCTAACACTTCTAGATAAAAAATGATGATCAATCAATCATGAAAGATAATCAAATGAATCTAATTGTGTTTCAAATAGAGTTGTTCAATTGATCACTATCTCATAGAAATATTTATGAACAAATTGAAACAAAATCGGATTGATTCGTAATTGTACAAAGTACTTATACAAGAATCAATTCATGAACATTAAGCCATGGTTTGCAAAGTTAATTTGCATTCCTTAAATCATAAATGTTTTAGTTCATGAGTATGAGAATCATACATAACCGATTTTAGAACTTAACCATTGAGTTCGCAAACTAGGTACGCGAACAACAGCTCCGGACCTTGGCCTAGTCAAGATGTTCGCAAACCCGGTTCGCGAACAACCGTTCCGGACCCAACTCAGGTAAACCCGTTCGCATACTAGGTACGCAAACAAGAGTTCCGGACCTTCTGATAAGCACGTAAATGGTACATTTTATACTCATATTTATATTAGCTAGGACTCGATATTCACGCTAACGACACTATTTTAGTGCTTTTATAGAAAGTTCAAGCAAATCCAAAAACCGAAGAATAAATAGCTAAATTGGAGGTTAAATGGCGGTGTTGCGACAAAGACTGCCAAAAACAGTGGGCGGCCTGGTATTTCTATATATCAGCACCAGTGAAGCTAGTTCACGGATATCTCATTTAATGGGCCAAAGGGGGCATATGTTGTTTTCCGAGCACCTGGTGCCATTTGAACTGGACAAATGAAGAGTGGCCGTGTCCTATTCTCCACCACATCTGTCAGTGGTATTTTCCACTATCTCATTTCTTATCAGCATGAGATGAACTTTGGTTTCTCTGTCAAGCTGGAGATGTTCTTATCAAAGGGAATGAACCAGAGTTATCATACTTGGCGATGGGTTCGATAACTTCTACAACAACATTTTATTTGAACGTGGATGGATGTTAGAGTCTTGAGAGAAGATTCGAAATGGGTTTTGTTGCTGGCAGTGGTGGATGGCTACAGTTTTTGGTCTGAACCGAGATGGAGAGCTGGCAGTTGGTGTTACTTGGAAGAAGGACAGGGAAAGAAGAACTGATGCCAATCCATATTGCAGCAGCGAAGATTTGGAGGTCAGCCGGTGACTGAAACTCGTTGTGTTTTGCAGCTACAGAGAAGTAAAAATGCATCGGTTGAGATGGCTGGAGATCCATCGAGAAGCAGGCAACAACGAAATGGAACTGGGGTTCTCACTAAGAATCGAAAGGGGATGAAATCAGTGCAGTGCCAGTCGTGAGAATGGAGTTGACCTGAAGCAAGAAATTGCTGTACGTTTTTGAAGGGACAATAGTCTGTAGAGGTTTTAAGCTCGAACCGGTGGTGGCATTGGTGGTTAACAGATAACAGAGAGTGGGACTCGGTTGAGAAGAAAGTGGAGACATGCATACGTTGGTTGGAAGTCTGGAAAGTGGTATTGTTCGCAGTTAAGAAGATGGAGTTCATTGCTGTAGCCGAGATGTCGAAGGCAGTGACAGTTTCGCAGCGAGACAAGGAGCTGATGATGCTACTGATGGTCAGAGACGAAGATATGGGGCTGTTATTCGAGCGAACTTTTGGTGGTAGTGGTGACAGCGACATCCATGGATTCATGGGTTCAGTTTTGATATGAGTATTACTGCCACTGACTCATGGTTGTAAACGATGGGTTTTGAGAAGATTTTGAGGGCTTGGAAGCTAGGAACAATACAGAGAGTCTGCGGGGCTGGATTCAAGCTGAGAAATCAGTGAGAGAAGAAACATTGAGAAGATGGAGATATGTGCTGTAGTCGAAAAATGTCTGGCAGTGATGGATTTATGTTCTCAAGTGGGTGGATGCGAAGTTGCGAACTGAGATACAGGGAAGAAGAGGTGTTAAGGCCGGAATCTCGGAGGTTTGGGAATAGCAGTTGACTATGCTGTGCAGCCGATGGTTAGGTTTTGGAAGGAGTTGGTAATGGACCGGTCTGAATTGGGCTTTTGGGCATTCTGCTCGGATTTGTTGATTTGGGACTCGCAGCACCACCTATATAACTCAACAGAGACGTACAAAGATGGGGGGGCCAACAGAGGCTAGAGAGGAACGAAAGGCGAAACTGGAAGCGACTGGAAGTTCCGGCTAGGGTTCGAAGTTTTGTTTTCCATTTCATTTTGAGTTGCGATCAATTCTCTTTATTATGTTTATTATGGCTTTTGAGAAAGCCATGGCTTGCTAGTTTTATCGTAGCTAAGGTTTATGTTGAAACCATATGGAGTAGGCGATTTTTGAATTGAATAAAATTTAGCAATAGACTATTATGATTTGAATGGATTAATTTCTTGATATTGTTTATCGATTTATCAAAATATGAGTTGTTGCTTCACCGGTTTCGTATAACCTTTGTGCATAATTGTTAGGATTGAAAATATATTTGTTTACTTATTTGATATTTCCATGCCTATGTTAAATCCTTTGATGGGGTATGCTTAGAATAGCCAGGTATTATTTGTGAATCCATATTTAGTTTCTCATAACTTTTTCGCTAACGCAATTTGATGGTTCATGCTTTGGTTTAATCTTTTGATGTGCTAGGGTGTCCCAGTGATATGTGCGACTCTAATATATAATAGGTGATGTCGATAGAACGGACGATAAATAAATATTCATGGATTATGTTTCATTTCAGTAATTGAATAAAAATAGTGGTGGATACTATAAACCCTGGTTACCGTCTTTCCCATTGAATTTGTTTTATTCGTTTAGTTTTTTTTTCCTGTTATTATTCTTTCAAAAATCAAAAAATATCATTGCTGGTTAGTTGATTAGAGATATTGATTACAGTATTTCCACCACTCCTCGTGGGAACGACCCGTACTTGCCTCTGTCTACTAGTTAGACACCGTGCAATGCGGTTATTAGAAATAGGTATTCCCAGAATCCTATCACCTTCTCGGGTAAATCCGTTCGCATACTAGGTACGCAAACAAGAGTTCCGGACCTGAATCATCACAATACAGTTCGCATACTAGGTATGCATACCATGTTGTATCCAGACATGGGTAATTGTTCTAAACTCTCATTTCAATCATTGAAACATCCTTGGAAGAAGACAATGGTAATCTCATACATACCATTAGCTTCAAGTAATTTCCAAGTGATCGAATGATCAATACGAAACTTCCCAAGCTAACATCAAATGACTGTCTCACACAAATCATATAAGATTTTCAAGGTAATTTTCACATGATCATCTTTTGACTTAATATTTAGTTTCCAACAAATAATTTTTTTACAACTAAACACGTCAAGAATATGATGAACATAGCTAAAGCAAAAAGCTTCCAACACATATTTCGAGAAATAGATAAGCGAGATAAACTCAGCTCGAAACATCAAATGTGTATAATGTAAAAGTCTATATAGCTATACGACTTAGTCTCATTAGAAGATAGAATAGAATATACTTTTGAGTGATAGATAAGTTTTAGTCTCCACATACCTTTTGTTGATGAAGTTCCTCCAAGCCCTCAGTGGATCTTCGTCTTCGATTGGTGAACACCGTGAAGTCTAAAGCTCAACTACACATTATATCCTAATCCGAGACATAGCTATAAGTATACTAGAAATCAAATATATAGTTTTGATCAACTAAACTTGACAAACAAGCTTGAGATAGCAACGCTTGTGAGTTCGACCGAGCAATGCTCTAACAGTTTGGATTCACCATTGAAGGTACATCCGTTAAATCTAGAGGGAAGACTCCCGTCGTCCAGGTAAATTCATGACCTAGATGAAGCATCATTTGGATAATATTTTTTGGTTGAAATTGGGTGTGGCGGTATATGCATTTATTCTTAGCTAACCATAAGGCGCATAAAAGGAAACATAATGAGGTACTGGTGAGGGTAAATGTGCCCCTGTGTTGCAAAATCTATTGGATTGAAGTGTGAAGATTTATTAAAGTGGGTAGATTATGGGGGTGGGGGGTGCTTTGATGGTCAGGTAGGTTGGTGAAAAATATTTGTCAGATTGCCATGAAGATCTGGCGATGCAGAAGCATATTGTAGCCATTTCTAGTATTGTATTGTAGATTGGGCAAAGATTGGAATCTGTGAGCCGAATTCCGTCGATAATGCTGAATGTGTAAGCCTTCATTTATAGCTTTCCACATGAAAAATTGAACTTTTGGTGGGCACACCAATATCCATAGAAATTTGGTGTTGGGTATGATTTATTAATGCCTGGTTATGGTTTTGGGTTAAGCATTTGTATCCTTATGCAGTAGTGCAATTTTTGGATTTTGTGTGTAGCCAGATAATCTTATCCTGGGTCCATTTTGAGGCAGGTGGATGTTTATAACTCCTTTTGTTGCTAAGGGTGAGAGTTGAGAAATTTTTTTCTGAACCCAAGTGCAAGATATGGGATCAATAACTATTTGGAAAGATTGCACTAGCTCAAGTCAAATAGGGTGAATTGTGGTATTCAATCTACTGTAACAAGAGTTGCTATTCCATTCCATATTTTGTGAAAGATATTATTAACGTGGATGATGGTGGACATGATTTATATGACCCAAAAACTAATCCATAACACTTAAATAACAATAATTCTTAATACACCTGGAGATAATCCCTTGGATTCACCCGATAGAGGAAAAAGTGGGGTAGAGCCCACCATAAAAACTACCCTTTGCCAAATTTCCTGGTGGGCTCTACCCCAGGTTTCTCTCTACCATGAGAAACCACGGGATTGTCTCCCGGAATATGTAGAATTATTGGTTAATAATGTCTCTAAGAATAAGTTTGGAGGACCCCGAAACTGAAGAGTGTTTTTTCAATTACTTTTGTATAAGGTAAAATTCATTAAGTTAATAGCCATGAGACTATTATATTTTGAATGCAATTGGGGATAGAGGAAAAAGACAAAAATGAGATTTAAATAGTAAATCAGAGCCACCCCATATCCATGTATTTTAACTAATTCCTAATCTACCCACTAATCATGTTTAGTGGTTAACTATAATTATCTAAGTTAATAGATTAGTTTGATAATGATTAGTGTAAATCATAATCACTTCACTTGGGTGAGAGTATAAGGAATATTTTTGAGGTAATAGGAATTTGGTTAAAAAATGAGTACTCCCAACTTACAAAATGCCGACAAAATCAATGCCAAAAAATGGGTACTCCCAACTTACAATGTCGGCATTGTAAGTTATTTATCGAGCTCGCCGACACCATTTTTCGGCATAGTTTTCATCACTTCCGGCATGGTCTTCATTACTTCCGGCATGGTCTTCATCACTAATACAATGCTGACAATGTAAGAAAAACATTTCCGGCATGATCTTCATCACTTCCGGCATGGTCTTCATCAATTCCGGCATGGTCTTCATCACTTCTGAATGTAAAAAAAAAATCGCTTTCAAAGTGAGGACCCGGCAGAGAAGGAGAAGACAATTTGAAAGGGAGTGGGAAATATTTAGAATTTGAAAGGGAATGGGGAATATTTAGGTTTGATTGATTATTATTTTTTTTTGTTTTTTTTTTAAGTTTCGTATTTCCGCCCCCAAAAAACACCCCTTAGCAGACACTATTGGATGAGAATAGTAATTTATATCCCCCAATTAAGAGGGAGGATCCATGGACACTCTTATATGGACACTATCATACATGATCTGCGCCATTTTCTCCGTAAAACCCATACGACAATGAATTTAAATATAATATTTTGATGATACGTTCCTCTTATAAGACTCTACATTCGTACCAAATATGAGCACGATTCGATACATATAGCACCACCATCTACCTCTTTGAATATCAGCCGTTAAAAGTTAACGGTTGAAATTAGGATCGATAGATGGTGAGGTTTGGTATCTCGAATCTTGCTCATTTTTGGTAGGAATGTAAAGTCTTATAAGAGGAATGTATCATCAATATATTAGATTTAGATACATTGTCGTTTGGGTTTTGCAGAGAAAATGGCGCATATCATATATGATAGTGTCCATCTAAGAGTGTCCATGGATCCTCTCTCTTAGATAAGTATCCCCTAAGTGCGCTTTCTATATTTTATCAACTTAGTAAAGTACTAAATTGTATAAAATTAAAACATTTCAAATTTAAATCCTCCACTTTAAGAAAGAATAAACTCCTTTTGAATTTTAAGTACTTATCTAAATTATTCATTTTTCAATAAAAGATTAGATATGGAATTAATGCTTTATAAAATTATATAAAATCAGAAACAAACAACTCAAAATCATACTTTATTTATAATAATTATCAAATTTATACAACATTATATGATTTTATTAAACAATTAAACTTTTCTATCATCTTATAAATTTGGCGAGGTTATTTATTCATTTACTTGGTGGTCTAAATCGAAGTTGAGATACTTTTTATTTTAGGATAATTAGATTATTTATTTGTTGTGCATTATTGAACTAATTATTTGAATCTCTAGTGTATCTAACGCAAGGGTTAGAAATGAAATGAAACTCTTTTTAATGTAGCTCCCTGCTTCGTCACCCTGACATAAGCACTCCTTTCCTCCATTGATGCTCACTGCAATTTCTTTCCCGGATTTCATTCTTACTCACATTCATCAACTAGTTCTCCTATCTGTGATCAGTACTAGCATTTATACCATTTACAAGTTCAAAATCAATTACTGGAAAACTGCAATTTCTAAAATTGCCAGCAGAAATCCTGAGATAACTAAACCAAAGTACTTTCATTCTACCGTTTTTATACATAACAAAATTTGCATTACAGCATTCCACTCTCAATACCTACTAAGAACATCTGAACATCTATAACCTAGATATTCATCACAAAATTCCCACTGAAACAAACCACATTACCATCCACTGCAATACTTCCATATTCCAACCCCGTCCTAATTTATCAGTCACCCACACAACCCCAAAGTCGACTGAGAAAAGTGCTAAACAAACACAAAAACAACAAACACAAAAACAACAGAAACAAACTACCATAACCACAAACAAAAGTTTCAACTTGAACAAGCAAAATATTAACAGCAAGAGCAAGATTCAAAAGCAGAACTTGTCAGCAAAAAAATTGTTGTTCATCATTAGACTTTCTTCAAAGCCTAACACCTGTGTTGCTGCTGATACCCCAAGGGAGATTACTAATAATCATCCCCATCGTATCTCCAGTCATCATCGTCACTTGCATTGTTGTAGTCACTTCCAGATGAAGCAGGAGGTCCATATCCATCATCAGTATCCTCAGGAGCATCTGAATCAGCGCTTGCATCAGTCTCTTCCTCCAGTATCTCTTCATCCTCATCATCAGACTCACCTTCATGCATGGTTCTTGAAAAGATTCCTGGATTGGCCTTCCCTTGCAGATATCGCCGATACATCTTATCTTCCTCATACTCCAACATTCTTCTCTTCTCCTCAGCAGTATCTGAATCCTACTGGCTTGAATCAATCTCTTCTACAAAATACTCATGCCCTTCATCATCTTCTTCTTCTGATTCTGTCTCAGTTGCACTTCTACACCTCTTCTCTCTGTACTTCTCCAAACGCTTTTTCCTCTTCCTCTCATCTCTTGTCAACCTTTTTTCTTTCCATGCAGCATACTCAAAAGCATTATCTTCTTTTTCCTTCAACTCTTCGGCTTCCCTCTGACGTCGATCAATTTCAGTCAGAACAATATCCTTCAACCTCCCTGGTTCTTGATCCCCGAGTGACTTTACTATGCTCTTTGTTATATCAAATGCATTGGTGGTTGGAGGAGATGTGGAGGAAGCATGATTACCAGAATTGGCCATCCCTAATCTTTCTGTCTATTATCTTAATCTTTTCTCTTTTGGCTATCTTTGCTACTATAAGAAATATTTCCCGATTAACCCTTCTTATAAACTCTTAAACGATACCATTAATAGTCATTTATGACGTTTGGTTAAACGTCCCGTTTCTTGGCAATTCACGCCTATTCAAGGATACTCGCGCCTTCTCCATAAACATCATTACCGCATGCAAATTGAAAGTCAAAACCTATCCCCATACTCTTCCACCCATAATAATTCCCTTAGATCCGCTATTAAGAAGGGTACTGGCGGTTCACCTAATTTTGTTAAGCTATATTGTGCACTAATAAGATATGTTTACTCTATGAAGGTCCAGGTCTGGCATCACTTGTTAAGAGGCACCATGGCTAGCCAGAGTCCATCGGAGAGACTATTTGTAACAATGCCAGATAAGGGAACCTTTTGTCTCACCCATTATCTTACTCCCTGCCAACCTTATACCACTTACCCAAAACTTCATCAAACCATCAATGAGCCAAATCATATTCCCGCCTCATACACATTCCCTCTCTTTCAAATTTAAACTCGATATGCTTTAATCACTCTTGGAAGTTTGCAACATCACTTCGATAACCTTATCAAGAAATATAAAGGCATTTATAACCCACCTAACTCTCCCTATATCATCATCATGATGTTCCTTTTCCACATTATATATTTTGTCATTCTTAAGAGATTTTTCTCTTCGCTATGCTACAACCATTTGCACGTGAAATGTGGTACTTTCACTCCTAGGTCTCAGTCTCAACATGTGTTTAAAGTTGATGGGAATTCTGTGGCTTGTAACCAGGGTAGCAGTGATACAAACCAAAATTACATAATTCCTCAACATTTGTGCTACCTTCAAAAAGAAAACCATATTCAACTATCAAATAGTTCCCATTTTAATGTTAAGTCAAATTCAGAGACCTTGTTTTTATTGAATATTGGGGTGACATGTCTATATCTCAACACATTCACCAAATATTATTGGAAATATCATATCCAGATACATATTATTATCTTCCCAGCCAATGGAAACACTGATAAAAACCACTTACTCATCTCTATCCTTATAGTCTATTTTACTTATATGGGTCAGTCAAATACAAACAACCTCTCACAACCTTCTACTTTAGAAATTCAAAACCTTGCTGCTTTAATGGCTGAAAAACTCACACTACCTTCCTCTCTCACTGAACCAGTCTTTATTGATAATGAAGTTGTTTTGGCAGAGAATGATAATAATTGGGAATGGTGTATGGTGGGTTATGTTTGTAATGAAACTTTGGTTCCCACCTCTTCAATCAGACATTACATCTGCACCCAATGGCCATTAGCACAATTCCATACAGTTACAACTTTTAGTGAGATGAGAAACAAAGTGTTGATTAGATTCCTAGCAGAATGTGATTTCAATAGAGTTAATGAGCAAAGACCATGGTATGCTTGTGGTTTTCTTATTGTTTTAAGGGTAGTTCTACCAACTGGCTGGCCAGTCAATCATCAAGTTTCTTTCACTGAAGAACTTCTGTGGTTTATTTTCTACAATGTACCAAAGGAATGCGTTGAGTTTGAAGATTTAAAACTCATCACTATCAAAATGGGTCAACTAATTGAATCAAAAGAACCATATGGTAATCATCCTCTCAAAAAGAATGTTAAAGTTTGTGTTCGTATATCTGTTCAAAGAGCCCTGCCAGCTGGTATTCCCTTAATCAACAGAGGAAGAAAACATTTTCTTGTCGAGTGTAGATATTTCAAAGTTCCAAGGAATTTCTATACTTCATGCCGCATAATTGATCATAAAGATGCTAATTGCCCCATGTTCTTAGCTAAAATAAAGACAAAAAAAGAAGCTGAGGCATCTAGCTCTGGAATTACTTGGCCTAGAGTCTCAAAACTAATGATACCTCCAAAGCCAGTTTTTACTCCTACTGCTTATGAAGATGTACTTGCTAGTAAGGATACTATAATGATTTCTGAAGACATAATCCCTGATACTCAACATACTTCTATCAAGCAAGGTGCAACTGCCTGTCCTGCTAATGTTGAACGTGGTAAAGCTGTGATTAATGCTCATGCAAGCAATAAAGATACAAATGAGTTTCACAAGGATTGTTTTCAGATTGGCCCTTTTATAAACAGATCTGCTGCTTCGAAGATTTATGATGCTGGTCATGTGTCTCGCTACAACCCATTCGAACAATGCAATGGTCTACCTGTTATTCTAAAGAAAATTCCTGTCCGAAATGAGAACTTATCTGATTCAATTCTAACTCCTGATAATGCTAAATCGGGACCGATTCGTACCTCCAACTCTTCTAGGAGATTCAAATTGGCAGCTGTTCCGACTCAGAGAGATGATATCACTAGGGAAGAAGTTGTATCCTCAGCAGCTTAACATGATGCCCTTTCTAATTTGAAGAGAAAAATCAATCCCAGAGATGATCTGAAGAAACGCACCAGAGCTAGCTCCTCTCTTCTAGCTAGTGTCATTGTGGTACCTGAGCAGATTGACTCGTCTGAGCCGGATTACACTTCTCTTTATCCTCCAATCACTAAACTGGATGATCCCTCTACCATTAACCTCACCAATTGTACCCTCAATACCCACTATTTGGTCAATCCCTTTGGATGTTACAATGTGCCTACTGATGCTACTCCGGTGAGTAATGATGTCAATGATAATTCTTCTCAAGATGCTGTCAACCTTGACCTCAACTCTGCACAAATGCCTAACTTCAATGGGGGATCCTCTAGTTCCCAGCTTAGTGGTGAATCTAATTCCACTACCCAGGTACACTCTATTACTTCTCCTCCCTTGAATGCTTCAAATCCCATGCCTAATTCTCTTTCCAATTTTCCTGTTAATAATGTTAATTTTCTCTGCTGGAATATTAGAGGCTTAGGAAAGAATTCTGCTAATAAAGAACTCAACCTCCTCTGTAAGAATATCAACCCCGACATTGTCTTCCTTTCTGAAACAAAAATGAAAATTGATACTGTTGCTAGAAGAATGAAAAACATGGGCTTCACTAGTACTTTTCATGTGCCTAGTATTGGTAGAAGTGGTGGTTTGGTCTTAACTTGGAAAAAGGAAATTACTCTCAACATTTTATCCTCCAGATTTAGGGGCATCAATGTTACTTCTAATGATATCATCCATTCTAAATTATGTCACCTGCATTTCATTTATGGAGAACCTAATATTAGTCTTAAAAATTCTTTTTGGGATAGCTTTTGTCAAATGCCACCAACCCCTCCAGATGAACCAACTTTCTTTTTAGGTGATTTTAATGCTTTACTAGGTCCTGATGATAAAAATGGAGGTTTGGAAGTTGACGATTATGATTTTCTTAACCTTAGAAATGTTTGTGAAACTTTTGATTTGCATGATCCTGGTTTTTCTGGCCCTAGATTCACTTGGTCTAACATGCAACAAGGCCATGACGTTATTATGGAAAGACTTGACAAATGTCTAATTAACTCTTCTACTGAAACTTTGTTTCCTAATCTCTATGTGAATAATCTACCTAGAGACTCTTCTGACCACTTCCCTATGCACATTGGTTTTAATTTTGAGGATATTTGTATGCCTAGGCCTTTCCACTTCATGGCAATGTGGATTGAGGATCCTACTTGTAGAGACATTATAACCAATTCTTGATCTGTTAATGTTGTGGGATCTCCTGCCTACAAGCTTAAAGCTAAACTTTCAAACACTAAAAAAGGTTTATGAGACTGGAATAAGTCCTCTTTTAAAAATATTCAAACTAATATTTCTACTACTAGAGAGGAATTAGTGGAAATTCAAACTTCTGCTCCTACTGACTCTAGAGCCATCTCTAGGCTTAGAGCTAGACTAGAATACCTCTACAATCTGGAGGAGCTCTACTGGAAAGATAAATCCAGGGAGGTTTGGATTATGGAAGGTGATAGAAATTCACTCTATTTCCACAAGGTCACCCTCTTCAGGAGAAAAAGAAGTGCTATTAGATGGATCAAGGATTCTTTTGGTACTATCCTAACTGATAGGAATAGTATAGGAAATTCATTTGTTGATTATTTCAAGAGTCTCTACTCTTCTCATCCCCAACAATTTCAAGATGAAATTATTCGGGACCTTCCTATGAAGTTTTCAGAGAATGATTATTCTTCTCTAAATTCTCCTCTCTCTGCTGAAGAGTTTAAGAATGATATCTTCCAAATGGGGGGTAAAAAAGCTCCAGGACCTAATGGTTTTACTGGCCTTTTCTACCAGAAATACTGGGATATTGTGGGGGATGTAGTTATTGATATGACTCAAACCTGCTTTAGAACTGACAACATAGCAAAAGTTTTTAATCATACCAACATAGCTCTCATCCCTAAAGTCCCTCTAGCTGAGTTGGTCTCTTAATATAGATATATAGGTCTTTGTAACTTCATTTACAAGATCCTTTCCAAAACTCTATCTAATAGACTAAAACCCTTTATGAACAATATAATTTCTCAAAACCAAAGTGCTTTTGTCCCCAAAAGGAGTATTTCTGATAATATTCTTCTAGTTAAACTGGATATGTCTAAAAGCTGTTGGTATTGCTGCCATTAAACTGGATATGTCTAAGGCCTATTATAAGCTATAATGGCCTTTTCTGGAGAAAGTCTTGAAAAAAATGGGTCTGTCTGATCATTGAGTTAAACTCATTAATCAGTATGTTTCTTTTGTCTCTTATTCTATTCTTCTTAATGGTAGTCCTACTGGACTTATCAAGCATGAGAGAGGCCTTAAACAGGGAGATCCACTGTCTCCCTACCTTTATATTATTTGTTCTGAGGCTCTGTCCTCTTATATTGATGTTCTGACTAGGAAAGGTTTGGTCGAAGGTATACAAGTGTGTAAAAATGCTCCTGCAATGACACATCTTTTATTTGCTGATGATTCCCTACTCTTTTCTAAGGCTACTATTCAAGACTTTCAGACCATCAAAGAGTACCTTCAAAAGTACTGCATGGCCTCTGGCCAGGAAATCAATTTTGACAAGTCTGGAATTCTGTTTAGCAAAAAAATCCCTGAACACCTTAAACATTAGCTTTCTAATATCCTTGATATAAGTAATAGAGACTTAGGAGAAAAATATTTGGGCACACCAACAGTGTTCCAAGCTTCTAAAATTCAAACCCATATGGGTATCCTCCAAGCTGTTGATGCTAGAATATCTATTTGGATTCATAAGCTTCCGTCTCAAGTTGCTACAACTAATTTAATTAAGCATATTGGCTAGGCAATCCCCCTCTACCAGATGGGTGTTTTTCTCATACCCAAACATCTTTGCAGAAAAATGGATTCTCATTTGTGCAAATTCTGGTGGGGGGAGACCCTTGACCCTAAAGATAGAAAGCTTCATCTCTTAGGGTGGGATATCCTTTGCTCTCCCAAATCTGAAGGAGGCCTTGGTTTCAGAAAAGTTGAACTCAATAATCTTGCCATGCTAGCTAGAAATGCTTGGAGAATCATTGAGAATCCTGACTGCCTGCTAGCCACTGTGCTTAAAGCTAGATACTTTCCAAGAACATATTTTCTAAATGCTAAGTGCCCCAACAACTGTTCTTGTACTTGGAAGTGTCTTCATGCTATAAAGGAGCTAATTAAACCTTTTATCACCTGGATAGTGGGTGATGGTCAATTTATTGACCCCTGGTGTGACTGGGTTCTGCCACTCCAAACCCTTTGGTTCCTCCTGACCCCACTATCAAAGTCTCCTATTTTATTAATCATAATACTAGATCTTGGGATGTGAATAGATTAAACACCCACTTTGATAATGCTTCTGTTAAGAAGATTATCACCATTTCCTTAAGCCATATTTGCACTCCTGATAGGAGGGCTTGGGAACTTTCAAAGAATGGTAGATTTACATCTAATCTGATTACTTAGGACTTAGGGGGCTTAGGCCCTCCCCTTGTAGTTCTCTTTGGAAGTGCATTTGGAAAATTAATGTGCCCTACAGAATACAAGTTTTTACCTGGAAAGCCACCAGAAATGCTTTACCTGCTAGAACAATTTTACATACTAGAATGCCTACGCTCTCTGTTGATTGTACTAGATGTAATGATACCCATGAATCTGTGATGCATGCTTTGGTTCTTTGTCCCTTTGCCAGTCATGTCTGTTTTTTCTCCTATTTCCGTGTTAATACTCAGGTTTTCAGTAATAAATCCTTTATTGACTGGATGATGTTTTGGTTAATTGAACCAGCATCTAAACTCTCTGTAGGTGATCAATGTTTCTTTGTGGCTATTCTTTGGTCTATCTGGCAAAGTAGAAATAACTTGTTTTTTCAAAATATCAAAGAAACCCATGCTACTGTCTTAATTAGAGCTAGAGCTATGTTATTAACTAGGAAACTTAGTCCTGTCATCTCCCAGTCTGTTCCAGTTAGTATTTGTGACAAATGGATGCCCCCACCTACTGGTTGGATAAAGTGTAATACTGATGGAGCTTACGATGATATTTCTGGTCATAATGGTATAGGCTTTGTGATGAGGGATTTCTCCTACACTGTCTCCTTTTGTGCTTCCATAGTTTTTGAAGTAAAGTCTACAGAAGAAGCTGAAGCCATAGCTATTTGGGCAGTCTTGAAGAAAGCCGTGGAACAGAAGCTTACTCATATCATCATAGAGAGTGATGCTCAGAATCTGATCAACCAAATTTCTGCTGGCCTGTTTGATGGAGATTCCAGAACGGATGTTATTTTCAAGGATATTCAGTTTTTCTTTTCTAGTTTAGTTACTTGCTTATTTACGTTCCAACCAAGAACTTGTAATTCTGTGGCTCATGAACTAGCCATTTGGGTAAAGACAAACAATTCTACCATGTACTGGTATGTTCCTCCAATCTGGCTCCTGCCAATTGTTGAGGGGGATCATTAGCCTTGTTGAGGGCCTTTGCTTTAAAAAAAAACAAACACGCATGGGTTAAGGGTAAATCGGTCCGTGATTAGTAGAATAGAAAAGGTGAGGTAGGCGATTAACTAGATTAAAATGTGGGATATACCATCCGAAGAATGTGAAGTATTCTACACCGCCAGAAACCTGAAACAATATTTTTATTTTTGTTTCCTTTTCCACTTTCAAGTGACTTCACTGCTAAGGGCAATTCCTATGGCAATCAACAAACTTATTATTTTGTTGGGCCACGTGGATGAACAAACTGCATTTTCCACTATGGGAAACAAGACAAAATGAACAAATCTGATATTTTAGGGTCCTACTAGTGATTTTATTAATATAAACTAATAGGAGTTGGGTCCCACTAATGATTTTATTTATATAAACTAATAAGAGTTGGGTCCCACGGATTATTAACAAAAAATAAAAAATAAACCTTAAATATAATAACCGGGTTTGAGAGAGAGAAAAGCAAGGGGCGGTTTTGCTTCAAACTCCAGCGATCTTCCTTCCAACTCCAGCGATTGTGGCACAATCGCCCGGCCTAACATCAAGCGCGCGCTTGATCATCCAACTCACTCAACAAACGAACAAATTTGTTGGTTTGTACATCCATTTTTCATGTTTGTTGAGTCCATAGTGGGAGCAAAATCAACAAACTTGAAGCTTGTTGAGTCCATGAGAACTGCTCTAAGAGTTCCATGCTACGAATTCTTTTGAGTAATAAAAAATAGATCAAGAAAGCCAAAATGTGAATCCGGGGATGCGCGCAAAAAGGCTTTGGCAGCTTGGAAAAGTAACTGTGTACATGCAATAGCAGTGGGATGAAGGAACAAGAAGAATAAAGCATGGGCACCCATGAATATACAGAGACACTACCTATTAGTATCCAAACCTCAAAAGTACTTGGTTCTTTAGGTTGGTTCCAATTTTCCCTCGTGGGATGCCGGGTGCATGTCCTAAAAAGTCGAAATTGTAGGACACAATTCTTCTTGTTCTACTTTTAAGTTGGGTCTGAACCGGGAAAACGTCAGATGCACCAAACAATTCCTGGATACTAAGTGGCAACTATATCACGGTATCGCCGATTATTATTATTTTTTTGTCCATTTTGCCGTTTCGTTGTGGGACAGGTTATCAAAATCAAAAGTCCTGAGTTAAATATCCCATTAAAACAGATTAGGTCTCATGGCTCAATTAAAAAGACTACTCTTTCTGGTCAAAATACGAGGGAAATTGGGACAAATGGGATGGGTAAATTCGAAATTGAGTAATATTCCGGGAGGAAATCATGAGTATAATAATGAAGGCACAATTGGGGGATACTATTACAAATTGGAGATACTCATGGTTATATATAACTGAATTTTAGTTAAGGGACATTTTTAATTTGGTATCCCTCCCCTCGAAACCTAAATCAATTTTAATACTGAATATTAGTTTTTGTAGGAGGAGTTAATTACTGTTACCCATCATGTGATAATTTGAGAGGTCCAGTACTTCAAACTCAAATAATTAAGCTTGGAGCGAATCACTATATATCGTGCCATGAGTGGTGATTATCAATGACTGCGTCTAGTACTACCATTCAAATGAGAACTTTAATTATAGTTTGTTTCGTCCAACATTTGAATGCAATACCGACTGTTTGGTCGGTATTGTTTGTTTCCTCCCACATTTGAATGCAATACCGACAGATTGGCTCGCATTGTTTGTTTCCTCCCACACAATCGGTATTGTTTTTAGATTGAATACGATATTGACTTAAATTAAGTTAAATGGGTTTTCTTGCAAGTTAGGAATCGACATAGTCGATTGTCATAATTACCAGTGACGACTCCATTTGAGAAACTGTTGACTGTTAATATATTTGGCCGGGATACTTGAGGATAATTAGCCATTATAAAAATTATTTGGATAAGGGGTTCCTAAATTATTTCATTATGTTTTTTCGTTTTTCTTTTTTGAGTATCCCAATTGTGCCTTCATAAATGGGATCCATTTCAGCCTTTTATGATCCAATTGTTAGGAAGGCTCCCCTCTTGGCCATAGGATCTTCTCCCGGGAGAGTCTATGAGAGATTTCATTGTCAACCTAGAATCATCCACTTGATTTTGGGAATTGACTAGATTAGGTTTATTTCTTTAAAAATATGTAAGCCTTGTGGGGGTAGATATGTAATTAAATTAGACATTTATACAATACATAACGTAAATATGAAAAATAGTATTCACTATATTTAACCTTAATAAAGATATTTCATAACTTGATTGTCACTTTGATGATACTACAACGTCAATAAAAAAAGGTAAAGAAGAAAAAAAGGGCCACGATCGGCCCAAGGTAGTCAATATCGGTTATATCGGCCGATATTATAGGTTTTTATCCTGTATCGGGAAAAATCTGTACGATATCTAAAATATCGGCGATACAAGGATTAAACGATAAAAACGCTTGTATCGACCGGTACAAACCGATATATCGGGTTCATCGGTACACTGATAATATCGGCAAGGGTAATTAGGTAAAGTAAAATAATTAGATATGAAAATCTGTAAACAGAACTCTTCCTCCTAATCATATTATTACTCTATACCTTTGAAAACTCAATCAAATTCGGTAAAGAAATTTACAACTATATTATTTATTTTTAATGATGGTGGGATGTAATTGAATTTGTACTGTGGAGCTTTTGATCTTGAGAATTAATGCATCATATGGCATCAATTTTTTTAGATTGCAACATTTATAAGTATTTAAAATTCTAAGTCTTAACGATGTATCACCGATAAAAATAGATATAATTTTTTGTATAGGTGTATCGGACCCGGCCGATACGATACCGATACATGATATTAACTACTTTGGTCCGGCTGCCGATATGCCTGTAAAATGGACTTTTGTTACATAAATTTACACTCCCTGAGGAAAGTCCCGACCACGTCACTGCTTTCTGTGTGTGGAGGCATATTATTTCTTTTCTAGATATTGAATTACTAAAGAACCACAATTAGGGATGCCCATACTAATTGGGTGATTCTGAGGTTAAAACCACCTTGGATATTTCGATAAGGGGTGTCCTAAAAACCTAAGAAGATCAAATTGTCCTTTAAAAGTTGGTATGGATTTTTACTTTGTTCGTTGCTTTTGTTCATTGCTTTTGTTTATGAACTTTAGTTATACTTGATTTTTTTAGATTGAGTATAAATTTATATTTAATCTTAAATCGTATATACTGGTTTTAAGATTATTCATTTTTTTACTTGTTTTTAAAATGAGTGTAAACTTATACTCAATATAAATCTTAAGCAATTACACTTAGTCGACGAATGTCATGCCGATTGTGATGAATATTATGTCGACAACACTGATGATAATACTAACACAAATGCAAAAGAATTTTTTTTTATGGAAATATGTCAACAATCGGCATGGTCGAAAATTATCGGTTATACTGAATGTAATGCGTATTTAAAAAACAGTGCAAAAATGCTAAACAGTCGGTGTATTATTTATCAACTAGTCTATGTCGATTGTAATTTTTAAACCGACTAATTTGTCTGGGTAACAAATTTAGACAGTTCGTCATGGCATTCATTTAAGATCTATGCTGAATGTAGAGACTCGGCTTAGTTAACTAGTAAATACTGTTCTTTTTTTTTTGAAGCAGTAAATACCGTGCCGATTGTAGAGAATCGTCATGGTTAACTAATGAATACCATGTTGATTATAATTGATTAGTTAGTCCTAACTAAATAAGGACACTTTGGTCATAATATAAAATCTTGTGTATTTGCTTTATTACTTTACTTTTGCATTATAATTGTTTTATAATTAATGTAACTACACTTGTACGTTAATCGTACCTCGATTGATCCTATAATTTTTTCTTTGGTGAACTTAAATTAATTGTCATCAAGGTCACCTTATCTGTTTGATCTTTAGGAACCGAAATAATTATACAAGGTATATTTATATATGTCAATAGAAAAAGAATTGGTGGTGCACTAGGTACCATAGTATTTTCACTGTCATTTAAATCAAATTGCCTACTTCTGATTCCCTCATTTGCAGATGCATGCGTGTTAGCTTAATCTGTGTCTTTTTTTTTTCTTTTTTGTTGTTGCTATGATCAAGAATTCATGGCAAAAAACTTAATGTAATGTCGTCGTTTTTTCTAGCTTTGATCATGCGGTGTGCATGGCTTGAAAGAAAAATAGATTGTTATCTAACATAAAATTGAGATTAAGGGGATGATAAACAAATATATTTGTTTCATCCGAGTTAGGATGAAACTGAACCTCCTTAATTTTGCTTTGATTTTGTTTTTTCGTGTCACTGAACTCTGTTTTTCTCTTATTTGTTCGGTTCCGTGGTTTCTCGTAGGTGCTTTAAACTTTTCAAAACGTTCTATTTATATTCTAATAAATGAATCTCTTGTTTATCGGTTATAAAAGAGAAAAATACAAAAACAAAGATGGAAATTTTAGTATCTTGTTTGAAAGTTTACACTTACTTCGTTTAAAAAATATACTATTTGGTTTACTTATGTGAATGTAATTATTGGATTTTGTTATCTCTAACGAACATTCACATCATGTTTTTTTTCCCTGGATCTGACTCGTCTAAGTACGATTCGTCTGGATTTGACTGAAATCACATGACTCATTTAGATCTTACTCAGTACGTTTGTTTTTTTGAGTTACATCTGACTTAGGTGACTCAAAATTATGAGTCAGTGGCTTGATCCCATGAGTCAGGGGCATTTTATTCGCTGACTAAAACAGGTCCGAGTCAAGGGTTAGGTCTGAGTTAGGTCACGAGTTGGATCTAACTTAAAATAAAAAGCAAACAGTATAACATTTGACTCGTGCCGAGTCAAGGGCCGAGCCAGATTCAGATGCTGAGTTAGCAAAAAGCAAACACCCTTTTATTAAACTCTCACTATTTCAGAAACGACTTTGAACCCTCTGACGATATACATTAGGTCACGATATGATCGTAATATCATACTCCCTCTGTGACTCCGTCGCACCAAAGGTGACCTTTTCATTTTAAGTATTTGTCCCTCCAAAGTTGACCCTTATCACTAAACAATGCCATATTTCTAATTTTTTTATTTAATTGATCTTAGTATAAGAAATATGTATAATTTGATAGTCATATTTACATTAGTTATATAGGTGTTTTAGAATTCTTTTCAACGGCATCGAATTTACAAATATCCATGGCATAGTTTCAGAGATATGTCATTTCTAAATTTCACTATTTATTATGCATTAGGACATAATTGGAAGAAAACAAAACACTTAAAAAATAATCCTTTCTCTTCTTCTTTCCATAAGACATAAATCAATTTTGATGTAATGGAAGGAGGGAATATGATAAAAGCCCAAAGTAATCATCCGAGCATCCCTCTTTAAACTAGAAATACCTGAGCTGTAGATAAATACTAAGCGCTTAGCTGGCTCAGGGCTTGTCACGAAGTTGTAGAAGAAGTTAGTCAAATTTGGTTCCTTTTGGCAAGTCAAATTTGGTTCCTTTTTGCTACTTTAAATGTAAGCAGCAAGGTAATAATATTGATTCTCTTGACTGTTTGATTTACACAAGAGAATATTTGTTGTGGAAAGAGCATCAATCTGCTCACATGTAAGAGACTTTGTTAAGCAATCGACTGCTTTGACTCCTAAATATACTCAACCGTGATTAAACTTGAACCTCCTCAACATAGACCATTATATATTGGCTTAATGTGATCAAGTTACTTACTAGATTTTGTGCCCTGCGGCTTCGCAAACTTGGTTCACCAATTCAATCTACAACTACAAATAGAATGGCATAGTTATGCACCAACTAGGCCCGTGCGGCTTCGTAAACTTGGTTCACCAATTCAATCTACAACTACAAATAGAATGGCATAGTTATGCACCAACTACAAATACAATGCATCACTGCCTCTTTCTTTGAACTATATTTTTGATTTGGTAAAGCTAGACTTCGCCTCGCCCCGTCCCGTCCCGATATGATTTGGTAAAGCTGGGTCGGCTTCGCCCTGTCCCGTCCCGATATGATTTGGTAAAGCTCGGCTTCGGCTTCGCCTCGCCCAGTCCCGATATGATTCGTCCCGATTTGATTTGGTAAAGCTCGGCTTCGGCTTTGCCTCACCTCGCCCCGTCCCGATTTGATCCCGATGCATTTTTGATTTGGTGTCGCCAAGTTTCTGCATAAAATTGGGACGCCTGAATTCGATTTCGCTAACGGTCATCGTTACAATAAGCCATCCAGGTTAACGACAAAGAAAACTATAAATAAAAAATGTAAAATTAAGAAACTGCGAGACTAATAAGGATTGAAAATTGTTACTACATGAGTTGATCTGTTCGCACCTTCATTTTTTTACTACTGTTAAGATATGCATATTGTTTATGTCAGTAACTGGAAGGATAATACT
The DNA here is from genome assembly GCA_023531105.1 of Papaver atlanticum. Classification (NCBI taxonomy): domain Eukaryota; kingdom Viridiplantae; phylum Streptophyta; class Magnoliopsida; order Ranunculales; family Papaveraceae; genus Papaver; species Papaver atlanticum. The sequence goes on along the minus strand of JAJJMB010009125.1, from coordinate 4,251,337 downwards.
GTTAAGATACTTGTCTCTTTTCATCTCCCTACTACTGTTAAGATATGCATCTTGTTTATGTCAGTAACTGGAAGGATACTACTGTTAAGATACTTGTCTCTTTTCATCTCCCTACTACTGTTAAGATATGCATCTTGTTTATGTCAGTAACTGGAAGGATACTACTGTTAACACACTAAAAAACAGTTAAATCATTAGCTTAACAATCAAATTAAAAAAAAAAAAAAAAAAAAAACTGATTAAATATCCCAACAAAATAATCAAAAGATATCGACTGATTTTAAAAGAAACACCGAGAGAAAAAAACGAAGAAAGAAAAATAGATAAGCTAGGATTTACCAAACACGGTAGGGTTTGAGTTTTATGTGAGTGTTTATTTTCTCGTTCTTCCAATCCAGAACACAACAGAGATAAAATCCTTACCTGCAAAAACCAAAGATGAACAATAAACAGTGCCAGAAGGTGAATTACTGCAAGAAGGTGAACAGTGCCAGAAGGTGAATTACTGCAAGATTGCAAGTAAGGAAAAGTCAGTATAAGTCATTAAAAGAATTAATCTAATCATGAAATAAAATCCACTCTCAAATGCTTTGTTCCTTTCATTCTCCGAGATTCCAACCTCCCCTGCATATGTCAACCTTATTTACCGGCACCTTGGGGTTAAAGAATCAATGCCGGACAACGAAACATGCCTGGTCAATGGTAGTAGTAATAGTAGGAGCTGATGGTTTTTTCTTCCGAAGTGAATGCAATTGTCTGAGCCTAAACTGATGGTACACTATCACCATGCAATTTGTTCTGCTATTGCGTACGAAAACTAATCTGCAATGAATAAAAAATTAACAATGAGAAGAAAATGAAAGAACGCAGAGATATCCAAATTTGTCCCTGGTGCTTTCTTCTAATTAATATTCTTATTTACTGCTGCTTCTTCCGGCTTAGCTCAACTTGTGGAAATAATAACCTAATTCACCTAATTCATAATGTTGTAATATTGACAGTACCGATTTAGTGCTACTATCATCTTAGGCACCTTTGCTTCGTCCAAGTATTCCCTGAACTTCAACAGGAACTGTCGTTTCGAGACTTTTTACCTTTTGCACTATCACAGTACTCTAGAATTTCCACCACGATTTCTTCCAACTGTTAACACTGCCTACTCGAGTTCTTATGTTTCTGCAGTGAGGCATAACCAAAATGGTATATAGCTAGATTCGCAGTGAGCTCAGTGAACCATACCATTCACCTGCATACTAATTAAAAATACGTTAAGGTTAAGACTGGCAAGAATTAGTGAAACTTCACATAACAAACAGAGGGAACTATATCAATACACTATCGCACACTTGGTGAAGGACTATGTGGTCAGAGTTGATGAGAAAAATAGGCAAACTTCACACCACCAAACAAAGGGAACAAAATTCAAATCAGTGCATTGATAGTCGTCATAGATGTGCATGCAACTTATATTAGTATGCAGTACGATTGTTCTAAACTGATAATTGTGTTGGTATTTAAACATCTAATATCACCGCTTCCTAAAGCAGTGTAGATTAGATGTACAACACCAACACAATTCAGTTAACAGTTGTTCCTTCCTGTACGTACTGCGCAAAATAGAATGTTGTAATCTAACTGCATTAAAAGAGCAAGAATGTAAGAATACAACATAACTTTATATCACTCGAAAATATCAGAAGCAGTGGTTGAACTCTTTTGAAAAAATCAAATTAACTTAAGTGTCACCATACTACTAATACTAATTGAAAAGGTCAATGGATTAATTGAAGTGTCACCATACTACTAATACTAATAGTGTTATAAACATTGTGTACTGGGCATGGTCTCTTATTTCTCTAACACACTTTAACAAACATTTAATCTATTAAAGTTCATTAACTCCAAACTTTGAACAACTTTATCATCTGTAAGAAATCGTTACTAATTAAGTTTTTTAATAACTAAAAATAAAGAGCTGTAATAACGAAGAACACCACAGATACGTATTTGGTGCACTCAGTAGAGGGGTTGATCGTATAAGGAATATTAACACCACATTTGCTTGGGAACGAAGCAGCATTACCATAGTAAATCCCAGCAATATTGGTGGAGGGACGGTCAGGTGTGGATAGAGCAGCTGCAAGGAAAGACGTGACTCATGTACAACAGTTAGGTTAAAAAGCATCCCTTGTCAAGTTCAAGGCATGGTGCCATCTTGGTACTCACCATAGCACTTGCGATTGCACCAAGTGGTGCTTATGCCATCTTTATTTGTTAAGAAAAAAGAATTGAAAAAGAAAAGAGATTAGAGCAAACCTTTGTTGTTTTTTTTTTTTTTCGAAACAGCAAAATTCATTCCATGAGTGCTGAGGAAGCCCAAGAAAAACAAGAAGTACAAGAGTTACAAAAGTTGAGCGATGGGATTACATGTTGTCTTTAAATTTTTCCCATCTACACATAAAGTCATCAAAAGTAAAGATCCTAAGCTCTTTATACATAGAAGCCCATGAGTATAGAGTTGCTTTAATGTTAATGAGCAACTTCTCATAAGTGATCGATTCTCTCCTAAACACCCTGTTGTTCCTTTCGTTCCAAAGAACTGACCATATCGCGAATGGTAGGCAGTATTTGATGAAGATTGACGGTTTTAAACTAAATTTAAGCTTCCAATCGGTAAGAACTTGTATCACAGTATTGGGAGGAGACCATGTTGAGTCAAGCAATCCTAAAAAATGCTGCCATAAATCAGCTGCTACCTTGCAACTAATAAAAAGATGGTTTACTGACTCATCCTCATTGTTGTCGCAAAACCTATATCTAACATTCTGAATTTCCATTCCTCTTCTTTTCAGATTTTCTATTGTTGGAAGACTGTTAATGGCAGCTGCCCACACTATGAAAGAAACTTTAGTGGGAATAGTTTTGTTCCATACATACTTGTGAGGGAAGGTAGGCGTTTCACTTGTTGCGTCCCCATTGTTATGAAGAGCCTTGTATGCTGCTGCAACAGAAAATTTGGTGTTGCTTGTACTGCCATTTTTCCACTCTCGCTTGTCTTCTTCATTTCCTAACTCATTTGGCTCGCCAATTAGATTCAAAAGTTGTGATACTTCTGCAATTTCATCTTCTTTCAGCCTTCTTTTGAAACCCATATCCCAAGCCTTATGGTTGACATCACTTGTATTCACCATCTCCTTAACAACAACATTTTTTTTCTTGGTAACGGGTTGTCAGTTTTCCATTTATCATCCCAAAACAAGCTTTTGTCTCCACGAGAAGTAGTAATTTTCATCCCCTGTTTAAGAAGTGGGAGTTTTTTCAGAATTCCTTTCCACACCCCACATCCGTGATTTTTCCTTGTTTCATTTGGTACCCACGCTTCAGAATTTCCTTCAAATTTTTGGAGGATGATTTGCCTCCATAGAGCCCTTCTCTCTTCGCCAAAACGCCACAACCATTTAGTTAAGAGAGCATCATTCATTGTTCGCAAACATTTCAGTCCTAACCCTCCATTTTTTTTTTTTGACCTGAGCACCTTTTTCCACTTGACCCAATGCACTTTTTTTCCATCTTCACTATCACCCCATAGGAAGTTCCTCATGATTCGTTCAATGGTAGTAGCCACCGCAGCAGGAATTGAGAATATAGACAAATAATAAATTGGAAGCGAGCTTAAAACTAAAATATGATGCCATTGCACTGTATTTGTCGTCTGTATAGAGTACCAATTCGGCATCGCCCAATCTTTTTACCATCCTCGTACTGTTTCTGGACCATGAATAAGCAATGGCTATGAAAAAAAGTCGCCAAGTTACCTGAAAGCGTACGTAGTAATATATATAAAAAAAAAAACATAATCTCGCATGAATCCAGATAATGCACAACACGCAGCCATTGTCAGCTTTTACTTTCACGTGTATTCGCTGAAAGTAAAAAGGAAAAAAATCTCACTATAACCCAAAAAGTGAATTCATTGATAGAAAATCAACATGCATTTTCAGATTTGAACTGTTTCTGGACCCTGAATAAGCAATGGCTATGAACAAAAGCCGCCAAGTTACCTGAAAGCGTACGTAGTAAGATATAAAAAAGGCCGCCAAGTTACCTGAAAGTGTACGTAGTAAGATATAAAAAAAAACATAATCTCGCATGAATCCAGATAATGGCACAACACGCAGCCATTGTCAGCTTTTAGAAAATCAACATGCATTTTCAGATTTGAACTTAGTGTCAATACTGTTCTGAACCCTAAATATGCAATGGTTAAGAACAAAAGCTTTCCAAGATACCTGAAGACATACGTAGCAAGATCGCAAAACACGTAAATTATCATGAATCCAAGAAATACATCGCCGATGGAATCGTAGAAAACCATAAAAAAATATATAAAAAAACGCTGGAGGAAAAAAAAAACGAAGAAAGAAAAATAGATAAGCTAGGATTTACCAAACACGGTAGGGTTTGAGTTTTATGTGAGTGTTTATTTTCTCGTTCTTCCTCTCCAGAACACAACAGAGATAAAATCCTTACCTGCAAAAACCAAAGATGAACAGTCAATAGACTCAATACACGGTAGGGTTTAAGGTTTACGTTTTGCCCACTACGCCAAATAATTGAAAACTCTCTATTGGTTTAGGGTATAGGATTTTTTTTTAATTTTTTTTTCTTTTGTTTCTCACGGATAATTTTTTTCCCTCTTTATTTTCCTGGATTTTTTTTATACTCCCGTATAAATTTATTAATTTTGCGAGAAAAAAGAGTTGCCAAATGTCCTCGACCAATAGAGTCTCGCCAAGTGTCCTCTCCAGAGCGATTGTAAATACTCTCTTCTAAGCGAACGGTGACGCTCACCATTCAACGTGGCGGTTCATATGAGATAGGATTTTAAAAGAGTTAGATATATACTATAAAAGGAAAATATAATTTTGATTCCCATGGGTCGTCAAATAATTGCTCGCAATAAAGTTAGATATACCTAATACCCAATCTTCAACTAATATTAGTTTGTAGCCTATCATAATTCCGTTGAGTTTATGCAAGGAAGGTTTGTAAACCGAGCACAACAACCACAGGGGTAGTCTCTTCCAATTGTTTTCTACTCCCTCCATTTATGGAAAAGAGATACTATCACGTTTTCAGTTTGGCCTAATCTAGGGCTAAAATGAAAAAGTAAGCCAAACTGAAAAAGTGATATAATATCTCTTTTCGCAGAATTAGAGGGAGTATTTTCGGGATCCAGGGGTACTAATCTTACATCATGAATGAGATACATTCACAATAACTTTGGTTTGTAACTGAACCTAATAGTTGAGTTGGTGTGGCACTTGGTGGTTGTACCAAGAGGTCTGGATAGAGGTGTAAATTGGGTCGGGCCAGCAGGTTTACAGTACAGCACAACACGCTAAAATTCTAGCACAACATAGCACGTGATCTGGAACGAGGTGCACATCACGTTAGCTTCGAGTGTTGTGTTATGCCAGACAAATGAGTACATCAGCACGACACAACATGTGGCACGTGTAAGCACGCGGCACAGCACAACACGACAAGCGACAATGGCACGTCATAATATGCATAAAATACTACATGGTACATTTCACAAAAAAGTCTTTATCTTAAGCATATTTTGACATTTTATTTTTGTTCTGCCGATTTATTTGTATAATAATACATATACTAACTAAAGTATCTGAAAAATATTTATTTTGGAAAACATAAAATAAGTGTGCTAGCACAACTTTGCTCATCACGAGTGTTTTCTGGACAGCACCGCATGCCATTTAGCAAGGAACATTACAACATGTTCGAATATCTGGCACAACAAAACATAGCACACAACAAGCTAAACACAGGACTTTGTGGGACGAGTTGTACTGAGCCGACACGTTTTACACCAATCTGTATGGGACTAGAATTCACTTACATCCGAGTATGGGACTCACTTTCTCTCTGTGCTATGGAGATTTACTTTCTTTTTTTGTCTAGCTACAATCAATCCTGGTAAATTGTTGAGTTTGATTTACTTAGAAAATGATACCTGTGTTTTCGAACTCAATTATTTGAACCAGAAGAATGCTTAATCGTCCAAAGTTAGGATTTATCTTATTAAACTGGGTCTTATGGCTCTTCCCAATCCATTCCCAGACGCCTTTACACGTCAGTTTGGGAAGAGCCTAGCCCCAGTGGCAATTCCCCATTTAAATTGCAAATGGGCTATTGTTAGCCGTTCTTATGAGAAAAAACGGATAATGATTGTCCGTTTTCAACTTTATGGCCCCACTTACACAATTTTGAATCCAAAATGGATAATGATTCTCCCTAATAACATGCACGATTTTTAAGCAAAACTTCATTTTCTTTCTCCGTGGACCCCACTAAATTATAAGGTTTTTAATCTTAAAACGGCTAACCATGGCCCGTTTTTTTACTTTCGGCTGAAATTCCACCGGTTTTTCCCTTTTCGGCTCACAACATATGGAAACAACAGATTTCACCGAGACGGAAAGGTGTCGGAAATCTCGGCCGAGTCAGCCGAGATCAGGCCGATACGAGTCAACCGAGACGAGGGTATTTCGATAAATTTAGCGTAAAAACATTATAATCCCTAAACCGAACAGACTCTTCACTTCGTTTTCTTCTTCAATTCGTTCTCTGCAGTCTCTCAGATAATCTAGAGCTTTCTATGTAAATCGAAGCAATATCAAGATACACATGAGCTAGGTTTGTATTTTTTGAGAACTTCTCTATGCTTTTGTAGTTGGTGTTGTGAGTTCTACTTTGATTTGGATCTGTGGTGTTCATTTGAGGTTAGGGTTTTGAATTTCAATTGAAATCTTCTTTGTTTAATTACTGGATTTGTTTTTTATGGGTTCTTGTTGATTTTCTGGGTGTTGTTTAATTTGTTGAATTTAATTTCTTTAGTAATGAAGAATGGGGTGTTCGATTTCAATTTTAGTCTTTCTTTTTACTGTTTATTTAGTTTCTATTCTTTTACTATTAAGCCGTTGAGAATCATGAGGAATAAGAAGGTTTGTTTGGCTTTTATGTTTTGGATTTTGATTATTTGGGTATGTTTGTTTTGTAATTTGTACTGATTGTTGAGTTTTTTTTGGGTGTTTTACAGACAGTAAAATCTAAACATTTTGGATTTATCGAGTTCGAATCTCCTGAGGTTTGTACTTGTAATTTGGTGTAATTTTCATGCTGTGTATTGGCTTACCAATTCTGATGAGAAGTCTTTTGTATTTTCTTAATGAATATTTGTTTCTTTTGGTTAATTTTATATTATTTCATCATATCTTAACATATGTATAAAAGTTGGAACCGAAATTCCGAAACGGAATTTTCCCGAAACAACGTTGTACCATTGTCTCGCTCCGGACCGAGACAAACCAAAATCCGAGATAAACTACATTGCATATGACCAAGTCTTATGGATTAATCTGGATCTCCTTGTAAACAAAGTAACACAACTTCTTCAACGTTTCTGACAATTGGCACATGCAATTGACTCTCTGTGACATACCAACCAAGATACCCTCTCCGTATGCTAAATAAATATGAATTATCATAAATTTGATTAGAGAATCTGATATTCAAACCTAATTAACAACTAATCATAGATTCATACCCTCTGTCACTCTACTTTTTGCAGAACTATATATAGTTTTATTTTATAGATTCTCTGCTTTCCAGCAGCCCCTGTTTCAGAGGCAATCAACCCCTCAAGGCCCTGAGGTCTTCGGCTATGTATGCTTAGCATCAAACTCAGCTTGAGAAATCATGACAAATTAGTTTGCAGTAACAGAAATAAATTTACTTTTGCAGCCGAAGTAAGTAAATGTTTTTGAATACTTCTAGTTGATCAGAGTTTTGGGTACTGCATGCATACTAGTGCACATAAAACACAATTATCTTGACGTGCCGAACATTCAGTTCTTGTTACCCCCTCCAATGCGCACATTTGCTGCACTCGGCCAGTACAGTCCTACTCCTACTATATCTTTTAATTATTTTCCTTCTCGAGAAATACATACAATATTAAAAACTGATTAGTATAACATTTTCTTAGATAAGAGTTCATTAGAACAGAAAAATCAAAAAAATGTAGACAAATTGTCGCGAGGAAGAGAGTAGGTGGAATTTTGGAAGTGGAAGATTGACGATGGCGTGAGAGAAACGTCACGGAGTTGATTAATCTATAAACTAATCGTTTTTTAATTGTCAAATGCACTATTAATTTAAATCGGAGGAGGAAAATACGCATATATTAACAGGATTAAGGGCAAAGACAAAAAAAAAAAACAAAGTTAGCTAGGATTGGGTTGATAACTTTTGAGTGTCTGCCATTACACTACTGGAGATCTATCAGAGAAATTTTTTAAGATAAACTTCTGCAATTAAAAGCTGATACGAAAATTAGTTTTAAACTAGTATACAGTTAGGCTGGCAGTTAACCTAGTTAATTAATAATAACAAGTTCAGAGAAAAATATTTTATACGAGGAAGGAGTCACGGGAACGCCACCAATAATACGAGACTTGTTTCAACTTTCTCGGACAGTATTTGGGAGATCATCAGCTCCATGGACATAGTTTGACAGCGCAGATGGAGTGCAAAGCATATGCTTCTTTGCTTCCCTGTTCATTTGAATATGTTCATCGGCAAAACATAAAACCTATGGGAATTTGCCTAAACGGTGCCTAATCATATGATATCAGTAAAATTTGCAAAACCCTCATGGATCGACCTAAGGGCACATGTACATAAATTTGGCAGTTGTACGAATCCTAAACAGTCGAACGAGGAGTACTCCGTCCGGCAGATCTTCAAAAAGCACAAAGTTACTAGACGAGTGTTCATCCCTCGTTTACAGAAGTCTTTTTTAGAAAGTAGCTCCATTGAAAGCTTATGTCAACACCCATTTGTATCATTCTTTTGTTTTGATACTAACTTTTGCTGGTGATGGACACTGGTGCGGATGTCCATGACCCCGTACGGATCACCAACATCCACACAAATTTTCCCCAAAACAGCAAACTATAGATTGAACGAGGGGTGGAAAGATTTCAGAGGTCCGATTCAGGATGGCCCAAATTGCAATTAATTAAAGCAGACGCTCGCGAAAGAGATGCAAAGATGAATACGACTAGCTGCCCCACCCCTACCAAGGTAAATCAGTGGATTGGTCATCGGTGTTAGACTCAAGCGTGGGTCCTTCTCACTAATGATTATACTACGTTAACTTACCAAAAGTGAAACGGGATCAGAGAAAATAACAGTGGACTGCAGTAGATGATTGGCCTCTAAAACGTGGAGAAAGCAATTACAATGAGCCAGATTCCTTTATGATCGACAGGAAATATCTAAAATAGAAAGCTACACATGGCGGGAAGCTTAGTATTTTAGCTCCATTCTTTAGTTTTTTTGGGTTTCCGTTTATCTGAATTATAATGCATTGGCCGAATATACATACTCAGATTCCATCGGATACTAAATATTATATTCTATCAAACACATAGCCAGGGCTCATGCTACTTATAATCACATCCACATTGCACCCCCCAGTCGCAAAGTTAGTGATATGCGTAGATACTTTTGATGTCCAAAACAGCCACATGTCTATGTTTTTATCACTCTCTGGGTAATACGTAACGTAACTCGCATCACATGTCCTTTGTTAAAAGTGTCAACACATAAAACGAAAACATTACAGGGAGAATGACCCATCAAAAATATCGAAGATAAATTATTGGTGATGCATGTACCATTATTGGTTCAAAGAGTCCTACTATATATGCACATAGTCTTCCATAAAATGATCCTATTTTCATGAATCATGTTATATGTATCTACTTTTTGTCCAATTTCACGATCAGCACTCTTGTTTATATGCATGTCTTTTGAATCTATTATTTGAGGCATGATCAAGAGAAAGAATACTTTCTAGTATTCGATTCCTCTCATCATGGCATGTTACATGTTTTCCGAGTCATGCATGCATGGGCTTTATTTATACAGCGTACAAGATTTTCTTTTGGAATTAAATTTGGTCTCATTTGAAATGATAATGTTTCCCTTTCATTCTACTGTTTAAGCAGCTGACTTACTAATTTTGATTCAGATAATCTATAAGTCCTTCACTTTTTACTCCAACGTATTCATATAGATCTAGCTAGTACTACTTTGATTGATCAATCTTGACAAAATATATAACTGACCGATCACAAGAAAATCTTGTCAAAATACTAGTAACTTCTTGATGTCGGTCTGTTTTTATACCATCCTACTCGTATATAAATCTTACGGAGCTAGGTTTTTCTACATATAAATGTTTCGTCTTCAAGAAAATGATGGTTCAAACTGTCGCGGTTGGAAACAAGAAATGTTTAATAACCAATAGAAAAAGACAGCGTACGCAAATATTATGTCGCGGGTAAATGGAAATGTGGAACAGTAAATCTAGTATAGTACACCTTTTAATCTGGTTTGTTGTCTTTCCGTCGTTATCCAGATGACCGTCGAGACTTTTGTTTTAATTAAGGTGACGTTCTATTATTATTCTTATGGAGTAGTATTAATCCTTCATTTATTGTTCAGTAAACATTCTGCGAACGACTGAACGTGGAAATATGGAGTTCAAACTTCAAAGTGCAACATCGTCGCCAGTATCAGTTAATCCACCATGTATGCTTGCACGATGAAACACATAGATATCAGTGAGCTATAAAATCTCACACTTAATAATAATCATAAATAAATAAAAAACCTTTAAAGGAGGATCAGGGAATGGAATTATCAGAGAAAGTGAAGAAAGAAAGCGAAGGAAAAGGTAAAAAGTTGAGAATTCAAAAAAGCAATAAAGGATGGTTTCGAGCAGCTAATAAAGATAGAGCAGCTAATAATGATAGAGCAAAGAATCCCAGGTGTGTGTTTTGGTACAAAGCTAATAAATTTGTAGGGCAGTTTCTCTGCGCCTGTGGTACAACATACAACAACTATTCAAGATAGTCAGTCCAGACCAGTACCAGTAGCAATGAATCCTCACTTAAAACGATGAAGTTGGTTCACCAAACCAAACCATCTTCCACGGCTCCGCCTTGATCAATTAATGATTAACCATCAAAATCCTACTCAGTTTATGTCCACTGACTGACTTATCGATTAATATAAACTAAAATGTCAATCCTTCAGATCCAAGTCTAGTAATTTAGTTCTTGCAAGTGTCAGGATAACTTCGGGTGCATGATATTTGCAATAAGCATAAATGTGTCGGTATGTTTAGTGAGATTCCCTCATGGCCTCAAACCTCCTTTCCTTCCCTTTTCGGGTAATTGTTTTTGCTCTGCGTTTACTAATGATTTCATAAACCAGAAAGTCACCAGATTAGGTCGGTATTTTGTTCTTTAATCACTTTTAAGTCTCTTTTACCTTCTTTTTACTCCAAAAGTTAAAAGCAAAGGAAAGAATTAACTCCAATTGATTGCATTTTCTATTATATCGTGAATCTATTGCGCTTTAAGAAAGTAAAGAGTATATTTCCTTTTTATGTGTAAAGAAAGCACAGGGTATATAGCTAAATGTAAACAAAGATCTGCTAACCACAGAAGAGATGCCTATCATAGGTGTATGGAACATTCTTATTAGTGACAATGGTAGGACTAAGAGAAAAAGGCAGTTTTATCCTATTCCTATCATGCACTTAAAATTGACCGGCCAATGTCCGTTGAATAATCATGTACCTAACTTTTAATTTGGGAGCCGCATCTAATTATATGAACCGCTATTTATGTAGAAATGTTTAGTCACATTTTGTAGTTACATAATGATATCTATCAAGTTAAGTAAACCATATATTTTTATGGTATGATCTTGTTTCTTTGTATTTTCGATCTCAAACTCATTGTAACGTCGAATTACTATTATTAAAAAAAATCTTTGATTATTGAAGAAAAAATAAAAAAAAATCAGTACTTTGATCATGTGCTGCTAGCAAGTGAGTGTAAGTGGAACAAACAAATTTAGTAAGTTTCTGTGAGTATTCTGCATACATACTGCAGAAATCTGTATATTTAGTAATAAAAAGATGTTGTTATCCGTTACGCTGATGAGATGCAAAACTCTGTGACCTCAACTCAAACATATTACTGTATTCCTCGCCTCTCTGTATTACATAAACAAATACAGAATCACTGAAGTTAGTGAACAAAGTCAATAACAAAGACTCATCTTTGCAACTTTATCTGCATGTCTTTAACCAAAAACATTAGATTCTTCTCTGCCATATGCTTTCCCCGGCTTTAATTAGTTTTACTAAATTAAAGATGTTGATAACATTAACATGGGGGACAGGTATAACAACAACAATTCTGTAAATCTCTATATCATTTAATACTTAATCCCTACATTCTTAGGTTATATAATGCATAATTAGTGTACTTGATAGAAAAATTATCTATTCAAACGTATAATTTGAGGCCAATTGTCTGTCATAATAACTACAGATCGTCAATATATCTTCCGTAGTACACCAGTAGACTGTCTTTTAATTAAGCGGTAAATTCTTGGTTGTTACGGAGATTACTAATGCAGTGAATCCCAGAATTATTTTGTTTTATCTTGATTTTGTAATTCTCGTAGAATCTACGAAGTGTTTCTACCTGTGTAACAGCCCTTGGTAAATTTACGGTAAATTCTTGGTTGTTTTGTTTTACCAGTGTAACAGCCCTTGGTAAATTTACGAAGTGTTTTGCCATATTTATCTGAGAACGTCCTTCTTCACTGGTTAAGAAGACAAATTGTACGAAAAAAATCTTCCCCTGTTTTTGAAATGATCAAAAAATCCAACTAATAATATCAAATGTGAGAATTCTTTAACCAACTAGGAAGCTCCAGGTTGGTTAAATTCATACCAAATTAATTCATAATGCGGGATTAAAGGTGGACTTAATGAAGAGTAGGTCCGCGATTGTCTGCAGCAGTTGAGCGTATATATATGGACCCAATACTGAACTGGTTATTTAACTCTCAACAGGTCAGAAACTAATGCAAATATCGAATTCTTGAGCTGTTTGTTTTTCTGTGCTGTTTTCTTATTTTAATTTTATTCTCAGCGTTTCTTTCTCCCTCACTATGACTCACATGGAGCTGAGATCATAAATATAAATATATGTATAAACTAGAAACTCAGTTTATACTATCAATATCTATTGGATTTGGTTACCAAACTATAAAACTAAAGAATTTTTTTTCTACTTCCGTTTCTTTTTCTGTCTACTAATGAAGAACTAGTGTTACAGAAATCATGGGTTTATCAAGAAGTGCAGATAATCTCCATAATCATCATAGATGGATGATTAGTTTGCTTTTAGTTCTTGTTATGAGTACAAGTGCATTTGGGTTAAATACAGATGGAGTTCTATTACTTTCTTTCAAATACTCTGTTCTCAGTGATCCTTTGATGGTTTTACAAAGTTGGAATTATGGAGATCAAAATCCATGTTCCTGGAATGGAGTTCGTTGTTCTGAATTTCGAAATCCTGATACTTCTCCTTCTGATGTTAATCGTGTAGTAAGTTTAATACTCCCAAATAATCAATTACTTGGTTCAATTTCAGCTGATTTAGGTATGATTGAACATCTTCAACAGCTTGATCTTTCAAATAATTTTCTTAACGGGTCTTTACCAGCTTCAATCTTCAATGCTTCTGAACTCAAATTACTTTCTTTATCCAACAATGAGCTTTCTGGTCGATTGCCAGAGTTTGTTGACGGATTAAAAAGTCTCGAGTCCTTAAACTTATCTGATAATGCTTTATCTGGTCCTGTTCCTCAAAATCTCGTTTCACTTCAGAATCTTACAGTCCTTTCTTTGAGTAAAAATTACTTATCTGGTGTTGTTCCTAATGGATTTCAGAAACTCGAGGTTTTGGATTTATCATCTAATTTGATGAATAGCTCATTACCTTCGAATTTCAGAGGTGATAATTTAAAGTACTTGAATCTTTCGTATAACAGATTATCAGGTGAAATACCACTGGACTTTGCAAGTTTAATTCCTGATAATGCAACTGTCGATATTTCTTTCAATAATCTCACTGGAGAAGTTCCTGAATCTTTAACTCAACAAGCAAATTCACTCAATGGAAACCCGGATCTATGTGGAAAAGCAGTTAAAATACCATGTAAGATTCTTTCTACTCCTTCAATTCCACCAAATGTTTCAACAAATAGTACTCCTCCTGCGATTGCTGCTATCCCTAAAAGCTTTGATTCATCTCCTGGTTCGCCGGCTAGAGAAAAAAATGGGTTAAGACCCGGAGCTATAATAGGTATTGTTGTTGGAGATTTGGCGGGAATTGGTATTTTATTCCTGGTTTTCTTATATGTATACCGGTTGAAGAAGAAGAAGAGAGTTAATAGTACTGGAATTACAGATAAGAAAGAAGAGCAAAGAGAGAAAATATCAGAAGAAAGATCTTTATCGATGAATGCATCCCAGAAAAACACATGTTTTTGTCTAGGAAATAAAGGTGTTAACGATGAGGAAAGTTCATCATCAGAAATTTCCGATTCTGATTCTGGAAATGATGAAAATGATCAAGTTTCAAAAATGGGTTCTGATCAAAACCGGAAACAACAAGAAGAAAACCAGAAGAAACATGGGTCATTGATAACAGTTGATGGAGAAACAGAATTAGAATTAGAAACGTTACTAAAAGCGTCAGCATATATATTAGGAACAACCGGTACAAGTATTGTGTACAAAGCTGTTCTTGAAGATGGAACAACACTTGCTGTTAGAAGAATTGGTGAAACTGGTGTCGAAAGATTTCGTGATTTTGAAAATCAAGTCCGGGGCATTGCGAAATTACGACATCCGAATTTAGTCCGTATTCGTGCTTTCTATTGGGGTGCTGATGAAAAGCTTGTCATCTATGATCATGTTCCTAATGGCAATCTCTCCAACATTACTTACAGTAAGCTCTCTATCTCCTACACTCTTACTTGTTTCACTAGCCAAACAAATTATCATGTTTTCTAAGTAATTAGCCATGAATATCAATATCCAGTAACTTTTTGATAACATCATCTTGAACATATTCAAAATGTCGAAAAATCTTATCCTTGTTCAACTGATCTATCACAAATTAGGTTGGATAGCTTCATCAAGTCAGCTGTACATTACTACTACTCTGTTAAGTGCAATATGAATTTTGGATAGCTTACAGACTGGCCTATAAGTCAATTCACGATCCACGGTGCCATTTATGTGAACATTTAAGTCAGATAAGAAACATATCGTGTATACGACGTTAGGCGAATTTGACCGGAACTTAGCAAGATTTTTACTGCGTCTACTTTGTTACTGTACACTACAATAACTTTCGGGGCATCTTTAGTGAAACTTTTACCATGCATGGTGTCGGTAACTACTGAGCTGTCCCAAAATGACTCGGCTTGGGGGACAGTTAGTTGAAAGTTGAAACTTAGAAAATGAACGATTGTTTTCTGCCATTAGCTAGGAGTCAAAGTCAAACAAAATGAAATTGATAGCTGATTCTTTTGCTGTCTGTTCATCCTGTGGCTTGGATCAAACTAACGTGGTTGTCTGGATTGTTTTCATATTTGATTAGGAATGGTTTCGATCATATAGTGTGATAACGGGGGACCAAGTTGGTCCCATACATACAACAACTAATTTGGATTTTTCATTTTCGCAGCCAAGTTTTGGAATTTGAAAACAATCACTGATGAATTGGATTTTACACTTAGAGCCAACACTGATTTGGAGTTTTCTATTAGTAAATTTGGTTGTGAAAGAGAGGTTTCTTAAAGTAGATGCAAACAGAATTCCATTAGGATTTTTGGACCCCCTTTTTAATTTCCTATTTTGGAATTTGGACCACATGTCAAAAAAAAAAAAAAAAAAAATCTCTAATGCTACCTTGAATGCTCGCTCTCAAAATCTTCTAGGCGTATCTGACAAGAAGATGAATGCATCTTGTCCTCGCCCTCTTTAATGAAGTTTTGGTCAGGCCATTTAAGGGCATGTAAGCTGATCCCGTGTGCAAGCATTATTTTTGTTTTGGATTCGCACCATGTCTTGTTATGCTTGTCGATACACAGTAGTCAAAATGTCCCATGCTAGAACTTCACTGTTTACGTATGTGCTTTGCTAATGATTATATTTGGGTATTTGTCTGCGTTATTATAGAAAGAGGAGGATCATCACCGTATCATTTACCATGGGAAGTAAGGCTTAAGATAGCAAGAGGAGTAGCTCGAGGATTAGCTTATCTCCATGAGAAGAAACATGTACATGGTAATCTCAAACCAACTAACATTCTCTTGGGTCCTGACATGGACCCTAAAATCAGTGATTTCGGGCTAGGAAAGCTTATGTGGGGAGATTGTAGTTCCAAAGCAGGTGGTTCAGCTCGTATTTTTGGTAGTAAAAGGTTAATGATGTTACGAGAGGGTCAAGATCTTCCAATTGGTGCTAGCCCGAGTCCAAGTCCTAGTACTAGTTCCATGGGTGGTGCATCTCCTTACCATGCACCTGAGTCACTTAAAAACTTAAAACCAAACCCCAAATGGGATGTGTATTCGTTCGGGATCATTTTGCTTGAGTTATTGAGTGGGAAAATATTTTCTGACACTGAATTAGCTCAATGGAATACTGGATTTGTGTTGGAAGAAAGAAACAGGGTTTTGAGAATGGCCGATATGGCTATCAGAGCTGATGTGGAAGGCAAAGAGGATTTATTGATGAGTTGTTTTAAATTAGGATTTAACTGCGCCTCTCTGGTTCTAACAAAAAGACCATCCATGAAAGAAGTACAACAAGTTCTTGACAAGATCCCGTCACCATCAGCTGCTAGTTCCTCGCATCAGTATTATGATCACTAATGAAATAGAACCGGTGTTTGTATCTTAGAGAGTGAATCTTACTGGTGTATGTATGTAATTGACTATTAGTTATTAATGGATGAATCAGCTGCATGATTGTTATAGTTTTGTCTCATTACATATTTTGGAACAGTCAGCTTGTATTGTTGTTAATTATTTTTTATGCTTCGCTTTTATTAGCTATAACCCACACAAGATTCTTCATTTACTAAGCATATCCCAAGTTCATAACCCAAATATTTTTGATGAGTTTACAGGGATTTCATAGCTATTTCATCGAGTCAATTCCAAATAAAAACGATTCAAACTTTTTAGTTAAGTTTTCTTTTCAGTTTTGACACGGTAAGTTGGATCAAGGACACCCGAACCAAGATAAAGAAAAACCAAAGAGAAAGAAAATAATAAAAGAAAAGATCCCCAGATAGACACCCTAAATATCAGGACCTATGCCCTTTCAAACAAACATCACATTGTTCTTATCAGTTGCAAGAATCTAATTAAAGTCAGGAGAGAAATCCTCAAGCCTAACATCCTCCTAAAAGCTCACAGCCTTCTAACCTGGTCAATAATCTACAGCTCTAATCGTTTCTCTGAAACAGTGGGAAATTCTCCATTTTTTTAAATATCCTCCTTAAAACCTTAATTCTTCTCAAAATATGTAGCATAGTACACGGAGGGTCTTTATCAAGATGAGACAACAATTTGACACCAACAACCGAATCAATAGCAATATGCACCCTGAATTGGCTCTTCCTAGTTGCCAAATTTAAAACCAAGCTCCACTTCCTGCAATTCATGTGCTAGAACTGAGATAGGAGCACTAAACCCATGAGCAGCATCAATAACATCACCCTGAGTATCTCTAATAAGAGCTCCAAAACCTCCACCCTCCTCCTTAAGAGACACATCAGAATTTATCATTGCTTCGTCATCATCTGGGCCAAGCCAACAACATTTTATCTCCCCTGCTTTGAAGAAATGAAAATCCAATTTCCATATGTTCATAAACCACCTAGAATTGTGATTATAAGCCACCTGGTGTTTCCCAGCAGCCATTTTGAGTCTGACATCCTGATAAATAAGCATGCACGCACTGTCCACAAAGTTAAAATGAGCTTCAAAGATTCTCCCATTTCTCTCCTTCCAAATGTGATATATAAAGCCAGAGAAAGCTAGCTTTTTAATAGTACTGATACAAGAGCCACCTTTTAAAGTAGTCCAACACCACTCTAACTCCTCAGACCAAGTCAGATACACATTCCTTATATATCCAAGCTTCAAAATGATAAACTCCCAAATAGCCTTGGAAAAACTACACCCATGGAAAAGATGTTCTTCATCTTCACTTTGTTCACCATAGAAAATGCATGTATAATCGTGGATAACCCCCGTCTAAGTAGTTTCTTTCAAGTTTTTAATCTTCTATGAATGACAAGTCAATCAATAAAAGAATATCTATGAATGTTTCCAGAGAACCAAACTAAAGAAACTCAATCAAACTCAGGGTGATGAGAAGAAAGAGCCCTATAGGTATCCCTCATAGAAAATTTACCAGTAGAGGAAGGGATCCAAACAATGAGATCTCTCCCAGTCTCATTAAAATCAGCAGTTGAAATTGAGCAATAGTTTTCATAGTCTCGTCCTCCATCATCTAAGGAAAAATCCACCTATTTTCAGAGATAAAATCAGCAACCAAATAGTCAATAGAAGCACCCACTTCCCTAAAGAAGTCAACTTATATCCAGTCAACCAGCGTCCCTATTGGGTGCCACATGTCGTCTAGTTATTGATCCTGGAAGTTGCGAGAATATGGTTGATGAAGAGGTTGTCAAAAGGTTCAAGCTGGAAACCAAGGAACATCCACATCCTTACAAGCTTTCCTGGCTTAAGAAAGGGAATGAGGTAAAAGTAACAAACGTTGCTTGATTTCCTTTTCAATTGGTAACAAACATAAAGATAAAGTTTGGTGTGATGTCACTAGTATGGATGCTTGTCACTTGTTGTTGGGTCGTCCATGGGAGTTTGACTGAAAAACTAGGAAAGACGGTTATAAGAATACCTACAGTTTTTTTATGGGACGACGTCCATATAGTACTTGTACCTAGTAAAGAGGTTGTACTTAAACCATCTACTAGAGAAGTTACCAATCACTTATCATTTAAGAAGTTTGAAGATGAGATAGAAGATACAAGTGAATTGTATGTGTTGACTGGCAAATAAGAACTTGTTGAAAGTAGTATTCCCATTGCAGCTCAACCTTTAATTGAAGAATTTGTGGATGTCTTTCTTAATGAATTGCCTGATGAGTTACCACCGCTCATGGATATTCAACGTCGTATTGATCTAGTTCCTGGATCAATCTTGCCAAACAAAGCGCATTACAGAATGAGTCCTAAAGAGCATGAAAAACTCTGTCACCAAGTTTAAGAATTGTTACAAAAGGGATTTATCCGACAGAGTCTTAGTCCGTGTGCAATACCGGCCTCACTGATACCGAAGAAAGATGGTACGTGGAGGATGTGTGTTGACAATCGTGATATCAACAAAATCATAGTCAAATATCGTTTTCTTATTCCAAGGTTGGATGATTTATTAGATCAGTTGAGTGGAGCGAAGGTGTTCAGAAAATTAGACTTGAAAAGCGGATACCACCGGATAGGGATTCGTGAAGGTGATGAGTGGAAGACTGCTTTTAAAACTCGAGAGGGTTCATATGAGTGGATAGTTATGCCATTTGTTAGATTAATGCACCAAGTACATTCATGCGTACCCTGAATCAAGTACTGAGACCTTTTGTCAGTACTTTTGTGGTTGTTTATTTTGATGATATTCTCGTTTATAGTGCTAATATGGACTTGCATGTCCATCATCTTTGAGAAGTGTTTTCTATCTTACGATGGAGAAACTATTTGCATCTATTCATAAGTGTTCCTTCGCGACAGATCGAGATTTGTTTCTCAATTATGTTGCGACCAAGTCGGGATCAAAGTGGGTGAGTCAAAGGTTGAAGTTGTCAAAAATTGGACTAAACCTACTACTTTGCACGAGGTAAGAAGTTCAGCTGCACTCCTCATAAAGATATAACAATTACGCACAAGTTCAAACTGAACTCTTCCCTATTTGATGTAATTATCAAGAGAACAACATAAACGACCTTTCTCTAACTACAAGAGAAGGATTTCTTGGACATAATTTGTATCCCAAAATATTTTTCTCTCTTCTCGCCAATTATGAAAAAAGAAGTTAAAAATATTGGTCTTAGTGTTAGAGGCATCAATGTTCGTTACCTTCGTGAGAAAAATATTATCAACAAAAATTATTCTTTAGGCCAGTTATGAACAAAGAGTGTAATTTTTACGATCCAACTCACATAAGATTAAATTCTTTTCAAGCATGTACGGACGTAGAGATTAAAGTCTCTATTTTATTCTCTGCCAGTAACAGATCGGGGGAGATAAAACATTGACTAAGACTATCTTATGGAATCACTGCAATACATTCACAAAAGTATAATCGTGGAAAGATCAATATAACAATTCTCATAATAGTTTACTCCACCTTTAGCCAGTTATGAACAAAAATATTAAGAGCATAACTTAGGAGAACATATAAGATATACGTTCTAATTATCAGAATTATGGTAGTACAGAACAAATCTCACGAAATAAGCAATATACAAGAATAATCTGAAAAGACGGGGGTACCAAAATACACCACGATCTTTTAATTATCAACCTATAAGTCCTCTACTGAATGTGATCGTCTATGCACAGAGTCGAGACAATACGACGATTCGGTTCACACTTCGTGTGATTGTCTATGGATACGAGATCGAGACAATAAAACAACAAGATAACGTGTGTGATTGACTATTGATACAAGATCGAGACAATACTACAACAAAGTGTGTTACTTGATAATAGGTTCGGTAATAACCAAACTCTATAGAATCACTATCAAGTAATGTGGAGTTAACGTAAAGTGCAATTTATACTTTAATTATAATAAAACAATTATAATGCGGAAAGGTAAAGTAAATGGCACATCAAGATTTTGTTAACGAGGAAACTGAAAATGCAGAAACACCCCGGGACCTAGTCCAGTTTTGAATACTCTCATAATTAAGCCGATATACAAAATCTAATATCAATTTCGTATAGTTGAGACCAAGCAGACTACCCATAGCTACTTAGTTCTCTCAGTATCCCTGCGTGTTAGAGCATAGCTTGGTTGAACTCACCAAGCATTGGTTGTCATTTTTTAGTATCAAAACTCATCTAGAGTCGCTTGATTAAGTATTATAGTCAACTTCGTTTAGGTTAGACTAGAAAATCTAGGAATGTTGAGACATACAAGTATTACTCCAAAGACCTGAAGAATGTGAAGAAGTAACGAACTATAACGACGACATCATCCTTCCACTTCAGGTTAGTAATATTGACGTGAACTGTTTCATTCCTAACGTATCTTTCAAGTCGTGCTATATTGAAAACATAAATGCGAAGCTGTATATACTGTACATATTGTATAATGCTCTAGTGATGTGACATAATTATAATAGTATGATCATAATATTAGGGGATTAGACTACGAAGTATAACGCTTATCTTTTGAACTTCGTGATATGACATCGACATAATCTTGTATATATTGTGATGATTATGTGAATGGGTTATGGTGAAGATTTCATGCTAGGAAACAATGTTTTACATTTTTTGAAAGGAAGTACATTCATGAACTTTTTTTCGTAAATCGAAAGGGAATTCATTAGGCTTATTGGTCTGGCTATTCATTGCAAATCTTTGGATGACCAATATGTGTGAGATGGTAGAACCGATCTTAACTTATGTTATGTATCTTAGTATAACTAATCACAATGCCTAACTTATGGTATGATTGGTTTTTATTAATTGGTGAACCGATCCTAAGTAATCACCATGTGATGGTATGATCGATTCTTGTAATTGGTGTGACCGATCATGAGTATGTGTAACCGATCCTTGTAATTGGTGTAACCGGTACTGGTAACTTGTGTAACCGGTCCTGGTAACTGGTGTGACCGATCACAAGTAATACAATGTGTAGATGGAACCGATCCTTGTAACTGGTGTAACGGATCCTAGTGACTGGTGTGACCGATCACAATTGTTTCCATAGTTATGTATAACCGATCCTAGTGATTGGTAGAACCGATTGAACCCGTGTATGTGATTTGGTATTTGATCAATCACATAGTAGTCTTGGAAAACATGTGAACCAATTCTAAACTTGTTTGGAAGTGTAGTATAACCGATTTCAAGAATGCAAATCCATGTAAATATGAAATAAGGATTTGCAGTGAAAAGATGTCAACATACTTTGAACACGAACAGTAGCTCTTATCATTTATTGTTCAAAGATATTCCTTAGTACTCAAGGTGATCATGTGTTAAATAAATTAAGAATATTTTAATTAAGGTTTTTGGTTTTATATGCTTTAATTACCAACAATTAATGCATATCTAGAGAATAAAAATTAGTAATGTGCATTTACTAATTGGATATTTTCTATTGAGAGATTTCGGAAAATATTGGACAAGCATTTATTGGAATTAGGAAAACCAAATTTTGCCATTCATTACATATCTTGAGAATATCTTCGGTTTTTAAAATTCCTTGGTGTCCAAACATCCTTGGTCTATAAATACCTAAGTTTGCATTTCTAGCAAACTATCCTAAGAGCCATGCAAACTTCATTTCTTGTTGTTTCTGGTGGAACCGTCTATTCGAAGAGGAAAGTATCCTAATTAGGTGAAATCTCTTACGACCGCTCATTTAAAGACTTCTGTGGGATCAAGAAGCTCTACGAGTATCGTTGGCGGGAAACTAGATACTTACATTGTTATTAGTTTTCGATTGATTTGATTGACTAACGGTTTATTGAAACTTTGATTGTACCTAGTTTGTTTATTCTTGAGAATCTTCTCTTCTGATATAAGATTCACTCAAACTAGATCGAAGTATCGACGGGATCTTTAGAACTGTTGTTAGATCTAAAGACATCTTGTGATAATCTATTGTTAACAGACTCCGTTCTATGTGTGATTGATGACAAGAGATTCAAGTGGTGTGCAGGTTATTGAAGATTAAAGAAGATTTGAAGACGAATAAGATTTCTTATTGAATTTCGTATCTTGTGAATTGTGTGCACAAACCTTGATCGGCTGAGATCCAACTAGAATCGGATTTATTCGATTAATTAGTTGCGTGAGATTGGCATTCTCAATGTTTCTATTTGAGATTTATTTTGATTGAGTGTGAATCTATACTTGACTATTTTGGTAGTTAAAGTTAGATTGATCTAACCAGACAAAGGAGTTTATTAGATTAAATGGAAGAGCCTTTGTCAACGACTCATCTATATCCTGTAGCAAGATTGATTAGACTGGTTACCAAACAGATCTTTGTTGTTTGGAATACGATCCAAAGGACTTGCTATTCACGTGCGTGACTCTAGAAGTCGAAGGCGTAGGGATACTGAGGGAACTAAGTAGCTAGGGGTAGTCTGCTTGGTCTCAACTATACGAAGTTTGTTTAGATTTTGTATAGCGGCATAATTCAGAGAGTATTCAAAACTGGACTAGGTCCCGGGGTTTTTCTGCATTGCGGTTTCCTCGTTAACAAAATCTTGTTGTGTCTTTTACTTTGATTTCCGCAATATAATTATTTATTATAATAAAGAAAAATACACATATGTGTTAACTCTGCATTACTTGATAGTGATCCTATAGAGTATGGTTAATACCGAACCTATTATCAAGTAACACACTTCGTTGTTGTATTGTCTCAATCTTGTATCCATGGTCAATCACACAAGTTATCTTGTCGTCGTATTGTCTCGATCTCGTATCCATAGATGATCACACGAAGTGTGAACCGAATTATCGTATTGTCTCGACTCTATCCATAGACGAACACATTCGGTAGAGGACTTATAGGTTGAAACAAAAAGATTGTGGTGTATTTGGGTACCCTCGTCTTTTCAATTGGTATCAGAGCTGGCAAACACCAAAAGATCTAACAATTTGTGTTTGGTGTGATCCAACCTATAAGATTTGAATATATGGTTGATTCAATTAATGTGTTATCAAGATTAGATGACTCAAAGTTGTTTGAAGTAAATAAAAACAATGAAATTGTTGAGTCTCTACGATCCAAAGAAATTTGGTCTGTAGAAGATTTTCAATTGTATCTCAGATTCACTGAAGATCCTAAAGACAAAATGAGTCGAAAACTCATTGAGTTCGCTGAAATTGAAAAACAAATCAGTGATTTATCTTTAGAGCTTGAACTTTACGAGTTCAAGGAAGAGGAGTCTTTTAAAAATACCTGCAAAATTCTCAGTGATAGTCAGCAATTATAAGATGACGTGGATAATTTTTATTTGGAACTTGAATCTATAAAACAAACTCCTAAACCAATGTCTGAAAGAAGTCAATATCTACATGACTACTGCATGAATTTTTCTCTTGATAACATTAATTTGGATTCTTGTCCAAATTCAGTTGATATCAACTCTAATATCTGTATAAACAAGGATGTATCATATACATATACTGTTTCTAGAGGAAAAACAAATGGCTAATAATGATGAATTACCCAAAATTCTCATTGGATATACAACATATTCTAAGCCCATGAGTACTTTTGGACATAGGCCAACTAGTCCAAATGAAGAATGGGTTTCGGATCCATGGTCTAACTTTAGAACCGATCCATATGAAATCGAATTTGAACCGTCACATATTTCGGTGATAATAACGAAGAATGAAAATTCTTCTCTTATTATCTCTTCTTCAAACAGTCCGAAAGAAAGAGAAAAGTTCGATTCAAAATCAAAAATCAATAAGAGTTTTTATTCTCTCTTGAATTCGAAACAAAATTTTGGTTCATTCCTTATCAATCTTCAAAGGGTACGTGCAATTTTCTTTAACTTCACTTCAAAAGGAGAAGTTCGAACATCAACAGGAACTTTCTATTGTAAGTTTCTTCTACTCTTGTTCGAATTTGTAAGTTATTAAAAAAAACCCTAGTAACACGCGTAATAGGAATTTCACTAGAGGAGAAGGTTCGAATCAAAGCCAAAGAAGAGATACACCAAATTTCATTTTCTATGATGAAACTATTGATTCTCCGCCAAAACTTATTTTTGACATCAACTCCGAACTTTACTTTGTTAATCAAGATTGCTTTGATAAATATGTATCAATTCATGATAAGAAGATTATTGTTGAGAAGAATTCGTGCATGTTGATCTTCCGGAATATGTGAGTCTTTATCGCAGCCGTGACGACTGGGGTGACTGATAGGTGTTTAAAAACACCTCTCTACATATCGATTAGTTATGCTTTCTTAGCTAGTTTTCTTGCGAAATTGTATTATTAGCTTTGTTTTATATTTTATGGGAATTTTGGAGCTTATTCCCGAAAAGAACAAGAAATCGTCCAATTGGCCACAAAAGAAGCAGAATTGTAGTGTGGAAATTGTATAAATAACCTTCCTTTTGATGGTTCTTCATAATTGCCCTTTCCAATAATAAAAATGCCCCTACCTTCTCAAATGGAAACTCATTTAATAATCAAAACCGATTTCACCCTTCCGTTGTTTTCATCGAATGAAAGCCCATCGTTTCGTCTTTTTTTTTTACAGAATCAGATCTAAATCCTTTCTCTATCTCTCCTCCTCTTCCAGCAACAACTCACCACCACCGTTTCTACTATTTACGCCTCTTTCAACCATCACCACCACAACCATTACCTCTGTCATTACCACCGTTACCACCTCCGCCGCCAATATATTTTATATCAATCGAAATTATAATTTGAAGGATTCATCTTCAAAAAAAATTCTACTGGTTGAACAGATAAGTCTATCAGTATCCTTGTAAATCAATTGAAAGTTTCAATTGATCGATTTCATATTTGAATTTTCTAAGACCAATTTACTGTTTCAATTGATAGATTGTGGTGGCTCTGGTTGAAATGATAAAATTGGAGATGGAGATAGTGGTGGTGGTCGATGTTGTTGCAGCGGTGGTGGTGGATGTTTAGCGTATTTGGAAAACTGGGATTTGGAAGAAGAATGGAATTAGGACATCCCGAAGCAGCTGCAATTCAACGGGATACATGAAGGAAACAGAAGAAAGATGATGATGAGGCGGAAGAAAAGAGACAAGTACCGGGTGTAAAAATCTAAAATTGATACTGTAAGTAATCTTTTCATTTTCTCTTCTATTCCATCACTCAAAAAGTTCTTGAATGTGAATCTAACTTATTTTGTTATATGTGGATGGATGGAAGTCAACTGTTTTGTTCTAGATAAGAGATTTCAAAGTTGGAGGTTACATTTTACTGTGTAAGAATTGAAAGGATCGGTAAAATTGACTTATGTATCTCATGCTTGAATTATCACTTGATTCTTCCACTTTTCACTTGTTTAGTAATTTTGTCTCAATTCCATGCATTCTAAATCTCCTAATCAATAGTTTAATATTGTGTAGAAAATGGAAGTCATTGTCTCAGATTCTTCCAAAGTTTAATTTTCCTTAAATTTGATGCGAACTTGTGTAAATTAGATATTAAGTGTTCACATGATATTGTGTGAGTGTGCTTTCAAATTATGGAATGATTACATTTTGTATTAAAATTGTTGTCGGTTCAAGTGTTTGTTTTAATCACATGAACAAAACAACATAGGGGTTTGTTTTAGTGTCAACAGAAGCCACTCAATAATCCAAAGACACGAGTATATTATTAGAACTTCACTAGACTTATTGGTAATTATCTGCCTTCTTTACAGAGAAAGGCTCAGCTGTGACAAAACAAAATCCATGCCTAAGCTGGAGCAGTTCTTAGCAAGATGCTTTAATAGTGTTGTTTGCATCACATTTTACATTGTAAATTCACGAAATATAGGAGTCTATTAGCTATATATCTAAGAAAAACACACACATATACATACATTAGTTTGCACACAATGTCGTGTATCACAATTTAAATGTAGGGTTTGTTTGCATGAGATTGTATATGTTGTTACACAAGCTAGTGCCAGTGAACAGCCACAATTTCTTGTTTGTTGGAATGTTAGTGGCAGTCAACGGCCGATATTAATTGCTTTTAACAGAAAAATACTTTCAATTGTATCTTTATGATTCATGCTTTATGGATAACTAAGTAATTTAATGGTTGAAGTTCTAATCATGAGATAGTATGGGATCTCATCTACCTAAAAGTGGTGTGTGCAGATGTTACTGATATAACACTTCAGTTTTTATGGGATCAACTACTATTGTTGATCCATTTATGGGATCAACTACTGTTGTTGACACCATTTTTATGGGATCAACTACTATTGTTGATCCCATATGTGGGACCAACTCCTGTTGTTGACAGCATTTTTTATGTGATCAACTACTGATTCCTATTGTTGAAAGCATTTCCTTAGACTAGTATAGTCATGTATGTAGTTTAAATCATGTTTGTTAAAAATAATTAGCTTAATTTCTTGTTGGTTTGTGTTTGTGTAAAGTTCACTCATTCATATATGTCACTTTTTGTATTTTGTGTCAAACTTTGGTTGTTGATTCCATTTACTGGGATCAACTTCCATTGTTGATACGACTGGAATAGAATATTTTTCAGTTATTTGTGTCAACTTTGGTTGTTGACTCCATTCACTGGGATAACTTCTATTGTTGACACAAAAAAGCTGGAATTTTTTTCCAGTTACTGTGTCAACTTTGGTTGTTGACCCCGTTCATCGGGATCAACTTCCATTGTTGACACAACTGAACTGGAATGTTTTTTTTTTGTTATTTGTATCAAATTTGGTTGCTGACTCCATTCACTGGGATCAACTTTGATTGTTGACACAAGAAAAACTGGAATATGTATTAGTAAAAAAAAAAATCAACTTTTAATTTTTGGATCAACTTCTGTTTTTGACACCAAATTTTGGTGGTGGTGGTGGTGGCGGCGGCGGCGGTGGTGACAGTGGCGGCGGCGGCGACGGTGGCATCAACAGTGGTGGTGGCGGCGGTGCTGGTGATGGTGGTGGAATATTAGCGGTGGTTGTAGTTAGTAAGCCGTGGTGGTGGTGGACTGGTAGTGGCGGCGGTGCTGGTGGTGGTGGTGGTGGTTGTGAAGTAATAGAGAAAGAAATTTGTTAATGAATGAGGTTTGTAAATGAAAATTAATCATAAGTGAGGGAATTAAGGTAATCTATTTTTTAAGGGATAAGATTTTTAAATAATACGGGTATTTTTATTGTTGTATAAGGGTATATTTTTTGGGTGTCAAAACTAAGGGTATTTAATTAATGTACCTATTGTAGTTTTGAGGCATTACTTGGCGACTCTTGGTGTTATGGACACAACGCACAAGAACAACGCAGGATTGTTTAATGATCAAGGCTTAGGGTAGCCTGTGAGTAGCCCATATCAGATTACTTGGTGCCAACGTAGATTCACACCACAGAATCTGCACGTGTGTTGGCAGAGAAGAAAATTAGGTTTCCTTAACCAAGTCGAGAAACCAATTTGCAAGCAGAAAGACCAAGCTCGCTGTTGCCATCAAGACTCAGTTGCCGTCACTGGCCAAGGTTCGATGTTTGTCTACCAAGGATTAAGGCCAAGTTCAGAGACGAAGAACAAGTGGTAAGAAGCAGCTCGAAATATGGTTGATGCGGTTGAAACTGTGAAGAAAAGAGGATCTGGAACTGATTGATTAAATGGGTTTTGATGGCTTGTATGATTTGAAGAAGATGGAGCTGGCGGTATGAGTTAACAGCCAGGGAATGAGTTTGATGAGACGAACAACTGTGTTGCTGTGGTACGAGTTATATGGCAAGTTTTTAAGCAAACCAGTTAAAGAGAAGGTGGAGCTGTTGCCATTGATGTTGCTGTTACAGTGATGAACTGTTGCCAGTGATTTTGTGGTAATCGTATGGCTGAATTGATGGTTGTATATGAGTTCTGAATGGATTAGACGACATGGGTTTGCTTCAATTTAATTGTACAGGGAAATGGAGAGTGTAGAAGATGAATCATGGATGAGAATAAGACCACCAGGTTGTGCACTTCAGAAGTTTGATAAATTGCCTGAATGAACAGTTTCTTCTTGTTCACTGTCAAGAGTTTAAGACAGCAATTTTTATCTCGAGTTCCTATGGCTGGCCAAGATGAGTCTGGAGATATGTTAGAAGCTCAGAATGGCAAGAGTGGGATGTAATGGTGGTGAAGTTAGTGATTTCAGGGACAAGAAGAGACCAAGATGGAGATGACAAGGAAGGAACTGACTTGAGTTTGCTGGTCACAGTGGTTGGCTCTGGGTTGAGTTCGACTGATGTTGTAATACCAAGAACAGATGGGTGAATCTCTACAGAAGCAAAGAATGACAGAGCTGAATGAATTAAACAATAGATGTATGTTTAGGATGTTGAATGAATTTGCAGGAATGGAGCTGAGCTGCTGCTGTTGGCACGGAGGAGTTGGCTACTGTTGGTGCAGTCGAATGGAAATGGGTATTTGCTGTGATAGAACTCAACGGTGGAGCTGTAAACAGAGACAAGAGTTACAGCGGTGGTTTGATAGTAATGGATGATGGAGCTGAGACCGAGTCAGGGAGCTGAAGATATGACAGAGAAAACAGGGAAGAAGAGAAGGATGCTGCTGCCTTTGATGGAGGTCGCAGGGGTGATTGATTGAAAGAGCTTCCTTTGGAAGGAATGAAGAGATGGAGGTGCTGCTGGTAGTCGATGGAGTTGCGGTCTGTTGGGTCGAGTCTGAGAAGAAGATGTGATGGAAGTGATGGGAACGGACTTGACTTGCTGCTATGGTGCAGAGCCATCGGAATATATGGAGAGTCTGAGGCAAAGTAAAAGAGTGAAATTAAGTTTCTATTGTCAGTGCCAGAGGACTGACAGGCCAAGGACTAATTGGGTTGGGCTTCCTAGTCATGTATGCAATTCCAGTAGCTGCTGCAGTTACACGGCAAACCCTTTGGACATGAATTGCTTATGGAAACAGGGTGCAGCTCAAGTTTCGGCAGGAGTTTGTTTTCGACCGGGGTATGATGCACGGGACACAATTTTTAAGGAGGTGCACTTTCCTATCTTAGCTAGGTTTCCTAGTTTCTTCAAGAAGAGGCTACAAAACTCTATATATAGGGTAGCTTAGATACAATTTGGGATATCTTGTACTCACCGGTTTTCTCCCCCCTAACTATCTCTTTTCTATATTCTTTTGATTGTTAGGGATGAATTCAAAGTTTTAATTGTGAAGCTCGATTTTTACAAGTTTATTTCGAATTTTAAAGTTAGTCATTGTGGATTGTTTTTACTATATCGAAGGTTTATAATTGATTCTTAGATTGATTTGGGTGCGCGACTAGATTAGTCTATTGATCATTCTAATGCTAGTAGAGATTTTGGCGATTCGTAATTGTCGCTTATCTCCTACACAAGTAGAAATCGTGAGACCTTGCGGAGGGATTCTGTGGAGCAATTGCGAGTAAAGACAACACCAGTAAGTGGACCGAGCGTACCGAGTTTAACTGCTAGGATCAAACCTAAATTCACAAACCCTAAAGCATTCGATTGAGTTACACCTTCTAAGCGTACCTCAGGGCGGCTCAGTTGGATAGAATCTGGTAGTCGGGCGCTTCCGTATCCAGTGATAACAGGAATTTTGGGGATAACTAAGCGTACCTGCTATTCTACGGTTGGTGACAATTGATTCTAACAAGAGATAAACGGGTACACTG
This sequence comes from Papaver atlanticum, assembly GCA_023531105.1. Lineage (NCBI taxonomy): Eukaryota > Viridiplantae > Streptophyta > Magnoliopsida > Ranunculales > Papaveraceae > Papaver > Papaver atlanticum. The sequence continues at coordinate 4,220,627 of JAJJMB010009125.1, read as the reverse complement.
TTGAGTTAACGGTTAGTAACAGCGAAGGATTTCTTAATTATCATCATTTTTTTCTTATTATCCTTTTTATTCTTCTTTATATCAACCAACTACCCTTATTTTATATTCTCGCTAATTTAGATAACATATCAATTGCATTACTCCTCGTGGGAACGATCCTTACTACCGCTTTATTACTTGTTAATTAGTGGGAAACATCTTATTATTTTGTTGAGTAAACGACGCTCGTCAGTGACATTCACACCGGTAACTATACTGGTTCTCCTAGCCTTGTTAGGGAATTTTATGGTAATATGTATGCTATGGATGCTCAAATATGTAAGTTTTTCACTATGGTTCGGAGACGATGCTTTGAGGTGAATAGAAACGTAATTGCATATCTTCTGGGTTGCAATCCTGGGAATGCGTTTCTTCCGCTAAGTAATGATTTCAACAAAGAGCATTTTGCAGAGGTTCTTGGTGGAAAAGGCTGGAGAGGGAACAGCCTTTGTATTAGTGATATTCCAGAACATCTCAAGTTCTTTGGAAAACTTGTTGTACCCAATTTGGCTCCTAGCGAAATGCACAAAGTAATGTGGAGTCGTAACATGACAGAATTAATCTATCTGAAAAGATGAGGGTACCCAAATACACCACAATCTTTTTGTTTCAACCTATAAGTCCTCTTACCATGAAGTCCAAACATCCCGAACTACTATTTTCAAACCTAAACATTTAAGAACCTTAAACACAAATCAAGTTAGGTAGAAATGAACGATAAGCAAGGTACATGGATCATTATAAGTACTCCAATCAAATAATAAAAACACAAATCTTGCTCAAGTTTATAGACATACATTTTAGAAGGATCATATCGTGAATCCTACGGCTTTACCAACTATTCAATATCATACAATCCTACGGCTTTACCACAATATGTGCGCCCCAATTCTCGTGCTTCCCTCACCGTATACATAGCAAGGAATTCCTTGGTGAGGATGCACTTACAACGCAATCAAGTTGTGTTGAGGTGAACAATGTCTTGCTCACCACAAGTGACTGAAACAGACCTTTCCGCAACTATGGATTTTTCACCATCTATAGTTTTTGGCTTATTCTGTTTTACTTTTGGATTATCATGAAAGAGATCGCTTTTAGAACCTTTCAAATCCAAATCCATGTTTCCAAAGAACTTTTTAAGTTCCAACATCATGGATATTGCCTTCTCCATAGTCATGGAATTTTCTGGGAGATCATTCCTTTTCACACTCAAAGCATCATTGACTTTCTTTGGTATCCACTTCTGAGTGTGTTTAGGAACAACCGGAACCTTCTTCCCATTACTCTCTTCTAGAATTCTCGGAAGAGAATTGGATTGACTATTCTTTTGCAAGTTAGTCTTTCACCAATTGGGAGCATCGGATCTTGTCTTCGTATTTACAAAGATATCCTTTTGAAAATCATTACGATTGTGAAAAGGCTTCTTATGACATTTATAGGCAAAACTAGGTTTATCACAATACTGATTCCTTTGCCTACAGGTTGGACAATTACAACCTGTAATATCAGCCTTAACATACGATCTAGGTTTCATAACTTCTTGTGATACCCAAACAAGAATATCATGAAGTTTCTCATTTCTTATACGAAAACGACATCTCCTTTCCAAGTGACCTTTGTTTCCGCAATAATGACAAATATAAGGAACGTTCTTACCCGGATTCATGTGTACTTTTTTTGGAGGTTGATATACTTTGCTCTTTCGAACTTTAACTGCCGGTGTAGGTATTTCACTTTTTCCATTAGTGGAAATCTTTTGTTGAGAAGATTCACTAGCCTTGACAAATTTTACCTCTTTGCTAATACTTGGAGCATCTATTCCCTTATAGCCCAATCCTCGTTGAAAAGACGAGGGTACCCAAATATACCTCAATCTAAAACTTTTCAACCTATAAGTCCTTTCTCCGAAAGTGATTGTCTATGGACTGAGTCGAGACAATACAACTAATCGTTTCACATTTCGTGTGATCGTCTATTGATACGAGATCGAGACAATACGACAACAAGATAACTTATGTGATTGACTATGGATGCAAGATCGAGACAATACAACAACGAAGTATGTTTACTTGATAAAAGGTTCGAACTTAAGCAAACACAATAGGATTGCTATACAGTAAATAGGAATTAGCGTTTGTGTATTTTACTTCTAATTATAATAAAACAATTATAATTGCGGAAATAGAAAAGTAAAAGACACAGCAAGATTTTGTTAACGAGGAAACCGCAAATGCAGAAAACCCCGGGACCTTGTCCAGAATTGAATACTCTCAGGATTAAGCCACTATACAAAATCTAAACCAACTTCATATAGTTGAGACCAAGCAACTAAACCTATAGTTCACCTAGTTCCGTCTATATCCCTGCGCCTCCAACTTGCAATAAGTCACGCACTTGGAACAATTCCTTTGGTTCGTATTCTAAACAGTAAAGGAAAAACAAATCTGTTCGGTAACAACTCTTTTCAATCAAGTGATATAAGTTTGACAAAAGGCTCTTCCGTTTTTCCCAATAAACTCCTTTGTCAGGCTCTTAGATCTATCCAATAACACCTACCAAAGTAATTGTCAAGCTTTTGCAATCAATACTTCGAATCACAAAGAAACGTATTGATGCCGATCTACTCAACTAATCAATCAAGGTTATCACAAAGATAAACCGATTATAGTTGGATCCCCAGCCGATCAAGTTTTGTGCACACCAAAGATTATGAACCCAAATCAGAAATATTTTTCGTCTTCAAATCTTCTTAGATCTTCAATAAACAACTGCACACAATCAACTTGAATCTCTTATGATTAATCACACACAGAACGGAGTCTGTTAACAATGGATTATCACAAGACGTCTTTAGATCTACAAACAGTCTAAAGATCCCCATCGAAACTTCGATCTAGTTTGAGTGAATCTTATATCGGAAGAGAAGATTCTCAAGCATAAACAAACTAGGTGCAATCAAAGTTCAACAACCGTTAGTCAATCAAATCAATCGAAAATTAATAATAAACTGCAATTATCTAGTTTCCCACCAATGGTACTCGTATAGCTTCCATATCCCAACGAAGTCTTAAAAACGAGCGGTCGTAAGAAATTTCGCCTAATTATGGTACCTTCCTCTCCGAATAGACGGCTCCACCAGTAACAACACAACTAGGTAGTTTTGCTAGATCGATGGATTAGTTTTCTTGAAATGCAAACTTCAATATTTATAGACCAAGGAAGTTTGGACACCAAGGAATTTTTAAAACTTAATATTCTCAAAGATATGCAATAAGGGCAAAAACGGTTTTCATAATTCTTGGAAATACACTGTCCAAATATTGACCGAAATCTAAGTAGAAAATATCCAATTAATAAATGCACATTACCAATTTTTATTTTCTAAAGATATGCATTTTAATTGCTGGAAATTAAAAGCATATAAAACTAAAAACCTTAATTAAAAGATTCTCAATTTATTTCGATCCGGGATTCTCCTTTAGCTATTAAGGAATATCTTTGAACAATAAAAGATAAGAGTTACTGCACATGTTCAAAGTATGTCGACATCTTTACTTTGTAAATCCTTTTTCATATTTACAATCTTGGAACCGATTTTCCACACTTCCAAACAAGTTTAGAATTGGTTCATCTGACTTCCAAGAACTATGTGATTGATTATCCTATCAAATCACCAATCATGGGTTTAAACGGTTCAACCAAAATAAGTTTCGGTTCTACCTCCATGTGGGTACTAGGATCGTTCACACTAGCTTTCTAAAAAATTGGTTGACTAGGTACTAGGATCGGTTACCACATATATATGGTATCTAACTTGAATTCAGCTGCACAAGTCATAGGATCGGTTACCAATCACTAAGATTTTGTTGCACCTCTTACAAGGATTGATTCCCCTACTTGTGATCGGTTGCACCTCTTACTAGGATCGGTTCCCCAATGTCTAGAGTTGGTCATACCAATTACAGTAAATCGATCATACCATCTCAGGTGATTACTTAAGATCGGTTTCACTAATAAAAGTCATACCAATACAAAAGTCAGGCCTTGTGAATAGTTTTACCAAGATACATAAAAAAGTTATGAGCGGTTATACTAAACACACATATTGGTAATCAAAAGATTTGCAATGAATAACAATACCAATAAGCCTAGCGATTTCCCTTTCGATTCATAACACAAGTTTATGAATTGTAATTCCTTTATACGAATATAAAAACATTGTTTCTTAGGACGAAATCTTCACCCATACCCATACATAATCACAATAGCATTCATACGATTACGTCGATGTCTTATATACGAAGTTCAAAAGATAGGCGTTATACGTCATATTGTAATTCCTTAATACTATGTCTAACTAGAGTATAATCATTTACAGCTTCGAAGTTATGTTTTCAATATGCACGACTTGAAAGATACGTTAGGAATGAAATAGTTCAAGTCAAATATTACTAACCTCAAGTGGAAGGATGATGTCGTCGTTGTAGCTCTTTACTTCTTCACATTCTTCAAGTCTTCACGTAATACTTGTAAGTCTCATATCCTAGTAACTTTCTAGCTAACCTATACGAAGTTGACTCTAGTAAATAATCAAGCAACTCTTTAAATGAGTTTTGATTCACCAAAATATGACAACCAAACTTGACATACCAACGCTTGGTGGGTTCAACCGAGCTATGCTCTAACAATCTCCCCCTTTGTCAATTTTAGTGACAAAACTCTTACATCATATTGATAAACAAATTACAAGAATTCATTACACATAGCTTGATTCCAAGTTTCAACAGCACAATAACCTGTATACATTCAATCCATAAATGCCATTGTTGACATTATAATAATAAAGCTCATACTCCCCCTAAAGGTAAGATAGGTAGATTTTCAATCCGCACGTCTTTGTTATTCCCTTTGTAGTTCATGTAACTACAAGTATCAATATGATATGTTACTCCCCCTTAGTCTATGCTTTCACTCTTTCGTTAGATATAACGTTTAAGCACCATTGTCCTTTCCTTAGTGATACCAAATGACTTGTTTACTCCATATATTTCTCCCCCTTTTTGTCACAAAATGACAAAGGTACGAGCAAATAAAGGACAAACCGAAAGGATCTTACAAATCTCAAAAGACTTGCAAAACCTATAAGAGTTAAGCACGAGGGTTCCACACACCATTTTAGATAACCAATATCAAAACCGAAACTATAAAGTAATTTTGTTTTGATATGTCTCCAAGGAAACAATTGCCCGAAGCAGTTTTCCCTAATAGTTTAGCAAACCAAAAATAGACTAAGCACCTTAGTTCCTTTGCTAAACCGATTATACAAATACAATCGCTTGTTCGATAAGACCAAAATAAAGATCAGTAACTCTATTTTTCTCATCAGGTTCTAATTATTCAAATAATAACTTAGACCTTTCACTTTTAAACAAGACAAGTACTAGGTTAGTTAACTAGCATTTCTTGTTAAGGTATTCGATTAGACTTGAATAACCGAAACCTCCACTTTGATAAGTCTACCTAAGATCAGAATTTACTTAGTTTCTCTTATCCGGAATCGAATTGGACTAACAATTGATCCCGAAAACCCTTTTGTTAAGCCATAAACAATTCATACAAACTAACATAAATTAACTTGCATAATTATTTACCTCAACCGGAAGCAATTGGAACAATCATAGACATTATAGTACCGCAATTGCACCGAAATTTTGTAAGCCTAAACAATTGATACCAAACAATAAAGCAAGATAACAATAGTTTTTCTTAACCGGAAACAATTGAATCACACACACATCCATACACAAATAATGGAATAAACATCAATTGTACCGAAATTTTGTTAAGCAAAAGCAATAAATATATGCAATAAAATCAGGCTTTTCTTAAACAGGAAAACGATTAACTAACAAATTCGTTACCTCAAGATCCGCATCCTCTTCACCCCAGAAAGATATATCATTAAGCGCAAGTTCAAGATAGAACTCTCCCCCATTATGTTGTTATCCTCTCGTCAAAACAAAAGAACAACAACAAAGAGCAACCTTTACCAGAGAAAGGTTGAAAACCCCGAAACACATATGCTTTTATGCTAAACCAAATGATTCAACATATTGTGACTTTTTCACATATTTGTTTCAATCAGAAACCCTTCTGATCCTTTGATAAAGCCTACCAACATGGGCTAGAACTTAATCCTGCTAAACCAAAAAGTGACCCAAACCATAAGGGTTCACACCATATGAGATCGAATATTAAGGTCATGAAAACCGAAATCAAACATCCCATAAACATACATAGCAATAAAATAAAGCATTCAAGCACAGGCTATGTAATCGAAAACTATCACAAGAAAAATTATAAACTAATAATTTTATTCATAAATAAGATAGTTTTATTCATAATAGACCTTATACAATTATTAAAAGAAATCAAAATAGATGTCTATTTTCCTGGATTAATCCTTCATCTCAATGCTAGAGGAAGGTAGATTATTACTTTCAGTCTTCATCTTGTGAAATTATTCAAGTAGATAACCTTGTTGTTTGACCAGAATTTCTTGCAGTTGAGAAATTTTCGTGAAGGATTCTGCAAGAACATGTAATTCTGTCTTTGATTGAACACAGAAGTGTGTCAATGCTTCAATACACTGATCTTTCTTCAGCATATTCTCTCTTTCCTTCTTTCTAAGCCAATCTCTCTTTTTGATTTTTCTCTTTGATTTTGCTCTTTGATTTCTCTATATCAAGAGAAGATGCAGACTTATTCTTAAAGAGATCTTTCTGATCTAGCACCTTATCAAGAGACGACATTGGATCCAGACTCATAGTTCTGACAAGGAATGACCAAAGAAGGAGACTGATCTTTTTATAATTTTCATACTTCCAAAAATATAATATTCCTATAAATACGAATATCTTAAATATTTTCAATTGCTAGATTTTATTTCCATAATCTACACATAAGTGCCTTGATCTTTCTTCTTCCTCACTCAAAATTTGGCACACATGGTGAGGAAAGAATTCTAATACCGATCAGGTGGTATTAGTATGAGATTTTCTCTCATTATGGAATTTTGAACAACCAGAGTGTCCTTGATCTAGTATCGTATGAGAAAGTCTTTTTTTGTTACCTCGAACTAACAAAGTATCTTGAGATTGACTGGGGTTGCATATGCAACTTTTAGCAATTCTGTTTTTGAGACAGTTTTTGCATCTTGTCTTATTTTTCCCTTTACCATTAGATGATTTAATAACATCGGAAGACATGTCCATTTTCGAAATGGGTAAATCACTAATGGAGGAGGAACAAATAAGATTGATAACTAATGCAATATTAGTTGTTTCCTCTTCTTCAGAATCATATGAATCAGAGGTCTCATCTAAAGTTACAGCCAGAGCCTTGCTTCCAGTGTATTTCTTAAGATTGGGACAGTCTTTAGCAATATGACCAAACCCTTTACACTTAAAGCACTACGGCTGATATTCATCATCTTCTTCCTGATCCTTTTTGACAGGAACTCGATCATGTGGACGAGAAGATCGATGAGCATCCTTTATGAATTTCTTATTTGTTTTCTTAAGAGATCTCGAAGCTGTCTAGTAATTAATGATAATGATTGTTCAATTTCATCATCAGAATTTTCTGCAATCTGTTCATCTAAATTATCCATCTGTTTATTCCTCTCCATTGGAGCTTTCGGAATTTTTGCAGCTTTAAAAGCTATTCCTTAACTTTGAATAGACTGTGATTCATGATCAAAGATCTTTAAATTTCCAACGAGTGTGCTTCGTGAGAGTGTTGAAAGATCATTTGCTTCTATGATTGCATGCTTCTTAGAATCGTATCTAGATGGAAACGATCTGAGAATTTTGCACACTATATCTTTTTCAGAAATAGTCTTTCCAAGAGAGAAAGAAGCATTAATTATCTCAGAGATTTTAAGATGAAACTCTTCAAAAGTGTCGTTGTCATCCATTCGAAGGTTTTCCCAATCGGACGTAAGAGTTTGAAGTCTAGCTTCTTTCTCTGATGTGTTTCCTTCGAATACGATCTGAAGATTATCCCAAGCTTATTTCGAAGTTTGACATGTTGATACATGATGTTGTAGATCACGACTTACAGCATGTATTATAGCATTCAAACCATCTGAATTCTGCTTAGCAAAAGCCTTTTTTTCGTTTGAAAAATCCACTAAGCGTTTAAACTCAGTTTCCGAATTTACTACTTTCGGACGATTATAACCATCGACGACTAATAGCCATGTATTAAAGTCTCGTGATTGAAGAAAATATCTCATAGCAGATTTCCACCATAGATAGTTTCTTCCGTCAAATCTTGGCGGTACGTTAATTGAAGTCGATTCATGAGAACTCGAGTTCATCTCTTATAGGTTGGATCGCACCAAACACAGATTGTTAGATCTTTTCGTGTTAGCCTGCTCTGATACCAAATGAAAAGACGAGGGTACCCAAATATACCTCAATCTAAAACTTTTCCACCTGTAAGTCCTTTCTCCGAAAGTGATTGTCTATGGACTGAGTCGAGACAATATAACTAATCGGTTCACACTTCGTGTGATCGTCTATGGATACGAGATCGAGACAATACGACAACAAGATAACTTGTGTGATTGACTATGGATGCAAGATCGAGACAATACAACAACAACGAAGTCATCTTCCAACATCTTGATTTTCTCAAGAGCAGTAGTTAAATCATGCTCAAGGCGTTTTTCTCGAGCGAGATAAGCACTTTCTCTGTCATCAAAACTTGCTTGCTGAGAGTTAATCCTTGCTTCAGTTTCTGCAAATTTCTCTTCCAACAAGAAGTATTTTTGATAAACATTATCACATTCAAGTGTCTTTCTACTCATGTTTTCCTCATAATCTTTGAGGATCGATTCGCAAGAGCGATTCAATACACAAAGACCTCCGTAAATCCTTTTCAATTTCTTGTTTTCTCGACAGAAAGTAGTCAAAAAAGGTGTGACATGAGAAGTTGTCATCTTTTTCTTTTCCACCTGATTCAATAGCTTAACATAATCTGAGACTTCCTCATCAACATCTCTATCAATATCAAAGTCCCCTTCGTCAGAAAGTTCATCCAACTGTTCTTCTAGGCGTGTTTCCCAATTATCAACAGTTTCTCCATCAAGAGAATGTTTAGATATTGACTTAGATGTGACAGTTCTCTCAGGTGAATCCAAGCTATGAAAATCATCTGGTAATTTTTGAACTGGTACGTTATTAGAGATAGACTCGTCCATACTAACCAGATTGCTACAAACACAGACTTATGAGGTCTTAAACGTGTTTGCCTGCTCTGATACCAATTGAAAAAGCGGGGGTCTAACAACCACACCCAATATTTCGTTTTGGCAATTTGTATAGACTAACTCCAATATATTTCCAAGAGAATCAACTAGACAGTCAGACTCAATCAAGGAAAATACATCCAAGAGTTACATCTCTGTTTCTCAATGTAATCAGCAAATCAAACAAATAGAAATCCACGAGCCTGATTATTATGAGAAACAACTTGAACGGTACCAAAGACCAATGTTCAAGTGCCAATCAATTTATATCAACAACCAAAGGTTGGATTATCTAATTGATTGAACTACGCACAACCTGTGATATTTTAATTATATAAAAATATAATGCGGAAAAAAAATAACACAGACACCAGAAATTTTGTTAACGAGGAAACCACAAATGCAAAAAAAAAAACGGGACCTAGTCCTGATTTGAACACCACACTGTATTAAGCCGCTAGAGACTCTAGCCTACTACAAGTTAACTTCGGACTGGAATGTAGTTGAGCCCTAACCAATCTCACATTGATTAAGGTATAGTCGCGTTCCTTACGCCTCTGAATCCCAGCAGGACTCTATGCACTTGATTCCCTTAGATGATCTCACCCACAACTAAGAGTTGCTACGACCCAAAGTCGAAGACTTTAATAAACAAATCTGTCTCACACAGAAAAGTCTACAGGAATAGATAAATCTGTCTCCCACAGAAATACCTACGAGTTTTGTTCCGTCTTTTGATAAATCAAGGTGAACAGGAACCAATCGATAACCCGGACTTATATTCCCGAAGAACAGCCAAGAATTATCAATCACCTCACAATAATCTTAATCGACTAGCGAAACAAGATATTGTGGAATCACAAACGATGAGACGAAGGTGTTTGTGACTACTTTTCTATCTTGCCTATCGGAGATATAAATCTCAAGCCAATCTTACGATTGCACTCAATCACAATAGAAACAGCAAGATTAGATCACGCAACTACAGAGAAAATAGTTTGGTCTAGCTTCACAATCCCAATGAAGTCTTTAAGTCGTTAACCTATAATGGTTTTAAGAAAAACCTAGGTTAAAGGAGAATCGACTCTAGTCGCAACTAGTATCGCACAAGAGGTGTGGGGATTAGGTTTCCCAGTTGCTAGAATTCTCCCTTATATAGTCTTCAAATAAGGGTTTGCAATCAATGTTACCTTGGTAACAAAGCATTCAATATTCACCGTTAGATGAAAACCTGATTAGACTCAAGCTAATATCTTTCAACCATTAGATCGAACTTAGCTTGTTACACACAAATGAAAAGTGACTTCATTTAGATATGGGTAACCATACCTAAACGTGTACACCTTGTTGGCTCAACAATAGTTAACCGAAGTTAGACATATGAACACTTTCATATCAACCTTGTTCATCTTAACACAACTAGTTCAAATGACTCAAATGAAACTAGTTATAGAGTTGTTCAATTGTTTATATTCTCATAGAAGTATACAAGACACAATTGAAGCAAAATCGATTTTGATTCACTCGAATCAATTCATGAACATTATAGCCACGGTTTGCAAAAGATTACATTCCTTATTTTATAAATGTATTTGTTCACGAACAAACCGATTTTAGAACATAACCCCTCAAGTATGCAAACGGGTACGCATACCTAAGTTGCCGGATTTGGTGTGGGTTCGCCTGTATGCGAACGGGTACGCATACTGTCGTACACCACCAAACTCAGTTGAATTCCCGTACTTGAACTTATGCCGCTATGCATACGGGTATGCATACTAAGTTCCCGGACTTCAACTAACAAACCAGTACGCATACGAGTATGCATACTATGGTTCCCGGACTTGTAATAACTTGCAACAGTTAGCATATAAGTACGCATATTGTGTTATATACAATCATGGTTAATTGTTCTAAACTCCCATTTCAATCATTGAAACATTCTTAGAAGACGACAATAGCTGTCTCACACAAACTATTAGTTTCAAAGCGATTTTCAAAGTGATCAAATGATCAATACGAAACATTCCGAGTCTAAACCAAATGACTGTCTCACACAAATCATATAAGATGTTACCAGGCGATTTTCACATGATCATCTTTTGACTTTCGTCAAGAATATAAGATGAAATTGGTTAAAATGAAAGATTACCAACACATATTTCGAGAAATATGTAAGCGAGTTAAACTCATCTCGAAATATCAAATGTGTATAATCGAAGTCTATATAGCTATACGACTTTTGTCTCAAATAGGAGATAGAGTAGAAATATACTTTTGAGTGATACATGAGTTCAAGTCTCCACATACCTTTTGTTGATGAAGTTCCAGTAGCTCCCCTTAGTAGTTCTTCGTCTTCAATTGATGAACGCCGTGAAGTCTAAAACTCAACTACACATTCTATCCTAATCCGAGACTTAGCTATAAGTAAACTAGAAATCAAGACTTATAGTTTTTACAACTAAACTTGACAAACAAGCTTGAGATAGCAACGCTTGCTAGTTCGACCGAGCAGTGCTCTAACATATACAACTATGCAGTTATGTTTTTCAATATAGCACGACTTGAAAGATACTTTAGGAATGAAACAGTTCAAGTCAATATTACTAACCTCAAGTGGAAGGATGATGTCGTCGTTGTAGTTCGCTACTTCTTCACATTTTTCAGGTTTTCGGAGTAATACTTGTATGTCTCAACATTCCTAGACTTTCTAGTCTAACCTAAACGAAGTTGACTCTAGTATTTAATCAAGCGACCATAGATGAGTTTTGACACACTAAAATATGACAACCAAACTTGGCATACCAACGCTTGGTGAGTTCAACCGAGTGATGCTCTAATAATCTCCCCCTTTGTCAATTTTAGTGACAAAACTCTTATTACATAAGGATAAACAAATTACAAAAGAATTCATTTTACATACGCTTGATTCCAAGTTTCAACAGTACAATAACCTGCATATATTCAATCAATAAATGCCGTTGATTACATTTGAATAACAAAAACTTTTACTCCTCCTAAAGGTAAGCTAGGTAAATATTCAATCTGAACATCTTTGTTATTCCCCTTTTTGTAGTAAAAAATACTACAACAACAATATGATATGTTTCTCCCCCTTAGTAAATGCTTTACTCTTTCGTTAGATATAACATTTAAGCACAATTATCATTTCCTTAGTGATTGCAAATCACTTGTTTACTCCATATATTTCTCCCCCTTTTTGTCACAAAATGACAAAGGTTCGAGCAAATAAAGGACAAACCGAAAGGATCTTACAAATCTAAAAGACTTGTAAACAACCTATAAGAGTTAAGCACGATGGTTTAACATACCACTTTAGATAACCAATATTAAAACCGAAACTACAAAGTAAATTAGTTTCAATATGTTATCAAGGAAACAATTGCCCGAATCAATTTTTCCTAATAGTTTAACAAATCGACTAAGAAACTTAATTCCCTTGTTAAACCGATTGCGTATGTGCAATCGCTTATTTCGGTAAGACAAAAATAAAGATAAAAATTAACTTTATTTCTCTCATCAGGCTCTAATTATGCAGACAATAACTTAGACCTTTCTCTTTAGACAAGACAAACACTAGGTTAGTTAACTAGTTTTTCTTATCAAGGCATTCGATTAGACTTAAATAACCAAATCCTCTAATTTGATAAGTCTAACAAAGATCAGAATTAACTTAATTTCTCTTATCCGGAATCAATTTGGACTAAACAAATTATTCCATATTTTGTTAAGACATAAACAATACATACAAACCAAAATAAATTGACTTGCACAATTATTTTCTTAACCGGAAGCAATTGAAAAAATCATAGACATTATAGCACCGCAATTGCACCGAATTTCGTTAAGCAAAAACACTTTATACCTAACAATAAAGAAGATATCAAACAATAAGTCAAATAAATCGACACGGTTTTTCTTAACCGGAAACCATTGAATCACACACACACACACACACATCCAAACACAATAATGGAACATATCAATTGTACCGAAATTTTGTTAAGCAAAAGCAAAATATATTCAACATAAACAGGCTTTTCTTAAACAAGAAAACGATCAACTAACAAATTCATTACCTCAAATTCCGCGGCCTCTTCTCCCCAGAAAGATATATTATTAAGTGCAAGTTCAAATAGGAACTCTCCCCCGGTGTGTTGTCATCCTCTCGCAAGAACAACAAAACAACAGCAAAGAAACCTTTACCAGAGAAAGGTTGAATCGGTTTTAACTAATGCTTGCCAATATCAAAAGTTGAAAACCCAAAACACATATGTTATGCTAAACACAACTCATGTAAACACAAATTGATTCAACATGTTGTGACTTTTCACATATGAGTTTCAATCGGAACAACTTATGATCCTTTGATAAAGCCTACCAACATGGGCTAGAACTTAATCCCGCTAAATCAAAAGGCCGCACAAACCATAAGGGTCACATCATATGAAATCGAATATTAAGGTTAAGGAAAACCGAAATCAGACATCTCATAAACCGAATACACATAGAAAAAATATAAACATTCATTCACAGGCTATGTAATTGGTAACTATCACAAGAAAAATTATAAAATAATAATGATAGTTTTATTCAAAAATAGACCTTATACAATAATTGAACAAAATCAAAACATTGATGTCTATTTTCTGTTTGAGATTTTAAGAAGTAGAACACTCCTTGTCTTCAAGTCCTTTTTGACATTCTTTTTCTATTTCTGATTCTTGTTTACCTCTTCCCTTCCAAAACTCTGCATCAATGTTCAGAATGCCTTTCAGAGTTTCTGGATCTTTTCGAGCAGCAAAGGCTAACTGTTTCTTAATACAGTCTAGTTGTCTACCAAGATTTTTAAGATGAACTAAAAGATTTTTAGACTTGTTATTAGAAATCTGTGATTTTCCTTCAACGATTTGTTTTCTGGTTTGACCTCCAATCATTTGACTTATGGTCTTTTTAGAGACAACATTAGTGCTTCTCATGTCATCAAAGTTATCTCCCATGATTACTTCACAGATTTTGGTAATTATACATGGAAAACCGAGACTCCTCTTGATTCCTGGAGATGAAATGGAGTCTGATATCTTGATCATTTGACTGATAATGATTCCACATAGATCGGTTTGCGAATATTCTTTCAACAGAAAGTAGACAGGTTCTGCTAAATCCTTATTCCAAACCGACTTATCTCTTGTACTTTCAAATAGAGTTGCTATAGCAAGTTTCCCGAAAACCCTTAAGTAAAAAGGTATATCTTTGGTTAGTAATCTACAGTCTTCAAAGTCAATCGTTTTTCCAATGATACATGTTGAAATGGTATCATGTTCAATTTCAACTCCGGTAATCATGTGATTACATTCCACATTATACTTGATGATGTTTGAAATCGTCTTACGATCGATATAGTAAATACCACAACCAACAAGAGTAACAAAGGTAAGTTTTTTATGATCAATATTGTGAATATTAGCATAGAAAATTCTTACCAAATCAGGTGAATATTTTTCAAAATCAAAAAGTTTTCCCCAGTTTCGATCTTAAACAAATTTCACATAATCATTATCTTGGACTTTTGGATCAAATCTCTTTTCAGCAGTGAACTCTATTCTTTTGAGAGTTTTGTATTTATCAAAACATGAACTGTCAATAAAGGAAGTGAGTTCATGCTTATCTTCTATTTTGTAAGGAAATCTAATCCTGTCAATCTCATCATATCTAACACGATTATCAGAAGATTTGTTATTTCTTGATTTCCTCTTTCTCATATTTCCAAAAATCGAAGATGTATGGAAAACCCTAGTTACGGTTCCAAACAATTTCTCCCAGGATGTTTGTAAAAACAACACATAATAATCTTCTTTTGTAGGGAGTGAAGATATCAAATTCCGGAAATAACTAGTTTTAGGAAATCTTTTCGAAATCGGAAACCTTAATTTGTGGGGAAACAAATCCGATTTTGAAACTAGGTCTTTCTTTTGGAAAGCTGATTTTCTTTGGACCGGATCTGTATTATGGATCAATTTTATACTTATGTCCAAGTGTTTGTAAACTCTATAATTACCAGAACTTGATAATTTTTGAAATTCATTCAAGAATTTTCCAATAGAGTATACAAAGACACAATTGAGCATAACAAGACATTTGTAAAAAATATCTTTAGAATCACAATTCCAGTAATACTTTAAAAAATCACTTGCTTCATTAAACAGTTATGGGGTGTATGAAGCAATCCATTGTAAATTGAATTATTAACTGAAAAATCATTCTTTGTATAATCACAAAGATTCCAAAATCTCCTCTTAACCAGCAATACATTGACAGTCTTAGATATGAAAATGTACATATATATATTTGGGTAACCAATCCAAAATATATTTAAGATCCCAGATTTCTCAAGAACAGAGTAGTCATGGTTCATACATAGAAAAATCTTATGTGGAATCTTATACATTTTCAAGATAGAACATGTCACATAGAATATTGTATCATTGTTACTAAACTGGTTAATATCCAATACCATGAGATAAAGTTCTATGATAACCGAGGGATTATGTAAGTCAACCATGACATACATAGACATAATTCCACTTCCTAACAAATTTAAGAACAAGAGTATCATATACTTCATTCGTGTCTTCCACCACGATTCTTTGAAGTAGTCAAATCCTGCTACTACGTTAACTAAATAATCCATAGGATTCAATTCATATAGGTTGGATCGCACAAAACACAAATTGTTAGATCTTTTCGTGTTTTCCTGCTCTGATACCAATTTAAAAGACGAGGGTACCCAAATATACCATAATCTTTTTGTTTCAACCTATAAGTCCTCTTACCAAGTGTGATTGTCTATGGACAAAGTTGAGACAATACAACAACTTCGGTATTCACACTTTATGTGATTGTCTATGGATACGAGATCGAGACAATACGAAAAACAAAGTCTGATACTTGATAATAGGTTCGGACTTAACCAAACTCTATAGGATCACTATCAAGTATATCGGAGTTAAGGTAAAGTGCAATTTACTTTAATTATAATAAAACAATTATAATGCGGAAATATAAAGTAAATGGCACAACAAGATTTTGTTAATAAGGAAACTGCAAATGCATAAAATCCCGGGACCTAGTTCAGAATTGAATACTCTCAGAATTAAGCCGCTATACAAAATATACACCAACTTCGTATATAGTTGAGACCAAGCAACTACCCTAGTTCACTTAATTTCCTAAGTATCCCCGCGCTTTCGACTTCAAGAGTCACGCACTGGTACAACTCCTTTAGATCGTATTCCAAACAATAAAGGAACAACAAATCTGTTTGGTAACAACTCTATTGATTTTTTTCAAGATAAAGATATCTCAAGTCATACGCAAAGGCTCTTTCGTTTAATCTAATAAACTCCTTTGCCTTGTTAGATCAATCTAACTTTAACTACCGAAATAGTCAAGTTTAGATTCACAATCAATCAATATAGATCTTAAAGAGAAACTATAAAGCAATGCCGATCTCACGCAACTAATCAATCCCAGTTGGATCCCATCCGACCAAGGTTTGTGCACACAATAAGATACGAAAACCAATAAGAAATCTTCTTCATCTTCAAATCTTCTTTATCTTCAAATAACCTGCACAACACCACTTGAATCTCTTATGATCAATCACACACAGAACAGAGTCTATTAACAATAGATTATCACAAGATGTCTTTAGATCTAACAACAGTTCTAAAGATCTCGTCAATACTTCGATCTAATTTGAGTGAATCTTATATCATAAGAGAAGATTCTCAAGAATAAACAAACTAGGTGCAATCAAAGTTTCAACAACCGTTAGTCAATCAAATCAATCGAAAACTAATAACAATGTAAGTATCTAGTTTCCCACCAACGGTACTCGTAGAGCTTCTTGATCCCACAGAAATCTTTAAACGAGCGATCGTAAGAGATTTCACCTAATTAGGATACTTTCCTCTACGAATAGACGGCTCCAGCATAAACAACAAGAAATGAAGTTTGCCTGGCTCTTAGGATAGTTTGCTAGAAATGCAAACTTAGGTATTTATAGACCAAAGTTGATTGGACACGAAGGAATTTCCAAAACCGAAGATATTCTCAAGATATGCAATGAATGGCAAAATTCGGTTTTCCTAATTCCAATAAATGCTTGTCCAATATTTCCGAAATCTCTCAATAAAAAATATCCAATTAGTAAATGCATATGCATTTAATTGCCGGTAATCAAAGCATATAAAACCAAAAACCTTAATTAAAACATTCTAAATTTATTTCGGCACATGATCACCTTGAGTACCAAGGAATATCTTTGAATAATAAATGATAAGAGTTACTGCTCGTTTTCAAAGTATGTTGACATCTTTTCACCGTAAATCCTTATTACCAGGATCGGTTAAACCAATTACCATGACCGATTATCAATTACAAGGATCGATTACACAACACTTTTGATCGGTCACACCAATTACTAGGATTGATCATACCATCACATGGTGATTATTTAGGATCGGTTACACCAATTAAAAAAATCAGTCATACCAGATCATTAGTTAGGCATTGTGATTAGTTATACCAAGATACATAACCAAGGTTAAGATCGGTTCTACCATCTCACACATATTGGTCATCCAAAGATTTGTAATGAATAGCAGAACCAATAAGCCTAATGATTTCCCTTTCAATTCACGAAACAAGTTCATGAATGTACTTCCTTTAAACGAATGTAAAACATTGTTTCCTAAGATGAAATCTTCACCATAACCCATTCACATAATCATAACAGTATATACAAAATTATGTCGATGTCATATCTACGAAGTTGAAAAGATAAGTGTTATACTTCGTAGTCTAATTCCCTAATGCTATGATCATACAATTATGACCATGTCACATCCCTAGAGTATTATATAATATGTACAGTATATACAGCTTCGCATTTATGTTTTCAATATAGCACGACTTGAAAGATACGTTAGGAATGAAACAGTTCAAGTCAATATTACTAACCACAAGAGGAAAGATGATGTCGTCGTTGTAGTTTGCTACTTCTTCACATTTTTCAGGTCTTCGGAGTAATACTTGTATGTCTCAACATTCCTAGACTTTCAAGTCTAACCTAAACGAAGTTTACTCTTGTATTTAACCAAGCGACCCTAGATGAGTTTTGACACACTAAAATATGACAACCAAACTTGACATACCAACGCTTGGTGAGTTCAACCGAGCTATGATCTAACACTATCAATGGTGATATGTACTCCTAAATTTGACTTTTGTGGTTTTATTATCAGACAGATGATAAGAATCTGGAATAGTGGAAAAAGCATGGGTTTTCCATGTCTTTTCACTAGAATTTTGCAGTGTCTTTGAAATTGGTGCCAATGATTCTCAAAAACTTGTACCAAAACCACATAATCATTCTATTATCAATAGAATGAGAGGACAAAGTCATGCTGGAACAAACACAAGTGCTACTCCTAGTACTCCTATGCAAGATTTCGATCTTGAAACCTTTTATCGAAGGCTTAGTAGGAGGAATGATTGTCTCGAGCGTCAAGTTGCTTTTGCATCAAACAAGTTTCCAGAACTTGCTGAATACCTTACACTGATCGCTCAGGGTTACAAAGACACGGAATCTAAAGAAGATTTTTGCCTGAGCGACACCAGCTCAAGCTCTTAGATTTCTTTGTTTTAAATTGTTGAAACTGGTGTACAATCTTAGGACTAGTCTATCTTTTGAACTTTTATGTTTAAGGTGTTGTAAAACTTTTAAGTTTGATTATGTTGGACTTATTTAACATGATGTGTTTCTGTTAATGATGCAATTTAATTTATTGATCTATTCATACTTTATGCATTGTTCATTTAAAATTATGTAGCACTAGAGGTTACTTAAAATGAAAATGGTTTCAAAAAACTATTCGGTTTATGAGATGTCTAATTTTGGTTTTTATTAACCTTAATATTCGATCTCATATGATGCAACCCTTATGGTTTGTGTGGATTTTTGATTTAGCGGGATTAAGTTCTAGCCCTTGTCGGCAGGCTTTATCAAAGGATCATAAGGTGTTCCGATTGAAAATCATATGTGAAAAGTCACAATATGTTGAATCAATTTATGTTTACATGAGTTGTGTTTAGAATAACATATGTGTTTCAGGTTTTCAACTTTTGTTAATTGGCACGCATTAGTTAAAATCGATTCAACCTTTGTCTGGTAAAGGTTGCTTTTGTTGTTGTTCTTTTGTTCTTGCGAGAGGATGACAACACACTGGGGGAGAGTTCTTATTTGAACTTGCGCTTAATGATATATCTTTCTGGGGAGAAGAGGCTGCGGAATTTGAGGTAACGAATTTGTCAGTTAATCGTTTTCCTGTTTAAGAAAAGCCTGTTTATATTGTATATATTTTGCTTTTGCTGACCAAAATTTCGGTACAATTGATATGTTCCATTATATTGTGTATGGATGTGTGTATGATTCAATTGTTCCCGGTTAAGAAAAATTGTGTCAATTTATTTGGCTTATTGTTTGGTATCTTCTTTATTGTTGGGTATCAAGTGTTTTTGCTTAACGAAATCCGGTGCAATTGCGGTGCTATAATGTTTATGTTTGTTTCAATTGCTTCCGGTTAAGAAAATAATTGTGCAAGTCAGTTTATTTGGGTTTGTATGTATTGTTTAAGGCTTAACAAAATACGGGATCATTTGTTTAGTCCAATTGATTCAGGATAAGAGAAACTAAGTTAATTCTGATCTTAGTTAGACTTAGCAAATTGGAGGATTCGGTTATTCAAGTCTAATCGAATGCCTTGACAAGAAAGACTAGTTAACTAACCTAGTGTTTGTTTTGTCTAAAGGAAAGGTCTAAGTTATTGTATGAATAATTAGAGCCTAGTGAAAGAAATAAAGTTAATTCTGATCTTTTTTTTGGTCTTGTCGAATGAACCGATTGTGTATGTGTTCGAACCGTAAACCGATTGTGTAAGTTTTTGGATAGCGGTTTAATTCTTAGAGTATTCAAAACTGGACTAGGTCCCGGGGTTTTTCTGCATTTGCGATTTCCTCGTTAACAAATTGTTGTGTCTTTTACTTTGATTTCCGCATTATAATTGTTTATTATAATAAAGTAAAATACACATATACATTAACTAACTCACTAGTCCAAAACGTGGAATTTAGGACACACTGAAACTGTCGAAAATACAGTTATAGGACTAATATCGTCTGTCCCAAAGTCTGTCCCATTTTTGGTGTACTATTTATTATATGACGGTTCGTTTTTGTCCAAAATTAACAACTGATTTCTTTTGTCTAAAATTAACTACTGAAGATGATTGTCAAAAATCTGATTCAGGTGAATCAGTTTCAGCCGAATATGATTCAGGTGAGTCCGTTTCAGCCGAGTCAGTTTCAACTAAATTTGATTCAGGTGATTCATTTTCAGTTTCAGCTGAATCTGATTCAGCCTATACCCAATTATTTTTCCTTTCTTTTTTCGTTATTGTTTTTAGATAAATAGTACATACAAACAACCAAATGAATTTTGTAAGCAAATGCAACTCATCAAATTAAAATAAACTTTGAATTCAGTTAACAACCCCAAACATCTCTAAATTTAACAACAAAAGCTACTTCATGTTCAAAACAACAATAAATAACAAAAACAATGTGATTTAACATCCAAGTGCACGAGTTACGTATTGCTTTGGCCATTCAGTTGTCTCACCAAGATCAATATCTCCAAGTGTTCCCTCTCCAACATATAGGTCCATATGTTCATCGATAATTTCATCAATAACGACTTCATAGTTCTCGTCATTTGGTGATGTACTAAAATTAACACGTCCAAGTGCAACTGCCTTCTTCCTTAAATTCCTCAAGACGCATCTAGTTGCTTGATTCTGTCCATAAGTAGTACGGAACCAAATTATTATATTGAGCGAAATTTATACAGAGAAAATATAGAAATCCAGGACACTAAAATCCAGAGAACAGTATGGATTTTTTTTGGCTGTATCAACAAAAGACAGGATGCTTTGAAAAGATGTAACTAAAAGGTCAAGTTTGTGTATCATAATATATATCATGCATATGTCATACCAACGTCAAAGTGTCACAACGGTCATTAAGATCTCTGGATCATCATACAGGCCAATGAAAGAAATCGAAAACCTGTTATGCTACTTAGTAAAACATCACCAGGAAAGAACAATTATAACAAGCATGCCAGAAAATTTCTGTTTGGAGAAACCTAAAAGAATGAAAAAAATGTGTAAAGTACCTTGTTCACATTCGCAACCTACTTATCATTTTCATCCAATAATTTATATTTTCATGTGCAGTTGAGACCAAATGGGTGTTGTACGTACAACGTGTAGACCCTAAAAAGGAAAAAATAATAATTAGTCCATCACACGAATCCAGTAAATCAGACTAAATAAAATAAAGGAGCTCCAGGAAATTAATTCTACACTATTTCAATCGTTCATTTTCCACTATTTCTATATTTCTTCTAAGAGAGACGATAAGTGAATCAGATTAACCAAGCCATATGCATAAGAGACCTCTTGCTGTTTGGAGGACCCATAGGTTCCATAATCTAGCCCTTATTTCCCATCTATGGGAACAAATATCTGAGAGACCAACTGGGCGAGCAAAGAAGTTCGCCATGCCATAAGCAGCAGCTATTATACCAGCTGTAAGAAGCTTTAGATCAAACCTGTCAAAGAAGTACTCGGCGATGACATTATCGGTTGACAACTCTACACCCATAGGGCACCCATAAAGCAGTACAAAGATCCATGTCCTGTAATTGGTTACGGCATACCAAAGTACCTAAATCAATGAAAGAGATGACAAATTTATTAGATGAAAGCTCAATCCAGTATTATTTAGATAAGGAAGATTCAAGGTTTAAACATTAAACCATATATATAGAGAGACAATAAGGGTTCGATGTGCCTAAACACCTAAGAGAGTTCCACAGAAAGTGGTCAAGAGAAAGCTACAAGATATCAGGATGGTTTCCTGGCGCACTGCACAATAAGAACACAAAGTGAAAAACAAAGTTAGCTTCTCAATTTCATTGTCAAAGTAAAACCAAATTATCATAAAGGAAACATAAGTAAAAAATAAGAATTCAAACTTATGTTGCAGTAAGTAGCAGAATTGAACGTCTTGATTCCCCCAGCTGGTCTAATGTCTTCAATACTGTAACCGAGAGGAGCTTCATAAACTAAGGATTTACTACCAAAATCTTTACAACCTTTAGCCTCCATTAGTTGGGTAATATCATTCAGTCTTTTTCCTGCAAATGAAAATGTCAAAACAAAATTCAGAACCATCCATCTCATATTGGATAATAAAACACAGTAGCAGGAACAAAACGAAGGGGAAAATTAAAAAAAAAAAAAAAAAAAAAAAGGGCTATCGATTTAATGAACTAACTACCACCAAACGATTTTTGATACAATTCTAAGACAAAAACAAAACCCTATTTCTGAATATATGCAATAAAAAATAGTTCATTTTTAGCGCTGCCTCACATAATCAGTTCCAAAACAGACAAATTTAATAATCACAGTGGACCTCAAAGTTACGTTTAATCGAAATCTAACTAAAAAAAACTCAAAAGATACAGAAAATGAACTGACCGTCAATAGACTGATACACGATACTAACTCGTTTTAGTTCTGATAAGAAACAATTTCAATAGGTTTTCTCATGTCCTTCCTTGGTGTTTTCAACATAAATTAGATCCCCAATCCATTCAATGATTTTAACCCAAACAAGCAAATTCATTCAATGATTTTAACTTAGAAACAAACAAATGACGAAAATCCAAGAAAGGAAAGACAAATTTTACCTCTAAAAGTAGACTTCAAATGTGTGTATCTCTGGATTCAAGGTGGAAGATAAATGTACAAAGAGACCTTGTTGAAAACACAACAAATTTATCCATTCGCACTCTTACTTTCTGTGAGTTGGATTCGGGATTTGATTCGATTCAAACTTTCCCAAAAAAAATGGGGTTTTGAAGAAATTAGATGCGATTGTTCTAAGATTATTTTTTTTCCAGAAGAATCGAGTGGGGAAGTTAATGAAAATTGAAACAGTTTCGTTAATGATAAATCACGAAGTAGAAGCCTTTATTCTCTCGATCCGTTTTTCAGTTTTATATGATCTAAGGGTATTAGATATGGGTGGAAATTTGGGGAGGTGGGGGGAAAATAGTTACCAGAAAAACTACAAATTTCCAGCGTTAATTAACACGCACACAATATTTGACTAATCCTAGTTGTACAATATTTAATGACAAATATAATGCGTCATTTTATCCGTGCGGGAAGTGTCCTAAAAACCTGATTTTGGACCCGCATTACTTGATAGTGATCCTATAGAGTTTGGTTAATATCGAACCTATTATCAAGTAACACCCTTCGTTGTTGTATTGTCTCGATCTTGTATTCATAGTCAACCACACAAGCTATCTTGTTGTCATATTGTCTCGATCTCGCATCCATAGACGATCACACGAAATGTGAACCGAATTGTCGTATAGTCTCGACTCTGTCCATAGACGATCACATTCGGTAGAGGACTTATAGGTTGAAATAAAAAGATTGTGGTGTATTTGGGTACCCTCGTCTTTTCACTGCGCCTTCAATTTCTAGAGTCACACACGTGAATACCAAGTCCTTTGGATCGTATTCTAAACATCAAAGGAACAATCTGTTTGGAAACCACTCTAGTCAATCTTGCTATAAGATATAGATGAGTCGTTGACAAAGGCTCTTCCGTTCAATCTAATAAACTCATTTGTCTGGTTAGATCAATCTAACTTTAACTACTGAAATAGTCAAGTATGGATTCGCACTCAATTTATATAGATCTCAAATAGAAATATAGAGAATGTCGATCTCACGCAACTAATCAATCAGATCTATCAAATATAAACTGATTCTAGTTGGATCCCATCCGATCAAGGTTTGTGCACACAATTCACAAGATACGGAAACTAATAAGAAATCTTCTTCGTCTTCAAATCTTCTTTTATTTTAAAAACCTGCACAACACCACTTGAATCTCTTGTGATCAATCACACACAGAACGGAGTTTGTTAACAATAGATTATCACAAGATGTCTTTAGATCTAACAAAAGTTCTAAAGATCTCGTCAATACTTCGATCTAGTTTGAGTGAATCTTATATCAGAAGAGAAGATTCTCAAGAATAAACAAACTAGGTGAAATCAAAGTTTCAACAACCGTTAGTCAATCAAATCAATCGAAAACTAATAACAATGTAAGTATCTAGTTTCCCACCAACGGTACTCGTAGAGCTTCTTGATCCCACAAAAGTCTTTAAACGAGTGGTCGTAAGAGATTTCACCTAATTAGGATACTTTCCTCTCCCAATAGACGGCTCCACCAGAAACAACAAGAAATGAAGTTTGCCTGGATCTTAGGATAGTTTGCTAGAAATGCAAACTTAGGTATTTATAGACCAAGGATGTTTAGACACCAAGGAATTTCCAAAACTGAAAATATTCTCAAGATATGCAATGAATGACAAATTCGGTTTTCATAATTCCAATAAATGCTTGTCCAATATTTCTGAAATCTCTCGGTAGAAAATCTCCAATTAGTAAATACACATTACTAATTTTTATTCTCTAGAGTTATGCATTAATTGCTGGTAATCAAAGCATATAAAACCAAAAACCTTAATTAAAACATTCTTAATTTATTTCGGCACAGGATCACCTTGAGTACCAAGGAATATCTTTGAACAATAAATGATAAGAGTTACTGCTCGTTTTCAAAGTATGTTGACATCTTTTCACCGTAAATCCTTATTTCATATTTACATAGATTTGCTTTCTTGGAATCGGTTATACCACACTTCCAAACAAGTTTAGAATTGGGTTGTCTGTATTCCAAGACGACTATGTGATTGTTCATACTAAATCACATACATGGGTTCAGATCGGTTCTACCAATCACTAGGATCGGTTATACCTAAATATGGTACCTACTTGTGATCGGTCACACCAATCACTAGGAACGGTTACACCAGTTACAAGGATTGGTTCCATCTATACATGGTATCTACTTGTGATCGGTCACACCAGTTACCAGGACCGGTTACATCAATTAAAAGGATCAGTTACACAACACTTATGATCGGTCACTCCAATTACTAGGATCGGTCACACCAATTACAAGGATTGATCATACCATCTCATGATGATTACTTAGGATCGGTTACACAAATTACCAGGACTGGTCATACCAAATTATAAGTCTATGCATTGTGATTAGTTATACCAAGATACATAACCTGAGTTAAGGTCGGTTCTACCATCTTACACATATTGGTCATCCAAAGATATGCAATGAATAGCCAGTCCAATAAGCCCATTGATTTCTTTTTCGATTCACGAAACAAGTTCATGAATGTACTTCCTTTAAACAAATGTTAAACATTGTTTCCTAGGATGAAATCTTCACCATAACCCATTCACATAATCATAACACTATATACACGATTATGTCGATGTCATATCTACGAAGTTGAAAAGATAAGCGTTATACTTCGTAGTCTAATTCCTTAATATTATGATCATACTATTATGATCATGTCACATCACTAGAGTATTATATACAATATGTACAGTATATACAGCTTCACAGTTATGTTTTCAATAGCACGACTTGAAAGATACGTTAGGAATGAAACAGTTCAAGCCAATATTACTAACCTCAAGAGGAAGAATGATGTCATCGTTGTAGTTCGTTACTTCTTCACATTCTTCAGGTCTTCGGAGTAATACTTGTATGTCTCAACATTCCTAGACTTTCTAGTCTAACCTAAACGAAGTTGACTCTAGTATTTAATCAAGCGACTCTAAATGAGTTTTGATACTAAATATGACAACCAAACTTTACATTCCAACGCTTGGTGAGTTCAACCGAGCTATGATCTAACATAATCGATAAATATTATATATTGCAATTATCATCAAAATAAAATTTAACTACATAAACTTTAATATCTGATAGATGATAGATATGAAGTAGTTATTGTAACATTAAAACATTAATAGTGTACTTCAAATACTATTTTTTCTTCCTCAAAAATTAAGAATAAATCCTTACAAGAAGTAAACTAAAAAAAATAAAAAATGAATTAAATCTTAGCGATCCTTTCAAGAATTCCATCACTTAAGGTTCTATCGATGTCTCTAACTCGCTTGGTAGCATATTGATTATGCTCATTAGTTAGAACAATCACTTTTTGGTCACAATTCGAACAAACTCCTTATTCTTCTTACTTTCAAAGATAATCCTCTTTTGGTTTCGAATTACGATTCTATGTTGTTCAAGTATCTTAGCTAATAACAGATGGAGATTTGTTATTTCAGCCTTTGAACCATATAAGTTTGAACTAGATCGTTTACGGTTTCTGCATACTAAGCATTTTGTTTTTTTTGACACTCATAGCCCCCTTTTCCTCGAGGGGTTGCAAGCACTTCTTGTTCTTTGATTTTATTATTCATCAAGAACAATTGTTTTATGACATCTCTTAGAGTTGCTCATCCTTGTATGTATACAAGAGAAGATTATATCTTTTATATAACTTTTCATACCCAAGAGGATGAAGTAGTTTGGAATCAAACCAAATACTTTCTTTTAAAAGTCCAAGAAGGAGTTTCTTAACATGATACGTAAATCGAAACTTCAAACCTAAAGTTCGCGAACGGTGTATACATATTCCTTGGAAGTTCATGAACTTAACCCAAAAAAATGAAGGCTATAGAACTATGTCAAATATGATAACATGGTATGCATACATGGTGTACATACCCCCAAACAGTTCATGAACTTTTTTTTCTCATATAAAGTTTAGAAACATTCCCAATAGTTAAGGTATACACACAATATGCAAGCTCAAACAGTTCGTGCACTATTTTACTATGCAATATCTCAAAGATCAATCTAATAAAAATAGTTTGTGGACAATAAATTGCTCTTCACTAAGTTTGTTAAAGAAATGTGAACTTTCATTGATTGAATCATAATTCAAGAGGTTACGCAAGACAAGCTTGAACTCGAAAAAATTTCATTGCAATATTAAATCTAATAAAATCACATGACATAGTCTCATAAGATAGAACGGTAGATATTTTGAGTAAATAGGATAAGTCAGTCTTTACACACTTTCGTTGACGAAATTCTCACAAATGTCTTCATTTGTCCTTTAGTTTTCAATCTTCGAGTGTATTCAGTAATATCTGATACTCAACTACCATGCTCTAATTCTAGTCCGAGACTTGACTTTAATAAACTAGAAATCAAAATATAGTTATTTTACATCTAACATTGACAACAAGTTTGAGATAGCAAAACTTATGAGTTCGACCGAGCGATGCTCTAACAACGCATTTAAAAAGTCTAATAAGAGTTACAAAATAATTAAAAGTTTACTTGGAAAAAAGACATGTATAAAGGATCAAAATATCTACAACGTACTAGCAAATATACCTCAAAAGAAAAAACATTATCCCTCGAACATTGCCCTCCTCGGGATTCTAATTGTAAATTCATTTATTATCTTGTCAAGATCATTACCATTCAAACAACCAATCTTTGTGATATGGTTGATGTCAAACTCTTTTCGACGCATTCTCAAAGCTCGAGAAGAAAGATACTTAATTTGTGAGGATTTTGAGATTCAAGCTAATGCTTGCATATATTTTAAGGTTAGGTTAATGATTTTGTGTTAATAAGCAGATATGATGTTATAGAGACACCACATATTTTTTCTTTTGGTAACCTAAATACAATAACCCTACATTGGAACGATGAAACTCTTGGAACTCTGTTAAACAACTTAAACTATCAGTTCTGGATGAACAATGTAACTAATCCAACCTTCATTTTATTGAAGGTTTGAATGTTTGATCAATATATGAATGAGAGGTTCTTCCTTTTTCTCAGGGATAAAAAAAAGAAGAAAAAAAAGATCTAGGTATAATTAGGCTTTTTAGGTTTTATATGTTGGAACAAAATAACATTTCCACGTCTATAGTTAGATACATGCTAAGCGTGTATTTTTTGGATATGTCATTGGGAATAATAATGTTCGTACAAGTCGTTATGATAAACATGAATTTTCCAAAAATCGGGAACCTTTAGTTGACTAATGATGAGTCGAGCATGGGTTGATCATTGGTTCAAGATTTTTCATTTTCTTTGAACAAACACTCTTTTCATGAATTGTGAATGGATGATATATTATGTCATTACAATATTGGGAGTGATTAACTAAATTCAAGATATGATACATTTTTACTTCGACTTTATTTTATAATAAAAAAAGACGTTACAAATTATATCGACAAAATCGAACCTTCAATTGAACCTTCCTTAGTAAGTTGATTCCGCATTCAACTCCCCAAAATGAAAATTGATTTAAGATTTCTATATACTGGTAGATGTCTCTGTATTGTAGTGGTAAAATCACTAAGTTACGATATTGGTGACCTAACTCGGAAACTCGTCAGCAATGATTTTTTTATCGTAGATCAATAGAGAAAGAAGAACAAAAAAAAAAAATTTGTGTTCACAAGGCAAAAGCCTTTTGAAGGAGGCCAGGCCCAACCTAATATGAGTCGCTATGGTGGTGACAACCGGCAGGAGTTGAAGACTCGCCTTAATCTCAAAGCAGGTGCTGTTAACAAATATCGCCACACTGTCATTTAATCAGGACACCCATAAATTTGAATCTGAAAAGAAAATAATAATACCGCTCCTCTCACTCTTTAAAAGAGAAAACCTAACGTTCATCTTCGCCCCTGATACCCCTCTCTCTTCATAGGAAATCTCAGCAGAAAAGAGAAATCGAGAAATGGCGACCAACATTGGAATGATGGATCCTGCATATTTCGTCGGTAGAACAGAGATACTATCGTGGATTAACTCCACTCTCCATCTAAATATCGCCAAAGTTGAAGAGGTGAAACCCTAAGCTTTTCATTTTTTTGGTTTTTTTTGTTTTGGTTTTTTAATTGATTTGTAGAAGTAATTAGGATTTAGATTCTGATTTCCGGTATTATTTAATCACCACACAGGCTGCATCAGGAGCGATTCAATGTCAATTAATGGATGCTGTTCATCCTGGTATGGTACCAATGTATAGGGTTAATTTCGATGCTAAAAGTGAATATGATATGATTCAGAACTACAAAGTTCTTCAAGATGTCTTCAATAAACTTAAGATTACCAAGGTTTGTGTCCTTGTCCCCGTAATTTTTTGGTTGCCCTAGCTTCTCTATCTTAATGGCATAACTTATTTATAGATCTGAGTTTTGTTTACAATTTTATAGAAAATTTTCTAGAGAATATTAATCGTTTAGGGTTTTTTCATAAAGATGACAAGAATTTAGGGTTTCTTCTTAAGGTTTTACTTTTGTGGTTTTGTAGCATATTGAGGTCAGTAAGCTTGTTAAAGGAAGGCCTCTTGATAATCTCGAGTTTATGCAGTGGATGAAGAGATACTGTGACTCCATTAATGGTGGTCAGATGAACAGGCAATTTCATTTCCCCCTTTTCCTTTTCTTACTGGTCATGTTTTTTTATTGGTCCTGTGTTATTTAGAATAAGTTAATTTGTTTATCTGTATGCCTTGAAGTTTATCTTTTCATTTTGCACAATTAGTTGACCTGAATATCTAGGGGGTTCTCTAATTTGTGAAGCGCAGTTACTGAGTAAAACCACAAGTAGATCGTCCTAAACTCTACCTTCATCAGAGATAATTTGGTTCGACCAAAACAATTTCTAGTTCTCGAATTTTGTCTTACTCTGTAGTTATGCACACTAATAGGCCGCCGAAGTTTGTATGCTCTTTCATATTTGTATATATGTGAATGCATCATAGAGAAACTTTTCCTTGGTTGCTCTATTTGTAACAGTTATTCTCGTATGATTCGTTATGATTACAACCTAATTGGTTAAATTACGAACTGTTAGTCATTTCACAGTTTCTCATGTACTTTTTTTTTTGGATTTGAACTTCAGTTACAATCCTTTGGAAAGAAGAGAGGCTTCTAAGGGAGGAAAGGATCCCAAGCGAACTTCATCCAATCAAGCTCCAGTAAAGTCTTCAACTGGTGGTTCGAGAACCCAGCCTTCGCAGAACAACCGCCGAACCGAGTCATCTTCTTCACACCCGCTAAATCCATCAACTAAACCCACAAGACCTGCTTCCAGCGGAGGACCTGCTCCCAGTGTAGAACCTGCTTATGAAAAACAGGTAACTGCAAGTAAAATGCTATTGCGTACTGTTTTTTCCTAAGAGTTTTTAACTAGGGTAGCTTAACAATTTCACTAAAAAAATGCAGATTACTGAGCTAAAGCTGTCGGTTGATACCCTTGAGAAAGAGAGAGATTTCTACTTCGCAAAGTTGAGGGATATCGAAATCTTGTGCCAAACTCCTGAGATAGAAAGCTTAGCTGTATGTTCATCTTCATCTGTCTTTGGAATTTGTTATGTTTATGTACTAACAAATAGATAATGATGGTTGGCTTTGTTAACTCATCTGTTTGTTTTTTCCTTTATTTTTGTAGGTTGTTGGTGCAATACACAAAATACTGTATGCTACAGATGACAATGCATCACTGCTCGAAGAAGCCCAAGCTATGATAACGCAAAAGTACCAGAATCCATCTGTGGTCGAAGAAGAAAAGGAAGAAGTAGAAGCAGACCAATTACCCAAGTTGGAAAGCCAAAAGAGAAAGAACATCTTGAATATTGAGGTTAATGTTGCTGCAGATTCAACATTGTCACCAAAGAGAAGAATCTCTGATGCCTCTGATGTCCATAGCAGTGGATCTCCACTGGTTAGTTGCTGATAAAAATTTCACATGGTTTGAAAATTTTGTTATAACATGATCGTAAAATCTGTGTCTGAATGAGTTGAGACCTAAGAACTGCATAATAATAGAATTGGTGTTTCTTTACTCCCTGCGGGGAGAAATGACTTCTTTTCAGGATGATTAGTTAATGTTAGGGAAACAAATGCACTACTACCAAGTCACTGGGGGGTATAGTTTTCTTTTGCATTGTTTGGAAACTGATTGGGCTTCTTTGAACATCATCTTGTTGATCTTGAGAATGCCCTATTCTACAGATGTGTTCAACTTTTATATGGATTTTCATTCGGTTTAGTTGATGTTGTTTAACATCTTCCATCACTATTTTTTCGAATGTCAATTATGTAATGCTCCTCGAGAAATATATTGTCTACACCAGTTTCTGCTTTTCTGGTGAATCTTGGGAGGAAGGAATGGTGACAGGCAGGGCTTTGGCCGAGTCCTTTTTTTTTTTTTTTTTTTTTTTTTTTTTTTTTTTTAATATTATACTTTGGTTCTCCAATGACGCGTAACACTAGAAAGAGTGGTTCTCAACTTCAAGGATTAGGCATAGATTTGACTGTTCGACTCTTCTTAGATATGTCTAGTTACTACTTACTAATCGCGATCAGAGAGGAAATAATAATTTAGCTGTAAATTTACGTCTTCTTTTATGAAAATGATATAAATTTCCTTTCAAAGCTCCCAAATATAAAAAGCAATACTCCTATTGAACTACTAATTCATCGGTCGGCTAACATAGAGAATGGAGGAACAGTTTAATTCTCAGGAAAATGAAGAGAATAGAATTACGAAGATCAACAAACAGATCTTCATCTTATCGGGCCAAAGCAACATGGCGGGACGAGGAGGAGTGGATTCCCACAGAAAATTTGACGGAATTCTCCCACCAGAATGTCAAACCGATCCTAAAATCTTGAGATTAGATGCCCACCTGAGATGGGTTGAAGCTCATGAACCTCTCCATGCCGATATCGACAACAAGAAAGCTTGTGGAATTGGACCGGGCATGCCATTTACCAAAGCGGTCCGATCCCAGGATCCTAGTATTGATGTGGTGGGTTTGGTTCCTTGTGCTGTTGGTGGAACCGCCATTAAAGAGTGGGAGAAAGGTGCTCATCCATATGAAAACATGGTGAAGAGAGCTAAAGCATCGACCAGATGCGGTGGGGAGATCAAAGCCATTCTTTGGTATCAAGGTGAGAGTGATACATCGACTCAACACGATGCTGATACATATAAGGCCAATATGGAGAGATTCATCCACAACGTCCGCTCCGATCTTTGTTTACCTACTCTTCCAATTATTCAGGTTAGTCTGTTTTCTGTTCTTATGATTTTGTTGATCGAGTCAATGATCCATACAGTACAATGAGTTGACTCACTGGATCGCTGTATTGATGATCGCAGGTTGCAATAATATCAGGGGATCCATGGATAGAGAAAGTGAGAGAATCGCAAATGGGAATCGACATGCCAAATGTCGTTTGTGTGGATGCTAAAGGGTTGGAATTGAAAGAAGATAACCTCCATCTCACGACCGAGGCCCAAGTGAAACTTGGGAACATGTTGGCTGATGCTTATCTCAAGAATTTTGTATCACCACCTCCTTGTTGAATTCTCAAATTTTGTATCCATGGTGGTACCAAATTTCTGTCACATTTGTTTTATGAGTTGTTTTTTAAACATTGTGTTCTCGAATAAGTAAAAGCATTGTCGTGGATGCATAATGTATATTGTTTTTGTTCACGTTGTATGTTTTGCTACATTTTGGTGATGATTGATCCTAGAGAGTGTCAAGAGGTATGCACACTTCTATATTCAGCTTAATGGTCCCTAATACATGTGCCCGATGCCTCCATTAACTCGTTCAATCCACTTGCTAAATCCTAATGCTTCTCGGATACTAAATTAATTGTCAACTGGGTTTAATGGGACAAACCAGAAATTCAACGTTGATCTGGGTTTTCATTTCTAAAGAATCTCAACGAATGAAGGACAAAAATCTTTTATGTTAGCCGAGATTTGCGCTTACTAAATTTAGTATTACTTTTAGGAAACTATTGATGCAAAGTCGCCACTTGCTCATATCACTGTTCGGTGGTGGTGTTTGGCCTTTGAAAACACTCATGTTGAAAATTTTGCGGTCCGGGGGTCTTCTTCCGTCCTCTAAAGAACTTGATGACATCGCCTCTTAAAAAGATGATCCCGGGAGAAACTTTTCCTGATGATTTAAGTCGACAGCCACGCGGCCCACGCGAGTTAGGTTCCACTCAAGGATATTATAGTTTTAGCAGAGTCATAAAATACACCCGTCCACGTGCGTACCTACGTAAGTGACTCAGTGTGTCATATTAACTTGTCCTTTCGTTAAACATGGAAGGTAGTTTTGTCAAATACCTGAGAAACAGACATATTAGCTAGCCCATAGGATTTAGCCTTATAATTGTGACGGGTTTGACAGAGTACCCTGCTTACATTTTATTTTCATTTCACTGGATGTTAGTCATGGAGCGCAGTAGTAAACAACCCAACGAAATGAAGAAAGGGAAGGGTTAAGATACGAGAGTCACCTACCGCACACAGACTTTGCAGCCAACAACTCCACAGGTCCCGCCATCATAGTGCATCCCACGCATTGAAAATGAAGGCAAAACAAAGATCTTGTATAAATCTTTACGATTTCATTACTTCGGGCGTAGTCTCTTTTTCTACGAGACATAGAGAACGGTTCTATGGTTGAAAAATTCCATCTTCCATCTGCCATGTCATTTCCGAATTTGGTATCCTTCATGGAAGTTGAAGTCTTATGACGGAATCATAGAAAAGCTAAAAAGAATTGCTTTTAATCCTAAAAATAATAACGTTTGACTTGGTCAATGGTATTTGATTAAAATATTTGCATGGTTAAAATCAAGAGTGACTTTTCTGCATTTGACTTATGCTTTTACGCTATTCTGAGTAGCTTTTTTCGTCTTTTATAACGCTATTTTGAATAGCGTTTTCTTTAGATTCCACACATCATTCCACAAAATCATGGACACATGGCTTGGAAAAAAATGTGTATGGCACCTACTGGAATCCATTAGACTTTTTTTTTTTTTCCTGATACGCGAAAGCCGGACCCAGGGCCCTACCTTAACCCAACCAGTTGGACTGGCCCCACTGCCAGACCCAACACCGCTAAACCCACTATACAACTAATCTATTACAAACCTTTACGGCGGCGGGGATTGAACCCCTGACTTCCTCCTTACTGGAGTTGATGGGATACCACTGAGCTATGCTCTTGGACCCGAATCCAATAGACTTGACACTCCACACTTTTTCCAAGCTTGGAATAGGTTGGATTCCACTATAAGACTTGCTTTTAAAGCTAATTTAAACGTAACATTGTATTATTTTATTTTATTAATAATGAGATGCAGTTCTGCCAATAGATACCGTTGGTACCTTTCGAAGATGTCTATTGGTGATGAATAAGCATCTCAAAGAGATGCAAACTCCTTATAAATAATGATATATTTAACAGCATCATCAGAAACCTTAAAGTGGTGTGTCCTTGACCCGCTCAAGGAAGTGCAATCTTTGAATTTGATTACAGTATTAGGGTTTCAATGAATCCTGAAGACACAATTCGTTGACCTGTTGTACTCGCCAATTATTTGGGAAAGATCGAATTATTGTAAAGAATCAAAAGATCCTTGAAGTCAGAGTATAACATTTTCTTTTACTCAAAAATGGAAAATTTTATTAGAGAAGCTAATGATACACGGAAAATGTGAACTAGGAGCAAAAATAAAAAGAAAACACAAAACGAAACAAGCTGAGAAAGCTAAAAAATAAGAAACTCGAAGGATTTAGTAGCACAACATTACAAATATAACTGCTTTCCAGTTTGTAATCACCAAATCTAGAAAACTACCATCATTTTTTTTTGTTGAAATTTTAAGCTCAATATAAATCAGAATCTGAATATCATCAATATGGTATGTCGAGGTTCCTGTAGTTTCCTTAAAAAAAGTCTTATGTCTCTCTCTATCCAAATAGTCCACCATACAACAAAGGAATAAGCAACACTCTTTTATTTTCCTGAAATCCCTTTTTCTTTCTCCAACCCCATAGGCTACTCTTAACAAAATCATAAAAGACCCATTTATAACCGAAACAATCCAGAAAGAAGTCCAAAATATGTCTTGTTGTTTGACGGCGAAGAAATGAATGAGGGTTGGATTCAACACCATCTTGCATATAATGCAGTCATTAACCAATATAGTATTCTTTAGAGAGTCTATAGTTGGAGCCGCTTGGTAACATAAAGTCCAAGAAAATAAAATAAATCTCGTGGGCACTTTGTGGTTCCATAACGTTTTGTGGAGAAAAGAAATAAAAAACCCTCTTCTAGTTGTAAGTAACACTTGAAACAGAAAAGGGTTTACCTGCCTATCTAATGCAATCATCACCAAACTCATTCAGCTGAACCCCTTGCAACACTTTTAGAAAAGATCTGGACAAGTAACATGTAAAGTTTTCTCATTATGCCACATATCCTTCAATATTAACTTGTAAAATAAAATTATACATTACCAAATCTTTAAATCTTATGATACCAACCCATAAATTCTTGTCAGTAGAATTACTAGTAAAGTCAGGGAAAAAAACCATTTCACTACCATCAAGTTTTTGTTGGGATCTCCATAACGCTTTTTCCTCTATATTTCCAAATCCACTTCGAATGAAGAGCTTTATTAACCAATCACATCTTTCTCAGCCCAACACCTCTTATGTTTTTAAGCAAACACACTTTGCTCCACCTGACCCAACTTTTCTTCTTAGAAGTATTGGAAGAACCTAATATTAGATGTTGCATTAATCTCTCCATTTGTTTTCTCCACAAAAAAAGTGAGTTGAAAAAGAGAAAGATAGTAAATAGACAAGCTAGCAAAAACATGCTTTATTAACATAACCAACCCCTTTTGGAAGATATTTCCTCTACCAAGTGCTAAGTCTATCCTGAAAATTTTAAAGGATAGTATCTAAAACTCCGATAACCTTTTATTTGCTGCCTAAAGGGATCCTTAGGTAATCCACCTCTAAACAACCAAAAGGAGCAGCACAAGCCACTGCATTTAGAGATAATCCCACTGTTACAACTGCACTATTCTTGAAGTTCACTTTGAGCCCAAAAACAAGTTCAAAAAGAATAATATTTTTAAGATTAGCAATCTGATCAATAATGTCATTAATCTGCAAATTGTAGATGCTTAATAGTAGTTCCAACATAAAAGGCTTAAAACCAGTGATAAGACCCAATGAAGCAGCTTCTTTGATCATTAAGTAAAGAACTTCCACCACCATGATTAACAAAAAAGGAGAAATTGTGTCCCCTTCCTAACCCCTTTACCTCTTCTAAATAACTTAGAAGCATGTCCATTTGACAACCATTGAAAACTTCACCGTAGACAAGCACCATGCATCTAATCCAGTTCCTCAAAACATTTCCGAAACCCAATATATACATCACATAATCCAAATAGTTCCAATTAATATTATCAAAGTCTTTTCCTAAGTTAACCTTCACCATCAAGCCATGAACATTTGATCTTTCTCTTGAATCTATTAATTCAGACGTTATGAGAATTCCGTCAGTAATATGCCTTTCATCCACAAATGCACCCTGAAACTCAGAATAATAGAAGGCAAAACCATTTTCAATTCCCAACTAGTAACTTTGACACCACCAATAAGGCTAATGGGTCTAAAGTTGCCCATGACAAAAACTCCATCACGCTTTAGTATTAAAATAATGCAGGTGCAGTTCAACATCCAGTCTAAATTACCATGCAATTCAAATTCCTTTATGGCAGCTAATAGTTCCGGTTTGATAATTTCTCATGCGCTCTTGAAAAACCCCATGATGAACCGAGAGATTTATTATTTCCAAATCCCCAAATTACCTTCTTCACTTCCTCTTCCTCAATAGGCCTTTCTAACAATATATACTTTGCCGAGTACTAAGATCAGACATCCCGTTAGAGAAACATCAATTTTTTTGCATGTTTTTTCATTTAGTTTAACCCACTTTTCCAACAACACGTAGTTTCTTTTGAAGAATTTTTTTTCTCTCATCGAAATAATCTATGGAGCATCTTTACAATAAGC
Source organism: Papaver atlanticum (assembly GCA_023531105.1). Classification (NCBI taxonomy): domain Eukaryota; kingdom Viridiplantae; phylum Streptophyta; class Magnoliopsida; order Ranunculales; family Papaveraceae; genus Papaver; species Papaver atlanticum. The sequence goes on along the minus strand of JAJJMB010009125.1, from coordinate 4,183,136 downwards.
AACAATTTATGAAAAACAAATCCAAAGAAATCCAACTTGATTAAATCACAGATTCACAGGAGTCTTCATCAATTTTCATGAGTTTTTAAGTTAACAACAAACCAAACACTGCCTCCACGTTGTGTATCCGATCTCAAGTCACATATAGAGATATAAAGTGCTTGACGCGATTCTACACACGAATAAGAAAACACTTTGATAATCCTTGTCAGGAGCGAAGCCAGCCCATTGCAGGGATGCACCCTCATTGAACTAACTCCATAGCCTAATTTTGTTTCTTTACAACAATTTTTTTTTATTTTTGCACTCCAAACAAATTTTTTGCACCCAGCGTAGAATTTTTTTGGCTTCCCCTGATCCTCGCGCCACTACAAACAATTACATTGCTTAATTTGGCTCCATTTTCAACGAAAACATGAACATACACGTAAAATATGGGACATAATATCTCACCTGCCAAATGTAACCTCTCCACCAAATCCGGTTTCGTACTTACGTTGATACTCGTTTTGGTGGGATTTAATTCTGGGAAAACCTAAAATGAATTCCGCTGAATGGATCTGACTCATGTATGGCCCAGGTTCATCTATCACCGTACCATTTTACCACTGAATCGTAAAACAGAATTCTGACTCCTCCAATCCCGACTCATTATAAAACCAAATATACTCGAAAGGGATTCCAGATCTCATTGCCTTCTATCATCTTCCCCACTCTGCCTCTCTCTCTCTAAAAAAATTTCAGAGAGAAAGAAACTCCACCATGGCGGCTACTTCAATATCAAGTCTATTATCAACACCAAATCTAAAGAAAAACCCATCACTCTCATGGAAGGTATCTACCCCATCAGCTTTTACATCTTTTCTTCCACAACAAAGAACAAGAAAGTTAGAAAAAATGTTTGTTGTAATGGCTATGGATGCAAAACCAACAGTTCTTGTTGCTGAAAAGTTAGGTGCAGCAGGGCTTGAACTATTGAAAGATTTTGCTAATGTTGATTGTTCATATAACTTGACTCAAGAAGAACTTTGTACTAAGATATCTCTTTGTGATGCCCTAATTGTTCGTAGTGGTACTAAAGTTAGTCGTGAAGTTTTTGAATCGTCTGGTGGTAGATTAAAGGTTGTTGGAAGAGCTGGTGTAGGTATTGATAATGTTGATTTATCTGCTGCTACTGAACATGGTTGTTTAGTTGTTAACGCACCTACTGCTAATACTGTTGCGGCTGCTGAACATGGTATCGCTCTTCTTACATCCATGGCTAGGAATGTTGCTCAAGCTGATGCTTCTGTTAAAGCAGGTATACTTTTGAATTTTTTTGGCATTTTTTCAAACAGATTGTGTACCTACCTTTTATTCTACGAATCTTGTCTTTTAAAACCCTTCTTTTAAGAAGCTTGGCCCTATGTGTTTTTCTAAAAAAATCATTTGATTTGATCTTTAAAATAAAAAAGATGAATTAGTGAACATTGAATCGAATAGTAAAGGCTGGTTTCCAGAGCTGTCTGTGTTTGATTTTCCGTGGATTTAAAGTTTGTAAGACGACTAATAAGTATTATGTACTGTCTTTATCTAAATTAAAAATGTGGGCCTAATTTTCCCCTGTGGTTTAATCTCCGTATGGAGTTGGAAATGAATGCGATTAGTTATCAGATCATGCAATCTATGCTGTTCTAGGCCCTATGCATTGGCATATTCCACTTTGCTTAGGCCCACCTAAGAGGTGCTCCAAACATTGATCTAGACCAGTTGCGTTACTCATGTGACATTACTAATTTTTCCCACACATATATGCATATTATCTACTCATTTGGTAGCACATTTGCTTCCATTGAGTTGATATGGTGTGTAAATTTAACTTATTAAAGTTTGTTGTATTTTGGAACACCATCAAAGCAGTTTGTAGAGTATCATTCATATGTTTACTTATTTCATGTCATTGTGGAAACCAGGGAAGTGGCTAAGGAACAAGTATGTTGGGGTGTCACTTGTTGGGAAAACACTTGCTGTGATGGGATTTGGGAAGGTTGGTTCAGAAGTTGCGCGTCGTGCCAAGGGTCTTGGTATGCATGTGATTGCTCACGATCCATATGCCCCTGCTGACCGTGCTCGTGCAGTAGGTGTAGACTTGGTTTCTTTTGATGAAGCCCTAGCAACTGCAGATTTCATCTCCCTGCACATGCCTCTTACCCCTGCTACATCTAAGGTCCTGAATGACGAAACTTTTGCAAAAATGAAGAAAGGAGTTCGAATCGTAAATGTTGCCCGTGGTGGTGTTATTGATGAAGAAGCTCTTGTCAGGGCACTCAATGCTGGAATTGTTGCACAGGTTATTCTCAACCATTCACCTGGCACGTAATTCCCAAATTACACTACTGTAAAGGAACAATAACTAATATCTTTATTTTTGCTGAGTCAGGCAGCACTTGATGTCTTCACCGTCGAGCCACCTTCAAAAGACAGCCCACTGATACAACATGAAAATGTAACCGCAACTCCACATCTTGGAGCCAGCACCATGGAAGCCCAAGTACGTATACAACAAGAAGTGACATTGTCAATGCTCATTTTTACACTCACCTATTTTCTAGTGCGTTGTTTAAACTGCTTAAACCTATTCTGCAGGAAGGTGTGGCCATTGAAATTGTTGAAGCTGTAGTTGGAGCTTTGAAAGGAGAACTTGCCGCCACTGCAGTCAATGCTCCCATGGTTCCTGCTGAGGTAACTTTGCTTACTACTGATGGGGCCTTTCTTCGGACCCTTGATTTTATTGCAGTTATTCTCTTAAAGCGCATATTGACCTTGATAAAATCCTCAGCAGTAACTTTCCTGTAGCTACAATTCTGCTTCCACTCCTGGTATAGCTAATTTCCTCTTTGCAAGTACCTAAGATCCAAATCAAGGAGACTTGCTAAGTTGTTTAACAACCTTTTCGGATACCATTCCTTATAATCTTGAAACATAATCATTGGTTGGTTGAACCCGTGTCGTGAAGAATTATGATAAGTGTGGCAGAACACCTCTTTGGATCACTTAATATGATATTTATTATCTATGCTGAGGTCTTCAACTTGGACCCAGTAGTTCTGCTGTCATATTTATGTATATTTAGTTGTTTACCATTTTTTCAGAAGAAAACTGTTTGTCTCACAATTGTGCCATGAACAACAGGTTCTTTCAGAGCTTGCACCATATGTTGTGCTGGCAGAGAAGCTTGGCCGACTCGCTGTGCAGTTGGTTGCAGGTGGAAGTGGTGTTAAATCAGTGAAGGTGACCTATGCCTCTGCCAGAGCTCCTGATGATCTAGACACTAGACTACTTCGTGCCATGATCATCAAGGGAGTGATTGAGCCTATCTCCAGTGTGTTTGTGAATTTAGTGAATGCTGATTTCACCGCTAAACAGAGAGGCCTGAGAATTACAGAAGAGCGAATCCTGCTTGATGGTTCACCTGAAAATCCACTCGAATACATCCAGGTTCAGATTGCCAACGTGGAGTCGAAATTTGCCAGTGCCATGTCAGATAGTGGAGAAATTAAAGTTGAAGGAATGGTGAAAGATGGGATACCACATTTCACCAAGGTGGGATCATTCGAAGTCGATGTGAGTATGGAAGGAAGTCTTATACTTTGCAGGCAAGTTGATCAACCAGGTATGATTGGAACTGTTGGGAGCATCCTTGGGGATTCAAACGTCAATGTCAGTTTCATGAGTGTTGGTCGGGTTGCACCCCGAAAACATGCTGTGATGGCTATTGGTGTTGATGATCAACCTAGCAAGGAAACCCTAAAGAAAATCGGCGACATCCCAGCTATTGAAGAATTTGTTTACCTCAAGTTATAGATGGTTTGAATAGGTTTGGATTTTTGCAGTGTTGTCATTTGGTTTATGATTAATTGCTCAATTTTGGAGTTGTTTTAAAAAATGTTCAAGATAAAGTAGTGTTGTGGAGTAGTAGCAGTAGTGTTTTGAAGTAGATAAAGTACTAGCTTTCAAGTAAAGAGTTGGGATCAAGTTTTTATAGCACTGCCATCAAATAAAGATTAATATGATCCATACAATTATGTTTGAACACTTGCGCATTCGCTCTTCATTAATCATTTGCCATAGGAGAATGATTTTTTTTTTTTTTTTTTTTTTTGCTTCCACCTTGCTACTCTACAATTATCTCGTTCTAATGTGTTATGAGGATTCTGGTGATCTCTATCAAAACCAATATTTCTACTTTCTACTCTACTTTCTACCAACTGAAAACCAAAACTCAGCTGTACCATCGGTGTGAAGTGAGTGTAAGACTTGATGAAGCAAGATATTTACCAAAATATCAAAGGCTAGAAGTAAGAACCATTAACCAATGTGGGAGAAGGAGATAACGACACGTTTGCATTAAACAATTAGTCGTTTGGTATTAGATAGGAATTCAGAGGTGTGTTCGCATTTGCTGAATTCTCTTTCTTCACCAACAATGGCACAAGCTCAGGTCGTGTCACCCTCTCTCTACTGTAATTCTCTAACCCTCTGTCTTCGGTTTTGCAATTTGAGATTTCCTCCTGGTCCTTAAATTATCTTTTGCAGATGTTAATGCTTTGAAATCGACAACCCAAACACGAGCTGCTGTTACACGAATTCCATTATCCAGTTTAGCAAGCGGTGCGGGTTCTTTCACCCAAGGATGCGCTCCTCTTTGTAAGTATTCTTGATAACCTTCTTCTAATTTCTCCATTTTCTGCTCCCACCATTACAGTGATTTTTCAAGCTCTTCAGTCTTTACTGAATTGCCAATCTGGTAAATAGATTGTTACTTATTCTAGGGCACTATCCGAAGCTTTTTAAATTGTTGCTAAGCGGATAAATGATGAAATTATGTAGTGAAGAGCATTGTTGATGGATATAATTTGCCCTTTGTCATATCAATTTGCTTGCTTGGGTCAGTGGATTCAGTTCAGACTGAAATTTTAATATCTAAACTTTGCTGTGCTTAAAAATTTGAATGTGCTAATCACTTAAATTGCAAAAAAAATTACTTGGTTTGTCAAGAGCAATGTGGATGTTATACTTGATTGTAATGTGCATTGACCCTTTAAAATGTAATGCATCAGAAACCTTTAACCAATTCTTACACAGTTGAAGAGTCAAGATCACTGGCAGTCTATCTGGGTATGATAAGAGTGTGACGTGCTTCTAGCTATCATAGCAAATAAGATTTTTTTTGCGGATCCCATCCTGGGACGATGAACATAGTACTGTGTTTCTTTTTCCTATCTGAAGCGATACTTCCATTTAACGTTGGAGAGGATTTATAATTTTTCTGTTCAGTAAAGTAGTCTTGTTCACTGTTTTCTGTTTACTACAGGTTCATGTTTCGGATACTTGAGCAGTTTTGCTAGTTAGTAATTAACAATTTAACAGGCAAATGGTATGATTTTGTTTTTTTCCAGTGGTATGGAAGGTTTCTTGTCAAAGGAAGCCTGAATTAAGATCAAAATCAGTTTCTATTAGAAGTGAGCAAAGTGCAAAAGATGACAATGGTTTGGCTGTATGGCTTGGACGGTTTGCAATGATTGGATTTGCAGTTGCTCTCACAGTCGAAATATCAACAGGCAAAGGTCTTTTAGAGGTATTAAGGAACTTCATCAGTTGTTATTTTTAAGTTATTACTGTGCAAAGTTTAGCACTATTTCGTATGATAGTTGATTTTTATTTGTAAGAGTGGATAGATTTTGGTGATTGGGTTTCTTTTGACAAGAATGTTTTCATTTTGGAGGAATGCTGTTTGATCATAAGAAACCATTTAAATCGATTGTGCAGAATTTTGGACTTCTAACACCATTACCGACAGTAGCATTGGGGGTTACCGCTTTGGTGGGAGTTCTAACAGCAATATTTATTTTTCAATCTGCCTCTAGTGATTGATTAATGTGAGGTTCTTCCGTATGATAGGGAGTACTTGTTAAGAGTAAATACTTGTAAGTTGTTTCCATGTTTTTTATTTTTGTTTTGAAGCATATTTCCATGTTTTCTTATTCATGTATTGATTTTGGGTGTGAAAATAGAACCTTCATCACCTAAAAACATATCTCAGGAAAAGGTGCATCTGTCTCACTGTGTTTTAATGAAAGACAATCTTGTTGTCAGCGTTCCAACTTTGTTAATTTATGACTTATCATGTCTTCGTATTCCGTACCATATATAGGCGGAATATTCAAAATCTCTTAGATTAAGAAACTTTTTTGATTTTATAAATTTCTATGTTTTTTCCTATTTTACCCTTAATTATATTCCTATTTATAGAGACATACACTCAAATTGTGATGATTCCCAAACAAATAAATAGGGATAGTAGAAGTAAAAAATCGTTTTGAAATTTGGACTCCGCCTATATAGTGGTATAGGGAAAAATGAAAATGCCGCCTATATAATAGGTACGGAGGGAGTAACTTATTGTCAAAATTACTCAATTTTATGCGTTTTATTTCTAGCCAAAAAACACTCATAAACCACTCTCGCATAGCAATTTACATAGCATGCATGAGTATGATATGAATTTGCAGTGTATTTTAAAGCAAACACTAGAATGATGAAACTCTAGCTCAACCAGGAAAACCAGGGTATCGTGCGCGAGGCAGATTTCATTCCTGTGAACTCCAGTATGGTAAAGTGATTTACTTTAATTTTAAGGAATAGCAACATCTATTAATTGATAATCGTATACAAGAATGGAAGGAGAACTGAAAAAGAGGAAACCATTGTAGTCTCCCATAAAAAGAAGTAACGAGTACAAAACATGGTAGTCTAATAAGAAATGATCATGCATGAAATTGTTTAGATCCGTGTCACCCAGAAAGCAAAGCAATCGCCAATCGCTCATCATATCTTAATTCTCTACAGATGTCTGCCTTCGTTAACTTTCCCTGTGGAACTATACTTTCAAACTGTTCAACCGTGCAGTTAATATCTACAGAACATCCTTTTGATGTACTTGTGAAGTCTTCCCCATGTGTCTCTAGTAGTTTCCTAACCAATGGAAACGAAAGATAAAACAATGAGAGCTCATATATGTTTCTTTCTGCTCCCACATACACAAGAAACGAACCGTTCATGATATTATTCATACCTATTGACGGCGTTGTTGATGATGATGTGATAAGAACTGAGTACTATCACGGCTAGCAGAAACAATTGTGTGCACTGAACAAGACAATGAACCAAATAACTGTAATTTGTATATCAAAGACCTGACAACCTCTTTAAATAGACAAAGATCATACACGAATCCTTATAGAACTCTTAAACCTATTCCCTATGTAATTAGACTTTTGAGTAGGAAAACCTCTTACTAAAAAGAGTTCCAAAACCTCTCACGAATCCTAGATAACCAAATATACTGAAAGTAAACCACTATATTTCTGATTCCCTGCTGTTACAGGTATTCCTATTCCTGCCAAGAAGGGTTTATGCAGTAGTGTTGCAACCTTCTATTGCCTGGATAGACTTGGATTCTACCATGATGTTTTGTTTTCTCCAGTTGATCTTCATCTCTGATGTTTATGATGACTTTTACTTATTCATCTTTTCGTCCTTAGAATTTGTGAAGCACGTCTCACTACCTTGAAATTTCCACACATATTCTAGTAGCTAACATTTTTAGGGGTGACTCCAAAAGAATTAGGGGCGACACAAAAAGACAAAAAAGGTCACCCAAACGTAAAATGTAGCCATCCCTTATCTCCTGTTTTTTTAATGGCCAAACTACCCTTTACAATCGGTAGATAACTTTACAATCGGGAAGTTAATCCACAATCGGAAGTCAATTTAGTTTATATACCTTCCGAATATAAAGTATCCCCAAAATAAAATCCTATATCTTTTGAATTTTGATTATCCTATAATCGGTAGTAAATAAAGTTATCTTGACTCCCGATTAAAGTAGACCTTTAGCTAAAATGCTACCATAATCGGTAGAATTTAGGTTATTTAACTCCCGAATATAGAGCAGCCCCAAAATGAGATTTTGCGAAAATTCTCTATCTTTTGAATTTTGTTTATCCTATAATCAGTAGTAAATAAAGTTATCTCGACTCCCGATTAAAGTAGATCTTTGGCAAAAATGCTACCATAATCGGTAGTGAATTTAGGTTATTTAACTCCGAATATAGAGTAGCCCCAAAATGAGATTTTGCAAAAATTCTCAATTTTTTGAATTTTGGTTGAGCCTATAATCGGTAGTAAATGAAGTTATCCTGACTTCCGATTATTCATTGGCTCTCTTTGCAAATATCCTACCATAATCGGTAGTCAAGATAGTTCATATAACTACCGAATATAGAGTAGCCCCAAAATGTGAGATTTTGCAAAAATCCTCTATTTTTTTAATTTGGTTGAGCCTATAATCGGTAGTTAAAATAGTTCATATAACTACCGAATATAGAGTTGCCCCAAAAATGAGATTTTACAATCTGTAGATAAAAAAACAACTAAACTACCGATTATGAAGGGACATATAAATATTTTCAACCTATTTTGTCTTATTATGTTGCCCATAATTCTTTCAGGGTCGCACCTAAAGACACCAAGTTCTAGTAATGCCAATGAGAATATACTATTAGGAATTTGAAGGTATGGAATAAAAAGAAAAAGTAGGTGAACTTGAGGGAATTTTTTTTTATAGATATGGAGTGAATTTATGTTGCAATTGGAATCCCTTTAGGGGTGTTTAGATTGGTTTTCAAAGATTTAACAACGACCATAATGGCTACATGCGACGTGCACTCTACTTACTCATATGTTGACATGGATGGTGGCTTGGTGCTCATCACAAAGCCTAAATTTTCTATACTAATGAAGTAGAATTACACGGTTACTATTATTACAAGATATCAAAAGCCTTCTCAATTGCTTTGATGACAAGATCAGCTACATCCTGACCAAACAATCTTGGTAAACTAGAAGCAAGATCCATCTCAACTGTCTTTTTCTTAATCAAAACATCTCTTTGCTTCAATTCAACCTTTTCCGATTCATCTACTCCTCTCTCTATACGAACACACTGATTCAACCAAACCTCCAACATATCTTTAGCAATTGGTCCAACATGATCCTGTATAATCTCCTCCAAGCGTACAGCTCCACCTGATTCACAGTCAATAGTAACGGATATAGCTGTAGGAGATGAGAGAGCCCGAATGTACAATGAAGAAGAAATGTAAGGTCGGATTTCTGATAGTTCCAGCAGTTTCTTCCTAAATTCATCCAAATGGGTTTCTTGGTAGAATGTTTGTAAGTACTCGGGACTCGTTACTAGATCCTTCCGAGGTGGTAAATCGAGAATCAAAATGAGTGAATTTGGAGAATTTTGAAGGAATTCAATGAGGAAACGTGGTGCATCTGTTTTGCTGTTGAGATAAGCAGTGAGTGTTGAAATATCTAATGCTCCTCCATTTGGAAGCCCGCAATGAATCCAACTTCCAAGTATACAATCCACCTGCAATTATTTACAAAAACAAAAATGAAAATCTAATCAAAGGGTTGTAATTTACTGAAAAGATGGTGGAAATTGTGAACGTACCAGTGAATTGTTAGTGCCAGACCTGATATGAAGAGTACCTTGAGAAGTAGCTGAACTGTTCTGGAAGTATTGAACTTCAGGGGGGAGAGAAGAAGGGAGAAGATCAGGTGAAAGGGTATTCTCCATATTTGAAACTAAGTCTACCATGAGATTTTTGTTTGAGATTGAAAGATGAGGAAAATCCATGAATTTTGGATGGTTGGTTTGAGGTGTCTCCATGGGTGAAGATGAGGAAGTGATGATCATGGAGTTATGTTTAGTTTTTGAGATTCTTGATGATGATGGTGCGGGAGGAGGAAGACGGAAAGGGTGTATAAATTGGTGGCCGAGAACAACCATTAGATCTTCTTTTTAGCTTTTCAGTTTTGTCACAAGAACTCAGTTCTCATTATTGCAGCCAGAAAGGGAAGATATTTATGTGGACACCAAATTTTTCTAGCGATGGCTAACACAGTGATGATGACGGCCAAGGCCAATACACCAAAGAGACTTTCTTCAAGCTATAATTGGGGCTGAAGGTTTTTTTCTTTTCTGGCTCACTAGGTGTGGGTGACAAAAAAGGGTTAATGACCAAACCCTCCTATTCTGCTAATGTTATAATGGCTAATACACCCTTGGTTTAATTAGTACTAATGAAGTTGATTTTATGATTAGTGATTCAATTAACTTAATGATCTAATTTAAATTTTGAAAACAATTTTTTGTTGTTTGATTTCTAGAAGGAGAATGTTGATCTTTTGAAAAAAAATTTTGAAACCTTAGAATACTATGAAGAAACATATGCTCAAAATAGCCATGAACACCTCTAACTAAACTCTTATTACGATTTTGTTCCTTCCGTTAAACGCACAATTTTTTTTGTTGATATTTTCCAGTATTTAAGGTTGGGAAAACATTACATCCCAGCCAAAACCGACACTTTACGGCGGAAAAATAAAGAACTTCTAGCCGAAAGTGTTTTTTTAGTTTTTTTTTTAATCTTCAGACTACTTATGGATGAGTTTTCCCAGCCGTAAATAATTCTGAAAATAAAAAAATATTTAAAAAACTCATTCCCGCCGGGAAAACCTAGCCGAAATTGGGTCTCTGTTTTTGTTTTTGTGTGTGATTATTAGAATTACTTACGACTAGGAATCCTAACTATAGGTGTTAGAGCACTGCTCGGTCGAACTCGCAAGCGTTGCTATCTTAAGCTTGTTTGTCAAGTTTAGGTGATCAAAACTATAAGTCTTGATTTCTAGTCTACTTATAGCTATGTCTTGGATTAGGATAGAATGTGTAGTTGAGCTTTAGACTTCACGGCGTTCATCGATTGAAGACGAAGATCTACTGAGGAGAGCTTGGAGGAACTTCATCAACAAAAGGTATGTAGAGACTAAAACTATCACTCAAAAGTCTATTCTATTTTATCTCCTATTGAGACTAAGTCGTATAGCTATATAGACTTTTACACTATACACATTTGATATTTCGAGCTGAGTTTAACTCGTTTATACCTTTCTCGAAATATGTGTTGGAAAGCTTTTTGCTTTAGCTACGTTCATCATTATTCTTGACGAGTTTAGTTGGAAACAATTTATTTGTTGGAAACTAAATAATGAGTCAAAAGATGATCATGTGAAATATCACAGGTTGTGCGTAGTTCAATCAATTAGATAATCCGACCATTGGTCGTTGAGTAGAAATTGATTAACACTTGGGCATTGGTCTTTGGTACCATCCAAGTTATTTTTCATATCCATCGGGCTCACAGATTTCTATCTGTTTGATTGCGGATTGTATTGAGAAATTGAGATATAACTCTTCGATTGTTTCAGTAAATAATAAGGTAAAAAGGAAGAGGCAGAGAAAGAGAAGGATTCCATTGATAAGAGTTCTGTATGTTACATGGATAGATTATCCTTTATATACGTGGAGAGGGGAAAACCAAAAGACTTCCGTTTTGGACCGCACATCCATGGGCACGGGCCCTTTAACACTCCCCCTTGTGCGGTTCAATAAAACTTCATATGCAGTGCTTCACATATAGTGCTTTGAATGTAGTTCTTCAAATGTCGTCCTCTCCTTGATGACTTGTGCCGAAATCAATTACCTCATTAAACTTTGAAAAGGAAAAACCCAGTGGGAGAAAACCTTGGTACAACTCTTCACATGTTGTCTCATACTTTACACGTAGTTCATCACATGCAATACGATCTTCAAAGACCGATGATTCTAAGTTAATTGCCTCGTTAAAACTTCGTCAGGAAAACCCAGAGGGACAAAACCTGAACTAAAAAAAAAGGTACAATATTAAGAAAACTTATAACATAGTTGGACTCGAATATGTTGCCTCATTAAAACCTTGACAAGGAAAACCCAGTGGGATAAAACCTTGACGAATGGAAAAGAGTACAACATGACAGATGCAAGTAAAGGCGATCCGTTGCAGATGATCACTTTGCTCCGTTGAAATTGAATAGTTGCTTCGCAATTCTTAAGGCAGAAAATCCTCGTGGGAAAGACAATAGCATTGGCTGGGAAATTACATTCCCGGTGTTTGTTGTTGTCTCATTAAAAATCTTGCCGAGTAGCAAAACCTTGTTGGAAAAAGCAACCTCGGTGAAGGAAAATAGTTCAACACACCATTAGATGCTCCCCCTGATGTCGGACAATTTTCATTAGTCTAATGCAGTCAAAAGGAGTTTACCACACTTTACTTTGGTGACTTGAATGTTTATAAGACCCTATTGTTGATTCTGAAAGTTACGTTGCTTAACGTACTATCGCGTTTCATTTCTTTGATTCAGATATTTTCAGTAATATCAACACGATCTTTATGTCTTCAACGTTCAACATACTTGATGTTTTTAGTATTGTCTCGCTAAAAACCTTGTCGAGTAACAAAACCCTTTATAAAAAAAATATTCTCGATCGAAGGGAAAAAGAGTACAACACAGCTTCAATTTTGAAGTAAAATTTGTCGACATCATATCCTTGGATCCTCCCCCTGATGTCGGCATCTCCCCATGATTACTTTCAGAGTTGTTCCAGACAATTCCTTTAGTCATGTACTTTTCGAACTGAATATCGATAATGACTTAGAAAATAGTCTACCATATCTCCCCCTGATTACTTTCGTTGGACCAGAGATTATTGTTCTTTCATAATCAACAACTTTTGGATTGCAATTTCATTAGAATTCCTTTTGATGTCTTTGCAGGGATAAAACAAATTTATGTCAATTGTTACTTTTAAGTACATGATTACATTCACTATACCATTCCAATGACGTTGCGTTGGCGCTGAGCTATATCTAGATAACAAGTTCCCTGAGGATGTAAAATTTAATCGAGTACATTATTATACAAAGTACAACAATGCGTCTATTGTACTTAGATATGGGAATTTCATCTCCCAACACATCTTCGTCATCTTTCTTTAGACGAAATGGTCACTTACTTACATTTGAACCTTGACTAATCATGGGAGTGCTATCGGGATGCATGTCTTTGTTAAATTGCCTGACAACTTTAGACATATGCAAACTGGTGGAATAATATACCACAAACTCAGTATTCGGTCGAGCTTTCCCCAGATTTTTCATCTCAAATTCAGATTTCAAATAGCTTTTAAGGTCTCTTATTGCATCAAGAGTACCCATCATGTCGGTACCATCGACATAGATAGCTACAATCCCAAATCAGGAACTTTCTTGTGAATACGCAAGGAAAAATAACTTACTTTTTTATCCCCTCCAAATCAATTAGCCACTTAGAAGGGTATACCACATCCGCCTGATTGTTTCAATCTATAAGTGAGCGTTCTATCTAAATGTAAACGCACTTTGTGGTTTAGAGTCATTTGATTTGGGCAACAAAAGCCTATCAAATACTTTTGTAAATATATGCTATCTCTTGATTATTTCAGAGATACGTAACAACCACATATATATGCTGCATTTCAAGTTCTTTTGAATTACCAAGCTAACTAAGTAGCGGAACACTATAACGTTCATTACAAGAGAACAATTCCAGGGCTTTGTGAGAAATCTCGCGCCACAAGGCGAGTCTTTATACTTTAAGACTGATTTCTTCTCATTATGCTTTGTGACAAATTAATCGTGTATGTCCAATAGGTTTTACACTTGGTTGGTTAGCACTACCACACCAAATACCTGTATATTTGTCAAAGAACCAAGTTCTACCTAGATCGTATATGCCAAATACGCTCTTCGTTGACATTAAGAAACAAGGAGCTTGGTTCAATCTCATCTTTCTCTATTTCCTTAAGCAAATGTATATAAAATTAATCATCAATATGCTCTCATGATCTTTCCATTGACTCGTGCGCATTCTCATAATCCACTTGGGATGTCATTGTTCTCTGGAATCATTAAACTTCGGAGCGTCCTCCAGTTTGATTCATGTACATATTCAGAGACAATCTTATGAGATGATTTTTGATGATATAAATAAGTTGTGCCTTACTTACCTACTTCCTTTCTAGGTGAGCATTGATCGAACCAAGTGGTCTCTCCAACTTCCTTTATGGAGCCACGGCCTCAACCACACTTCCACTAAGTGTAGTTGTAACACCTTAGTCTATGGTGTATATCCCTTATTGAGGATTTGTAATCTTGCAGGTAGGTTTGCAGCTGGTATGTGTGATCTCATCACTTTAACGACATCAGTGTACATTCTGAAAATCGATTATTCTTTGTCACTTTACATTTACATTTGTGGAGTACAAAAAATCAATATGCGACACAGTGGGAACACACCACGACAATTCCTGTCGTTCCCTTATAAAATACTTTTTATTATCTTCCTATAACGACGGGAAGACTCTCATTAAAGTGAAAAATTGCAAATCTAGCGGTAAGAGATCTCCTGCCAAAGGTTTTAAAACCCGGATAATTTTTGGAAGTAATATCCAACAAAACTACTTAATCGTTTTCGTGACCCATCATGGTACGATGTGGATTCGTAATAGCACATATATAGCGCAACCAAAAATTCATAAGAACACGAATGTCAGGCTTATATCCAGTTACCAACTGGTACGCAAAAAAGGTTGACTAATATTGGGTTCTAAAACAAATTAAGTAAAGATGCGTTAATATTGCATATTCCCCAAGCAATTAAAGGTAGGTTTGTATGCATAACCATGCCTTATGCATCATCTATAACCTTTGATGGTAGTCTGTGCGAGACCATTGGGTATAAGATGCTTTACATTGATCCTATTAAATGTGCAATATTCATCAAGTCCTTTTGATGCACACTCTCTAGCATTTACAAGGGGGTGGTGAGCCCTTACATGTATAATATACGCTAGTAGTTTTCCAAACGCAAAACTTATTTGGAACTATAACTAGTCCAAAGTGTCAAAACATCCACCAGAGTCATAAGTACTTTTATGGTCCGCATTCTGCATGGATATGTTTCTAAATGTCACCTTGTTTTCTTTGTAATATGGATTGTTTACCATTTGCATCTTAGGATGGTCTCGATCCTGTTTTACTGAAGACTTTGTAAAATGAGTGATATGCTTTCTTACATAAAAGCATAATGGGAAGGGTTTTTTGCCTCTAGTACTGTAGAAAACACTTATTAAGAGATATGCCGTCACTTCGCATTTTGTCAATCTTTCTCCCATTGTCTCGTTCACTCAAATAAAGTGATGTATGTATGAGTCCTTTCAAAACAATCATCATGTCACAACCAAAGTGGCTTTATGGTTATGCCAAAGTCTGTATGAGTCAATACCCAATATTTCATTGTCGGGGTCAATATGGATTCAATAATCCAAATACTAGTGATTTATATTTCACTAAATTGACTCATCAATTCTCTAAGAATATGCTTCCTTCCACAGTCATTAAAGGTTATAAAAGATGCAATCAATTACATTCTCATCACTGTGAGTTTTCATATGATATCCACTTGCATGGGTATGTTTGGAATTTAAAAAGGTGCGATTATCTCTCGGTACATGTAAAGATTTTTTTATGACGTCTTTGTTCTATCTTGAAAACAAATTTTGAGCATTGCCGCGCTCGGTGATCCAATCCTCGTAATCACATTATAAGGAATTAGTTCAACAACTAGTGTATATTCCTTAAATTAGTGGGAGGGAAACCACTATTTGTTAGACATTGAGTCTTCGGATATTAAATAAGTGGTGTGGCCTTATTAGTAAAAAAAATGAGATTCAACTCAAGTACTTTAGAGTGAATATATGTTACGTTTCAGGGAGGATAATAATATTTTTCATCTGGATATATCTCAAGTGCTATAGAGAATTTATGTTTCGTGGGAATGATGTACTTTTCATTCCATAAGCGCAGACATTGGATCTAATTCAAATAAATAGTCAATTGGCCAGGCAAAGTTCTTCTTGTCATTAAAGTTGATCTCTAAAGTATGACCTTCCAATGGAAATTGATTGCTACTATGGTACCCGCATTGCATTGCTTGTACCAATACCGATAAGAAGATTCATTCCCAACTCTTTGGTGAGAGCTAGAATTACATCTTAGCTTCATCACGTATTCAGTTGATACCTGTACTTTGCTGTCATTACTACCGGGGGGAAAATACATCTTTGGCTCGTGATATATATGTCCCTTTTCACATGCTTCACTTGTGTCAGTACGTCTAAACCTCATTACTTCGGGGTTCTTTATATTTCCAATTTTTTCTACAATTAACTTAATTTGAGAAATTTCTTCATCTCAACGGGTCAAGAGAATCTCATTTTGAATGTCGAACGTTTACTTTAGGTTGAATAGCTTACTAAAGATAGTGAATCTCTTGTTGATACTTTAACATATACTGGTTCGTTAGTTTATGGATGAAGTAGAAAAAATGGAAGAGGGAAAACAAAAATCTGACTCATGTCACTTTTTGTGAGTTCTTCCATAAAAATTGGGATGCATGTGTTTAGAAACACAAGGGCATATGTAGCTCTACCTTTTAGACAGTGCGTTGTCATTGGCATAAAGTTGTATGAAGGAATATATTCCTTTTTCCTTTTCAAATAAATGATTTCCACCTCAAATGCACAATAATGATGCTCAAGTACTTCTGAGTCCAAAATGTCATTTTTGAGTCGAGTTGGGTCCAACTGGAAAAAACCTTACTAAAAAAAAATCATAACCTGGTTAACGGTCAAATTACGATGATCCAGTTAGTAGTGTTAACTCGTTAAAGTCATAACGTGTTCAAGGCCCATGGAGAGTTACATGCCCATTTAAAAAGGCAACAATGCAGTTTAATGTTTTGGTTTCACAGGAATTAAAACAAACAATTAAATGACATCATTTTTAAATAAGTGTGATATTTATACCAAATAATTATAATTATTATTCTAATTGTATATGTGCATGAATGTATTTGTGGAAACTATATTGACTTTGCATGAATG
>JAJJMB010009125.1:4082972-4166151 GCA_023531105.1 Papaver atlanticum | reverse complement strand
ATGTGCATGAATGTATTTGTGGAAACTATATTGACTTTGCATGAATGCATGAATATATTTTTATTATTATATTTGCATGTGCATGAATGTATTTGTGGAAACTACATAGTTATGTCTGTATTTGACTTTGCATGATGCATGAATATATTTTAATTGTATTTGCATGTGCATGAATGTATTTGTGGAAACTAAATAGTTATCTCTATATTTGACTTTGCATGAATGCATGAAAATATTTTATTAATCTTATTTATGAGTGAAAGATAATTATGGATATTATATATTAATTAACATTAATTAATTTGTTTTTTTTTTCATTTTTAATTAACATGTATATTATTAATTAACTATATTATTATTAAAAATCTTTTAATTAACATGTATATTACTTAATTAACATTAATTCATTAATTAGTTCAAATTGTATATTAATTAACATTAATTCATTTTTGTGAGAAACTAAATAGTCTAGCTAAAAAGATAAACGTTTCATTATAATATCCATTAAATAATGCAATTATCCAACCATGTACAACAAATAAGCATGTCACAATCAAAGATTTTTTTTTTTTTTTTGTAAGAGGAAGGCAAAACGTATTACATAGACATGCAAATCATCATAAGACAAATAAAACCGATAAACTGGATTTATGGTAAATCATTGGAAAAAAAATGGGTAAATCAATCAGGCTTTACATCAGAGATTCATAATGGAACATGAAAAAAAATCACTGGTACACAATCATATTATTTTTATTTTATTTATTCATATAAATAAATAGTACACGATCATATTCAATCAAAGATGTTAATCAAATCAAACAAAATCAGTAGGTATTGTGCAAGCATACACGGCATGCGATGAAATCAAGCGGGGACAAGGACGAATATTTGATATGGGTTTACATCATGGTTCATGGGGTATTACACAATACATCATCAATCAAGCATATTGCATATGTATCAATCAAACACAAACTATGCATACCATATAAATTCTATTCACTCGTTGTATGGTATGTATATATAAGAGGAAAAATAAAATAAAAAAAGTTCAGGTATACCTTTTGCAGTAAGCAAACAGAACGAACAAATATGGATTTGCGAGATCAAACCTTAGTTGATGATTACCACAAGAAAAATATAAAAAAAAATGTATTAGTAATCACAGTACCATCGGATTGGATCGATGTATATAAAAATTCACAATTATATTTGATATGCCAAAATCAAAATCAGGGACAAATATATATATATATGAGAAAGTAGATCCAGCTTATCTGATTTGGTTCCAGCGATTTCAACATTAGATTTACGATAATTACATAATTGCGTTGATGTAAATCATCAATGTTGGAAAAAAAATCTACCAAATCCAATCTAGCTCTGCGGCATACCATCGTGCATGATAATGTGTTTCAGTAAATAATATAAGGTAAAAAGGAAGAGGCAGAGAAAAAGAAAGATTCCATTGATAAGAGTTCTCTATGTTACATGGATAGATTATCCTTTATATACATAGAGAGGGGAAAACCAAAAGACTTCCGTTTTGGACCGCACATCTATGGGAACGGGCCCTTTAACATTGATATATTTCTTGGTTGAGCTTGCTTTATTAGCTGGTGCTCTCAGAATTATATTGGAGTTAGTTGTTTTGGGGTAAAAACTGATTCTGCTGGAAATGGTAAATTTGGGTGTGCCGCCGAGAAACGAATCTAAACCCTAAACAAATGCACTACACGGGAGTACTTTAGATTCGAGAGATCAATCTGTACAATTCTAGCCTAAACCAAGAAATGGCCGTTCCATCCTTGCTTCGGTCACAAAATGAAGGAGAAGGGTTGATCTTAGGGAGGGAAGCGAAGAAGGTGTTGAGATTATAATGGTTAACTCTGAAGGTGTGGTTGTTTTATGACTTGTATCAGAATGTGGAACTTGCTTGCGGAATATAAGCTATAAGTTCTTGGTATTTTCTGGATACTTGTGTTGATAACCGTTGTTGTGTCGAAATAGGTTGAAAACCTATTTATACAAGTCATGATTGAGCACACCTGATCTCATAGGAAGTGGAGACAGTTAAGTAGTGGAGAAGTGGGATTGTGTAAAAGTGGTGATCATCACGTCTCTATCATGAGGGAAGACTGGTCATCCTTACACCCACTACTTTTTTACCGCTATCAACCGTCCGCCTTTCCTGACACTTTCTCGTAATGGGCATGTTGCACGCCACACGCTGTAAACCGCCAGACCAATACCCTGGTGAGCATCCCCCAGTTTATGACATGTTTGATGTCTCGAGTATTTTTGTAGAAAAGTATATGCAGCAGGCAAGGCAGCATATAATGCTTTTAGGTCAAATAATAAAATCATTTGTGAAATCGATGTTGATAGAACATCGTTTATAATCGATGCACATAAAGCATCACTTTTAAGCAAGCAGCTCAAAATAATTGATGCTCATGAAGCATCATTGTGTAAAGCTCGTACAAGTTAGTTGCGGAGCTTAATGTCTTAAAAAGAACATGACCAGCCGTTTTCAGGGAGCTGCTAGGAGCTATGCACGCATGCCAAAGGTAGGCCGATCGATCCCTATGGGAGAGTGGGGGCTGGTAGGCATTCTAACATCCTATCGGTCGTCCTAAGTTAAATCTAGGCCGGTTAAATTGGCTAGCCAAGTTGAGTGGCTGAGATGATTTGCGGCAGTTAATGGCTGCCGTTGAATCTATTACAATTCCTATAGGCAGCGCGACTAGCCACCTTTGTGTAATTGTTTGGGAGCCATATGGGTAGGTTGTGGATTGGCCGATCGGCCCTCATGGAAGAGGGGCGGCCGGTGATCATGACAGCATCTTATTAGTCGCCCGGAATTAGATCTGGGCCGATCAATTTGGCCAACGAAGTTGGGTGGCTAGGATTGCTTTGCGGAAGTTATACACTGCCGCTGGTCGAACCTGGGGCTTTTAAAGCCGTGTGGCCGGCGCTCTTTGGGTGAGCGGATCGCGACGTTGCTGGCAAGATTGGATCAATACAATTGGCCGAAACTATAACTGGGCCGCCAGTGAGCATATCCGTACCTTGCCAGTCGATTAACATCAAATATAGGCCGTTGATTCAGCTAGCGAAGTTGGACGACCGAGATCGTTTTGCGACAGTAATGTGCTGCCGCTAACATAAATTAGGGTTTTTTGGCCGTGTGGCCAACCTATTTTGAGCCAACGATTTTAAGTGTTAGCTGCGAGCTGGGAGCAGTTCGATCGGCCAGAGCTATAGCCGCTGGTGAGCACATCTGTACTTTGCCCGTTGATTAGGATTAAATCTAGGCCGGTCAATTCGGCTGGCGAAGTCGGACGGTCACGATTGATTTAAGACCACCATATGCGGTCTTAATTCCATTAAACCCTTTTCATCCACGCAACTGGCCTAATTTTGGCTTGCGGTTAGGGTTGTTGCCGGCGTGCTATGGGAATTCTGATTGGTTGGAATAAAAGTGGGCACGCCAGTGAGTATCATGGAGCTTGTCTGGATGTCCTGGGAGGAGGCCATGCTCGTCGAATTAGCTGGCCAAAACGTATGGTCGTGATCGTTTTGAGACTGACATGGGCAGCCTATGTTCAATTCCTTAAAGAATTAGGCGTGCGACCATCCAACTTCCACTTTTAATCAAAAGTGTGTGCTGCGCATTTAAAGCGTTTAGATTGGTTGATGAGAAAGAGGGGCCATCAGGCAATAATATGGGGCGTGTTCGGTCGGCCACGGGCAGCGCCTGCTAGGGCAAACTGTCCGGCCAAGTGATGTGGTCGTGCCTCCTTTTGCTGCTATCTTTATTTGCCGTAGTTTCTCTTTGTTTCTTGCTTTCTACTTTTGGTAGGATTTTTCTCCTACTAGTCCATGGCGGATCAATTTCCTAGCTTGCCTAGGTTTGGTCTCGACCAATAAGGTTCGAGATATTGCGCAAACCGCAAAACCTAATTTTTGCAAACTGATTAGGTTCGAAAATTGAATTTTTCGTGCTGACACAAAATTAATCAGTTTCTGGTGAATTTTGCGCACTGGCACAAAATCACTAATTTTTATCTCAAAGAGCAGCGCAACTTGTGTGATTCTGCTTGAGTACCTTCATGCATATCTTAATCCTGACACTTCGGGAAATTCATGTTACTCCGCTGCGAGCGAATATTAATTGTCATGTCATGTCAGTATTAAGAGTTCAATTGGAGAACATAGCATGGGAAAATACCCAGCAGGCCATGCATTAGTGGACAATGCAGCTAGGAGCTTCAAATACTCATTAGGCTCTATACTAGTGAACAATTCATCTAGGAGCTTGAGTTTTAATACAATATGAAGAGAGGCATAGGCACTCATCATATTTCGATATATTCTTCAAATTCCTTGCGGAATACAGACATATCAAGGTCTACTACTTCTTATGCCGGATCAGGTAGACATACTTTTACAGTTTTCTCCCTAAGCTAAAAACCACCATCAACAAGTTAGTCCATATAGATTGCCGAACGAAATATTGAGTGTGGTTGTTGTACCCCCGCTTTTTCAATAGGTACCTATCTACGGCTATGAATTCTTATTTTCCTTACTGTATGCCTACTTTGGGGCTAGAAATTTACATTTTTCAAACCGTAATATACGATTTACGTTTGGGAAAGCAAGAACTTCCAACCGTAAACAGTTTCACATACTATTTTTTTTTAATCCTAATTCAATTGAATCGAACGTTTTAACCAATCAAAAGCAGGAATAAATGGTGGGTTTTCATAGTTTTTTTTATGACCATCATTTTCATCGTGATTTATGAATGAGAAGAGAAGGAGAAGATAATGGATTTAGGTTTTTTCTATGATCATCATCTTTATTGTGATTTATGAATGAGAAGTTAAGGATAAGGAAGACAATATATTCAGTTATTTTTTTACGATCTTCTCTTCATCATGATGAAATCATGATTAGGCATCTCCATCATGAATTGTTAAAGAGAAGAGAAGGAGAAGATAATAGATTTTCTATTTATAATGAATAGTTAGTTTTGCGGAAAGATATTTTTGACTTTTCATATATATTAGGTCCCAAATCCAATGAAGCCCCCTATCCACTTTTTGGATACCCAAATCCTATGAAGCCCCCAAATCCTATTGGGTTGCAGACCTGTTATAGCAATGCTCGGTTGAACCCACAAGTTTTTCTATCTCAAGCTTGTTGTCAATGTCAGATGATCAAAACTATTTCTTGATTTCTAGTCTACTAAATAAAGACTCGGACTAGGTTAGGATTTGGTAGTTGAATATCAAACATCACCCTCGAAAACTGAAGGTCGACGAAGACATTAAAAGAACTTTTATATAAGGTATGTGAAGACTGAACCTGTTAGAGCACTGCTCGGTCGAACTCGCAAGCGTTGCTATCTCAAGCTTGTTCTCAAGTTTAGTTGCCAAAACTATAAGTCTTGATTTCTAGTCTACTTATAGCTAAGTCTCGGATTAGGATAAAAAGTGTAGTTGAGCATTAGACTTCACGGCGTTCATCGATTGAAGACGAAGAACTACTAAGGGGAGCTTGTGGAACTTCATCAACAAAAGGTATGTGGAGACTTGAACTCATCTATCACTCAAAAGTCTATCTACTCTATCTCCTATTTGAGACAAAAGTCGTATAGCTATATAGACTTCGATTATACACATTTGATATTTCGAGATGAGTTTAACTCGCTTACATATTTCTCGAAATATGTGTTGGTAAGCTTTCGCTTTAACCAAGTTCATTTTATATTCTTGACGAAAGTAAAAATATGAACATGTGAAAATTGCCCTGTAACATCTTACAGGATTTGTGTGAGACAGTCATTTGATGTAGACTCGGAATGTTTCATATTGATCATTCGATCACTTTAAAATTGCTTCGAAGCTAATAGTTTGTGTAAGACAGCTATTGTCGTCTTCTAAGAATGTTTCAATGATTGAAATGGGAGTTTAGAACAAATAACCATGATTGGATATAGCACAGTATGCGTACTTGTATGCTAATTGTTGCAAGATATTCCAAGTCCGGGAACCATAGTATGCATACCCGTATGCGTACAGGTTGGTTTATGAAAGTCCGGGAATTCAGTATGCATACCGGTATGCGTACTGGAGTGAGTTTCAAGTTCCGGAATTTAACTGAGGTTGGATGGTATGCGTACCCGTTCGCATACTAGCGAACCCAAAATTGGTCCGGCCACTTAGGTATGCGTACCCGTTCGCATACTTGAGTAGGTTATGTTCTAAAATCGGTTTGTTCATGAACTAATACATTTTTATAATAAGGAATGCAATCTTTTGCAAACCGTGGCTATAATGTTCATGAATTGATTCGAGTGAATCAAAATCGATTTTGCTTCAATTGTGTCTTGTATACTTTTATGAGAATATAAACAATTGAACAACTCTAGAACTAGTTTCATTTGAGTCATTTGAACTAGTTATGGTTAAGATGAATAAGGTTGATATGAAAGTGTTCATATGGCTAACTTCGGTTAACTATTGTTGAGCCAACAAGGTGCACACGTTTAGGTACGGTTACTCATATCTTAATGAAGTCACTTTTCATTTGTGTGTAACAAGCTAAGTTCGATCTAATTGTTGAAAGATATTAGCTTGAGTCTAATCAGGTTTTCATCTAACGGTGAATATTGAATGCTTTGTTACCAAGGTAATATTGATTGCAAACCCTGATTTGAAGACTATATAAAGGAGAACTCTAGAAACTGGGAAACCTAATCCCCACACCTCATGTGTGATACTAGTTGCGACTAGAGTTGATTCTCCTTTAACCTTAGGTTTTCTACAAAACCCTGTAGGTTAACGACTTAAAGACTTCATTGGGGTTGTGAAGCAAGACCCAACTATTTCTCTGTAGTTACGTGTTCTGATCTTGCTGTTTTCTATCGTTATTGAGTACTATCTTCTCTAAGATTTGCTTGATATTTATTCTCCGATAGGCAAGATAAAAAGTAGTCACAAACATCTTCGTCTCATCGTTTGTGATTCCACAATATCTTGTTTCGCTACCATACGATTAAGATTATTGTGAGATGATTGATATTACTAGGCTGTTCTTCGGGAATATAAGTCCGGTGTATCAATTGGTTCCTGTTCACCTTGATTTATCAAAAGATGGAACAAAACTCTTAGGTATTTCTGTGGGAGACAGATTTATCTATTCAATAGACTTTTCTGTGTGAAACAGATTGGTTTATCAAGTCTTCGACTTTGGGTCGTAGCAACTCTTAGTTGTGGGTGAGATCATCTAAGGGAATCAAGTGCGAAGAGTCCTGTTGGTATTCAGAGGCGTAAGGAACGCGACTGTACCTTGATCAGTGTGAGATTGGTTAGGGCTCAACTACATTCAAGTCCGAAGTTAACTTGTAGTAGGAAAGTGTTTGTAACGGCTTAATACAGTGTGGTGTTAAAATCTGGACTAGGTCCCGGGGTTTTTATGCATTTGCGGTTTCCTCGTTAACAAAATTTCGGGTGTATGTGTTATTTCTTTTCCACATTATATTTGTTTATATAATTGAAATATCACAGATTGTGCGTAGTTCAATCAATTAGTTAATCCAACCTTTGGTTGTTGATATAAATTAATTGACACTTGAACATTGGTCTTTTGTACCGTTCAAGTTGTTTCACATAATAATCAGGCTCACGTATTTCTATCTATTTGATTTGCTGATTACATTGAGAAACAGAGATACAACTCTTGGATATATTTCCATTGATTGAGTCTGACTGTCTAGTTGATTCTTCTTGAATTATATTTGAGTTTGTCCATACAGATTTCTAAGAGAAATATTGGGTGTGGTTGTTAGACCTCCGCTTTTTCAATTGGTATCATAGAAGGCAAACACATTTAAGACCTTATAAGTCTGTGTTTTTAGCGATCTGACTCTATGGACAGTAGTGATATCTCTGACAAACGCATCACCAGAGGCAAAAGTTCTGTTTTGATAAAATCTATTAAAGAGAAAGACTTGTCAATCTCACATATATATAAACATTCTGTTCCTACGAAACAAACAAGTATTGATATGTGCTATCCTGATTTCCTTACTGACGAATCTGATTCTGAAGTAGAAAGGGAAGCAGCATAAGAGAGTGAAGCGATTCTAAAACTTGTTAGAATCTGGGTTGTTGAAGTCAATAGGCTGAAACACAAGGTTAATACAATGGATCGTGATTCCCAACTAAGGGCTTTTCGTGAGGAAAATGCAGTTGTTTCTTCTTCACGAACCTTACCCGAAGCTAAACTCAATAAAGATGCCTGTGAAATTGAACGACTTTTGAGTAATCTCTCTATTCAAGATAAAAGTCGTTCTGGGGAGTCTGTCATACCAAATACTTCTGATCCTGCTGTGAATTTGAAAACGTGACTAATTCTAATCATGTTTCTCAAATGAAAACAACTTCAGAAGCTAAACTGCAAACCATTCCTATTGATAAAGATGTGCTTAGTTCTACTACATCTCGTGGAAGGAAGAAATCTTCTAACCATGATTCTAATGCTACACACTCTAATCACTTCGGTGATCAAAAAGTATATCTTTTTTGTGATTCAAAAGGACATGTTCAACAGAAGAGCAAACTGAAGCTGAATGAAAATTACTTTGGTCGACTTCGGTATACCTTAGATTTAATACTCAAAGGTGTAACTGACATTCGGATGTCTAAACCTATTGGTTTTAGTACCCACCCTGTGAATTCTTTCAGGAAAGTCAGTTCAATGTGCTCATCAAACGTTCGAACCAATCGTAGCATTAATACAAATCGTTCAAGGAGATTTCAGAGAGGTGCTTTTCAACCTAATGTGAAGAATGATGTTCAAGATGTGAAAAAGGTTCCTGTAGATGGAAGCAAAAATGGAGATATGAAGGACAACCTTAATCTGATAATTGAAGGATACAAGGAGCTTATGAACAGGCTGTCAGATTCCTCCGTACAAACTTCTTCTGGTAAGGATTAAAACTTAGTTTCATATTTTGATGACAGTAAGTTTTATGATAAATTTTCACATCAAAAAGAGTTTCCTCCAAAATTTAGAAGGAAAAAGATAATTAATCAGGAACAATATTCATTTGATGAGCATAAAGCTCATACTTGTGTTAGTTAATCACAAGGGTTGAATTCTTACTCATAAAAAAATCCTGTTGAGTAAGATATGATAATAATCAAGTATACTTGTGGCTATATGCTTTGTGATTAGTTGAGCTATTCTCTTATCATTCATAGCTAAACTATCATTTTCGGATAGCTTTTTCTGAGTATTGTTTTGTTTCTAGAATCTCTTTGATTGCTTTTTAATTTGGTTGTCTGCTACTTTTGTGCTCTAAATTTTTCTCCTGTGAGATTATAAAATTTATCGAGCCAAAAACTTGTGAAAGAAAATTTTCACGTAGCAAAATTTTGTTGTATTCCTTTTACCTTATAAGGAAGTTTGTTACAGTTTTTAAGTCTTGTTCTGGGGACCATATTGGCTTTCATATGGGTATCCATATTAACTTGTCACGAACCAATTTTTAGAAACCCTAAAAACCTTCCCTAAGAAACCATTTAAATACCAATCCTATTGAGATACGTACATGTACTCTAGGCTATATTCTTCTGGTCAAGAATGTCATCACCTTCTCGCACTTGTGATTTTGCAAAAGGTTTTCTTGATAAAGGTATTGGTTTCGAATCCAAATGGAAGAAGAAAAGAACCCAAGTAGATGTTGATGATATCAAATATCAAAATCCTAAAGATTATGATGATGTCTCATGCTACTATGCATATACTCATCAAGATGTATAGCATGAGGATATGGTTTTTGCCGTAGTGGTTCACGATTTTCTTAAATACTTTGAGGAAGCAAAACTGCAGCTCGTTAATACTATGAAAGGTCTCGATGTGTTAAGAACTGAGTTGAAAAAGGTTAACTCTGACCTTGTTCTCATGAAGACACATGTAAAAGATCTTCTCAATGAGGATATCTTCTCTGAAGAAGCAGTGGATGCTGTCAATCACAAGCTCAAAGGTCTCAAGACTCGTGAGGGTTCCGGAAAAGCTCTTTGATTTTAGTTCATGATCGGTTTTGATGGTTTAGGAGTTTTTTCTTTAGCTTGTTGTTTTTTATTTTATCTAGGAAACTTCTTATGAAAATTTATTCTTGTGTTTTAAGAAGGATAACTAGGGTTTGGAATAACAATTATTGTGAGTACACATAGCTATTGCCAACGATTTTCATCTTGCAATGTTTTTAGATTTATTTATTTAAATTCTAAAGTTTATTTGGAAGGTGATTTTGCAGTATTAATCTTTATTGGCTTTATATATTGAAAAAATTGTTATGGGATATATGTGTTTGCGTCCGTGAACTATGATTGTCCCATATATGTCAAAAGTTAAGCCTATTATGTCATTATGCAAATATTGATGGAAGATAGGATGAACTTTTGATTGCAAAGATTAAGTCTTTTATACGTCCTTATGCAAATATTGATGAAAAATAGAATGAATCTTTGAATATTCCGCAGTATTGATCTTTCCCTGATCCACTTCCATGTGAAAGTACTGTGCGGCTCCATAAGTTCTCTTATGTTGAGCATTTTCGATTAAATTAATCATGGGTTCTCTTGTGGTTAATTTAATTGAGTTTTCTGGATACAATTCATGTCTCATGTAATTTGTTAATGTCCAAAGAAATCCTTCTTTTCTTGTAAAAGTAAGGTCGCTCTTGTTGTTCTTTCGGGAATGACATTATATGGGGGAGAGTTCTTAATTGAACTTGTGCTTAATTGCCAAATCTTAGGGAGTGCGGCTGTGGAATATTGTAGGAGTTTTCTTGTATCTTTATAAACTCCTTGATGAATACACTAAGTTTCGACTATGTGAAATCATCGAAACAAAGTTGATATGTTCTATTTTAGTCATGAAGTATCTCTATGAGAATTTCATTATGATCCCACTAGTTTTCGTACCTTTTCCAATTTATATTGACAAAAAGGGGGAGAATTAATGTGTAGTTCACACTACAAATACATATGGTTTACGGATCATTATGTAAGGGGGAGTGGTTTTCATGTGAGATAAAGTATTAACTAAGGGGGAGTGATACATATCACCATAGTATTGTTGTCAAAGTTGTGATGCAATTGGACTTTGATGTTGTGTAATAATTACTATGACACTGTATTACAATGATTGAGAGCTATTGTTTTCTCATTCTATAGCTACGGATCTTCAACAACTACGATACTGAGTTGAACACGTTCAGAATCACTGGAGTACTTGGAAGTGACGAAGATTTCGAGTAATGTTGAAGAACCAAGGAAATCAAGCATTTGGATGAGAAGCTACAAAGTTTATTTATTTTGTAATCCATATGTATTGATAGTTTTGTCACTAAAATTGACAAAGGGGGAGATTATTAGAGCACTGCTCGGTCAAACTCGCAAGCGTTGCTATCTCAAGCTTGTTGTCAAGTTTAGTTACCAAAACTATAAGTCTTGATTTCTAGTCTACTTATAGCTAAGTCTCGGATTAGGATAGAAAGTGTAGTTGAGCATTAGACTTCACGGCGTTCATCGATTGAAGACGAAGAACTACTAAGGGGAGCTTGTGGAACTTCATCAACAAAAGGTATGTGGATACTTGAACTCATCTATCACTCAAAAGTCTATCTACTTTATCTCCTTTTGAGACAAAAGTCGTATAGCTATATAGACTTCGATTATACACATTTGATATTTCGAGCTGAGTTTAACTCGCTTACATATTTCTCGAAATATGTGTTGGTAAGCTTTCGCTTTAACCAAGTTCATCTTATATTCTTGACGAAAATCAAAAGATGATCATGTGAAAATCGCCTTGTAACATCTTACATGATTTGTGTGAGACAGTCATTTGATGTAGACTCGGAATGCTTCGTATTGATCATTCGATCACTTTAAAATTGCTTCGAAGCTAATAATTTGTGTGAGATAGCTATTGTCGTCTTCTAAGAATGTTTCAATGATTTAAATGGGAGTTTAGAACAAATAACCATGATTGGGTATAGCACAGTATGCGTACTTGTATGCTAATTGTTGCAAGATATTCCAAGTTCAGGAACCATAGTATGCATACCCGTATGCGTACTGGTTGGTTTATGAAAGTCCGGGAACTCAGTATGCATACCGGTATGCGTACTGGCGTGAGTTTCAAGTTCCGGAATTTCACTGAGGTTGGATGGTATGCGTACCCGTTCGCATACTGGCGAACCCAAAATTGGTCCGGCCACTTAGGTATGCGTACCCGTTCGCTTACTTGAGTAGGTTATGTTCTAAAATCGGTTTGTTCATGAAATAATACATTTTTATAATAAGGAATGCAATCTTTTGCAAACTGTGGCTATAATGTTCATGAATTGATTCGAGTGAATCAAAATCGATTTTGCTTCAATTGTGTCTTGTATACTTTTATGAGAATATAAACAATTGAACAACTCTAGAACTAGTTTCATTTGAGTCATTTGAACTAGTTATGGTTAAGATAAATAAGGTTGATATGAAAGTGTTCATATGGCTAACTTCGGTTAACTATTGTTGAGCCAACAAGGTGCACACGTTTAGGTACGGTTACTCATATCTAAATGAAGTCACTTTTCATTTGTGTGTAACAAGCTAAGTTAGATCTAATTGTTGAAAGATATTAGCTTGAGTCTAATCAAGTTTTCATCTAACGGTGAATATTGAATGCTTTGTTACCAAGGTAACATTGATTGCAAACTCTGATTTGAAGACTATATAGAGGAGAACTCTAGCAACTGGGAAACCTAATCCCCACACCTCCTGTGTGATACAAGTTTCGACTAGAGTCGATTCTCCTTTAACCTTAGATTTTCTCCAAAACCCTGTAGGTTAACGACTTAAAGACTTCATTGGGATTGTGAAGCCATACCAAACTATCTCTCTGTAGTTGCACGCTCTGATCTTGTTGTTTTCTATCGTGATTGAGTACTATCTTCTCTAAGATTTACTCGATATTTATTCTTCGATAGGTAAGATAAAAAGTAGTCACAAACATCTTCGTCTCATCGTTTGTGATTCCACAATATCTTGTTTCGCTACCATACGATTAAGATCATTGTGAGGTGATTGATATTACTAGGCTGTTCTTCGGGAATATAAGTCCGGTGTATCAATTGGTTCCTGTTCACCTTGATTTATCAAAAGACGGAACAAAACTCTTAGGTATTTCTGTGGGAGACAGATTCATCTATTAAATAAACTTTTCTGTGTGAGACAGATTGGTTTATCAAGTCTTCCACTTTGGGTCGTAGCAACTCTTAGTTGTGGGTGAGATCAGCTAAGGGAATCAAGTGCGCAGAATCCTGCATGGATTCAGAGGCTTAAGAAACGTGACTTTACCTTGATAAGTGTGAGATTGGTTAGGGCTCAACCACATTCCAGTCCGAAGTTAACTTGTAGTAGGCTAGTTTCTGTAGTGGCTTAATACATTGTGGTGTTCAAATCTGGACTAGGTCCCGGGGTTTTTCTGCATTTGCGGTTTCCTCGTTAACAAAATTTCTGGTGTCTGTGTTATTTCTTTTTCTGCATTATATTTGTTTATATAATTGAAAAATCACAGGTTGTGCGTAGTTCAATCAATAAGATAATCCAACCTTTGGTTGTTGATATAAATTGATTGACACTTTAACATTGGTCTTTGGTACCGTTCAAGTTGTTTCTCGTAATAATCAGGCTCACGGATTCTATCTATTTGATTTGCTGATTACATTGAGAAACAGAGATACAACTCTTGGATATATTTTCATTGATTTAGTCTGACTGTCTAGTTGATTCTCTTGGAATTAAATTGGAGTTTGTCCATACAGATTGCTAAGTGAAATATGGGGTGTGGTTGTTAGACCCCCGCTTTTTCAGAACCATTCTAATTTACTCATTATCTTACCATTCTATCCATTGAGACTATGTCGTATGACTTCTAGTAGATTTACAAAGAAGAAATTTCGAGTCAAGCTTGTCTTGTTAAAAATATCGAAATATGATTCTAGCATAGATTTTCAAAGGTCCTTAACAATATTAGTTCGAAACAATTTATTGTTTGAGAAATAATTTGTGGATCAATTGAAAATTGTCCATACAATTGATTTAATCATTCAGGAATGTTTCAAACATCAAAAGAGAGAGATTCATGAACTTCTGATATTTCTGTTCAGGGTAGGTTGGCAAACCCATTTGCAAACCATAGATACCTGATTTCAGAAATACAGTTTCGCCAACCTCAAGTTTAGTTGGGAACAGTTCATGAACCCGGTTGGAAAACCGTGGTGAACTGATTTTTTTAAAGTTGGTATAAAAGGCTTAAGGTTAGCGAATCCGGTTGGAAAACTGTGTCCATCCGTGTTCATAAGCCAAGAACGGTTGGCAAACCCAATTCGTAAACTGTGTTCATCTGAGTTATCGATCCGATTAAGGGTTGGCGAACCCGATTCACAAACCGTAGTTCCATGACTCGTGAACTAGCCTTACGGTTCACGAACCGCCTCACCAACTGTCCCAATAAATTTAGCAGATGCTCAAAGACTTATCTTTTAAATATGTTTAGCATTGCTATGACTCTCTTAAACACTTCTAAGACTTCATTGATCACTTAAACACTTATGTAAGTGAATCATGATTAAACTCTTAAGTGTTTTTATTAACATCATAATGCTTATTATCCACATGGCATATTTACCAAACCGAACAAGTCATTATACACGGTTCAAGAACCAGAACACAGTGTATATTCTTCTATTGTATTTTCATGACCTAAGGTATTTTCTTGATTCCTAAGTTATCTTAGCTTGAATTATAAACTGAGTACGATTGGCTAACCCAGTTCTCCAACAGTGTACATCTGAGTTCTCGAGCCGAGTAGGGTTGTCGAACCCGGTTCACGAATTGTAGCTCCCTGACTCGTGAACTTTAGCCTCACGGTTCACGAACCGTTTCACCAACGGTCCTAGTAAAATTTAGCAGATGCTCAAAGACTAATTTTTTTAAATGTGTTTAGCATTTTCGTGACTCTCTGAAACACTACTAAAAGTTCAAATCACTAAAACACTTATGTGTATGCATCATGATTAAACTCTTGAGTGTTTAAATGAACATCAACTTGCTTTTAGTTCGAAAGGCATATTTGCCAAAAAAAAGAACGATCATTATACACAGTTCCGTAACCGGACCACTGTGTATATTTTTCATTGTATTTTTAAGATTAATTCTCACATGTTTTAATTGAAACCCTACTTAGAGTTTCATCTAAATAGAGAAAGTGTTTGTTTGATTCTCAAGTTATCTTAGCTTGAACTATAAGCAACCCTCAGTTTTGAAAATATATAAATAGAGATGCTCTTTCAACTAGGAAATTTAATCCCCGACACTTTGTGTCCTAGTTGATCTAGAGTCGTCCTCCATGAACCTAGGTTTTCTCTGAGAAACATAATTAGGTTTACAACTAAAAGACTCCGCTTCGATGATTTGTGAAGCCGTGTCCGACTATTTTTTACCTTGATAATTCGTGTATCCTGATCTTGCATTTTTGTTATCGAGGTTTTCGTAATCTCTTTCAGGCAAGATAGATAGAAATCACAAAGTTCTCTTCGTCTCAGACTTTATGATTTCTCAATGTAGATATCTGATAATTAATCTTAAGTGATCTTTTGAAGATTGTTCTCGGGAGTCGTATGTTCCGGATTTGTGAGGTTTGCTAGTTTGTCTATTGCAAACAGATTTACACACCTTGATCTTTAGATTTAAACGGAAATAAAATAGGCTTATCTATTAAAGGGAAATTGATATCAAAAGTCTTCACTGCGGTTGAAGCAACTCTTAGGTTATAAAGGACGTCATCTAAGGGAATCAAGTGCGTAGAACCTTGTGAGGTTCAAGAGACGTAAGGAGCGCGGTTGTAACTAAATAACTTGAAGGGTTGATTCGGTCTCATCTACATTCCGGTCCGAAGTATGATAGTAGGCTAGTGTCTGTAGTTGGTTAATACATCTAGGTGTTCAAATCCAGACAAGGTCCCGGGGTTTTTCTGTAGTTGCGGTTTCCTCATTAATGAAATTTCTGGTGTCTTGTGTTTTTTCTTTTTCGCATTATATTGCTTATCTTTGTAATTGGATTTACGCAAGTTGTACGTGTTCAATCTAAGTAGCTACGTCCATCTAATTGTGTTATACTACGAGACTAGTTAACATGTGTCATTACTTGGCAGAATTTCGATTGAATACAACTAGATTGATCTTGGATATTTATTTTTAAGGTCGTCCAAGTACTCTTCTTAATAATCAGGTTCACGGACTCAATGTCTTATACATACTGATCGAGAAGAGGTACAGATATAAATTCTATATACATTTTTTCAAGGATCATTAAGTTGGTTTACTTGCAATTGTATTAGGTTTTGTCCATACAGGTTGCCGAACGAAAAATTTGGTGGTGTACTTGGTACCCTGCATTTTCATAGGAAGCAACTCAGCAGGAGTTTTATCATGATGGGAACTTCTCAAATAATCACTAATAACATTCACAGATTCTATCATAACGTTGGTTCTGAGATTGTAATCTCGAAAACCCCGACTATCTGAGGCATAACCAAGGAAAATTTCTTCGTCACTTTTATAAACAAATTTTCCTTTTTGTTATCGATCCTTGAGAATATAACACTTACTTCCAAACACACAGAGATAAATCAAGTTAGGTTTCTTGTTGTATCATAACTCATAAGGAGTATCTAGGATTCGTGACCGTAGGTATACACGGTTGATCAAATAGCACGCTGTAAAGACAACTTCTCTCTAAAACTTTAAAGGTAAGTTTTTTTTATGGACCATTGCCTTGGCCATTTCTTGGATATTTCTGTTCTTCCTTTCTGCAACTCCATTAGCTTGTGAACTTATTGGTGGAGAATATTGTTGAATAATACCCAGTATGTTACAGAACTCAAATACCTTGGTGTCTTTGAATTCCGTTCCGCGATCGCTCTTAAATTTCTTTAGTTTGCGACCCTGTTCGTTTTAGATTCTATTAGCAATAATCTTAAATTCACTCATGGTATCATTCTTATGTGCAAGGAACGCCACCTAAGTTAATCTGGTGTAGTCATAAACCATTACCAAGGCATATTTCTTCCCATGAACAGTAGGTTGTTGGATCGGGCCAAACAAATCAATATGAATTAAGTCAAGTGGAGCTTTGGTGGAAATGTCTTGTGATAACTTATGTGGAACTCTAGCTTGTTTGCCTTTTTGAAAAGCACCACAAACACCATCCACTTTAGCACTGATTTTGGACACACCCCTCACAAGTTCTTTATTAATGATCTTCCCAAAGAGGCGATAATTGATGTGACCAATACGCTCATGCCAAAGTTGAGTAGATTCCACCTTAGTCAAGTTACAACAAACATTAAACTGAATATCAAGAAGATAACAGTTGTTTTCACCATGAATGCCATGAAAAATTATTTTTCCATACTTATCTTCAATATCACATCCTTTAGCATTGAAGATAACTTTATGGCCTTTGTCACGAATTTGACTAACAGAAAGTAGATTAGCATACATACCTTTAACGTATATAAAATCATGAATTTCAGGTACTCCTGGAAGTTTGATCGTCCCCTTTTTGTTGATGCAGCAACAACTCCTATCTCCAAATATCACAGGTCCTCCCGTATAATCGTTTGCATTCACTAACCATGAAAGGTCACCTGTCATGTGCCGGCTACATTCACTATCGAGAAACCACTGAAAGGGTGAGATTGACATTAAGGAAAAATATCCCAGACTGACATTACTTTTCCTTGGATTAGGATATCTTGTTATGCCTTTTGTAAGTTTTTCAAAATTGGACAGAAGTATTTCAACCTTTTTGTGTAGAACACTTGCAGCTTTTTAGTTTTGTTTAAAGAGTTTTCAAGTATGTTGGTAATGGTTACATGAACCAGAAAACATACATGAACCTACATAAGTAATATATGCATCATCTGGTCCTTTCGATAAAATTTGAGTCATATCAGGTTTAACAAAGCCAAGACCTCACTTATCTCCTGATTGACGATAATTCTTTTACAATGAGTTAGATGTCTTTTTCTTTTCTTTTTTCAGATTTCAAATCCTGAATAACTTTTGCTAAAGTAGCCTTTGATTCATCCAACATAGCAACAATATGCTTGTTGGTACGAATTTCATCTTCCAACTACTTTTGTAGAACCTTTTGTTTTTTATATCCTTTTCGAAGATCAGAATTCTTGATATATAATTTACAATGTAATCCACCAATTTTCCTTATCAATCGTCGTTTTTCATGACAAATATTATCAATGACTTTATTCAAATCAATAGTCAGATCAACATCGATTTTGTTAATTGACAGCTCATATCAAAGCAAAAGATCGTCATGTCGGTTGTAACACCGTTAGTACACGAAACTGCTCTTACACCAACTGAAAACGCAGGGGTACCAATTACATCACCAACTTTTTCATTTTGATAGGAATAAGAACCTGTGTAGTACTTTTAACAATCAAAGATGCGGAAAAGTAATAGCGCGCGCACACACACACACACAAAATTTTGTTAACGAGGAAATCACAACTGTAGAAAAACCCTGAGACCTCGTCCAGATTAGAACACCAAACTGTATTAATCCGCTACAGACACTAGCCTACTATCATACTTTGGTCTGGAATGTAATTGAGACCGAATCCACCCTCCAAGCCATTCAATTATATTTTCGTTCCTTACGTCTCTTCAACCTCGCAAGGCACTACATAATGGATTCCCTTAGCTGACGTCTTTTACAGCCTAAGAGTTTCTTCAACCTTAGTGAATACTTTGGTACCAATATGCCTCTAACATATAAGCCAATTTGATTTCTCTTTAGATCAAATATCAAGGCTTGGAAATCTGTTTACAATAGACAAAGCTAGCAAACCTTACAATCCAGAACACTTACATTCACATAGATGAGAAGCCTGGATCTTTTACCACATGTCAAGAACAATCTTCAACTTATCAATTAAGAATAGTTTTCAGATATCTATCTTGGGGAATCACAAAATCTGGGACGAAGAGAACTTTGTGATTTATATCTATCTTGCCTGAAAGAGATTACGAGAACCTCTATAAAAGAAAAGCAAGATCAGGATACACGGACTATCATGGTAAGATAGTCGTACTTGGCTTCACGAATCCCCAAAGAAAAGTCTTTTAGTCGTAAACCTAATTGTGTTTCTCAGAGGAAAACTAGATTCATAAAGGACGACTCTAGCTATCAACTAGGACACAAAGTGTCTGGGATTGAATTTCCCAATTGAAAAAGCATATCTATTTATAGTTTTTCAAGACCGAGGGTTGCTTATAATTCAAGCTAAGATGACTTGAGAATCAAGCAAACACTTTCTCTGTTTAGATGAAACTCTAAGTAGGGTTTCAATTAAAACATGTGAGAATTAATCTTGAAAATACAATTGAAAAATATACATAATGGTCCGGTTACGGAACTGTGCATAATGACCGTTCTATTTTGGCAAATATGCCTTTCAAACTAAAAGCAAGTTGATGTTCATTCAAACACTCAAGAATTTAATCATGATGCACACACATAAGTTTTTTAGTGATTTGAACTCTTAGTAATGTTTCAGAGAGTCATAGCAATGTTAAACATATTTTAAAAAATTAGTCTTTGAGCATCTGCTAAATTCGACTAGGACCGTTGGTGAAACGGTCTGTACCGTGAGGTTAAAGTTCACGATTCAGGGAGTTACGATTCGTGAACCGGGTTCGACAACCCTACTCGGCTCGAGAACTCAGATGTACACTGTTCGAGAACTGGGTTTGCCAACCGTACTCAGTTTATGAACTCAATGGACACAGTTCGTGAACTGGGTTCGCCAACCTTAAGATTTTTATACTAACACCAAAAATTCAGTTCACCACGGTTCGTGAACTGTTCCCAACTGAACTTGCGGTTTGCGAACTGATTCACCAACCTTCCATGTATTTGTGAAATCAGATATCTACGATTTTCAAAGTGGTTTCCCAACCTACCATAAGTAGAAATATTAGAAGTTCATGAATTTCTCTCTTATGATGTTTGAAACATCCCAAATGATAAAATCACTTATATGGGAAATTTTCAATGATCCACAAATTAATTCTCGAACAATAAATTGTTTCGAACTAATATTGTTAAGGACCTTTGAACATTTATGCTTGAGTTATATTTCGAGATTTTTAATAAGGAAAGCTTGACTGAAACGTCTTCTTTGTAAATCTAGTAGAACTTATACGACATAGTCTCAACAGATCGAATGGTAAGATAGTGAGTAAAATAGAATGGTTCAGTTTTCACATACCTGATAAAAGAAGTTGTCCAAATGTCTTCGTCGATTTTCAGTCTTCGAGGGTGATGTATGATACTCAACTACCAAATTCTAACCTAGTCCGAGACTTGACTTAGTAGACTAGAAATCAAGATATAGTTTTAATCATCTAAGATTGACCACAAGCTTGAGATAGCAAAAATTGTGGGTTCAACCGAGCATTTATCTAACAAGATGTTCAAGAGTCTCGTTCTTTGTTTTACAGTGAGGGAAAGTTGTATCTATTTCATTCTTGTAATGACTAAGCTTAACAAGTGTGGGAACTATTCCTTTAAGGCATTTCCAGATAAAAAGTTTGACTTTATGTGGAGCATTTGTTTTCCATAGTTTTTTCCATACACTCCTAGAAACCTGCCGTTGTTGCGGATGTCTTTAAAATGTTGTAGAGGTGAAGGCTTGGTAAGCTGATTTAACTGTAAAAGAGCATATTCTTTTTGGTTCCCAGATAGAGTGTCTTGACCTTGTTGTGCTAGGTACATTTTAAGGATAAGGTATGCTATGTGATTTGGGAATAAAGCTTGAATGAGGGGTACATTCCATCCTCTGGGATTTTGGAGCATCAGATCAGATACATGCACTATTCTAGCTGGTTCAGCAAAGCTATAATTTGGTGTAAGAGGTCCATCCAAACCTTTCACGGTTTCACCAATTTGTCATACCAAGCAAGAGTTTTAGTTCCGCACTTAATTCCCATCTATGATGTTGTCTCACATCCTTTAGACCTTGCTTAGTTCCTTTCCATATCCATGATAAATTATAGTACTCACTTTGCAGATGTATGAAATTACTATGAGGAAATTATTTTGGTTATACCCACAAATGAAGTATTCCAAGCGACCTACAAGGCTACAATCCGCCTAACAACTTGAAATTTTCATTGAAAACTAAAATCTACCTTTTGGACCCTGAATTTATCGCGTCAACTAAAATCTACCATGTGACCTAAATTTTGCGCAGTGACAATTTTTTTTGAATTTTGTGATCCGAACGTGCAACTGTGATCTATGAAAATATCACTCTTTTAGAAGGAAGTGAAGTACTTTTCTTCCCTACCACTTGTCAGTCCTGTAGTTCCACGAGACATGGTTTGGCAATTCATTCAAACATCAATAAGCATCCAACTACTAGGCAAATGGTTAACGAGCACATCACTACTGCCGAAAGAAAAAGAAACGAGCCTAGTAGTAGGAAAAAAAAAAACTTATTCTCTTTGGTCATACCTCTTCTTATCAGAATCGGATTCTTCTATCTCTGGTTCTCTGCTTTATTCTTCAGAATCTTGTCTTAAATTCAGCGCTCTCGCCTTAATATCTTTAGTCATCAGTTTCTTACAATTACGCTGCTGATAACTCTGCTTCTTCAATTCCGCACAGCTTATGTAGGGTGAACCATTCTTCATCCCATCTTGATACGTAATTTGTGAAAATTCTGCCGTGAGTTGGTCAAATTCATCCTCTTTTTTCTAATAAAGATTTTATGTTTCTTTTTCTGAATTCAGTCGGATACTCTGCAAAAATGGGTATGGCCATCTCAAGACTAGTAAGGATGTTGTTTGCAAAGCGTGACATGAGAATTTTAATGGTTGGTCTTGATGCTGCTGGAAAGACAACCATCCTCTACAAACTGAAGCTTGGAGAGATCGTTACTACCATACCCACCATAGGTATACATTTTATACATTATCGTCAATGAAGTATTAAATCACGAACTTTTATCTACTTGCAGTCAGTAGTTAGTACCTCTTTCAATTTTCTAAAACTTGGTTAGGGAAATTGAAAGATGAAATCAAACTGACAACTATTCTGCTTTGGAATGGATCAGGTTTTAATGTAGAAACAGTGGAATACAAAAATGTTAGCTTCACTGTATGGGATGTGGGAGGCCAAGACAAGGTATTAGTTTTCTTTTTCAATGGAACTCACGGCCTTGTCTGTGAACCACATATCTCCGGATGTGCATGTTCTTTAACTTAGCTCTGATCATACATTAGCCAAACATTTGTTGATAAATATGAAAACTAATTTGTTCCTTCCAATCTCTGCTGAACAGATTCGACCTTTATGGAGACACTACTTTCAGAACACTCAAGGGCTCATATTTGTGATTGACAGCAATGACAGAGAACGAATAGTAGAAGCCAGGGACGAGATCCATCGAATGTTGAGTGAGGTTAGCTTTGTTTTCTTGTAAGCTCCTGCCAAGGTGCAAATATTTGCAGAAAATGGATTATAGATGTGGTTGCATTCCTTGTTTCAGGAAGAACTACGTGATGCCACACTGCTGGTTTTCGCCAATAAACAAGACCTTCCCAATGCAATGAGTGTTGCAGAGATCACAGATAAACTTGGCCTGCACTCACTTCGTCTACGCCGTTGGTAAGTCCAAACAGAACTACAAATGCAGTGAACGAGAAAAACAACCGACTAGACAGAAACTTGAAGTGCACAGCAAAATTTCTAATTTTATGTTCACCAGAATAGCTCATCTAATTTGAATCCAATATGTCCATCTGTTACCACACTATTTAGGTATTGGTAATGCTGCTTAAACACCAACAACTTGATGATGAACATTGCTGAACAGGTACATCCAAAGTGCTTGTGCTACCTCTGGCGAAGGACTCTACGAAGGTCTTGATTGGTTATCCAACAATATTTCTACCAAGGCAAGCAAAAACTAAAGAAAGTTCCATGTTTATGTTCTGATGCTTTCTTGATTATTGAATCATTTAGATATACTAAACCCTTCCACTGTTCATTTATTCCCTTCAGACATAAATCTTGATGGCAGAAAAGACTTTGGACTTCTCATTGAACTTCTC
The DNA here is from genome assembly GCA_023531105.1 of Papaver atlanticum. Lineage (NCBI taxonomy): Eukaryota > Viridiplantae > Streptophyta > Magnoliopsida > Ranunculales > Papaveraceae > Papaver > Papaver atlanticum. The sequence continues at coordinate 4,142,864 of JAJJMB010009125.1, read as the reverse complement.
AGTACAGCTCCTACAAGATTGTATCCAAGAATAACCGACGTTACTAGTTCGGTTTCCCTCATATCATGTTAGGACCAAGATATGTTACATGATACATTATAATTATGAAATGAATATTGTCGGACTTATTAAGGCTATTGTAATGAAGATATTCTAATTTGGTTATTCAGTTCAAAACATAATCACTATGCGACATTACAGACTCATGAAGTAATGTTAATACTATGGTGAGCCGCGTTATATCATGTCTAGTCGATATTATGGCTAAAAAGCATATTTTCATCATTACGGATTCAAATTAACTGAGCATTAGACTTACACATATCAAGGGCTAGAAACTAAGACAAGGCTGCTGTATAGTATCTTATGAACGATACAAAAATGTACAGAGTACAGAAAACTGCTAAAAATCAGACCCAGTCTCCAAAATACCAAGATAATATAATGCCTTAGCCCTATTTCTTGCTTAAACTAGTAATCTCTCCATAGGTAAGGAATCATGAAGCTTTTAAGGAAAACACTGGTCTCAAAGTGCATACCAGAATATGTATAGTAGTCTCGAATTGAAGTTATGATTTTATAGTGATCATCAGATATCCATAGACTGGGCCATAGATGAAGTCTTTGACTTTCTCTTCTTCGATCCATTTTTCTTCAACTTCTGTTTAGGCTTCTCAACTGGGGGAGGCTGAGTGTTCTCCAGGTGCTTTTGAATGGCAGCCAATGGATCCATTTGGAATACAGCATTGTTCAGGACTGTCTTGAACTGCTTAGTCTCCTTCTCCCTGATCCAAATGAAATCCAGCAGCCGAATGAATACCACAAAGAAAAAGAAAAAGAGGGCAAAATGATTCAAAACTGTCCCATCTAAGAAACTTACACAAGTTTCTGCCTTGATTTGCAATCAAGCTTCAAGCTGGTCGAGGCAGCTTGTTGATTGGGATTCTTCACCTCAGGTAGGAATTCAGTAAGCAGGGTGAGATCATATGCTTTCAATTTCTTTTGTCGGGGTCGTAGATTTTTCTTCTGAAATAACAGAATCATTTTATCAATGAGTTATTTTATGCATATGATTAGTATCACAAAATAATGACTCAAATTTCTAGTTAAAGAAAGGAAGAAGACGGATAAAAATGACATATGTGCCGTTTGCGAACTGAAACGTCGATACAATAAACCTAGATGATAGATCCATTAAAATTTAAAGCGATTCAAGAAGCAGACAAGCTAACATTCCTAAATAAACTGAAAATGTTTAGTAAACCTTTTAAAAGACAACGAAACCAAGTAGTTACTTGACAAGATCAGATATCCAAAAATTTAGTAATGTAAACTAAACTAACAAACACCAACAAAGTCTTTTCACCAGAAAAATAAAATTGAACCCAATCTCTAACTGTGAGCTGATAAGAAAGTAACCTCGCCAAAATGCACCCTCAAGTTAAGAACCAAAATGCAACATCAAAACAACCTAATTCTCCAAAACATCTCCTAATATTCTGTACCCAAAGTGTTTAGCCAATGCCCATAGAGAAACTATATGAAATTGTGTAATGTGAAATCTCGCAACCACTAGATCCTCAAAGTGGAATGTTAAAACAGCCAAAAATACATACCAAGTATTCAATTCATCTACTTTAAAAAAATTCTCACCTTGGCAATGGTCTTATTTGCACTTAAAGAAGCAACCTTATCTTTAACCTCTACAATCCAACAAAAGAAAAATAAATTAAAATTGATTTTTTTTTCATGAATATCAATAACAGACAGAAACCAGCAGAACATATACTTACTTGAATAAAAATCAACTTTCTTCTCAAATTTTTGTTCCTTTTTTGCAACTTTATCTTTTTTATCTTTAGACTTACTTGGTCTGTTTCAGTTCAAAAATCAAAAAATTAATAAGATTGAAGTTTAAGAGATTGAACATTTCTTTAAAACCCTAAAAACGGTGCGAGATTCTCAAAAGTGAGCGGAATAAAAGATTCATGCTACCTCAATCCAGTCAACCCCATCTTTCCACGAAAGATATCGAAGCAGAGGAAGAACAGATTATGAGCTCCTAATTTGTTAAGTCGATCACCCAATTTAGGGTTTTAGAGAAGAGGGAGGAAAGCAAGCGAGGGGAAGTGGTTGCTGCTTAATAGCTCAAAACGTTATGGGGTATCCTTTGATCTGATACGTTGCAATAAAGGATAAAATAGTAAACCTATTAACACATGCGGCATTCACCAAAGGGGTTAGAGCAACTCCAATAGGCACATCAAACAGCTTGGTTTGAAAATTATACACATACAGTAGGGCTGATAAACCATTAAACGGATGAACAAACCCTCAAATAAAACGGTTTGTTCATCGCGTCTCAGATTGAGTTGATCGTTTCAATCTGAGCCGATCATATTTTACTGAGACGGTCGGTGTAGTCTGAGCAGAGTCTCAGCTTTGATGGAACCGAGTGTCGTTCCATACTGAGTCGGTCTGTTCCTAGTGCCCCGAAAACGGCTAGTTACATCCAACGGCTATGAATCCCCCTATAAATTCAGTTGATTTCAACTTCAAACTCACACCTTCTACACATAGAAAATTCTTATAATTCATCTTTAATCTCTCCTTCAACACCCACAAAAATTTATAGCTTCACTTCAGTTACACCTTCTACAACCACCTTTTAATTTCAATGCATTATCTATAAAACAAATTTTTGAAGAAAATGCCAAGTCAAGCAGATACACAAAATACTGCATCACAAAGAGTTCGCGGTTTGAAGTTCAGTTTGGATGAAGAAAAAGCTATCTGCAGAGGTTATGTAGCAAACACGCTTTATCCAATCAATGGGGTTCAACATCCACATGCAACGCTTTGGGGAAACATTTTTACAATATTCTTTCAGGAAACCGGGAATCCAAAAAACCGTGATGCTACCTGGTTGTCACATCATTTTGGTGCAATCAGTAAAGATATGAACAGTTGGTTGCTTTGATGATGTATATGAAACGAAAAAGGGGAAGTGGTGATACTGATGTCGATCTGGTAAGTTGCACTAACATACTGTTTAATTGATTTTTAAATCTTTTATGAATTTGTTGCAAAATGTTAATTAATACTAGTATAGACGCACGCGCGATGCGCCTGCCATTCCGTTCAATAATTTCTCAATAGAAAAATCGATTTAGACTATGAATGTGTTTATCATATAGTTATTTTGCTTTATAATTTGACCCAGATATATACGAAGGTCAAGATTGGATCAACTTGTTTTACAAATTTATGATAAGAATGTCTAAGCGAGATCTTCCCAATCGTACTTTTAACACAGGTGAGAAGCTGTAATTAATCTCAGAATGAGAATCTGACCACATAAAGACCATTTAAAAAATTTACCTTCAACATCATTCTACCATTAAGAACTTCCAAATAGTATAAGTATTCTGCCGTGTTTTTAGATGAGCTTCGCTTTTGGTTTCCGTCATTGAACTATGTTTTGTTTTAGCCAAAATTCGATGCAGCTGTAGTGGAGCATCTGTTTGTTGTGCATCAAGTTGACTATGATATTGCTTCTCTTCAGCGTTTTTTGCAGCTCCTTCCAGCAGTCGACCTAGGTTGATTAGTCTAGGACTTTGACAGAGATCACAGATGTTGCCCTTATTTCTGCATTGAAAACACAAAATCAGCTCAATTGGAGCTGACATGATTTACAAATTGGGAAACCATAAATTGTAGTTACACAATACAAAAAGAATGTAAAAGTTTGAATTCAAAAAAATCTCTTATTACTTAGTGGTAAAGCATGAATTTCATAATTTAGACGTAGCTTTCACTGCCTTTGGCTCTTAAATTATTGTTCACATAAATTTCTAAAATTTACATATGCATCATCTCTTAAATTCACATCCACATTAGCACTACCGAGTATATTTTCCTTTAGTTCTGTTACTATGAAGAAAAAAATGACGCATTAAGGAAGAAATTTTTCCGCATGTTTTAGCATAAAGCTCCAAACTATAACCATGAAACTTCCTGTAATGCAACTTGACTTAAATGCAAGAATGGGACATTGGAAGGTAAAACAATAACCTGATGATAATGGGTGATGATTTGTCATTTTAACTAAGTTAATCTGAAAAGACGAGGGTACCCAAATATACCTCAATCTAAAACTTTTCCACCTATAAGTCCTTTCTCCGAAAGTGATTGTCTATAGACTGAGTTGAGACAAATACAACTAATTGGTTCACACTTCGTGTGATCGTCTATGGATACGAGATCGAGACAATGCGACAACAAGAGAACTTGTGTGATTGACTATGGATACAAGATCGAGACAATACAACAACGAAATATGATTACTTGATAAAAGGTTCGGACTTAACCAAACACAATAGGATTGCTATCAAGTAATTAGGAATTAACGTTTGTGTATTTTACTTCTAATTATAATAAAAAAAATTATAATTGCGGAAATAGAAAAGTAAAAGACACAGCAAGATTTTGTTAACGAGGAAACCGCAAATGCAAAAAAAAACCCGGGACATTGTCCAGAATTGAATACTCTCATAATTAAGCCGTTATACAAAATCTAAACCAACTTCGTATAGTTCAGACCAAGCAACAAAACCTATAGTTCACCTAGTTCCCTCAGTATCCATGCGCCTCCAACTTGTAATAAGTCACGCACTTGGAACAATTCCTTTGGTTCATATTCCAAACAGTAAAGGAACAACAAATATGTTCGGTAACAACTCTTTTCAAACAACGTGATATGAGTTTTACAAAAGGCTCTTCCGTTTATCCCAATAAAATCCTTTGTCGGGTTCTTAGATCTATCTATTCAACAACTACCAAAGTAATTGTTTAGACTATGCAATCAATACTATTAATCACAAAGAAATGTATTGATGCCGATCTACATAACTAATCAATCAAATCTATCACAAACATAAATCGATTATAGTTGGATCCCACCAGCCGATCAAGTTTTGTGCACACCAAAGATTATGAACTCAAATAAGAAATCTTCTTTGTCTTCAAATCTTATTAGATCTTCAATAAACACCTGCACACAAACAACTTGAATCTCTTATGATCAATCACACATAGAACGGAGTCTGTTTACAATGGATTATCATAAGATTTCTTTAGATTTACAAACAGTTCTAAAGATCCCCGTCGATACTTCGATCTAGTATGAGTGAATCTTATATCAGAAGAGAAGATTCTCAAGCATAAACAAACTAGGTGTAATCAAAGTTCAACAACCGTTAGTCAATCAAACCAATCGAAAACTAATAATAAACTGCAATTATCTAGTTTCCCACCAACGGTACTCGTAGAGCTTCTCAATCCCAAAGAAGTCTTTAAAACGAGCGGTCATAAGAGATTCCGCCTAATTAGGGTACTTTCCTCTCTGAATAGACGGCTCCACCAGTAACAACATAGCTAGGTAGTTTTGCTGGCTCTGAGGATTAGTTTGCTCGAAATGAAAACTTCAATATTTATAGACCAAGGAAGTTTGGACACCAAGGAATTTCCAAAACCGAATATTCTCAAGGATATGCAATAAAGTCCAAATCGGTTTTCATAATTCCTGGAAATGCATTGTCCAAATATTGACCGAAATCTCAGTAGAAAATCTCAAATTAGTAAATGCACATTACCAATTTTTATTTTCTAAAGACATGCATTTAATTGCTGGAAATTAAAAGCATATAAAACTAAAAACCTTAAATAAAAGATTCTCAATTTATTTCGATCCGGGATTCTCCTTTAGTTATTAAGGAATATCTTTGAACAATAAAAGATAAGAGTTACTGCACATGTTCAAAGTATGTCGACATCTTTACTTTGTAAATCCTTTTTCATATTTACAATCTTGGAACCGATTTTCCACACTTCCAAACAAGTTTAGAATTGGTTCATCTGACTTCCAAGAACTATGTGATTTATTATCCTATAAAATCACCAATCATGGGTTTAACGGTTCTACCAAAACAAGTTTCGGTTCTACCTCCATGTGGGTACTAGGATCAATCACACTAGATACCAAAAGTTGGTTGACTAGGTACTAGGATCGGTTACCACATATTTATGGTATTTAACTTGTAATCGGTTGCACAAGTCATAGGATCGGTTACCAATTACTAAGACTTGTTGCACCTCTTACAAGGATCGATTCCACATACTTGTGATCGGTTGCACCTCTCACTAGGATCGGTTCCCCAATGTCTAGAGTTGGTCATACCAATTACAATATATCGATCATACCATCTCAGGTGATTACTTAAGATCGGTTTCACTAATAAAAGTCATACCAATACAAAAGTCAGGCATTGTGAATAGTTTTACCAAGATACATAAACAAGTTATGAGCAGTTATACTAAACACACATATTGGTAATCCAAAGATTTGCAATGAATAACAATACCAATAAGCCTATCGATTTCCCTTTCGATTTACAAAACAAGTTTTTGAATTGTACTTCCTTTAAACGAATGTAAAACATTGTTTCCTAGGACGAAATCTTCACCCATACCCATACATAATCACAATAGCATTCATACGATTATGTCGATGTTTTATATACGAAGTTCAAAAGATAGACGTTATACTTCGTATTGTAATTCCTTAATACTATGTCTAACTAGAGTATAATCATTCACAGCTTCGCAGTTATGTTTTCAATATGCACGACTTGAAAGATACGTTAGGAATGAAACAGTTCAAGTCAAATATTACTAACCTAAAGAGGAAGGATGATGTCGTTGATGTAGCTCTTTACTTCTTCACATTCTTCAAGTCTTCACGTAATACTTGTAAGTCTCATATTCTAGTAACTTTCTAGCTAACCTATACGAAGTTGACTCTAGTAAATAATCAAGTGACTCTTTAAATAAGTTTTGATTCACTAAAATATGACATACCAACGCCTGGTGGGTTCAACCGAGCTATGCTTTAATATAATCTTATAACGTGTAGAGAGGTTTGTATAATCTTAGCTGCATTTCCTATTTGCAACTGAGCTGCAGTATATTGGCAAACTCCAGGATGAGACATAGCCATTACTAACACATCACTACCTGTAGTTCCTTGGGTATTTGCACGTTCAATTGGATAAAAACCATGAAAGGCCAAGTACTACCTAAATGACATAGTTAACATCATGAGAAAGCTTATAGGTATTGCTGCTGCTTTAGATATAAAGCCCATTACTTCGAAAACCAAGCTTACTACAATTTAAGTCCTGGCAGTCGAATGGGTGGTGTGAAAATCAGACTAAAAGTTAATAACGCAAAGTAACAATGGGAACATAAATAAAGTTGTTACTTGTTTGCAATGTACACAAAAAAACCTCAATCTTATTCAATAGAATAGTATGATACTCATTGGCAGCCCAACTGCTTAAAACACTGAAGTTTTAAATTGCAAATTATGTAGTAATTTATGCTCCTACAACTTAAAGACGGTAGTTCAGTAGGTAAAGTGGACAAAAAATAAATGTTACCTGTAATATTGGTTAATAGTCCTGTAAATCTCTTTACAATTTCACCTTCGTCTCTATGTAATTTCACTTAGAGTATGACAGTTAACCATGATTTTTCTTCCCTTCGACGTTTTCCGTTGCAGTTAATTCGCGAAGTCGCGCTAGCTCAATTAGTCTAGAACTTTGACGGAAAATCAAAGTGCTTACCCTCCGTTATTTTTTCTGCATTGAAAACATAAACCAACTGTAATAAAGCCAAGTTACAAAAACAGCTAATGAATTATCACAAATCATTTTGTTAATCTTCTTAGGAATTTCTACAAACAGCTAGAAGCCAATTACTGAATTTAGTCGATTTTTTTTCCTAATAAAATAGAAATCGACATGAATTATCACAAATCATGTTAAGGGTGTTTATCACTTACCGGTGATCAACGAAGAGGTCTTAAGTCGAGTTCAACCATTAAAGCAGCAGAGTAATTCGATCAAAAACTGAAACAAAAAAAAACCATCTCGTAAGATTCGTATATTGAATACAGATAACAAAACCAAATAGAGATGAATGACACCAACTATAATTTTCCATTAAATAAAATCGATAACTAACAATCCAAAGAAGCAGAATATCAAAATTACCCAAAAGAAAACCCCAATTCAAATTTAGGTTTGAAATCAATCAAATTTCTAAGTATTGAACTGGTTCCAGACAAATTGATGAAAATCCGACAAACTCGAAGTTGGGGATGAACCCAAAATTGCAGTCGTATACTGAATTATGCTCCAAGACTCGGCGGGTGAGGTTAAGGATTTTCTTTGTCTATGAGGAGAAGTTCGTACTGCTTAGGAAGAGAGAAGATCAGAGAATAGAATGAAAAAGAAAACTGAAATGTCGTGAAGTCCCTTAATTCTTCTGTTAAGCTAGGATTTAATATGGGGGTAGTCGAGTAATTTCAAGGTCTGTGTAAATGGGACACCCGGTCGAAAAGTCCCCATTTTCTTTATTATAGTATGATGATATATGATGATATTGTTGAAACTGCATTAACGAAAAACAAAAGAGGAATGGCAAAAAACCAGAACTTCTAGTTTCAAGCATGATTCATGCTTCCACATCCTCAGAAAGCTCAACCGATACAACCCTGATTTGTTGGATGGATATGTTGTACCAAAGGAATCCCCTTACGAGACCGGTGGATCCAACATGGTAGTCAATCCCAACATGGTTCTCCAGGTCCTCCTTATATCCAACATGATATTGATAAACTAGTCATACTTAATAAAATGGCTTTAGAAATGAAGAAAGGTCGTGAGGAAGTTGAAAAGAATATTTTGAATGCACACATGCGAGGAATTATGGGAATGGACACTTTCAAGATGAATCAGACACAACTTCATCTCTGGAAAAATGAATTTGATGCACTCTGTTAGAGCACTACTCGGTCGAACTCGCAAGCGTTGCTATCTCAAGCTTGTTGTCAAGTTTAGTTGCAAAAACTATAAGTCTTGATTTCTAGTCTACTTATAGCTAAGTCCCGGATTTGGATCGAAAGTGTAGTTAAGCTTTAGACTTCACGGCGTTCATCGATTGAAGACGAAGAACTACTAAGGGGAGCTTGTGGAACTTCATCAACAAAAGGTATGTGGAGACTTGAACTTATCTATCACTCAAATGTCTATCTACTTTATCTCCTATTTGAGATAAAAGTCGTATAGCTATATAGACTTCGATTATACACATTTGATATTTCGAGCTGAGTTTAACTCGCTTACATATTTCTCGAAATATGTGTTGGTAAGCTTTCTCTTTAACCAAGTTCATCTTATATTCTTGACGAAAGTCAATAGATGATCATGTGAAAACGCCTTGTAACATCTTACATGATTTGTGTGAGACAGTCATTTGATGTAGACTTGGAATGTTTCGTATTGATCATTCGATCACTTGAAAATTGCTTTGAAGCTAATAGTTTGTGTGAGACAGCTATTGTCGTCTTCTAATAATGTTTCAATGATTGAAATGAGAGTTTAGAACAAATAACCATGATTGGATATAGCACAATATGCGTACTTGTATGCTAACTGTTGCAAGATATTCCAAGTCCGGGAACCATAGTATGCATACCCGTATACGTACTGGTTGGTTTATGAAAGTTCGGGAACTCAACATGCATATCGGTATGCGTACTTGCGTGAGGTTCAAGTTCCGGGATTTAACTGAGTTTGGATGGTATGCGTACCCGTTCGCGTACTGGAGAACGCAAACTTGGTCCGGCCACTTAGGTATGCGTACCCGTTCGCATACTTGAGTAGGTTATGTTCTAAAATCGGTTTTTTCATGAACTAATACATTTATATAATAAGGAATGCAATCTTTTGCAAACCGTGGATATAATGTTCATGAATTGATTCGACTGAATCAAAATCGATTTTGCTTCAATTGTGTCTTGTATACTTCTATGAGAATATAAAGAATTAAATAACTCTAGAACTAGTTTCATTTGAGTTACTTGAACTAGTTATGGTTAAGATGAATAAGGTTGATATGAAAGTGTTCATATGGCTAACTTCGGTTAACTATTGTTGAGCCAACAAGGTGTACACGTTTAGGTACGGTTACTCAAATCTAAATGAAGTCACTTTTCATTTGTGTGTAACAAGCTAAGTTAGATCTAATTGTTGAAAGATATTAGCTTGAGTCTAATCAGGTTTTCATCTAACGGTGAATATTGAATGCTTTGTTACCAAGGTAACATTGATTGTAAACCCTGATTTGAAGACTATATAAGGGAGAACTCTAGCAACTGGGAAACCTAATCCCCACACCTCCTGTGTGATACTAGTTGCGACTAGAGTCGATTCTCCGTTAACCTTAGGTTTTTCCAAAACCCTTTAGGTCAACGACTTAAAGTCTTCATTGGGATTGTGAAGCCAGACCCAACTATTTTTCTGTAGTTGCGTGTTCTGATCTTGTTGTTTTCTATCGTGATTGAGTACTATCTTCTCTAAGATTTGCTCGAGATTTAATCTCTGATTGGTAAGATAAAAAGTAGTCACAAACATCTTTGTGTCATCGTTTGTGATTCCACAATATCTTGTTTCTCTACCATACGATTAAGATTATTGTGAGGTTATTAATATTACTAGGCTGTTCTTCGGGAATATAAGTATGGTGTATCAATTGGTTCATGTTCACCTTGATTTATCAAAAGATCGAACAAAAATCTTAGGTATTTCTGTGGGAGACAAATTTATTTATTCAATAGACTTTTCTGTGTGAGAAAGATTGGTTTATCAAGTCTTCGACTTTGGGTCGTAGCAACTCTGAGTTGTGGGTGAGATCAGCTAAGGGAATCAAGTGCACAGAGTCCTGCTGGGATTCAGAAGCGTAAGGAACGCGACTGTACCTTGATTAGTGTGAGATTGGTTAGGGCTCAACTACATTCCAGTCTGAAGTTAACTTGTAGTAGGCTAGTGTCTGTAATGGCTTAATACAGTGTGATGTTCAAATTTGGACTAGGTCCCGGGGGTTTTCTGCATTTGCGGTTTCCTCGTTAACAAATTTTTTGGTGTCTGTATGTTATTTCTTTTTCGCATTATATTTTCTATATAATTGAAATATCACATGTTGTGCTTTAGTTTAATCACTTTGTGAATCCGACCTTTGGGTTGTTGATAAATTGATTGACACCTTGATATTGGTTTTTGATACCGTCCAAGTTATTTCTTATATTCAATCTGGATCGCAAATTTTTATTTGTTTGATTGCGGATTGAATTGAGAAATTGAGATATAACTCTTGGATATACTTTTCTTAAGATTGAGTATGACTGTCTAGTTGATTCTATTGAAAGTATATTGGAGTTAGTCCATATAGATTGCTAAGCAAAATATTGGGTGTGGTTGTTAGACCCCCGTTTTTTCACACTCCAAACACAGAAGGCCAAGCAACGGCCACCAGCAACTGACGAGTCTTCTTCTGGGGAAGAAGACAACCGTGAGGAGGATATCGATAATGCCATAACATTGGTTTAGTTTTTTAAATTCATGACTTTAGTTGTTAGTTTAACTTGTTCTGTGTAATCCTTTTAGTTTTAGTTTCAATTTCATCCTAATTTGCAACTTACATTATCAGAGTACACAAATCAAACTACCTAAATCAAAATACACAAATCAAAATACACTATAAAAAAAATAAAAAATAAAAAAAATAAATCCTATGAGGGTTTCTTCTTCCAAAATCATCGCACAAGTGAGCTGTGGGATCCTCTCTTAGTCTTAAATGTAAACCTCTGTTTTGAATTCTCTCTTCCACCATTCTGTAATCTCTTGCAGGGACACCCCATGTGGGTTGAACGTCTTTTCTCAAATATTTATATGGATAATGAACCCATGTTTTATCCCATCGAGTTTCCTCGATTACCGTATTGTGCAAAATGATGCAGGTGAGCATAATCCTGTTCATTTCTATTGGTTTATACGAACGATATGGTCCACAAATTATATGGAACTTTCTCTTTAAAATTCCAAATGCTCGTTCCACATCCTTCCTGCATGCCATCTGTTTTTTGTTAAACAACCATTTAGCACGGACATATTCCCCATTTGTAGGTATCTCATCATAAGCTTGAACTAAAGTTGACCGCACCGGATAAATTCCGTCCGCCAGAAAATACCCCATGTTATAGTGATTGTCGTTGATGGTGAAATTGGCAGCTGGAGCATTTCCATACTTCAATTCTTCAAACAACAGTGATTTGTGCAAGATATTAATGTCGTTGTTGCACCCCGTAAGTACAAAAAAGCATGTTATATCAGACAATCATAAGAAGCTTCCGCTTTGAAAACCATTGTTGGTGTTGTGTAGTGGCCCTTATACTGACCTTGCCAAGCACAAAGACATCCATGCCACACCCAGTGCATGCGATCAAGGCTACCTAACATTCCAGGAAAGCCTCTGGCCTGATTCTTATCTAGTAGACGATTGACATCATCTTGCGTGGGTTGCCGTAAAAAACGTGGACCAAATTGGTTGACTACAGTTTCAAAAAACATTTTGAGATTATCATATGCAGTTTTTTTGGCCATACGAGTGTACTCACCACAAGCATTCGCGAGAAGCCCATAACCAAGAATCCTAAGGGCCGCGGTGACCTTTCGTTCAGGATTATTCCCTCGTATATTTTGTGCATCAAATTGATAGTTAAATTTAGGGTTTACCCAACAAAGCTCTCCAATAACCCGCCTGAACAAGTGATGTGGCATTCAGTAGCGACGTTGAAAATCCTCATAAAAGTAGACACTTCTACTAAGAAAATAATCACATACCATTTGATGGTGACCTTCCTCTCGAAATATCCACGTATATCTTCTTCTTAATATAGCTCCTGGTTCCAGATCTCGTGGAACTTGGCTGGTGTATAATTGTAGCATTGCGTTAGTTTTGGATCTCTCATCGTCTGAATCTGCATCCATTTGATCCAGTTGCTGCATAAACGCTTCTTGTTGATAGAAAAATGTTTCCGCTAATAATTGAATTTCTTCATTCTCCATTTCAGGATCCATAATGAAAGAAACTAATGAAAACAAGAGGGAGATTTAAAAAATTGGAAGATTTTTTTGTACAATAGAGACTGAAATGTATTTGAGTGTATTTATCATTGGTGGATTGAGTGTGTTTATATAAATGTAGAACTAAACATAGCCGTTGGGGGAAAGTGGAATAATAGCCGTTGTCGAGCCATACAAGACCGGTCGTCTTTCACTAGGACGAGTGTCGTCTCAACTTGAGACGGGCCTCGGACCAGGTTGAGCCGACCGGCCAAGTATAGTACGTTCGGCTTATTCTGACTCGATAAACAATCTTCCCACTGCATAAAACTCAGTTTTCCCATCCACTTGGCACCACAAATAAATTTATTTGCATAGTCCCATTTGACTTGCTCTTACTAGTATTTTTGATGGTTACCAATCCAGTGGTAAGGATTATTTTTCTTTTAATGATGTGACACTCTGACTAGGTCAAAAGATTCAAGAGAGAAGATGAGCGGGGTGTGGGGTTAGATTTGAGATTGAGTATGTCATCGAGAACGATTTAATGGTTAGCTTCACGCAGTTTAATGAGAAGAATGACGTATATGTAACTGCCCCAGTAACTATTGAAAACGCGGGGGTATAACAACCACACCCAATATTTCGTTCGACAATCTGTATGGACTAAACTCCAATATAATTCCGAGAGCACCAACTTAAAAGTGAAACTCAATCAAGAAAGATATCAAAGAGCTTTATCTCTTTCTCAATACAATCAGTAAATCAACTAAATAAAAATCTGTGAGACTGATTGATATGAGAATAACTCGGATGGTACCAAAGACTAATGTCCAAGTGTCAATCAAGTTTTATCCAACAAACAAGTTCGGATTTATCAACTATGATTGAACTACGCACCACCTGTGATATTTCAATTATAGAAACAAATATAATGCGGAAAACAAATAACACAGACACCAGAAATTTTGTTAACGAGGAAACCGCAAATGCATAAAAACCCCAGGACCTAGTCCAGATTTGAATACCACATTGTATTAAGCCGCTACAGACTCTAGCCTACTACAAGTTAACTTCGGAATTGAATGTAGTTGATCCCTAACCAAGTCTCACACCGATTAAGGTACATTCACGTTCCTTACGCCTCTTGAATCCCAGCAGGACTATACACACGTGATACCCTTAGATGATCTCACTCACAACTAAGAGTTGTTACGACCCAAAGTCGAAGACTTATAAACAAATCTGTCTCCCATAAATAAATCTATTCTGGTTTTGTTTCCATCTTAAGATACATCAAGGTGAACAGGAAACTCAACTAATAATTCGGTCGTATACTCCCGAAGAGCATCCTAGAAATATTAGTCACCTCACAATAACCAAACTGATTAACAGAAAAAGTTATTATGGAATCACAAGAATCTGAGACGAAGAACTGTTGTGATTACTTTATATGTCTTACCTATCAGAGATAATTCTTGAGTAAATCTTAGAGAAGATAAAACTCAATACGATAGAAAAAGTAAGATCAGAATACGCAACTATAGAGAAAGTAGTTGGATCTGGCTTCACGAATTCCAAATAGAGTCTTCAGTCGTTAACCTAATAATGATTTTAGAAAAACCCTAGGTTAATGGAGAATCGACTCTAGTTTGCAACTAGGACACACGAGAGTGTCGGGATTAGGTTTCCCAGATGCTAGAGTTCTCCTTTATATAGTCTTTCAAATCAGGGTTGCTTACAATCAAAGCTAAGATAGCTTAGTAACAAAGCAATTGATATTCACATTTACAATCAAATGAATCCAAATGTGTTTCAGGAGAATTGTTCAAATGTTCATCATTTCATAGAAATATATATGAACCATTTGAAACACATTCGGTTTGGTTTGTAATTGTATAAAGTACTTATACAAGAACCAATTCATGAACACAATGCCATGGTTTTCAAAACAAGTTTGCATACCTTATTTCATTAAAGTTCCAGGGACTTTAGTTCGCGAACTGAGTTCGCAAACGAACCTGAGTTCATGAGTATGAAAAACATACTTACCGATTTTAGAACCTAACCACTGTGTTCGCAAACAGATTACGCGAACCACTGTTTCGGACTTTGGCCTAGTCATGCCGTTTGCAAACCATAGTTCCGGACTTAGCCTTGTATATCCGTTTGCAAACAGAGTACACGAACTACAGCTCCGTACCTTGACAGTTAAACCCGTTCGCAAACAAGAGTTTCGGACCTGAACTAGAAATTCATAGTTCGCATACCATGTACACATACTGTGATATATCCAGACATGGTAGTAGTTCTAAAACTCTCGTTTAATCATTGAAATATCCTTAGAAGACAATAATGGTAATCTTACACATACCATTACCTTCAAGTAATTTTCAAGTGATTAATCGATCAATACGAAACTTCCCAAGTTAACATCAAATGATTGTCTCACACAAATCATGTAAGATGTTCAAGGTAGTTTTCACATGATCATCTTGACTTAATATTTAGTTTCCAATAAATAAATTGTCTCCAACTAAACTCATCAAGTAGATGATGAAGTTTAAGCTAAAGTTAAAAGCTTCCAACACATATTTCGACAAATATATAAACGAGATAAACTCAACTCGAAATTTCAAATGTGTATAATGTAAAAGTATATATATCTATACGACTTAGTCTCTTTAGGAGATAGAATGGAATAGAATTCTGAGTGATAGATAAGTTTTTTTCTCCACATACCTTTTGTTGATGAAGTTCCTCCAAGCTCTTCAGTAGATCTTCTTCTTCAATTGGTGAACGCCGTGAAGTCTAAAGCTAAACTACTCACTTCTATCCTAATCCGAGATATAACTATAAGTAGACTAGAAATCAAGTATATAGTTTTGATCAACTAAACTTGACAAACAAGCTTGAGATAGCAACGCTTGCGAGTTTGACCGAGCAGTGCTCTAACAATTGCAATTTGTACGGTCCTCATTAACTTGACAGAAAAGCAGACGACTATAATAATGTAGTTGAGTTGGTATTTAGTTAGGGATAAGAGAGAGAAGCAACTCGGCGGATAAAATTAAACAATTTCTTTTCAACAATGAGAAAATTTATTGGAACGTCTGAAAACATCTCAAATTGGATGAGGAATTGTTATTTTATCTATTCAAGATGAAATTGAAAGGTTGGTTTACTTTTTCATCATTTTGTAGATAGCAACATAAGTAAACGTAAAATGCATAGTAAGGAAAGTAGATAAATAAGATAAGTTGCAGAGAGAAATTATAGAAGAGTGAAAATATATAAGAAATATACTTAGATGTGCATGGAGTTCGTCTAACTAATCATATGAGACAAAATTTGCTTGAAGATCGCAGTAGCTATCATCGGCATTATCCTTTCCCTGGAGATCATATTAATGTTGTTATATAGACTCATTGAGGACGTAGTGACCTCACTGAGCCTGATAACATCACCTGTGTTAATGGTGATGTTAGAGCATTGCTCGGTTGAACCCACCAAGCATTGGTATGTCAAGTTTGGTTATAATATTTTAGTGAACCAAAACTCATTTAAAGAGACGCTTGATTATATACTAGAGTCAACTAAGTATAGGTGAACTAGAAAGTTATTAGGATATGAGACATACAAGTATTACTCAAAGACTTGAAGAATGTGAAGAAGTAAAGAACTACAACGACGACATCATCCTTCCTCTTGAGGTTAGTAATATTTTGACTTGAACTGTTTCATTCCTAACGTATCTTTCAAGTCATGCATATTGAAAATATAACTGCGAAGCTGTGAATGATTATACTCTAGTTAGACATAGTATTAAGGAATTATAATACGGAGTATAACGTTTATCTTTTGAACTTCGTATATAAGACATCGACATAATCGTATGAATGCTATTGTGATTATGTATGGGTATGGGTGAAGATTTCGTCCTAGGAAACAATGTTTTACATTCGTTTAAAGGAAGTACATTCATAAACTTGTTTTGTAAATCGAAAGGGAAATCGATAGGCTTATTGGTATTGTTATTCATTGCAAATCTTTGGATTACCAATATGTGTGGTTGAGTATAACCGTTCATAACTTGTTTATGTATCTTGGTAAAACTAATCACAAGGCCTGACTTTTGTATTGGTATGACTTTTATTAGTGAAACCGATCTTAAGTAATCACCTGAGATGGTATGATTGATATTTTGTAATTGGTGTGACCAACTCTATACATTGGGTAACCGATCCTAGTAAGAGGTGTGACCGATCACAATTATGTGGAATCGATCCTTATAAGAGGTGCAACAAGTCTTAGTAATTGGGGTAACCGATCCCATGACTTGTGCAACCGATCACAAGTAAATACCATAAAAGTGTGGTAACCGATCCTGGTACTTAGTCAACCAATTTTTTGGAAACTAGTGTGACCGATACGAGTACCCACATGGAGGTAGAACCGAAACTTGTTTTGGTAGAACCGTTAAACCCATGATTGGTGATTTGATATGATAATCAATCACATAGTTCTTGGAAGTCAAATGAACCAATTCTAAACTTGTTTGGAAGTGTGGCAAATCGGTTCCAAGATTGTAAATATGAAAAAGGATTTACAAAGTAAAGATGTCGACATACTTTGAACATGTGCAGTAATTCTTATCTATTATTGTTCCAAGATATTCCTTAATAACTAAAGGAAAATCCCGGATCGAAATAAATTGAGAATCTTTTAATTAAGGTTTTTAGTTTTATATGCTTTTAATTTCCAGCAATTAAATGCATATCTTTAGAAAATAAAAATTAGTAATGTGCATTTACTAATTTCAGATTTTCTATTGAGAATTCGGTCAATATTGGGACTGAGAATTTCCAGGAATTATGAAAACCGATTTGGGACTTTATTGCATATCTTTGAGAAGATTCAGTTTTGGAAATTCTTTGTTGTCCAAACTTCCTTTGTCTATAAATATTGAAGTTTGCATTTCGAGCAAACTAATCCTCAGAGCCAGCAAAACTACCTTGTTGTGTTGTTACTGGTGGAGCCGTCTATTTAGAGAGGAAAGTAACTTAATTAGGCGAAATCTCTTAAGACCGCTTGTTTTAAAGACTTCTTTGGGATTGAGAAGCTCTACGAGTACCGTTGGTGGGAAACTAGATAATTGCAGTTTATTATTAGTTTTTGATTGATTTGATTGACTAATAGTTGTTGAACTTTGATTGCACCTAGTTTGTTTATGCTTGAGAATCTTCTCTTCTGATATAAGATTCACTCAAACTAGATCGAAGTATCGACGGGGATCTTTAGACTGTTTGTAGATCTAAAGACATCTTGTGATAATCCATCGATAGTAGACTCCATTTTGTGTGTGATTGATCATAAGAGATTCAAGTTGTTTATGTGCAGGTGTTTATTGAAGATCTAAGAAGATTTGAAGACAAAGAAGATTTCTTATTTGAGTTCATAATCTTTGGTGTGCACAAAACTTGATCGGCTGGGGATCCAACTATAATTGGTTTATCTTTTGATAGATTTGATTGATTAGTTGCGTAGATCGGCATCAATACATTTCTTTGTGATTAACAGTATTAATTGCATAGTCTAAACAATTACTTTGGTAGTTATTGAATAGATCGATCTAAGAACCCGATAAAGGAGTTTATTGGTTAGACGGAAGAGCCTTTTGTCAAACTCATATCACGTTGGCTGAAAAGAGTTGTTACCGAACATATTTGTTGTTCCTTTACTGTTTGAAATACGAACCAAAGGAATTGTTCCAAGTGCGTGACTTATTACAAGTTGGAGGCGCAGGGATACTGAGGAAACTAGGTGAACTATAGGTTTAGTTGCTTGGTCTCAACTATACGAAGTTGGTTTAGATTTTGTATAGCGGCTTAATTCTGAGAGTATTCAATTCTGGACAAGGTCCCAGGGTTTTTCTATATTTGTGGTTTCCTCGTTAACAAAATCTTGCCGTGTTTTTTACTTTTCTATTTCCGGAATTATAATTGATTTATTATAATTAGAAGTAAAATACACAAACGTTAATTCCTAATTACTTGATAGCAATCCTATAGTGTTTGATTAAGTCCGAACCAATTATCAAGTAATCATACTTCGTTGTTGTATTGTCTCGATCTCGTATCCATAGACCATCACACGAAGTGTGTACCGATTAGTTGTATTGTCTCGACTCAGTCCATGGACAATCACTTTCAGAGAAAGGACTTATAGGTGTAAAAGTTTTAGATTGAGGTATATTTGGGTACCCTCGTCTTTTCAATTGGTATCAGAGCAGGCAAACACGAAAAGATCTAACAATTTATGTTTGGTGCGATCCATCCTATAAGGAATGAGTCAAAAGAAAGTTAAGCGTGAGCGAAAACTAAAGAAAGACTCAGCTAACGTATTACAAGATATATGCTCAAAAGGAGATAGTAGTTCAAACTCTATTTGCTCAATAAATGATACCTCTAGCGAGATATTTTTGAGTTCCATACTTGAGATCTCTGATGAAAGATCAAGTGTGAAAACATCTGAACTAAAGGAATTAAGTAAACAATTTCTTTTTTGTTCTAATGAACTCCTTTCAGCACTTGAAAGAGAACGAGATTTAACTTTAAAGTTTGAAAATCTCGAAGAAAAGCATAACATGCTAAAAGGAAAATTCTCACAACAAGTTTGTGACTTTGAAGAAAAGATGGTTACTGAGCGCCATCATATAAAAACCTGTGAAAAGAATTTGGATAAAACCCTTGAAAAGGTTTGTCTTTTAGAAAAAGAGCTTGATGACTCCAAAATAGAATTAAACTCTCAACAAGAGTACTTCAGGGAAAAAGAAAATAGTCTTCTTTCCAACATAAAGCGGTTAGAGGAAACTCTTAACTCTGCCCTTGATGAAAATTATTCATTAAAAGAAGAAATCTCTTTGCTGAGAAAACTTAATGAGAGCTCAAGCAACTTATCCTTTATGTTGGAAACAGGGAGAAGTCATGGAGACACACATGGTTTAGGATATGAAGGTGGTAATACCGATGGTCCTAAGAATGAAATAAAGCTTGTCAAATCCCTGTATGCACAAACAAAGAATTATCTAAAATAAAATACTCAACATAGATGTGGGAAAAATAATCAGGACAAACAAGCTATTGATGATCGTTCAAACCCGAAGAAGAAGGCTAATGAAGGAAGAAAAAAAATCGAAGCTAAGAAGAGTACAGAAAAACAAATAAGCTTTCGACAATCTTGCACAAAAAGGTAACAATAAACATTATAACTCTAATTATGTTAAATATTGTTATTCTTGTGGTGGTAAAAATCATTGTCAGATGTTATGCAAGATTCGGAAAATGCAAAAAGCTCTTCATTTCGTATCAAAAGAATTGAGAAAGATAAATCTTGTTCCTCACCTCTTAACAAATGGAATAAAGGACTATTTTGTTGAGTCTACGCAGTATACTCCAAAGTCATTTAAAAAGGAATTTAAGAAAAATCATTCTAAAAGGGAAAGATGTGCCTCTCATCCTTTAAAAGGAATAGTCTCTGAACCATCCTTTGATTATGATGATGTATCATATCTCAAGAAATGGAAGAGGAAAAACAGTCAAAAATAATGCACTGTTACATAATAACAGATTTCTCCATACCCAAACACTCCTTGTGTTATAGAAATCTGTTTAAGATGGGTAATTCCAGTTATTTCCTCTTAAGAAAGATATCCTAAAATCTTTAAATAATTCGAATAAAAAGATTCTTTTTATAAGAGGTCAAAAATCTTATAAGAACTTAAGTCATATTCGGATCTTTCATGTTTTTCAAAATAAATAAAAATGAAAGACCTAAAGAATGTTATATCTGATTTGATATACTCCTGTAGATTTCATGATCTACTAACTAGAAAAATTCATATAATTCTTTTCACTGAGAATAAAAGATCGTACAGTGAATTTGTTGGAGAATACTGCATTCAGGAAGTCGAAAGTGTTCTGGACAGCTCCACTAAAAGAAGATTCGATCTTTGTTCTGAACTCTGCTCGTATCAGATCATGCCCTCTTTAACCGAAGTCAGGGCAACCAATCTTTGTGAAGGGGTTTTAGAACTGATTGCTAGAAAATAACTCCTAAAAGAATTATCCTCAATTGCTCACAAGGAAATTATTTTCCATGCTGTCTGTTGGGCATCCTATAGAGAGTTTCATGATCTCCAAATGATTAAATTTCACGTGGACAATCTGGAATTTTTCGAAGAAAATCTGGATGAAATCATGGAAACCGAGGATAACAAAGATGAGTGAAACTGAAGTCCTTGACACAAGCAAAATAGACATCAGTTTTTGATTTATTTCAATAATTGTATAAGGTCTATTTTGAATAAAGCTATCTTATTTATGAATAAAATTATTATTTTATAATTTTTCTTGTGATAGTTTTTCGATTACATAGCCTGTGCTTGAATGCTTTATATTATTGCTATGTGTTATGGGATGTTTGATTTCGGTTTTCATAACCTTAATATTCGATCTCATATGGTGTGAACCCTTATGGTTTGGGTGACTTTTTGATTTAGCGGGATTGAGTTCTAGCCCATGTTGGTAGGCTTTATCAAAGGATCATAAGGGGTTCCGATTGAAACTCATGTGTGAAAAAGTCACAATATGTTTAATCGTTTTGGTTTAGCATAAAAGCATATGTGTTTCGGGGTTTTCAACTTTTGCATCGCATTAGTTTAAACCGATTTTCAACCTTTCTCTGGTAAAGGTTGCTGTTGTTATTGTTCTTTTGTTCTTGCGAGAGGATGACAACACCATGGGGGAGAGTTCTATCTTGAACTTGCGCTTAATGATATATCTTTCAGGGGAGAAGAGGATGCGGAATTTGAGGTAACGAATTTGTTAGTTAATCGTTTTCCAGCTTAAGAAAAACCTGATTTTATTCCATATATTTTGCTTTTGCTTAACAAAATTTCGGTACAATTGATGTTTATTCCATTATATGTGTATGGATGTGTGTGTGATTCAATTGTTTACGGTTGAGAAAAACTTTTGTTATCTTTCTTTATTGTTTGGTATCAATTGTTTAGGCTTAACGAAATTACGGTGCAATTGCGGTACTTTAATGTCGATGTTTGTTTCAATTGCTTCCAGTTAAGATATATAATTATGCAAGTTGATTTATTTGGTTTGTATGGATTGTTTATGGCTTAACAAAAAAATTCGGGATCATTTGTTTAGTCCAATTCGATTCCGGATAAGAGAAACTAAGTTAATTCTGATCTTAGTTAGACTTATCAAAGTGGAGGATTCGGTTATTCAAGTCTAATCGAATGCCTTAACAAGAAATACTAGTTAACTAACCTAGTACTTGTCTTGTTTAAAGTGAAAGGTCTAAGTTATTGTTTGAATAATTAGAGCCTGATGAAAAAAATAAAGTTAATTCTGATCTTTATTTTGGTCTTATCGAACAAGCGATTGTATTTGTGCAATCGGTTTAGCAAAAGAACTAAGGTGCTTAGTCAATTTATGATTTGCTAAACTATTAGGGAAAATTGCTTCGGGCAATTGTTTCCTTGATAACATATCAAAATAAAGTTACTTTGTAGTTTCGGTTTTGATATTGGTTATCTAAAATGGTGTGTGAAACCCTCGTGCTTAACTCTTATAGGTTGCAAGTCTTTTAAGATTTGTAAGATCCTTTCGGTTTGTCCTTTATTTGCTCGTACCTTTGTCATTTTGTGAAAAAAAAAGGGGGAGAAATATATGGAGTAAACAAGTGATTTGGTATCACTAAGGAAAGGACAATGGTGCTTAAACGTTATATCTAACGAAAGGGTAAAGCATAGACTAAGGGGGAGTAACACATCATATGACGATTTGTAGTTATATGGACTACAAGAGGAAATAACAAAGACGTGCGGATTGAAAATCTACCTATCTTACCTTTAGGAGGAGTATTAGCTTTGTTATTATAATGTCAACAACGGCATTTAAGGATTGAATTTATGCAGGTTATTGTGTTGTTGAAACTTGGAATCAAGCCTATGTATAATGAATTATTGTAATTTGTTTATCCATATGATGAAAGAGTTTTGTCACTAAAATTGACAAAGGGGGAGATTGTTAAGCATTGCTCGGTTGAACCCACCAAGTGTTGGTATGTCAAGTTTGGTTGTCATATTTTAGTGAACCAAAACTCATTTAAAGGGTCGCTTGATTATATACTAGAGTCAACTTCGTATAGGTTAACTAGAAAGTTATTAGGATATGAGACATACAAGTATTACTCGAAGACTTGAAGAATGTGAAGAAGTAAAGAACTACAACGACGACATCATCCTTCCTCTTGAGGTTAGTAATATTTTGACTTGAACTGTTTCATTCCTAACGTATATTTCAAGTCGTGCATATTGAAAACATAACCGCGAAGCTGTGAATGATTATACTCTAGTTAGACATAGTATTAAGGAATTATAATACGAAGTATAACGTTTATCTTTTGAACTTCGTATATAAGACATCGACATAATCGTATGAATGCTATTGTGATTATGTATGGGTATGGGTGAAGATTTCGTCCTAGGAAACAATGTTTTACATTCGTTTAAAGGAAGTACATTCATAAACTTGTTTTGTGAATCGAAAGGGAAATCGCTAGGCTTATTGGTATTGTTATTCATTGCAAATCTTTGGATTACCAATATGTGTGGTTGAGTATAACCATTCATAACTAGTTTATGTATCTTGGTAAAACTAATCACAAGGCCTGACTTTTGTATTGGTATAACTTTTATTAGTGAAACCGGTCTTAAGTAATCACCTGAGATGGTATGATCGATATTTTGTAATTGGTGTGACCAACTCTAGACATTTGGTAACCGATCCTAGTAAGAGGTGTGACCGATCACAAGTATGTGGAATCGATCCTTGTAAGAGGTGCAACAAGTCTTAGTAATTGGGGTAACCGATCCTATGACTTGTGCAACCGATCACAAGTAAATACCATAAAAGTGTGGTAACCGATCCTGGTACTTAGTCAACCAATTTTTTGGAAACTAGTGTGACCGATCCTAGTACCAACATAGAGGTAGAACCAAAACTTGTTTTGGTAGAACCGTTAAACCAATGATTGGTGATTTGATTTGATAATAAATCACATAGTTATTGGAAGTCAAATGAACCAATTCTAAACTTGTTTGGAAGTGTGGCAAATCGGTTCCAAGATTGTAAATATGAAAAAGGATTTACAAAGTAAAGATGTCGACATACTTTGAACATGTGCAGTAATTCTTATCTATTATTGTTCAAAGATATTCCTTAATAACTAAAGGAAAATCCCGGATCGAAATAAATTGAGAATCTTTTAATTAAGGTTTTTAGTTTTATATGCTTTTAATTTCCAGCAATTAAATGCATATCTTTAGAAAATAAAAATTAGTAATGTGCATTTACTAATTGGAGATTTTCTACTGAGATTTCGGTTAATATTTGGACTGAGCATTTTTAGGAATTATGAAAACCGATTTGGGACTTTATTGCATATCTTTGAGAATATTCGGTTTTGGAAATTCTTTGTTGTCCAAACTTCCTTTATCTATAAATATTGAAGTTTGCATTTCGAGCAAACTAATCCTCAGAGCCAGCAAAACTACCTAGTTGTGTTGTTACTGGTGGAGCCGTCTATTCGGAGAGGAAAGTAACCTAATTAGGTGAAATCTCTTACGACCGCTCGTTTTAAAGACTTCTTTGGGATTGAGAAGCTCTACGAGTACCTTTGGTGGGAAACTAGATAATTGCAGTTTATTATTAGTTTTTGATTGATTTGATTGACTAACGGTTGTTGAACTTTGATTGCACCTTGTTTGTATAATGCTTGAGAATCTTCTCTTCTGATATAAGATTCACTCAAACTAGATCGAAGTATATCGACGGGGATCTTTAGACTGTTTGTAGATCTAAAGACATCTTGTGATAATCCATCGTTAACAGACTCCATTTTATGCGTGATTGATCACAAGAGATTCAAGTTGTTTGTGTGCAGGTGTTTATTGAAGATCTAAGAAGATTTGAAGACAAAGAAGATTTCTTATTTGAGTTCATAATCTTTGGTGTGAACAAAACTTGATCGGCTGGGGATCCAACTATAATCGGTTTATCTTTTGATAGATTGGATTGATCAGTTGCGTAGATCGGCATCAATACATTTCTTTGTGATTAACAGTATTGATTGCATAGTCTAAACAATTACTTTGGTAGTTGTTGAATAGATTAATCTAAGAACCTGACAAAGAAGTTTATTGGTTAAACGGAAGAGCCTTTTGTCAAACTCATATCACGCTGGTTGAAAAGAGTTGTTACCGAACATATTTGTTGTTCCTTTACTGTTTGGAATACGAACCAAAGGAATTGTTCCAAGTGCGTGACTTATTGCAAGTTGGAGGCGCAGGGATACTGAGGAAACTAGGTGAACTATAGGTTTAGTTGCTTGGTCTCAACTATACGAAGTTGGTTTAGATTTTGTATAACGGCTTAATTCTTAGAGTATTCAATTCTGGACAAGGTCCCGGTGTTTTTATGCATTTGCGGTTTCCTCGTTAACAAAATCTTGCTGTGTCTTTTACTTTTCTATTTCCGGAATTATAATTGATTTATTATAATTAGAAGTAAAATACACAAACGTTAATTCCTAATTACTTGATAGCAATCCTATAGTGTTTAATTAAGTCCGAACCTATTACCAAGTAATCATACTTCGTTGTTGTATTATCTCGATCTCGTATCCATAGACGATCACACGAAGTGTGAACCGATTAGTTGTATTGTTTCGACTTAGTTCATAGACAATCACTTTCGGAGAAAGGACTTATAGGTGGAAAAGTGATAAATTGAGGTATATTTGGGTACCCTCGTCTTTTCAGGTGATACATCACAGTGGTAATGAGGAAGATGAGGGTTCTGAACGTGGTATTTATAGTTTTTAGGAGTTTGGTGATAATGGGTTAGATTTTAATGGGTTGAGGATTGAATAAGATATTCTTTTACTTGAACTAATAGAAGGAAAGATAAAGAATTATTGGAAGTGTTAGAGCATAGCTCGGTTGAACCCACCAAGCATTGGTATGTCAAGTTTGGTTGTCATATATTAGTATCGAAACTCATCTAGAGTTGCTTGATAATTTACTAGAGTCAACTTCGTTTAAGTTAGACTAGAAAGTCTATGAATGTTAAGACGTACAAGTATTACTCTGAAGACCTAAAGAATGTGAAGAAGTATCGACTGCAACGAAGACATCATCCTTCCTCTTTAGGTTAGTAATACTGACTTTATCTTGTTTCCATTCCTAATGTATCTTTCAAGTTGCTTTATATTGAAAATATAACATGTGAAGTAGTATATATAATACTCTTGTGATTAGACTTGGTCATAGCATTATGATCAAAGTATCAAGGAATTATTTTATGAAGTATAACGCTTATCTTTTGAACTTCGTAAATACGACATCAACGTAATCTATGTATTAGTTACTTGATTATGTGTAAGAATATAGGTGCGATTTCATCCTATGAAACTATGTATTATTACATTGGTTTAAGGAAGTAGATGTATGAACTTGTTTCATAATCAAAAGATAAATCAAGTGTGTTGGTCTGGTTCTTTATTGAATATCTTTTGGATGACCAATACAAGATGACAAGGTAAAACCTATCTTGACTTCTGTTGATAATCAAGGTACAACCGGTCATAGCCTATAATGTGTAGCATGGTGTAACCGGTCACAAGCTGGTTTGGAAAGCAGGGTGTAATCGGTCATAAGCTACATTGGGAAGTAAGGTGTAATCGGTCACAAACTACATTGGGAAGCAAGGTGTAACCGATCACAAGCTACTTTAGGAAGTAAGGTGTAACCAATCACAAGCTACATTGGGAAGCATGGTGTCACCAGTCACAACCTATCTTAGGGAGCATGGTATAACCGATCACAACTAATATTGTGAATCATGGTATAACCGGTCCCAAGAGAAAAACCGAGTTTATAAAGTTCACACATTTCTTCATGTTGTGTGTAAATTAGGAATTAGGGTTTGCTAAGAGAAACTTTTAGTTGTCGACATTATTTGGACATGTACATAATTCTTATCATTAATTGTCCAAAAATATTCCTTTATGCTCAAGGTGATCCCATGCCGAAATATTGAAAAGCATTTAATTATGATTTTCAAGTATATATATTTTAATTACCAGGAATTAAAGCATATACTCTAGAAAAGGATTATTAGTAATGTGCTGCACTAATAATAGAAATTTTCTAAGAGAGATTTCAGAAATATTGGGAATAGGAAAACCGAAATTAGGTACTTTAATGCATATCTTGAGAGTTTTTTCGGTTTTGGAATTTCCTTGTTGTCCAAACAACCTTGGTTTATAAATACTTGAGTTTGCATTTCTTGAACACTATCCTAAGAGCCATGCAAACTTCATTCGTGTTGTTTCTGGTGGAGTCGTCTATCCAGAGAGGAAAGTACCCTAATTAGGCAAAATATCTTACGACCGATTGTGTAAGGAGTTCTGTGGGTTCAGGAAGCTCTACGAGTACCGCTGGTGGGAAACTAGATAATTGTATCATTATTTTAGTTTTCGATTATTTATTTTATTGACTAACGGTTGTTGAAACTTTGATTGCACATAGTTTGATTATTCTTGGCAACCTTCTCTTCTGACATAAGGGTTACTCAAACTAGATCAAAGTATCGACGGGATCTTTAGAACCATTTGTGAATCTAAAGACATCTTATGATAATCCATTTTTAACAGACTCCGTTATGTGCGTGATTGATCACAATAGGATTCAAGTTTGTGTTGTGCATGTTATTAAGAAGGAAATTGAAGATTTGAAGACAAAGAAGATTTTCTTATTAGTTTTCGTATCTTGTGAATTTATGCACACATATTGATCACCTGGGATCTGAATTAGATTAGATTTATCTAATCAGAAAGTCGTATTGATCGGCAACTATCATTTGGTGGTATTTTTCAATATCTGAATCTGATAGTTGTGAATCTGAATCTAAGTTACTGATTCGGATTGATCTTATCCGGAAAAGGAGTTTATTAAATTAAATAGAAGAGCCTTTGTCGACTGCTCAACATATCTTTTATAGTAAAGATAATCGAAGTGGTTACCAAACAGATTTGTTCCTTTACTGTTTGGAATACGATCTAAAGGAGTTGAGTACATAAAGACTTTACTGGGTAAAGCAACTTGAGATAGTAATCTGTCTTGAGATTCACGTGCGTGACTCTAGAAGTCGAAGACGAGGGATACTGAGGAAACTAAGTAGCTGGGGGTAGTCTTCTTGGTCTCAACTATACGAAGTTGGCATTAGATTTTGTATATCGGCTTAATTCTGAGAGTATTCAAAACTGGACTAGGTCCCGGGTTTTTCTGCATTTGCGGTTTCCTCGTTACAAAAATCTTGCTGTGTTATTTACTTTATAATTTGGTTATTATAATTTAAAGTAAATACACTTGTGCATTAATTCCTAGTCACTTGATATTGATTCTATAGTGTTTTGGTTTAACACCGTACCTATTACCAAGTGAACACTTTGTCGTTGCATTGTGTCGATTTCATATCCATAGACGATTACACAAACCGTGTACCATAGTTTTCGTATTGTCTCGACTTTGTCCATAGACAATCACACTTGGTATCAGACTTATAGGTTGATATTTAAAAGATTGTGGTGTATTTTGGCACCCTCGTCTTTTCAATTGGTATCAGAGCGGGCAAACACGAAAATATCTAACAATATGTGTTTGGTGCGATCCAACCTATAAGATTTGAATTTATGAGTGATTCAGTTAAGGTATTGCAAGATAGCGAATACTCAAAAGTTGAGAATGTCACTACATCTTTAACTCATGATCCAGGAGTTAAGGCGATTAATAGTGCATCCATGTCCGACTCTGATGTCAAAGAAGATGCTGAAAAAGAGTTAATGAAACTCATAAAGCCTATTAGATGTCTGTCTTATAAAATATTGATATTAAAGATAGAATCTAATCTTCTTAGACAAGAGATCAGAGAAAAAGACATACAACTAAATATTTTAGCCAAAAAGTAGAAGCTCTTCCAATGGTAGGGAGGTTCATTATGAATCTCTCTGTCAAAGTAGAAGCTCTTGATAAAATACTTAAGAACAAGGGGTTCAATCTAAGACTTTGACTAATGGTTCTGTTATAATTTCTTCAGATGAAGAAACCAAAAGTCATTGCTCGACTTTTACAGATCGTGATGAAAAGACTTGTTTGATGACATCCGAAATAGATCATGACGATGAAGGTAGTCTTCATAACTACATCAAGTCAGAAGAGAATGAAAAACCTCCTTCTACAACTACTAATGATCAAACGAAATCTAGTTCAAAGGAAACTTCGAATCGGTTTCGTGAAAAGAATCATAAGGAATATAGCTTTCAGTCTCTTGACAAGTGTTAGAGCATAGCTCGGTTGAACCCACCAATCGTTGGTATGTCAAGTTTGGTTGTCATATTTTAGTATCAAAACTCATCTAGAGTCGCTTGATTAAATACTAGAGTCAACTTTGTTTAGGTTAGACTAGAAAGTTTAGGAATGTTGAGACATACAAGGAGCTTTCCAATAATAGAAACAACTGAAAACCAAATTCAACATCAAGCACGTGCCTCTACAGTCCATCGGTCTTGTCAGATGCACCTACCGAAGGTGTAAATTGAATGTGACCATATGAAAGCCTCTTCTCAAATCTCAGAGTTTAAAGATAGCAGAGATAGATTGAACGTATGCAATCCTCTTAACTTCAAGGAGACAAATCTTAACCATTTCAGGCTTGTAAGTCCTTTATTTCCTGTTTGCAAGTCTTATTCCTACTCAAGAAAGATCTATGACACTGCATGTTAGCAGTGCATCGTCTTGACCTGTCCATTTTCAGAAATTGGGAATTTGGGGCCAAAATTCCCTCTCTACTACTTCGCTTACTTTTGTTAGGCAGGAAAGGAACTATGTTGTTGACCATTCTACAGGACATTCCCCTGGTTTATTTATCCTATTAAAGAAAAACTTACAAACAGAAAACCCCAAGGAAATCCACTTCTCTGTTTAGGATCTCGATATCAAAACTTATCCTTTCACCGTTTTATGGTAAATTTTGTTCTCGGGCTGTAACTCGGAGTCTAGGACTATACTTAGATCTCCGCGTTCACTCCATTGTCTCTAGCCTCTAGGACAACAACATGTTGAATCACTTCGTAATCTGGTTAAAATTAGTTATTAAATCAAATTATTAGCATTTAGGAATGACCAGATTCAGACGAGTTAGCACCAAACCATTCCCGAATCCCACCTACCTTTAGTCCTTGTAAAGAGAAGAAGCTCTAGTTCTAAAGCTAATGGTAGGACCAACGCACATGGATTTGTCAAAATGTATCCCTTCATGACATTTAATCGTTTTAAAAGGAAGAAAGAAAAGATACTCCATTTTACAACCGACACTTCACATAATTAAAACAGAGTAAAAGAAGAACAGAATCTAAGCATAACTTTTATTTCCATTACACCAATGAAGCCCCTGTTAAACCCTCTTCTCTTTACAAACTCACATGTTAACCAATTATTTTATATCTTATTATCTTATAAAGATAATTAATCAACCGTAAACCCTAATTAACAAAACTAAAACCTCGGTTTTTTACTACCATATACTTGCTTACAAACAGAAGTAGATTTCTGTGAAGGCAAACAAAGTTCCGAAGAAACCGGGCAACTCTCGAGACAATTGTCTCCAAACCTGCCGGAAATTGGTGAAGAAGAAGAACCATTGGAGAAAAACCGGTTTGGAACTTTCCCATTTAAGAAATTACCGTCAAGGAATAATCTTCTCAGTGATAACGTATTCCCGTATGGAATGGGACCTCGGAATTTATTGTATCGAAGAGATAATGAAGATAGATATGGAAAAGTCTGAAAATTTACAGGTAAATAACCTTCAATTTTGTTAAACCCTATATCAATGGCTATCAAATTACTTGTAGATTTGGATATCTCAATGCTTGTGAAGCTGTTGTTTGATAGATTGATCTGCTGAAGAGATGGAAGTAGAAAGAACCAACTTTTAAGAGTTCCAGTGAAACTATTAGCACTTAATTCCACAACTTCTAGTTGATTTAAACCTTGAAATGAAGATTCTGAGAGAAACCCAGATAGAGAATTTGCTTTAATAGCAAGCGTAGCTAGATTTGGTGGTAGTTTGGGTAAAGCCCCATTGAATTTATTGAAGCTTAGATCCATTGATCTTAAGTTAAGGAGAGAATTGAAGGAATTTGGGAGATTCCCGGTAAAGGTGTTGAAAGAAATGTCTATAGCTTTTAGTGATTTGAGAGAATTTAATGAAGGAGGAAGACTACCAGAGAATGAATTGTGTGTAAGAACTAGGGATTCAAGATTAACGAGAGAAGAAATGGAAGAAGGAATTGAACCATAAAATGAATTTTCAGCAAGATGAATGTGTTGTAGTTGAGTAAGTGATGAAATGAGAGGAGAAAGAGTTCCTGAATAACCAACAGGGTCAAGAACGATTGAAGTGATACGAGTTAAATCAGAGTTACAAGTGATTCCACATATGAAATGTGTTCTATGAGGAAGTGAACATGGATCAAATGTGAAGTTCCATGAACCTAAGCATGACCATTGAGGTATTGTTTTTGGTTTAATTGAAGCTTTAATAGCCTTCAGTGCTGTAACATCTGAAGGAAGTGTTAAACCATGATTAAGATTTATGAAGAAAGACAAAGTAGTAGCAATAATAACTAGAAGAGCGAAGAAGCTAGACATAATGAGAATTTCGTCTCTCTCTGTTTACTCTGTTTCTCTCTATGATTCCTCTGTTTTTGTAGAGGAAGAAACAAGTTTTAGTTTAGGTCAGCAGTCCCAAGACTTTAAGACATACAAGGACAAAGTGAAAGTGGGGTTTTTGATGAATGAGCTGTATTGGATTCTCATGTTTGTTTTCATTTGGCCTTTGATATTTAGTTGTAGTTACTGTCCCTCTCTCCAGATGTAGAGACTGTGACTGTCGACTAGTGTACAGTGACCGACTGAGAACTCAGTAGCCGAAAGATTTTGACTCTTGTGTGTCACTTTCTTCGAGTATTATTCCATTCCCGCTTATTAGAAAGTTTGTCAGTCTTGTCATATGGTAAACAAAAGCGTTACAGTTTTGTTTCATTTCCCACTGCATCGGTTGAAATCACAGGCACAGCCAATATTTTTCCAAGAAACGATGCTCACCGCCCAAAGATTCTACTTCTTGCAACGGACGATTCACCTGGATTATTTTAGATTTTTACCCATACGTACATTATTGTACCAATGTTGATACTAGTGGTGAAGCTAACACTTGATTGATTGAATGAACGCTGCTTATGTGATTGGGCCTACTTCACCTTCTTTGTTGTCTGTGTGCCCTTTTGTCGGTCGAGGGATTAAAAAGGAGTTTCTTTTAAGTTTGTGCTTGATCTACTTCTTGAAATGCAATTAGGCAACCAGGAAATATCAGTTGTGGAGACGGTAAAGGGAGCCTGATTATGCAGAAAGAGATCATGTGAAGTACCCATTGACTCAATTCGTAAAGATCTACAAGATAGATACTTTTTGTTTTGTTTCTAACGATAACGTACGGGTAATTGGTAATTAAACTTGGTCGACGTAATCATATACATAAGCAAGGCATTGTGATGTGGTACATTTCCTGTTCCTCGGCCCTAAAATACTCTGGATATTACTACTGTTTTAGTAGAATCTGTAGCTGAGGAATTCGGGGGACAAATGGTCTCGGTGGTCCTAGTTCTGCGCATTACGTGCCTGATTTTAGTGTTGTCCATTACATCAGTAATGTACTAAAATACGTGAAGTTTTAGCATGGGCGAGAGAGAAGCAACTCATGAAGATTCATAATTACATAAGATGTTCTCCTTATCCAACGAGAAAACAGTAATATTCTGAAAGAAATAAAACAATTAAGTTTAAGTTTCTTATATTGTAATTTTTCTTTTGTTAGTAGGAGGGATAATCAAGTAGCTGATGCAGTTGTAAAATCTGTTAGAGAATCAGCTACAAACATAAACCTCTTTAATAATTTTCCTGCAGATTTTTGTAGTCTCCTGGCAAGAGACAATAACAATTTGAATAGATAATCCAATGAATTTCATTTATAAAAAAAAAAGTGCTATATGATGCGCCGCACCAGCCGAAAAGGAGTTAGAGCAAAGGAAGAGCAAGCTCATTCGTTACATTACATCGATACAAGCGCATGACTAGCGCATATAATACAATATTGTATAAAAGAGGGACTGGATTGGAGGGACTAATTACTGTCCACCCCCTATTGCTGAAGAACTTGAGTCCAAGATGTCAGATTTTTACCGTGTGAGAGGGGTGGTGGGGTGATAGGTGTCATAAACACCTTAACATTTATATATTGTTTATGCTTTCTTTGCTACTTTTCTTGTAAATTATGTATCTTATGATTGCTTTGAGTTTTAAAGGTGTTTTGGACTAATTGGAACAAAAAGAAGTGGAACTCGCTCAAATCCAGGATTTCTTCTCAACGTCTTGAAAAGAACGAAAAGACAAAGCTAGCGGCAGAAGAATGAGGACACTCCGACGTCGTATGACAAAGTTATGAACAAAATCGATGATTAAGCTTGTCAGTTTTTTAAACTGACAATACAAGAAGAATTATGAAGGTAACCCTTATCATAACCCATGGGGTGCCAATATCACCCCTAAACTCGAGAGAAACATTCTCCCATTCAGTTCATTTTTACCTAAAATTAAAGGTTTCCTTATTTCCCATTTATATTTTTCCTATTTCCTATCCCTTTAATAATTTATGAAATCAATATATTTTTTGATTTAGTTTTTTCCTATTTATCATCTCCAAAGGTCAAATTAAATCTGACCATAACTATCCTCAATCCTGTTTATCTCCTTCTTCGTTATGAAACTTTCCCTTTCCATTAAAAAAAAATCATTAACATGTAAATCCTTGGATTTGAATCACTGAAGACACAAATTATTACGGGCTTAAATACACTTGCTGAACGAATTAGGTTGGCCAAGATATGGGACAACTTCACTATGGTTTAATATCGCCTGTAACTATAGTACTATACATTATCCTCTCTGTACTGGATTCTTAAAGGAGTCATCATAAACAGCCGCACTCTCAGCCATCATTTTGATCGCTAATCGACTGTTGACATGTTATTGTTACACATTAATCACATCATAGAGTCATATACAATCACGCTTTCAAAAATTAAAAATTAGGTTTAGGGTTTACTTAGGTTTTCTTACAACAATTATAAGTTGTTTGGGAGGCATCTTCTCTTATACAAGGTCGGAATATGAAGAAAAAATAATAGAAAAGATGATCAATAATAGGGGCAGGCCGGTGGTGGAGATGAGATGGAGAAGAAGAAGTGGTTCGGAAGGTGGACGTTAGTTGTAGGGGTAATTTTAGTTTTAGGTGTAAATAAAAAGTCAAAGGTAGTATTTAGGAAATGTGAAAATTCATTTGGGGTACATAGGATAATTGGGGATGGGATTTTATGGGTATGGGAAATAAGAAAAATGGGGTAGAAAATAGGGAAAACCAAATTAAAAGAGGCTGCTGTCTGAGAGTTAGGGTTCCAGAGAAGAATCAATTGATTTAGGGTTCTGAGCTTTGAGAAGATACATGGAAGAACACAACTTGCTTCCGTTGAAATTAGTGATGTGTGGAGTTGATGAGAAGAATTTAATGCTGTTGTTAATTGAAAATCTGAGAAGATGATTATCATGGGTTTATGGCTGTAACAGAGGATGAACGGAGTAGATTCAAGGATGATTGAGAAACTGTTGAAATGGGTTTCTGATGAGAGCTGGGTTTGCGTTCGATTTGAACTACAAGAGAAGAAATTACTCGCATATGAAGAGAAGGGTTGCTGGTATTGTTCATGAAGAATGACTGAGAAGAAGAGTTCAAATCTGATATTGAATCTCTGAGATTTGGATTTGGTCGAGAATGGTGGATGATTTAGGTTGTGAGATGAATTAGAAACATGGGTATGTCTCAGATTCAAGGTTACAGTGAGATAGTTGGCTCTCTGCTGAGTGGACAAGGAGATGGTGGAGAATTTGGGGATTCTGTCAAGAACAAGGACCTGAGATGATGTGATTTCATTAGTGTTGAAGAACTGCTGTTGATTGTAGGTACCAGATGGGGTTTGAAGTTGATTTTGTGATGAAGGAGAAGACCCTGGTGGGCTGTTGGTGCTGAGATGGTGGTGGATCTGTGAAAGATGGGTTACAGCTGCTGTTGATAATGCTGCTGTTGGTATGAGGTTTGCCTGGTGATGCTGTTGTTGCTGTGTGATGATGAAAGAAGGAACCAGGACTCAAGACTGTTTCAGTTACAGCTCAAATAGAGAAAATGAGTTATTCTCAGTAGATGTATGCCTAAGATATTGCAGGTGGAGCGGTTAATGGTTTGTGTTGGTCTCTGTGGATCGTGAGAGTCAGGGAAGAAATCAGTGAAGATTTGGGATTTGTTGGCTTTTGTTAAGAAGCAACTGAAGCTGATGGATGACTGCAATAAGCAGTTGATGGTGGTACTGAAATGCAGTTACAGGGAATGGAAGAGTTATGGAGCTACAGAGAGTTGCAGCTGGTATTGATGGTGGGGACTCAGGTGAAAATGCACCCTGGTATAGGTGAACTGAATTGGTATGTGTAGCTGGAGATGCAGTGGAGGTCCTGGTGGTGCAAATGTTGTTGCAGGTGAACATGAGAAGTTTCCGTAAGAGCAAGTGTTGGTGACTGCAAGCAAGGAGGCTTTGTTTATGTTGCTGCTACTGGGTTTGAGCTGAAATTGCAGTTGAGCTGTACATGGGAGAATGTGAGATGGAGTTGCAGTTATGAAATTGCATGTGCAGTTTAATAAGGATGATGCTGTGTTGGTGGTGTTGCTGTTGTCTTGAAGGTTTTGATTACAGAGAATGTCTTGGTGATGCTGTGAGATTGAATGGGGTTCGAGCTGATGAGGTTTTGCAGAGAATGGAGCTAAGATGGTGGAAGCAGCTAGACAGCTTGGCGTTGGCTGAATGGGAAGAACAATTGAGTAAATGGGTAACTGCAGCGGGTTTGTGTGTATGTATTGCAGTCGTGTTGATATGCAATGGAGTCTGGATTTACAGTCGAAGTGTGAGCTGGTAGGAAGTATTGGTACAGCTGAACTGAAATGGCAATGAGTTGCAGGCTGAGTGTTGCTGCCATGGAGTAGAAGGTATTGAACTGCAATGGACTAAGACAGCGGTGACTTCATGTGAGAAATGGTTATTTGCAGAAATTGCAAGAGACGAAGCTGCTGTTATGGAGTGACAGAGTGGTGGTTTTACTAGTGTTGGTTTGGATGTTGAACATAAGAGTATGCACAGGGAGATGATGGTTGCAATGAAGTTGATTTGAAGCTGTATAGATGAATGTTTAGGAGCAGAGAAGGTTACAGGGAACAGCCATCATGGCTGGATATGCAGTGGTGATGCGCAATGATTGCGCAATACAGTTTTGCCTTCGCAATACAGCTTAGGCCAGTGCAATGGCCTTGGCCAATACCAACTCAGCCCACTCAGATGAGTTAGCTGATCTGACTCATACTTGACTCAGTGTGACTCACTGAGCTTGTTAGAATATGGGCAACCAACTCAAAAACAATTGGCAATGAGTGGAGAGGCCCTAAGGGATTATAAACCGCAGGATCTTAGATTGCCCAGACAATGTGGGACTAATAATCTCAACACGCCCCCTCACGTGTAGCCTCGTTGGGTCTAACACGTGGACAATTAAATCGGGTGACGCAGAGTAAAGGCGCGGTCAAATGACTCGTCGCAAATAGCCTGTTCTGATACCATGTTAGAATACGGGCATCCAACTCAAAACCAATTGGCAGTGAGTGGAGAGGCCCTAAGGGATTATAAACCGCGGGATCTTAGATTGCCCAGACAATGTAAGACTAATAATCTCAACAGAGCTTGACCTTGTTGACTGACTCGTTTGACCAGTGACCGGGTGGACTTTACCGGTCACCTGGGCTACTTTCCGATCACTTTCCCGGCTGTTTGCCGGCCATTTCCCGGCGATGACCCCAGTTTTCCGTGACTATTTTTTGGCATAATTTCTACATGGGTATTTCTCTTTTATGGGCTTGGTGGATTTTTTTTTGTGATGGACTTTGGAGATTGGACCTAATTGTAGAAGTTGGAGAAAAGCTACAAAAGGGAAAGTCTTCTACAACGTTGGATATCACGTATTTTCTACTTGGAGCTTTGGAGGAGAGCGGCGATTCTACTAGGGTTTGCTTTCATTATTTTTTATGTTCTTTATTCCAAATATGATTATGATGAACTCCATTAATATGAGTAGCTAAATACAATTATTGGTTATGGGATAAAGTTGATTTCTCAAATATGTTATTTGCATCAATGAATTAGTTTTGTCTCAATAATTTATTGTTTATGATTCATTATTAAAATTGTTATATGATTTGAATACTTGTTTGGTTGAGTCCGGAATCAATCCGATTTGCATTCATATCTAAAGCTAGATTAGGATTTTCAATACGTAAAAGTTGTTTATCCCTGATTCTAAGTAGCATAGTGTGGTTATTACTTGTAGTGATACATCTTTATAATCACATATGAATCATAACCTTGGTTAAATCGAATTAGTGATTTTACACGTTTGATTGCCTTGATTAGTCTTATTCCATAGAACTTAGTGCTTTTAGGGAGTTAAACTTAATTGTGCTTTTACACTTTAGGTTGCTTTCTAGGAAGAATTCACATATACATCTTTTAATGTGGTTGTGATGAAATCAGGGAATTAGCGGGATATGCTTGCGATCAAGGTATCCTAGGACTTTTAGTAAATGAGAGATTAAAATACCAATTCTAGTCATTGATGAAAATACATGTTCGTGAATGATACTATCCCGTGACCAATATCTTCTCCTTATTGATTATACCAATTATTTCATTTGATTTGCTTTATTTTATTGCTTAGATAAAATTCATAAAACCCCCCTTGGTTACATTAGAAACTGAAATTGTTTAACAACAAAAGCCTCTCTGTGGGAACGAACTATTTCTTACCATATACTTAATCCATATTATTTGTAAGTGAGAAAGTGAAATTATTTTTGACGCATACGACCGCGATCATGGGGTACATTCCTACCCTTCCGTATTCCTATACAGACAATTTTTCCAAAATCTAGAATGTGAATCCGGATCTATTTCGTGATTCAAAATTTAGCCTTTGATCCAAATATTCATTGTTCAACATCTATATTGTGATTGAAACTATGCACCTTTACTAATATATATGAAATTGTATCACCACAAATGCATGCATGAGCGTCAAGATAGCTTGTGCAAGTACATGTAGATCGGCAATTTTTCATGGTTTATATGGGTTGTTGCCAAGACTACCAGGGGAGATGTGAACAAAGCTGATGGCCAGGATTGCTGAAGATTTTTTTGTCCTGAAATGGTATCAGTCCTGTCCCGCCAAAAACGGTATCTCCCTTTTATAAGTCGTGCAATTTTTGATGTACTTAATTTATAATTGAATTAGATGTAAATGATAGAATTACATGTCAATGATAAAATGGTTATGCTACATTAATTAAATACACCTACTTTTCACACCCAACAAATATACCCTCCACCAAAATAATTATACCCTCCCCAGAAAATCCCGAAATGTCAGATTACTAATTTACCCCTCAATATATTTCAGGATTATAACGTTACGTGTCATTTACTGCAGTAGCCGTTTCTAATCATCACGTTCTTCTCTCTCTCCACCTCTGCTTCTCTCGCTTTGAAGAAACTGAAAATCAAAACCAAAAAAAACAACGTCGATCTATGAACTGAATCGTACAAAAACTTCTTTTAGTTTGAAGAAATCAGAATTCATCACACAAAAATGATCGAAACTAGGGTTTAACATTCGTAAATAACTTTAATGAGTTTGAAGATCTAAACACAAGATTCAAAAGGTAAACATAATTTAAATCTTCTATTTAATTTTGTTTTTGATTTTGATTTATTAGGATTTTGATCTGTGAGTATTTTGAAATAAGATTTCAATTTCAGATTTCATTTTATGAAATAATTTGTAGTCGATTACTAATTAGTTTGATTTGGTTTGGTATTTAACTGTTTGATTTTGTTTTTAGGTTAGTTTAGACTGTTTTCAGCCATTCCATTTGCTAAAAATGGGGGGAAATCTAAATAATAAAGGTAAGAAATGCGTGTTATTATGTGTGCGTGTTCTTCATTATTTCATGTTAATTATACAGTTGTTGTCGAAAGTTGAGAATGATTCAGTTGATTTTGATGCTAAAACAGTCATGTTTCAGTTGATGTTGATGCTAATGTTACACCATAGATGGGGTCAACAAACAGTAGCTGATCCCATAAAACATGTTATTATTGTGTTGCTTGTTGATTCTACGGTAGTTGTTGTTGCTGCTAATGTTAATGTTACACCATAGATGGGATCAACAATAGTAGTTGATTCCATAAAATGGTATCAACAACAAAAGCTGACAGCAATAACTGTTACTATATGTGATCTTGTTACTTAGAAGTAGCTTTTTGTTCAATGAAATATGATGCTAGTTAAGTTTAGGTTTTGGTTTTACTAACTATCACTATGCTTGAAACTCTGTGAAACTCATTTGGAACACAATGTGTCTACATTTTATGTTGTTGAGGGAGGAAAACACCTCTAACATGCTTTACTTGTATACATTGTCCTGTGGATGCAGTTCCGAAATCACAAAGTTATAAGTCGACTGGGAGTTAGTCAAATCATTTAGATAGAAAACACTTCCTAGTTATGAATTAATGACTTTGATTTTGATTGTAAATGAATGAATGAAGTGTGACAAGCAAAAAATATATGGTGCCAACAACAGTAGTTGATCCCATGAGTAGGATCAACAACAATAGTTGATCCCATAAAATGGTTTCAACAACACTAGTTGATCCAATAATCAAGAGATATATTTTACCAGTTAACTATTATTGGGTAAGAATGCTAACTATTATTGTAGTTTGAAATAATATAAACAAAGATATGAGGAGATCACCACGGTTTAAACTGAAGAATCAAGAAGAAGATGAAGCGCAAAAGATTAAAAAGGTTTTAGCACCCAAACGACAGAGGGTGAACAAGAACACATCTGCAAATGAACAACAACCAAAGGTGAAGAAGAAGAAGAACATAACTGCAGAATCAAAAGAAGATGAACAAAAAGATTCAGAAGAAGAAAGACAAGATGATTAAGAATAAGAAGATTCAGAAGAAGGAGAACCGCAAAAGATTGAAAAAATTGCAGCAAACAAAGGAAAGAGGGTGAACAAGAAGATAAATAAAGCAATTGTGAAGAAGAAGAAGAACGTAGTTGAAGACTCAGAATCAGAACAGGGAGATTCAGAAAAAGCTGTACAAGAATCAGAGGAGGAAGAAAAGAACCATAGGAAGAAGAAGAAGTAGCCGCAGATGACATACCAAAGAAAGTCCTTAAAGGTAAAAAAAAACATTGAGTTGAGTTGTATGCTTCGATATAATTAAGTTGATTGATTATATAATAAAACTAAAAATTAATGAATGAGTTGCATGTATGTAGGTAGGTCTAGGGCGAAAGAAACCAAGTTCAAATCATGTCTGATGTTGTTGGATGAAATGGGTGCTTT
This sequence comes from Papaver atlanticum, assembly GCA_023531105.1. Taxonomy (NCBI): domain Eukaryota; kingdom Viridiplantae; phylum Streptophyta; class Magnoliopsida; order Ranunculales; family Papaveraceae; genus Papaver; species Papaver atlanticum. The sequence continues at coordinate 4,102,008 of JAJJMB010009125.1, read as the reverse complement.
TCTATACGATCTGTTTGAAGTAGGAGATGCCGCAAATAAGAAGAAGACGATCAATGGGACAACACTAAAGGCCTCTCCATTTTGGTACTTCTTCAGCACATTCGACACATATGACATCAACAAGATAACGACTTATAAGTGGTTAAATAAAATCAACCTTGCGATGCAGCTGCTTGTTAGTGCATTCGATAAGGAAACAAAGAAGTTCAAATTTGGAAAATATGCGGCTGCTTGTGAGTGCTATCTAGAAGCAAGAGATTTTGCCATCATATTTAGAATGAGGAGGGTTATCGACAGTGAAGAGTTGAATAAGTTACTGAAACAAAAGAATGCAGTTGTCCCCGCTACATTCTTAAATAACAAGTTCATACCAGACACAGATTGTTAGAGAATAGCTCGGTCGAACTCACAAGTGCTGCCATATCAAGCTTGTTGTAAAATTTAGTTGATCAAAACTATATCTTGCTTTCTAGTCTACTACTAGTCATGTCTCGGACTTAAGATAAAAGTGTGTAGTTGAGAATTAGACTTCACGGCGTTCACCATTTGAAGAAGAAGATCAACCGAAGATTTGGAGGAACTTTATCGACAATAGGTATGTGAAGACTGAACCAATCTATTCCATTAAGATTCGTCTATTCTATCTACTAAATTGAAACATGAGTTAAAGCTTTACTTGTCATTCAAACAATTTATTATTCTAAATGATCAATTGAAAATAACCTTGAAAATGGTATATGTGAGATTATCATTGCTCAGGAATATTTTTATTTGATCTATATTAGTCATGTGAAAATAACCTCGTACATTTTATATGATCTGTGTGAGACAATCATTTGATGTTAACTTGGGATGTTTCGTATTGATTAAATAATCATTTGAGAATTACTTGGAACTAGTGGTATGTGTGATATTACCATCGTCGTCTTCCAAGGATGTTTCAAATCGATCACCGAGAATTTTTGAACTACTATTGAAATTCTGGATGCATGTTAGTTTGCGAACTGATGTAACTAGTTGGTTCCGGAACTTGTGTTCGCAAACTGTGTTTGCGAACTGGTTTAACTATGAGGATTCGTAACTATTGTTCACGAACTATGTTCGCGAACAATTACACCATTTGATGTCCGGAACTATTGTTCGCAAACTGTGTTTGCGAACAAGTAGGTTATATTTCAGCAAAAGAAATTTGTTCACATACTCGTATGTAAACTATATTGTTTATGATCGTGGACTCAGGATTGTTTGCGAACTAAAGTAAATATTACAACCCATAAGTGGAAAACACTTTGGTATTACTATAAGTGGAAAACACTTTGGTATTACAACCCACGAACTGGTAACAGTACACACACTCTGTATACGTACTAACCCAGTCGAATATATTCATATGCATTCGTAAATGTATCTATGAGATGTTTGGCATTTGAATAACTCTCTAAAACACATGTTAGACTTAATCTTGATCGTCGATTAATCGTTGGATGTTTATCAAGACAAGTCTAAAGTGTTTTATCAAAATAACAATGAAAATATTATTGTGTTCATATTGGCTAACCACGGTTAACTATGGTTGAACCAAACTCGTTATACACGCTTAGGTACGGGTCACTCATATCTAATTATGTATATTTCATTTGTGTCTATCTCAAGCTAAACCATCTAACCGTGGAGATGATTGCTTACTTTCTAAGCTATCTTAGCTTGAATCTCAAGTCAGGTTTTCATCTAACGGTGAATATAGATTGCTTTGTTTCCAATCTATCTTAGCTTTGATTGTAAGCAACCCTGATTTGAAAGTCTATATAAGATATTCTCTTGCTTCTGGAAAAACTAATCCCGACACTTCTGTGTGTTCTAGTTGCAAACTATAGTCGATTCTCTCTTAACCTAGGTTTCCAGTTCTTCTGAGAAACATAATTAAGTTTATGACTTAAAGACTTCGCTTAAGGATTCGTGAAGCCAGGTCCGACTATTTTATCTTTGATAGTCTGGTTATCCTTATCTTATACTTTCTATCGTATTAAGTTTAACTAGAGTTGCACAAGAACCGAACTGTACCTGTAGAACCGTCCCGGAACCGAAGGAGCCGTACCTGTACCGTACCGGAACTGAATTATAAGGTACATGTACAAATACCAAAAACTAGAACCGATTGAGTCTAGTGTGGGTACAAGTATTGGTCCCAGGCTCTTCCCATCCCGAGGTACCCAGAACTAGTAACCGTTGATATTAGGGTATTGAATCTAACTGTTTATCCTAGGAATATATACTCGTTTTCTCTAATCTCTAATCTGCTTCCTTATTTTCTTCCCACAATCTTCTCCTCTCCTCACTGATTCGAGAGCTGCTGCACCACAGGTGGGTTACATGGGTATTTCCGAGAAGATATTAGTTGGAAGTTCAGGGAGACAGAGCTGGCGGTATGAGAATAATGGCTGAATTATGGGTTGATTATGAGAAAATCATCAACAAGAATGAGGATCTGAAGTTACCGAATTAATGAGCTTTGATGGCTTGTTCGATCTGAAGAAGATGGAGATTGTAGTACAAGTTATATGGCAAGTTTTGAAGCAATACCAGTTGAAGAGAAGGTGAAGCTGTTGCCATTCATCGGATGGTTAATGGCTGTAATTGAAGATTATGAATGATTGAATAGTTTACAGTGAATGGAGTTATGGGTTTGTGTTAGGATTTAGATTGTTGTACGTTTTTTTTTTTTTTTTTTTTTTTGTATTGAGCATCTAAGTAATATTGATCTTACTTTTGATTTCCATATCTCTCTGTTTGTATGGTTTCCTCCACCATGTAAACTTTGATAAAGTTAGATTTGAAGGCAGAGATTGGAAAACAAAAACCCTTGAAAGTTGTACTTCTCACTCTCACTAGTTTTGACACAGGTAAAGAATCGGAACCGGACCGAGAATTATGGATACATGTAAAGAACTGTACCGAACTGTACATGTACAAGTATACAGGTAAGGTACCGACCTATACGCAGGTTTAGGTACTGGGCTAGGCTAATAACCGTACCGTACCGTACTTTGTGCAACCCTAAGTTTAACTCGAATTTGAGTTCGCTCGAGATTTATCTCCGATAGGTAAGATAAAAGAAATCACAAAGTACTCTTCGTCTCAGACTTTGTGGTTCCATAATAAACTTCTTCTGCTAGTCAGTTAGGTTTATTGTGAGGTGTACAAAATAATCTAGGCTACTATTCGAGAGACATAAGACCAGAAAGGTTTTGTAGTTTGATAATCTACGCGATTAACAAACACGATTTCGCATCACCTTGATCTTTTTGATCAAAACAGAAATCAACAAAAATAGACTTATCTTGTGGAACACAAATTTGTTTACAAGTCTTCGACTTTGGGTCGTAGCAACTTCTAGGCTGTAAAGAACGTCAGCTAGGGGAATCAATTGCGCAGAGACTTGCGAGGCTCAAGAGGCGTAAGGAAAGCGACTGTACCTTAATCGGTGTGGGACTTGGTTAGGTCTCAACTACATTCTAGTCCGAAGTTATTCATAGTATGCTAGTATCTGTAGCGGCTTAATACAATTTGGTGTTCAAGTTCTTGACTAGGTCCCAGGGGTTTTTTGCTTTGCAGTTTTCCTCGTTAACAAAACTTCTGGTATCTGTGTTATTTCTTTTCCGCATTATATTCTTATCTTATATAATTGAAATATCACAGGTTGTGCATTAATCAATCACAGTTGTTAAATCCAACCTTTTTTGTTGGATATGACTTAATTGATCTTGGATATTGGTCTTTGGTACCGTCCAAGAACTCTCATGGTATAATCAGAACTACAAACTCGTTTCTGTCTATCTTCTGATTGAGTTGAGAAAGAGATAAAACTCTTTGATACTATTCCTTAATTGAGTTGTTACTCTCGTAATTCTATTAGAGTTTAGTCCATACAGATTGCCGAATGAAAAAGTTGGGTGTGGTGTAGTACCCTCGCGTTTTCAATTGGTATCAGAGCAGGCAAACACACTAAGACCTCATAAGTCTGTGTTTGAAGCAATCTGATTGTTATGGATAGAAGTGTTATCTCTATAAACGTACCGCCAGTCTTCGATGGCTCGAATTACTTATGGTGGAAAATTGTTATGCGTGTCTTTTTACAATCTCGTGATTTTCAAACATGGGTTCGAGTTGTAAATGGATATGATCCTCCAATGGATGTAGTTGACGGTGTAACCGTTGCGAAATACATAGCTAGATATATTGAACCCGAAATACTTGTTGCAAAGCAAAACTATGACGGTTTAAACGCTATCATCCATGCCATAAGCCCAGATCTTCAACACCATGTGACAACGTGCACTAAGTATAAAGATGCTTGAGATATCTTAGCAACCGTATTTGAAGGGAATACCTCTGAGAAAAAATCTAGACTTCAAAACCTAAGTTCTAATTGGGAAAACCTTCGTATGGCTGACAAAGATTCGTTTGATGAATTTAATCACAAAGTGTCAGAAATCGTTAATGCATCTTCTGTGTTGGGTAAGACTATTCCTAGAAAGGACATTGTGATGAAAATTCTCCGATCTCTACCAGCTAGATACGATTCTAAGAAACACGCCATCGTTGAAGGAAATAACCTTGATACACTTTCCAGGAACACTCTCGTTGGAAAGTTAAAGATCTTTGATCATGAATGTAAATCCAAACCCAAAAAGGATATTGCATTCAAAGCACTAAAAAACACTGAAATACTTGACAAAAGTAAAAGTGGTTGCAACTCTGTAAAGGATTCGGTTGATACTGATTCGTCAGATGAAAATCTTGATAACTCAATTTCACTGATCACAAGACAGTTTAGAGATCTTTTGTTGAATAGAAATAAATGTTTCTCTAGAGATAAACCCAGACCATAAGTTAAGCCGCATAATCGTATTCCTCCTATGAACAGGGATTCAAACGATACTGATGATGAGGATATGCCACAGTGCTTCAAGTGTAAAGGGTTCGGTCACTTCGCTAATGAGTGTCCAAACCGTAGAAAATACACTGGAAACAAGGGTCTCGCTGCAATTCTTGATGAAACTTTCAATCATTATGATTCATGAGAGGAAGATAAATCAAGTATAGCACTCCTTGGTGAAAATATCAATTTTGATAATTGTAGCAATACTCATATCAATACTGATAATTTTGTTGATGAATCTTAATCAAATTCTTTGGAGGAGATGATGGATTTTTCAATTACTAATGAAAATTCCTATTCAAGTGTTTCAGGATCTCAACTTTGCCTAACAGCTTGTACGGTTATGGTTCCTGGATCAACCTCCAATTTGACATGTCCTTATTGTACCATTAAGGGTCACAGACTCTCTAAATGTTCCAAGTACAAACACAAATATTGTATGTCAACAAACTACAACGGAGAGTAAGTCGCTTGGCTAACAATCTTAAACTTGTTCAAAAGTTCATTCCATCTGAGGTATGTAATTCTAACTCTTCTCCTAAAAAGTTGATCTCTAAGGAAAAGATTAGATATCTCAGAAAGAAAAGAGCTCAATCAAAACGACCTCTAAAGAAGGATGCTATTAAATCCGTGAAGGAATCATGTGGTGAGCCAACCGCTGCTCACCCAATACATCCTAACTGTGTTAAAAGTGCATCTTGTCTCATGTGCCCGAAAAAGAGACAAGAATTGCACAATCGGGCTTCAGGGTCAAACTACTCTAGTTTATATTGTTTAAATATTATTACTTGAATTTCCATCTTTTCTATTCACCTTACTAGTATTGAAACAATTTTACCCTATGCAAACAAAAGAGGATAAAATTGACATATCCACCATTCTAAGTTTGGTTGTTGTACGAGAACCCTATTTACTTTTGTATATAAGCATTCCATAACCCTGCATGTTGATACCCTTCTTCTTCCTTATTGGAAGTCTTTCACAAGAAGATTGTTTGTAGAGCAGTTTCTCGCAAACCCATATTCAACATGGTGACTCCAAGCAATTCTCATGAAAATAAAGTTCCTATGGCTATTGATTACTCATCAACCATGAAGGAAAAAGAGATCTCTCATCCTAGTGATCCATCTTTAAAAAGAAAAAGGAAGAACATGAGGAAACCTAGGGCTAACAGCCCAAATCCTCAAAGGTTCTCTGTTGTTCTCGAAGAGATAAGGAATACTAGGATGGAGTTGCAGGTGATTAAAGCTGTCGTACAAAGATCTCTGGAGATTCAAAAGGCGCTTGTCAGACAACAATCAAAAAGGTTTGAATGAGTTAAATCTTTTATTCATGAACCGTATGTTCCGTTGCCTGTTGAAAACAATGAGTTCAGAGACGACAAAGAACTTTTCAAGGATCTTAATATCTAGGAAACTTCTCATGAGAATTTATTCTTATGTTTGAGAAGGATAATTAGGGTTTGGTATAGCATATTTTGTGAGTACACAAGCTATTTCAAACGATTTATTTATTTAATTTCTAAGTGTTTGGAAGATGATTTTTCAGTATTCAATCTTATTGGTTTTATATATTGCAATAATTTTATAAGATATATGTGCCTTTGCGTTCGTGAATTGAGCTGATATCTTATACTTTCAAAAGTTAAATCTATTATTTCCATATGGATTTATTGATAAAAAATAGAATGAACTCTTTAAGATATTCTGCAGTATTGATCTTTCCCTAATCCACTTTATGTGAAGTATTGTATTTGCTCCGTAAGTTCTTGCTTATGTCGAGTAACATCGTTTTAATTAGTCATATGGATTGATTTTTTCGATACTTTGGAGACAATTTTTTTCTCGATTTGTCAATATCCAAAGAAATCCTTATTTTCTCGTAAAAGTAAGGTCTCTCATGTTGTTCTCCTGGGAATAACATCAAATGTGGGAGAGTTATTAAATGAACTTGTGCTTAATTGTTATATCTTTGTGGGGAGAGCGGTTGTGGAATATAAAGGGGTTAACTTGTATCTTAATAAACTCCTTGATGAAGACACTAAGTTTTGACTTTTGTGAGATCATCTAAAATCAAAGTTGATATGTCTCGTTAGTCATGAAATGATATATTTTGAGAATTCATTACTATCTCATAGTTTTCGTACCTTTGCCAAATTATATTGACAAAATGGGGGAGAATTATTTAGTAGTTCATACTACATACATATGGTTTACGGATCACTATGTAAGGGGGAGTGGATTCACATCTATAGGTTTTACCTATTATGCAAAGGATGGAAGTATTGACTAAGGGGGAGAAAACATATCACCGTAGTATTATTTCAAAGTTGTGATGCAATTGGACTTTGATAAAGATAATAATACTATGAACTGTATGGAAACGATTGAGAATATTTGTTTTCTCGTTGTTATCGCTATGGATCTTCAACAACAATGATGTTGAGTTGAACACGTTCAGAATCGCTGGAGGACTTGAAGTTACGAAGAATTCAAGGAGTTGAAGAACCAAGAAAATCAAGCATAATGGATCTGAAGCTACAAAGTTTTTATTTTTTTTATTCCATATGTATTAATAGTTTTGTCACTAAAATTGACAAAGAGGGGGATTGTTAGAGCATTGGTCGGTCGAACTCACAAGTGTTGCCATATCAAGCTTGTTGTCAAATTTAGTTGATCAAAACTATATCTTGATTTCTAGTCTACTACTAGTCATGTCTCGGACTTATGATAGAAGTGTGTAGTTGAGCATTAGATTTCACGACGTTCACCATTTGAAGAAGAAGATCTACCAAAGATTTGGAGGAAATTTATCGACAAAAGGTATGTGAAGACTGAACCAATCTATTCCATTCAGATTCGTCTATTATATCTACTAAATTGATACAAAGTCGTATGACTAGGCTGACTTTAAATTAAGTACACTAATGAAAGTTTCGAGCTGAGATTATGGTATATATATATTTCTCGAAACATGAGTTAAAGATTTACTTGTCATTTGAACAATTTATTTTTTTAAATGATCAATTGAAAATAGACTTGAAAATGGTATGTGTGAGATTATCATTGCTCAGGAATGATTTGATTCGATCTATATTAGTCATGTGAAAATAACCTCGTACATTTTATATGATCTTTGTGAGACAATCGTTTGATGTTAACTTGGGATGTTTCGTATTGATTAAATAATCATTTGAGAATTACTTGGAACTAGTGGTATATGTGAGGTTACCATCGTCGTCTTCCAAGGATGTTTCAAATCGATTACCGAGAGTTTTTGAACTACTACTGAAATTATGGATGCATGTTAGTTTGCGAACTGATGAAACTAGTTGGGTCCGGAACTTTTGTTCGCAAACTATGTTTGCGAACTGGTTTAACTGTGAGGATCCGTAACTATTGTTCACGAACTATATTCGCGAACAGTTACACTAGTTGATGTCCGGAACTATTGTTCGAGGGTATAAAAAGTAAAAAAATATTTATTTTTGTAGAGAGTAAAATGCATACTACATGTAAAACTAACATCATTGATTCTCTGTATGCAATATTGGTTCTGCGAGCATACATGAAACTATATCAAGAAGAGGGATAGTTTTGAAGGTTCAACTCCGAGATTCCTGAGATGGAGCCATCACACATTATGCGATAAACTTGTAAAATATTTTGGGAATAAAGTTAAGAATGGAATATACATGTCTTGGTTTAAACATCAGGTAAAAAAATATTCTTTCACTCTCTTTATGTTTCCTAGTACATGATTTTGAAATCTACAATGACATTCCAGTTTTTTTGTGTCAACAATAGAAGTTGATCCCAGTTTATGGGGTCAACAACCAAAGTTGACACAAATAAATTAGAAAAATTCAAGCTTTTGTGTGTCAACAATGAAAGTTGATTCCAGTAAATGGTGTCAACAACCAAAGTTGACACAATAACTGAAATGTACCCCAATTTTTTTTTGTCAACAATGGGAGTTAATCCAATTATATGGAATCAACAACCAAAGCTGACACCATAATAAAAGTAATTTCACTGCAAACATACTAACATAGTATTTAGCTATAACTTCATATACGTCGCACATCACTCGGGGGTTGCGCCCCCTCGTGAAATATATATTAAATTTAGAATGTGAGAAGAAAAAAAAAAGTAAAAGCTATTTTGTTGTACAGAAAATACTTTGCTTAACTGTATCGTACACTAGTTTGCAGGTTCATGAAGATTTTGTTGATCCAGTGTCGCCAGAAGAATTGTATTTGATTGACCTATCAACACCCGTACATCAATTAGAAGAAGATAGGAAGAAGAACTAGGTGTTATAGGAAGAGAACTTGTTTCTTGAATGCGAACAACATGAAATCACTTATGAGAGAAGGGGTCAAACGAGAACATTTGTCAACTACACAATCTTCTTGAGAGATATAATTGAGAAGAACAAAGACATAATTCCATTGCAACCTTGAGATTTGAAGAGACTTGATGGTATTGACAAACACGTGAGGGATTGGAAGAAAAAAGAAAACATCATAGAGAAAGCAAGATCAGCAAATACCCAAAAGCAGTTTGATAAAGTAGCTGCAGATATCATACAAACTGATCCCACTCTGAATCCAATCGGAGAATCATCCGGAAAGCAGGATGAAAGTGACTTAAACAATGCAGGTGACAACCCACAAACCGATGAAATGAATGTGGATAAAAAACCATAAGCAAGTCAACTCAGTGTGTCATTGTCAGATGCAAGTGCAAGTAACTTGGAAAGGTTCTTTGCGAAGGGTTTTGAAAGAGGAATGAAGTTCCAGGTAGACCCATTGTTCAACGATAGTTTGGCGCACTGGAAGATGGGCTTCGATGCAACAAGGAAAGAAGCATACTTCAATTAAAAAGAAGACAAGAAGCAAACCTTCAAATCAGCTTTGTCATCGCAGACATTAAAACTTCAGTTCCATTCGTAGAAGAGGAGAAGGCAACACGATGATAAGAGTACAAACATGGAGGGAGTAGATTTGGTGGGAAATTTAATGGTTTATTCAACTCCTCCCATCACAGCTGTACATCCAGCTGATTCTGCCTATGTGCCATCGGCACAATACCAAACTTCAATGCAATAACTCATGTATTAAAGGATACAAGGATACTCCAACACAGGGAATGGAAGATGATATTTCTACCTCTCTAGCAGAAGAAGACGTGTTAGAAGGTTTGAAGGTGATATACAATGTAGATAGCATTATTGATGGCCCTACTGAAGAAGAAGAATCAGATAGCCAAGGCGATGATTCTGAAGCAACGCATAGCGAAAAAAAATATGTGCAACATTATTGAAAGAGGCGTGAAATACAACACAAGGTCGAGGAAGGTGCGAAGTGATATGGGAGAGTATACACCTGAAGGTAAAGCTACAAAGAAGGAGGCAGGCAGGAAAAAAACAAAGAAGGAGAAGAAGGGGGGAGCTGTTAACATAATAATCAACCTAGATGACTGCATTGATGTAACTCCACCTGAACCAATAAATATCAAGAAACCCGAAAAGCTAGCGCTCTGGAAATCCTGCATTGAGAGAGAAGAAAAGCTCATTCGTCCATTCTTTTAGAATGCGATAGAAAGGTATGAAACTCTTCATTAACTTATTTCATGATAATAGTATTTTCATTTGGTTATTTTTGAAAATACATAGACAAAGCTTATAACTTTTATTTCTGCAATGAGGTGGAAGAAATCATCATTGGAAGGCACATTTAGTGTCTAATGGATAACACCATCATTAACAGCGAGATTGTTGATTACTACATCAACATCCTGCAGCCAAAAAATGGAAAATCCACGTAAACTGAGCTAATACAACAAGAAGAACTTAATTATGTTTACAAATGCATATGAAGTAACGAAGAACTCTTAATCTAGTAAAATGAGATTTCCAATTCCCTTTTAAGCATGCAAGAAAACATGTATAAAAAATCTATCTTTTCAATAACTTGATACATCAAATAGGATAACAAAGTATTTTAGTTCTGTAGATGGTAGTTGACAATGACATCTTATTTAGGTCAGTTTTTTTGTGTATCAATAATGGAAGTTCATCCCAATAATTGGAGTCAACAACCAAATTTGACACAAATTACTGAAAAGAATATTACAACTAGGGCTGAACATGGTTTCGGTTTTCCGCCGGAACCGAACCGAACCAGACCGATTAGGAAGAAACCGAGCCAAACCATTTACTAATGGATTTGTCATGGTAAAAAAAAAAACCCCGACATTACTGGTTCGGTTTTGGTTTGACCTAAAAACCGAACCAAAAACCATTGGAAAACTGATTATCCTTCTCTAGTTAGTTTCCACCGTCGATCTTTGATATATTGGATCAAAGCCATTGATTTAGAGTATAAACTCACCAAACCCTAATCATAAGTCATTCTCTTTTTTTCCCTTTCTCCCTCTCGATATAGTCGCCTCCCCACCCCAACCACTTCACTTTCTTCTTTCTATATTCCTTTCTAAATATAACAGTTGATTATAAGCTCATATCTTTAGATTATACAACAGTTGATTCATGTATTGATTTCCAATTTGCTACTTATTGATGTGGTGATTTATTAGAGCATGATGAAGAAGATGACTGCAGACTCTTCTTTGCAGCGCCACCATCTTTCTGATCTGGATCTAATTACTTTGGATTTAGGAATTTACTGATGATATTAGTTATGGGCTTGATTTCTTTTGTTTTAATTTAATTTTCGAACTTCAATTTGATGATGAAATCTTAGTACTTCGACAATCAGGGATCGTTGGAAAGACTACTTCGACAATCTTTTCAATGCAGAAAGCGATACACCACCCACCACAATTGAGGGCTCGACCGAGAATGGGGAATCGTTCGAGGAGGAAAGGGTCGGCAGCATCCACGAGAGTGAAGTAAGAGAGGCCTTGAAAGGGACCAAATTAGGGAAGGCCTTGGGACCGGATGCAATCCCGATTGTGGTGTGGAAATGCCTTGGAGATGATGGGATAACTTGGCTGACCAAGTTATTCAATAACATCTTCCGGTCAAACCGAATGCCGGACGAATGGCGTCGAAGCGTGATCGTCCCGATATTTAAGAACAAGGGAGACATCCAGAACTGCTCTAATTATAGGGGAATTAAACTGATGAGCCATACACTCAAGCTGTGGGAACGCGTCATCGATCGGCGGTTACGAAGGCAAACCAGCGTCTCACCAAACCAATTTGGTTTTATGCCGGGAAGATCGACCACGGAGGCGATTTTCCTGGTTAGACAACTTATGGAAAGATACAGAGAACAAAAGCGGGACCTGCACATGGTCTTTATCAACCTAGAGAAGGCATACGACAGAATACCACATGAGGTAATATGGTGGGCTCTCGAGCAGAAGAAGGTATCACGGAAGTACATAAACTTAATCAAGGACATGTACGAGGGTGCAGTTACTGGTGTCCGGACGAGCGGCGGAGTATCAAGCGATTTCTCGATTAGGACGGGGCTACACCAGGGATCAGCCTTAAGCCCATTTATTTTCGATCTAGTGCTGGATCAAGTTACAAGAGACATTCAAGGCGAGATCCCTTGGTGCATGCTATTTGCAGATGATGTGGCGCTTATCGGCGAATCAAATAAAGATGTACAGGAAAAACTTGAATTATGGCGCCAAACTCTGGAATCGAAGGGCTTCAAACTTAGTAGAACCAAAACCGAGTATCTGAAGTGCGATCTCAGTGACTCCGGAACAGTTGAAGGGGACATTTTGCTGGATGGACAACCTTTACCAAAGAAAGAATCCTTTCGCTACCTGGGATCGTGGCTCCAAAGTGATGGTGGAATCGAGGAGGATATCCGACATCGAACACAATCTGGCTGGGGGAAATGGCGTCTGGCTTCTGGCGTCCTCTGTGACCGCAAAGTCCCCCTAAAGCTTAAGGGTAAGTTTTACAAAACGACGATCAGGCCTACCATGCTATATGGTGCGGAATGTTGGGCGCCGAACAATCGGGACACTTTGAAGCTCAAGAGAACCGAGATGCGGATGCTGAGGTGGGCATGCGGTCATACGAGGTATGACCGTATCAGGAATGAGTACATAAGCAAGAAACTTATGGTAGCGCCAATCAAAGAGATGCTTTCCCAGCATCGGCTGCGCTGGTTTGGGCACCTCCAGCGAAGACCGCATGATGCTCCAGTGCGAGTGGGTTGCATTAGGCGTGCGGAAGGAAGGATGCAGCGCAGAGGCCGACCGAAGCTAACTTGGGATGAGTGCGTAAAGAAGGACATGTGCAATCGAAATCTCTCAGCAGAGCAGGCGCTGGAAAGACAGGCATGGAGGGCAGCGATACGCGTGGAAGAGGTGGGTTTCAGGTACGACGACTAACAAACCACCATTTTTTATCTATATTCCGCATCAATTTCTATGCCACTAAATCAGCGAACACGTAAAGACAACCCTGCAGATGGTGAAGGGGGGAAAACCCCTGTAGCGCTGCAGTAGGCAGGATGTGAAGAGGAAATACCCTATAGCTTCTGCAACAGGGACAGGGTGTAAGCATATCCGCATTAATGGTCGAGAATTCGTAATCCCTTGAAACGGTGATTACTTACAACCTGGCCCATAAACAATCACGGCGCGGGTAGCGTCAAGTATTTTGCTTGCCCTGGCGCAAGTTGTGCAAGGCTCTGACAGGCTGGCGTAAAAACTATGTTATATTTTTGGGAGATATTCTCCAGTCGACCCGGTACTTGCTACTGGAAAAGACTTTGGATTTGGATTTGGATTAGTTATGGGCTTGATTTCTTTTGTTTTAATTTAATTTTCGAACTTCAATTTGATGATGAAATCTTAGTAAAAATCTTATATCATGAGATTTTTGTTTTCTTTATACTGATGACATGGATTTTGTGTGGTTGCAGGCAATAGATTATGATGTGAAAACTGAAGACGCTTTGGGAACCTTGTTTGCTGATATGATATGATATGTAATTTACTTTCAATTTTGAGAAGAATTACAAATGGATATGACAGTGTATGAATCACAGGGAATGAATAGATGGAAGAGATTGGAAGGTTCTGCAATCTTGGGAAACTTTGTGCATTCATGAAGTTACAACAATCTTGTGTAATGTTTATGTTTGATCATGTTTTTGAACTTGAGCTTTGAATTGTGAGACTTGTATGTTTATAAGATTCGAACATTTGGAATGTTTATGAGTTTTGAATGTGTATGAAATATGAATATTTGTAGGTAGGTTTAAAAAAAAATTGAACTGTGATTTTCTTTTCTTAAGTTTTTAACTGTCAATTTCAGGGAGCTGGACGTTACAATCGGTTTTCCATTGACCCAATGGAACAAGTCGAAACCGGCTAAAACCATTTAGAATCCAAACCGATGGTTAATGGATTGGTTTTGTTTATATTTTTAGAAACCGATAGTATTGGTTTCGGTTATGGTTTGGCTGGAAACCGACCATGAACAGCCCTAATTACAACATAGTTTTCCTGTATCAGAACAACATCCTCTTCAAGAAGTTGATCATCCTGGAATTAGACTCCTTGCAAAACACTGGTGCACGAGGAGCCAAAGGAGCTTTGCGAGATCTTCGACGATTATGGAAGGTGAGCATACCACACTGACCACACTTCATTTTCTTGCGCACCTTTTCACGGGAGCCCTTATACCTAGCAGCATTTGGCCTTCTAGCTGATGCTCTACTACCATTGGGAGGCAAAACATATCCCTCCTCTGTATTTTAGGTGGACTATCATAGTCTGGAATTGGATAGATATGTCGAGCGTACAGCCCTTCATAGCACTCAGTGGTATAGTAAAGGATAACGTACTTGTACGGTTCATCTTCTCCAACCCGCAACATTGCTTTCACTGAATGAGTGCAAGGAAATCTATGTTTTTTCCACCAATTGCAACTGCATGTTCTGGCCTCCAAGTCCACAGTATGCTTCCCAGTTGGAGAAATGATCTCAAAGACTTTCTCGCTTGATCTTCGAAATTTGTAAAAACGACAATCAGTTATTCTCTTGTTGAGCCTAGATTGCACACGGGGAGTGAGCCTACTTGTCCACTTACTAGACTCATGTAACCTCTTATAATTCTGTCCGATCACCTAGAATCCAAAAAACATGTCAGACCAGACCAGAATATGGTTTCAACAAACAAACATGACCCGAATAAATGGGATCAACAACGAGAGTTGATCCCAGAAAACTGAAATCCGGGAACTATCAGACTAGAAACTGTATCAACAACTGATGTTGACATACAATACTACTGTCAACAAACAAAGATGACCTAAATATATGAGATCAACAAAAGGAGTTGATCCCAAAAAACTGATCCAGGAACATATCAGACTAGAAACTGCATCAACAACTGATGTTGACACATAATACTATTGTCAATAACCAAAGTTGATCTAAGTATATGGGTCAACTAGGGCTGCACAAAATTGACCCAACCCACCAACCCAACCCGCACCCTCTGAAAAATACCCGCACCCCACCCAACCTGCCTAGGCGCGGTTGACTATGGGTGACCACATTAGAACCCACCGTATGTTGGGTCGGGTGCGGGTAGCAACTTTTGTCACCCGACCCAACCCGCCTACTCGCCTAAAATACCATAACCCTTAGATTAGATCCTAACCACTAATCCTAGCCATTCAATTCTTATATATAATACCGAATTCTAACCTAACCCTAGTCGCTTTTTTATCCTTCTTAGTTTCTATTATCTTATTCTCTTCTCCAGTCTTCTTCACTTCACCTCGGTACCACCTTAAATCACCGTAAAGTTACATATACATAAGCATCCCTAACCTAATTAAATCCGACTAGAACCTCAATGATTATTGAACGAAGCTGAAGAACAGTCATCAACAAAGCAGCTGAAGAACAGTCACCCAACAGAGAAGAACAACCACCTAACAAAGCTTAAGAGTAATCACCTAACAGGGACAAGATAAAGCTCCAGCAACGAAGTGATTGATTGACTATTTGATTGATTAATTTTGAAACGAAAAGGGTGAGTAAAATTGAAATTAATAGAAGGATTTTCATTTTCCTTTCTGAATAGAGGGTTTTTTTGTTTTATAAAGTTTTGATTGTTTTGGTATCAAAAATTAAAATTAAAAATTTTGATTTTTGATAATTTTGGTTGTAAGTTTATTTTTTGTTTTCTTTCCGTGAATCTGGATTGTGTTTGTATGGGTACTTCTCTAATTGAATTAAAACCCCACAAAGTGAAGATATTCCGTTAATGGATTTCAGATTAGATGCGTTAGTTTCAAATCTAGGGATTAATATTTAATCACGATGTGAGTGAAATATTTTGCTAAGAACAGATCTAAGAAAAATCTATTTATGGTTAATATTAAAATCAATTTTTGGTTTCACAGTATAAAAATGGTTTTTATAAACCCAAAAGGTGGATGAAGCACAGAGATTGTTATCAAGAATAAACAACGGGTATACCCCCACCCACCCGACCCAACCCGCTGATAGACGCATTTATGTGTCTATTTTCATCTCTATTGTATATATTGTTAGTACCCATTTTTGTACTAATTTTGTTATTTTATCCCTTTGTAGGTGTTTTTGGAGAAATAGGCTTTTACGGAAAAATTGGCTCGAAAAGTTGCTAAAGGCTCCTGGGAGGACACTTGCTATTCGGACTCTCATTTTGGATAAGGGGTAACCCATTTCCAAGCAGCTGCTAAGCACAGACCGGCACTGGATAGGGGGAGGTCACATTTCTTCTCAAATTTTCAAAACAGATTTTGGCGGGAAATTTTTGTCAGAAAAACAGAATTTCTGTTTCGAATTTTGGATGATTTTTAAGGCGATTCAATGGCTGATTTTCGTTGGGTTAACTCTGTTAAGGATAAACAAGTATGGTATGAGCTGTAGAATCGATTAAATAGGGATAGAAATCCGTGTTGGAGCAAAACAGGGAGAATTCACAATTTGAGTTATTTTCGGTTTACAAAAGAATTTGTGAAGAGTTTACGGCAAGATAGGAGTGTATGGAGTCCTTATTCAGTCCTGGGAGAGTTTAAGAGAGTTTGGAAACCAAGTTGACGCGTAAAAAGAAGATTAAAATCCCGTAACTTGCTGTTGAAAAAGAACGGAAATATTTGGATTAACTCGAGTGATTTTGGGGTTTGGTGGATATATATAGGTTGATTAGAGTCATATTTAGAAGTACGAACAATTTGGGGGAGTTTGGAGAAGTTTAGAGCTATAGAGAAGCGAGAAAAAAATCAACAGAGTCGATACAGAAACTTTTCTGCTGTTGCAAAGAAGAAGAACACGAAGAACATTAGACCTTCAGAGTTAGTCGCAGAGGCAGACTTATTTTCAGTGATAATGGGTTACGGTCGCATCTTCCTTCAGTCACCGAAGCTCTTCAGCAACGACTCGGACTTCTGTTTTAGACCTTCAGCAACTACAGAATCCGCTGCTTAGCACTTTTCACTCTTTTAATCAACTTTTGAACACCAAATATGTATTTTGAGCAAGTGATTAATATGAGGAGCTAAACCCCTTAGCCGAGGCGACGGAGGAAGCCATTGTTCCATGAAAAGTGGTATAGTTCTATTTTAATTATTTATTGCAATTATTTTACATGATTTTTTGCATAGAACTTAAAAGAAAAATTGGTTTTTATTGAGTAGTTGTGAAGTGTTTTGATGGGACATGCTTGGTTTTAATACTTTTGATGTTTCATGCTTCGTGCTTACAATTATTACTTCAAAAATCTATTAAAGGCAAATACTAGAATCACTTTAAAGAAGAATATTGCATGAATATTGATTAGAGTTTATCAATTAATTGGTCAATGGTGGAATCCATAGTCTCGGTATTTTCTTATTATTGTCAAAACAAATCTATTTAATTTTCGAAAATCCTTCACAAGTTCGAGCAACAAACCTTTTTACCACTACAACTATAAAACGACATCACCCGCCGTAATATGGGTCAGGTGAAAACAGACCCGTTATGATGTTGGGTCAGTTGCGGGTGACAACTTCGATTACCCTCCGTAAGTGGGTTGGGTGGTAGGTGAGGCCAAAACCGACCCACCCAACCCAATGTGCATCCCTAGGATCAACAACAGGAGTTGATCCAAGAAAACTGAATATCCAGGAACATATCAGACTAGAAAACTGTATCAACAACTGATGTTGACACACACTACTACTGTCAACAAACAAAGTTGACACACTAAAAAGGAATCCAAGAATAAGTTAGTTCCTAGAAAAGTGAAATCCAGAAACACATGAATCATATTAACTACATTGCCTACTTCTGCTGAGTAAAAATACATGCATTGGTTACCAATTTATTAAAAAAAGGGTACAAAATTAAAAATCATACCTTAGCACAAATAGAATCAATTAGTTAAAGTGTTGGAACTTGCTTGTCATGCTTAATAACAATATTCAAACTCTCAGCAACGTTCGATGTGTTCTCCACAAACCTTTGTCCTTGAAAGGCATGAGCATCCCAGTTCTTGAAAAGAATCTTTACCATCCAAGCAATGACCGACTCCAGCTTCAGATTGCCCATACTCTTCGCAGCAACATAAAATTTCTCCCTTGTTAATGCAGTGTAGCACTCTTCAAATAACTCTACTATAGGTTGCCTATTCTTGCCCGTTGGAACAGGGATATTTCCTTTTATATGGTACAAACAGTACGAGTGGTGAGCATTTGGGAAGAACATGCTTCAAAATGCCGATTCCACGAACACCGTAGACAATTGCTCAAAAGAGTCAATTAAGTTTGCTGGTAAATTATCATACCACGCTAATGCTGATCCCGTCAAGCTTGCAGGGAAGTACCTACAAAGTACTATCTCATCTCTTTCCCAATGGTCAAGGACACGAGTGTAGTACCGTAGGTGGGCTGCGGGATCTGAGGTACCATTGTATGCCTGAAACGTAGGTACTGGGCATTTCGCAGGGATAGGCTCCCTCAAAATGCGAAGAGACAACGTAGATGTTGTCGCTTCTTGGAGTACCTATTCTAGCCTTGCTCCTGCGTGGCCAGTTTTCAATCCTTGTATTTCTT
>JAJJMB010009125.1:4026419-4082962 GCA_023531105.1 Papaver atlanticum | reverse complement strand
GATCCACCTCATCTGGATCGTGTCGTTTTTTCCTAGCTCCCACTGGTTGGTTAGCCTTTGGTGGGTTAAGATCCCCCCTTCGTCTTCCTGAGATAGCTCCATGCTCACGCCTCTTCAACGAAGGGTGAGTTTGGGAACCTTCGATCTGCACATCCAACATATCTTTCAGGTTCTGGTTTTCCTGAGCCATCACGTGCATTTCATCCTCGTGCTCCTTGTTGCGGAGTAGCAAAGCTACTACTTGTGCTGCCATTTGTTCTTCATTGTGGATTCCACCACCCTGAGGAGTGCTGTCGGCCAGATCCTCAGAGTCATCCACTCCTTCTTCTATGACCGGAGCATCAGGATCTAGCTGGATTGGAGTTAGGTTTCCCAACCCTCGTCCCGTAGGAGCTAAGGTTCTGGGTAACCCTGCGTTAACCGCAGGTGGTTTCGTAACATTGGGTGCTCCGGTAACGGCATGCCGTAAAGTAGTTGCGCTCCCGATGTTTGCCCCATCCCTTCAGCAGGGGTAGGTGGTTTGTTGGAACCTGTTCTTATTGCTATCTCACTTTGTCCGTCTTTCGCTTCATTTCTTTGGTTTGTTCGAGACGAGTTTTGAGATCTGCCTCTTGTAACCGCAGGTCGTGAGTTTGTTGGTACGTCACCTGGTTTCTGCATACCTTCGACTTTTGTTATCTTGAAATCACAGAAAAGGATGACAAGGTTTGCTACTCGGGTGCCTTTGTGAAAAGTAGCAATTAATGCTCTGACACAAAAGACGGCTAAGCAGCTTTTTCAGAAAAAGTACGAGAATGACGTCTGAAAAGATGGGTATTTAATTTCTTATGACACCCTTGGAAAAAACAAACTTAAATGCTTAAAACAATTAAAAGGGGTGTCAGATCTTCCAAGAAAAGAGGTTATTAAATGCTTGAAAAGATATTTTCTTCCTTAAATTCTCATTGAGATTCCTCCGTGCTCAGAGGTGCTCAGATCTAAAGGATACTCTGTCGGAAAGAGTAGTTTTAGTACAAAACAAAAAATTTAATGTTTTGCGAGTGCGTTTTTGCCGAAAACTTTGTAGATCTGTAAAGTTGTAAGTCTTTAGAGGCTATGAACTCCAAGAACTTACGCAAATAACGGATAAACAAATCACTATAAAGTGAGATCCATCTATGTTTAAACTCAGATCTCTTCGTTAAAGAAGATGCGTAAGTTAAAAATAAAAGAACATAAGAACTCAAGCTGGTTAGCAAATCCTTCTAGCGCCAAACTGTGACTACTAATTTTCCCATAGTCTACGTAATGTATATAGCTCAGAGAATCTAATACTAAGCAGTATTGATATCTTTTTTAAACTGATAATGCTAAGTAATAAAAGGTGTTTGAGATCACAATAATAATGAAGAACACAAATAGAATGTAAATGGTGCTAAGTTATCATGAGACACAAAAGATTACATGGTTCGACATTTGTCTACGTCCACGGGATAATGAGTGATTATTTGTATTAAGTTGTGGTGGTTACAAAGATCTTAAATGCTTCCCAAAGTAATAGAGAGAACTCGAGTTGAAGTAAATACTTAAGTTCTAAACATTAAAGAGGTATAAGCTTAAGACTAGATCTTCTTCTCCTCGATATTGAATGCCTTTGGTTTGTTGGTGAAGCTCGGTATTTATAGTCCCTTCTGCTCTAGGTATATCTTTGTTTTCTTTGGATCTATCGTTCTATGATATACCTTCCGTATAAATGGTACCTTAGTTCACCGCATGCTTTCTCCAGTCGGATTCTGCCACCTCAGCTGACCCACGTTCCTTTGGGAACTTACCAGCCTCAGTACAGATTCTACCTTCGTTCACCGCTAGCCTTTGCCAGTCAGACTCTGCCACCTTATCTCTCTCCACGTGCTTTGGTTAAGCGTGTAAATAAGAGATTTGCACATTTAATGCTGATTGGATATGCCATCTACCGTTGTCCCTTCGCCAGCTGCCTCTCTATAGATTAGGTTCTACTTTTCCATCTTAGCCGTCGAGGTATCCCTTCTCGGGATAAGATAAAGTAGATCTTCGAAGGAGTCTTCTGCTACTCAGATTGCTCTGTGTAGCGAGGGCTACACATTTATCCTGTACGCGACCACTGAGACCATGACACGTGCTCCGCAGAATATTGATATTCACAGTTTGCCCCTTTTCTTTCATATTCTACCGTTTGGTAGGATTGGAAGAAAAAACTTCCGTAACGCCGCTATTTTTTCACGTACCGGTTGGGTGGTCCCCATGTGTCCTTTCATCCATAACTACCCCTTGAATTTCGGGACATCCAAATTTTTGGATTCTCTAGCCGCCTATAAGAGGAGAATAAAAGAAGGAATTTCATTAACTTCCTATTCTCCTTTCGAATTGGCGCTCTCTATCCCTTTCTCAAAAAAATTCGTCGCCTTTTATGTCAATTGCCGATTTGCTCTTTGTCTTCCAAAGCTCTTGCTCGTTCTTCATCAATCAGGTTAGCACATACTCGTCCTTTGATTTTGATGTAGCTTTGCATATTTACCATGTTTGTTTCTATTGCTCTTCCTTTGGCTGTTTGAAGTTGTTGTTGTATTTGCATGTGAGAATTTCGATTCTTCTCTTTATCTGCATGTTGTATGAGAACTTGGGTTTGCTTCCGTTTCACGTTTTCACCATGAATGTATCATGATTGCTTCTTGTCTGCAATTTTTTTGAATGTGGTGATCAATCATACTCCATTTTGCTTTTTGGGAGGATGAAGTTCTTTTGGTTGGTTTTGTTAAACCCATGCCCAAAGTACTATTACTTTTCCCCCAATCATGTTCTTAAGTCGGCTGTAATTTAGATCCGCCATTGTTGAGAAACTGTTCTTCCTGCTGGTGATAGGAATTATGAGACTTCCGAAGAAACCTACGGGTAAAGATTTGAGGCCTAGGTCGTCAACTGATCCTCCTTCGCGGATGGATCATCCTGATGCTATGCCCTCTCCACCCCCTGAGGATACGCAGATACTTGAGGGACCTGAGGTAGCCGTGGAAGCTGAGGTAGAAGAAATTGCTGTTGAGGATCTTCCTCCCCCTCCACCTCATTTTGAACTCCAAAGGTTGCAGCTTCGTGACAAAGATAGTTATACTAACTTGTCTTTGGCTGAGATCTCCAAGTCTTTTCGGCTGCATAAGTTTGACATCTCTTTTGGTTATGGTCCTGACGTTCTCACTGAATCCATGATTCGAAGCTTTCCTTATGATGAGAACAACCTCTTGATTAGTGTTGGCCAGTTGGCCGCAGGTATGTTCCTGCCTTTGTTTAGTAGGAAGGATCCCTTATACTATGATGTTTTGTCTACCAGGGATGACCCGGCGAATAAAACTATGGTACGAGGGGTCATGCAGTACACTGGTAACTTCTGGCACGCCCTTCGTGAGTGCTAGTATCGTAGCAAGGGCAAGACTACTTTAAAGTCTTATGACCCTTTTGCTCCTGGGAGGTCCAAGCAGGAGGATTATACCCCTGCTAACTTCAATGCTACCTACGCTGATGCCATCCAGAAATTTAACCTTCTTCCTTGGAGTGTTGGCCCCCGCTGTATTCATGTTATTGCTAAGCAAATTAGGGAGAGCAACAGCCTTCGTCTGTTGGAGGAGATTGACAAGACTAGTCTGACTGTCATCCCTTACTCTGCTAAGCTTTTCTTGCCAAATCCTGACCGCATCCGTCTTGATCATGATGATCGCTGGGCTCGTACTCCTCTTCACGTGATGGGTCCCTGGGCCTACGGTTTTACTTCCGCAGATCCCAGCATCCCACGTACAGCTTTCTCTCTGCCTGCTAAGTATGATGGATATCAGCCTTGGGTTTTCAACCTTGTTACTTCTCACGAGGTATTCTTCGTTTTCTACAGAAGTTTTTCAATCAGCATCTTTGTTTTGTATACTTTGCTCCGTATTCTGATATCTCCTTTGCAGCCTGCCCCTACTTCTTCTGCTGGGACTGCTCCATAGCTACCAGGACCAGGAAAAGGAAGGCTTCGATTGAAGCAGCTAAGCCAACACATGTGGAGATAAGGATTATAACCATACCTTGGTGTTCGTAGGTTCCTTAGTATTTTTCCCTTGATACTTAGCTTGCACATGTGTTCTTCTATAGTCTTCCAAGAAGAAAGGAAAGTTGAAGGCTGTGATCGATGTTGAAGAGTCCGATGAGGATCCTAAGGCTGTTGCAGAAGAGCAAGATGACGAAGATATGGAGGACGTCGAGGATACCGCCCTTAGTCCCCACTTAGATGACATTGAGGAAGATTTTTCCAAAGATAACCCTAGCCCCATTCGTGCTGGTTCTGTTGAAAGTTATAACCTTCAAGTTGGTGGCGGCTCTTTATTGGTGAGCCAAGTTGGTACCCAAGATGTTATTCTTGCTTTGCTTTCGAAGGTACCTGCGTTTTCTGCTCTTAGTGATCTGCAGCCTATTGCTTCGGCTACCACTAGTGCCATGGTGATATCTTCCAAGAGTCTTCTGTCCTCTCCTGTTACTTTGCTCCACTCGAGTGGTTCATTTGCGAAGGGATCTGCTCCTGTGGTGAGGGTGAGTAGCTCAGACTCTCAGCCGAAGAATAAGGTTATGATTTCACTTTCCAGCTTCTCCTTTAATGCTACACCTACTTCACTGGGAAGTGCTTAGTCTGTCTCTACTGCCCCTGTTAGCAAGGCTGTTGGGCCTCCACCTTCGTCACCAGATTGGACCTTAATGGGTAATCTTCCTTCTGCTGGTGACATGGACTTAGGTGGTACTTCTAGTCAAGCGTTTTTTTTTTGTCCCTAGCTCATCCACCATGCCATCTCTTCGTCATGGTGAAGGTTCAGTACCTGTGCCCCATGCTCGTTCTCAAGCGACTGGTGGGGTTCTTACGGATCTTTGGAAGGGTAAGTTACCTGAGAAGAGCCTTGGGAGTTCTGACGATGCCATCCTCGAAGCCATACTGCGGGATTCGAAGGGTCCCTTTTCTACTGAGGTTGATCGTCATCAGCTGGTTGATTCTTTGGAGGTTGCTTCAAGGTTGGATACTTTGACTGCTCAGTATCAAGTGGCCAAGGATCTGTTCTTCGATCCTGACTGCCTTCGCTTTGGTCAGAGCTTTGGTGAAATCCGCAGGGGCAGCATCTAAGAGATGGAAACCTTCATGGATACCTACGCTGATTTCCTCCCCCGTATTTCCTTGTTCTCAGTAAGTGATTCTTACTTTATTGTTTTTGCGTATTGTTTTGGACCTTCGCTTGTTCTTATGCTCCGTTATTTGCAGGTTTGCAAACAAATCGATGTTGGCTGTACCTTGTTCAAGTTTTATAGGGCTAAGTGTACTCACTTGAGTGCTCTGTTGGAGCGTGCTCGCCATGATTATGCCTTTGCTAGCGCACAATAGCCTTCTTCCAGTGATACTGCTTCTACCTCCAAGGTACCTTTGTTAGAGAGTGAACTGAGAAAGACTCAGAGGTCCTTAGAAGCTTGTTTGTTAGCTCTATAGAGAGCTAATAATGCTGCGAAGGTTGCTGAGGAGGGACGTAAGGCTGCTGATTCTGCTTTGGCTGTTGAATCCTCCAAAGTCATAGGTTCGTTCCTCCTTCCTTTAGCTTTGTTTTCATTTATGTCTGGTAGTATAGTCCTGAGAGAACCTATGCCTGCCAGCTGGTAGCTCCGGTGAGCTTAGACATCTTTGGGAACAAGTAGCCAAGTTGACCTCCGATGTTTGGTATTATCATAATAAGTATGATAGGTTGATGAACGTGACTGTCCATAACGAGGCCCAACTCTCCCTTGAGTCTGCTCATAACTCAAACCATATGAAGAAGATGGCTTTGCTCTTTAAAGAAAGTGACGAGACTCTCAAGTGGAAAGAGGATCTCATTTTAAAGCAAAAGGAGGATATTGCCTTAGTTGAGAAACGTCTCTCAGCTCAAGAAATTATCCGCAAAAAGTATTATGCAGATTTCGAAGATGCCTGCGCTTCCTTAGCTAAGGTCACCGCAGAACGTAGCGTATTGTCCTCTGAGGTCCGCTCTCTTAAGAACAAACTCAGTGAGGATGACTCCATTCCTTCTTCCATGTCTCATGCATCTATGGTCAAGAGGTTGGAAGAGTTAGAGAACGTTTACCAGGTTTTATCCTCTGAGAATGCTTCGCTCCGGATTGATGTCGAGGATCTCCGGACCGAACGAGATACTCTTGTCGAGGATCTTGATGCTGCTGAGGCGGATCTTGTCGAAGTCCATCATAGTTTAGAAGAATCCCTTAGCTATGCTGGAGGTAGCTTAGGGTTTTCTTATTCCCGCAGCATTCTTTATGCCCCTTGTTGCCTTTACCCTTTACTTATCCCTCTTATATCCGCAGGTCTCCAGGAGCAGCTTATGGGTGTGAATGTTAAGGTCAGCCATCTCGAGGGCAAGGTATCTTCGTTGGAGATAGCCCGTCAGTTTGATGTTGCTGCAAAGTTTAAAGCTGAGGCACTTCAGCAGGCCAGCGACCAACTTAGCGCTCAGATAATCGAGCTTCATCGGAAATCAGCCTCTGATCTGGAGGTTCAGTCCTCTCAAATGAAGGTGCGGTTCGAGCGTTCGGATATTGATTATATCAACATTGCTGAAGCAGAACTTCAAGCTGATGGAGTTGTCTTTCCCCGTCTTCCTTATCCTTGATTCTATCGTCTTGACTTTGTTTAAGTGAACTCATTTCTGTTGTTTATGCCCTCAACTGAGGTACCTTTATGATGTCTCTTTTCTTTGAAACAATGCTTTCTGATGGTTTGAACCTTTGTTATCTGCAACTTTTAAGATATGTCAGACATATTTTGGTAAAATTATTATTTTACTTACGTTATTGCATGAATATTTTGTGTAGACGTATTGTGTCTAATTGATCGCACAATCAAGTTATCACAAGGTGCTAAGGTATGCTTAACCTTTGGTGGAACATTCAACGTCCTACCCGGATATCCTTTGGCCAGAAGGTATCATGGTGGCGAAGGTCCCTACGTGGGCAATAAATTTCCTGTAACCCTACTCGTTCAGCGCGGAGACTGCTTTACTTCGACAAGGTATCTCTATAGGAGATATCTTATTTTTTTCTTATGCCTCATGAAAGGAGCCATCACCCCAAGGATCCGAGATTGACATATGCGCAGTTATGCCTTGCCTTGCCTCATCGTCAATCCGGACGGAAGGTGTCTATTCTAACCCAATTGTATTAATCAAAACTAATTCTTTAAAAAGTTTCTTTCATTGATTAATAAGGTTTATAATACCTTTGATCAGGGATAGAACATGGTAGGCTATTGCCCGTTCCTTTCTTCTCCTGAGTAATCACCATTCTCTTACAGGTAGTACTTTTTTAGGTACATTGCATTCCAAGGGTGCTGTAATACTTCGCCTTTGAGGGTTCTTAGGTAGTAATATCCTTTTTCGACAATGTCCTGTATGATGTAGGGCCCGTCCCATGTCGGAGCTAGCTTGCCCCATTCATTCTTTCTTTGATATGGCGGTATCTGACGTAGTACGTATTCTTCGGCCACAAAGTTCCAAGGGATGACCCGCTTGTTGTATTCCCGAGCTAGCCTTTGTTGATAGTTTGCCATCTTTTGCAAGGCTACCTCCCTTCTTTCTTCAAGGTAATCCAGCTTCTCCAACATCAAGTCTGTTGTTAGATTCTTCTTCCACGCCTCCATTTTTGTTGTTGGAAGTATTAATTCTATTGGGATGACTGCTTCGTCTCCGTAGGTCAACAAGAATGGAGATTCCCCCGTAGCTGACCTCCTTGTAGTTCGATAAGCCCATAGGACGTTGTGCAGTTGTTCGCACCACCTCTTCTTGTATACTCCTAGCTTCTTCTTTAAGTTCATCGCTATGGTTTTGTTGGTTGCCTCCGCTTGTCCATTGCTCTTTGGGCATATAAGAGTGGACTTGTTCTTCTGAATGTTGAAAGTATAAAACAACATGTCGATGTTCTTTCCTTGCAACTGTTTTCCATTGTCTGAGACTATGTCGGCTGGTATTCCGAACCTGCATATGATTTGCTCAAACAAGAATTTAAAGACATCCGTGTCCCTAATTCTTGCCAAAGGCTTTGCTTCCACCCACTTGGTGAAGTAATCCGTAGCCACAATAAGGTATTTTATTTTTGAGGTTCCCTCTATCAAGGGTCCGACAACATCAACCCCCCATTGGACAAATGGCCAAGGGCTGATAACTGAGTTAAGCTCCGTTGCTGGTGCTTTGATCTTCTTGGAAAAGCGTTGGCATCTTTCACATCGCTTAGCCACGTTTTTTGAATCTTCGTCCATGCTTAGCCAGTAGTATCCTTGCATTTTGGCTTTAACCACCAAGGACCTTCTTTCACTATGGTTTCCGGTATCTCCGCTGTGTATATCGTGGAGTATTCTCCTTCCTTTGGTTCGTGAGAGGCACCGTATTAGAGGTCCGAGAAATGACCTCATGTACAGTATTCCGTCACGAAGGCTGTACATCGCTGCTTTTGATTCGAGTTTTTGAGCTTCCTTAACATCGGCTGGTAGGGTACCTTTGTCAAGGTATTGGTGGATTGGAATCCTCCAATCATCTTCCGCTTCGTTCTCGTTGCCTTCGTCTGACAAGGATTGATCTTTGTCAGACTCTTTATTTTCATTATCTGATTCTTTCATTTCTTTGTTTGTTTCTCATTTATCTGCTTCTTTCATGGACCGAGTTTGAACAGCCAAAGCCTTCTCATCTCCTGAGATAGGTCCTTCTATCGAAGGTTCGTATATCCTTCCAATTTGGACGACGGTGGTATTTCTTTCCCTTAGCATAGATGATATGAATGCTAAGGCATCTGCGTGTCTGTTGTCTTTTCGACATACGTGCCTGAATGTTACGTTGCTGATTTTGGATGCATGCTCTTGAGCTAGTTTTAAGTACGAAGATAACACTGGATCCAAAGTTTGGTATTTGAGTTCGATTTGTCTAATGACCAACTGAGAGTCACTAGTCAACCGAACATATGATAAGCCTAGCTCCCGTGCCAAGCGTAAACCATGTATGACCGCCTCATATTCTGTGATGTTATTGGTGTATTGTTCGAATTCTAACCTGAATGCGTAGATGAGTAGGTCTCCGGTAGGGGTTGTTATTATAATCCCTATGCCCGTGCCTTCTCCATTGGAGGAGCCATCTACGAATACTTCCCACCTTCGTGAATTCTGAGGTTCTAGCAGATCCTCCGGTTCCTGCTTGTCTTCCTCCATTCCTGGGATGTCGTCTATTTCCACCTCGTCGCTGAGAGGTAGGTCTGCCAGAAATTCTGCTAAGATTTGCTATTCCTCAGCCTTCCTTGTTTCAAAGATTATGCCGAACTGTTTGATCATGGCATTCCATTTTGCCACCCTTCCAATTTTCTCCGTGCTATCGAGGATTTGACCTATCTGAGCCTTTGTGAAGACTCGGATGGTATGTGCATCAAAATATATCCTTAGTTTTTGTGTTGCCACTACTAAGGCATATATAAGTTTCTCCATCTTGGTGTAGTTACGCTCCGTTGAACTGAGTGTTTTGCTGATGTAGTAGATGGGTTTTTCTCCTTGCCCTTGGTCTCGTACCAATACTGCGCTTACAGCGTAGC
This sequence comes from Papaver atlanticum, assembly GCA_023531105.1. Lineage (NCBI taxonomy): Eukaryota > Viridiplantae > Streptophyta > Magnoliopsida > Ranunculales > Papaveraceae > Papaver > Papaver atlanticum. The sequence continues at coordinate 4,073,332 of JAJJMB010009125.1, read as the reverse complement.
TTGTTGCTGCTAAGTATAGAGTGAGTATTTCACCTGGCTCCGGCTTCTGTAAGATAGGTACCGGTGCCAAGTACCCCTTGATTTTTTGGAAAGCTTGCTCGCATTCCGTGGTCCATATGAACCTGCTTCCTTTCCTTAGTGTGTCGAAAAATGCTTTGCATTTGTCCGATGACCTTGCTATGAATCTTCCCATGGAGGCTAAGATTCCATTTAGCTTTTGTACTCCTTTTAGTGTTTTCGGAGATGGCATCTCCATTATTGCTATGACCCTTTCGGGGTCCACTTCTATTCCTCGCTTAGTTACCAAGTACCCTAGGAATTTTCCTGAGGTTACTCCAAACGTGCATTTCTCCGGGTTCACCTTCATGTGAAAGTTTCTCATGGATTCAAATATCTCCCTTAGGTCTGATAGGTGGTTTTTCGCCTCTTTGATTTTGACGAGCATGTCATCCACGTATACTTCTAGTATCTTGCCTATCCATGGATTAAATATTTTGTCTACCAATCGCTGGTATGTTGCCCCTGCGTTCTTTAGTCCAAAAGGCATCCCTGTATAGCAATACAAGCCTCGTGGGGTAAAGAACGCAATATGCTCCTGGTCTTCTTCTGCAAGGGCGATCTGGTTGTGACCGGAGTAATCATCCATGAAGGATAGCCCCTGGTGACCTTCGGTTGTATTGACCAGTTGGTCAATATTTGGTAGCGGGTAGTTGTCCTTGGGGCATGCTTTGTTGAGATTGTTAAAGTCGATGCAAATACGCACGCCTCCGTTCTTTTTAGGCACAACCACCATGTTGGATATCCATGTAGGATACTTGACTTCTCGTATGAATCCTGCTGCTAAGAGTTTTTGCAACACCTTCTCCACTGCTTCCTGGTAGATGTCTGCTACCTTGTGGTATGTTGCTTGAATGGTGTCATCTCTGGTTTGAGCCGAAGATGGTGGGAGACCAAATTCGGGTCAATTCCTGGCATGTCTTCCATTGACCATGCAAAGACATCTGCGTAGTCCCGTAGTAGCCTTTAGTTGCATCTCATCGTCCTATTCTTGTAAAGTTCCAATGGTGATCATCTTTGGTTCTTTCTCCGTTCCGTTGGTGATTTTCTTTGTTGGCTCCACTGGTGAAAATGTTTGTTTCCGAGGCTATAGAGGAGTGCATTTCTGTAATTGTCATTTAGCAGAGACGTCCTCTACCGGAGTGGCAGAGGTGCTTGCTTCTTGAACTGAGGGGGGATTCGGGGACTTTGAAGCCTCTATCTTTTGCTTCGTTGGCATTCGTCTTTCGTCTTTTACTTTCGTGTTGCTGTGCAGCAGCTCTTTCTTTGTTGAGTCTGACCTCTGCTAGATTGCATAACCTTGCGTCTTGTTGATCACCTTTGATTTCCATCTCACCCATGGGTGTAGGGAATCGAAGGTATTGATGATAGGTCGAAGATGTTCCTCTTAATCGATGGACCCATAGTCGTCCCATGATGACGTTATAGGGCGAAGGTGCTTCTACAACACAAAACCTTGTATTGGTTACTAAGGGTCCTGCGCGTACCTGCAAGACAATTTCTCCTTTTGGTCTAGAGACTGCTCCGTTGAAACCGTATATTGTGCAAGTGGATGAATCCATTTGCTCAACTGTTAAACCCATACGTAAGTAAGGTTCGTAGAATAACACGTTTAACGAGCTTCCCCCATCAATGAGGACCTTCATAACGTTCCATCCATGTATTGGAAGGATGATCACAAGTGGGTCATTGTGCATCTCGACTTCCTGATTGACGTCTATTGTTGAGAGTGTTAATGGCATAGCCATCCATTCTTCCCAAGTGCAAGTAGGTGGTCCACTTAATTTTAACACCTCGTGGGCTTCTAGCATTCTTCTGTTACGAGCCAACTCGAGGATATCTTCGAGTAGATCCTCCTGGCCTCCGTTGAAGAATGTGATCATGTTGATGTATTTGCCGTCCTGGGGTAGTTCTACCCTTTTCTTGGGTACTACCTCTGTATCCGCTGGTTGTATTTGCACATACTCCATGAATTTTCCTTCGTCTATGAATATTTGGATCGTGTTCCGTAGGTGATAGCATGTGTCAGTTGTATTCCCGTAGTACTGGTGGTACTCACAGTACTCCTTAGCATCCTTTGTCTTATCCGGCTACTTTCCCCTAGTGTTAGGGTAAGGAAAACCCGGCTTCGCTCCTTCCTTGCTTAGAATGTGGGAGAACGTTGTGTTTAGCTTTGTGTAGCCTTTATCTACAAACTCTTCTCTTCCTTTTCCTCTGCCTTTGCCATCTCCGTATTTTGATCTTTTGTCTTGAGAGCTGGTTCTGCCCCCAGCTTCATTTTGCCTCTTAGGTATCTCCGGAATTGGTTCCAGAGAGTTCGTTCATTGCGGAGCTGTTGTTGCTTTTGTTTGTGCTCTGGGGTTATCCTTTTGGATTTCTTCAAGTCTGATGTAGCGATCCTGGACAACCCGAAGCTCCCCTTTGGAATCGAGGGCTCGATTGTGAAGCTCCACGAAGATAGCTGAGGTTCTATCAAGTCCGTACTTATAGCAATTAATGCTAATTTCTGGATTGACTTTCTCGATTACTTGGCACGTCTTTTGCCACATGTCTGTGTATTGCATTAATATTTCCTGGGGACCGATAGCTAAAGCAAATAGCCTATCTAACCCTGCCTTTGTTGATTTATTGTACATGTATGTCTCCAAGAACACCGTAGACAATTGCTCAAAAGAGTCAATTAAGTTTGCTGGTAAATTATCAAACCACGCTAATGCTGATCCCGTCAAGCTTGCAGGGAAGTACCTACAAAGTACTATCTCATCTCTTTCCCAATGGTCAAGGACACGAGTGTAGTACCGTAGGTGGGCTGCGGGATCTGAGGTACCATTGTATGCCTGAAACGTAGGCACTGGGCATTTCGCAGGGATAGGCTCCCTCAAAATGCGAAGAGACAACGGAGATGTTGCCGCTTCTTGGAGTACCTCCTCTAGCCTTGCTCATGCGTGTCCAGTTTTCAATCCTTGTATTTCTTTCCGCATCTTCTCCATTTGCTCCATGACCATGTTCACATTGTGAGCATCTCTGGAAAATGCCTCATCATAGTAAGACTGAGATGGCTTATAAGTTGGATCCACCTCATCTGGATCGTGTCGTGTTTTCCTATCTCCCACTGGTGGGTTAGCCTTTGGTGGGTTAAGATCCCCCCTTCGTCTTCCTGAGATAGCTCCATGCTCACGCCTCTTCAACGGAGGGTGAGTTTGGGAACCTTCGATCTGCACATCCAACATATCTTTCAGGTTCTGGTTTTCCTGAGCCATCACGTGCATTTCATCCTCGTGCTCCTTGTTGCGGAGTAGCAAAGCTACTACTTGTGCTGCCATTTGTTCTTCATTGTGGATTCCACCACCCTGAGGAGTGCTGTCGGCCAGATCCTCAGAGTCATCCACTCCTTCTTCTATGACCGGAGCATCAGGATCTAGCTGGATTGGAGTTAGGTTTCCCAACCCTCGTCCCGTAGGAGCTAAGGTTCTGGGTAACCCTGCATTAACCGCAGGTGGTTTCGTAACATTGGGTGCTCCGGTAACGGCATGCCGTAAAGTAGTTGCGCTCCCGATGTTTGCCCCATCCCTTCAGCAGGGGTAGGTGGTTTGTTGGCAGCTGTTCTTATTGCTATCTCACTTTGTCCGCCTTCCGCTTCATTTTTTTGGTTTGTTCGAGATGGGTTTTGAGATCTGCCTCTTGTAACTGCAGGTCGTGAGTTTGTTGGTACGTCACCTGGTTTCTGCATACCTTCGGCTTTTGTTATCTTGAAATCACAGAAAAGGATGACAAGGTTTGCTACTCGGGTGCCTTCGTGAAAAGTAGCAATTAATGCTCTGACACAGAAGACGGCTAAGCAGCTTTTTCAGAAAAAGTACGAGAGTGACGACTGAAAAGATGGGTATTTAATTTCTTATGACACCCTTGGAAAAAACAACCTTAAATGCTTAAAACAATAAGGGGTGTCAGATCTTCCAAGAAAAGAGGTTATTAAATGCTTGAAAAGATATTTTCTTCCTTAAATTCTCATTGAGATTCCTCCGTGCTCAGAGGTGCTCAGATCTAAAGGATATTATGTCGGAAAGAGTAGTTTTAGTACAAAACAAAAATTTAACGTTTTGCGAGTGCGTTTTTGCCGAAAACTTTGTAGATCTGTAAGGTTGTAAGTCTTTAGAGGCTATGAACTCCAAGAACTTACGTAAATAACAGATGAACAAATCACTAGAAAGTGAGATCCATCTCTGTTTAAACTCAGATCTCTTCGTTAAAGAAGATGCGTAAGTTAAAAATAAAGGAACATAAGAACTCAAGCTGGTGAGCAAATCCTTCTAGCGCCAAACTGTGACTACTAATTTTCCCATAGTCTACGTAATGTATACAACTCAGAGAATCTAATACTAAGCAGTATTGATATCTCTGTTGAACTGATAATGCTAAGTAATAAAAGGTGTTTGAGATCACAATAATAACGAAGAACACAAATAGAATGTAAATGGTGTTAAGTTATCATGAGACACAAAAGATTACGTGGTTCGACATTTGTCTACGTCCACGGGATAATGAGTGATTGTTTGTATTAAGTTGTGGTGGTTACAAAGATCTTAAATGCTTCCCAAAGTAATAAAGAGAACTCGAGTTGAAGTAAATAATTAAGTTCTAAACATTAAAGAGGTATAAGCTTAAGACTAGATCTTCTTCTCCTCGATATTGAATGCCCTTGGTTTGTTGGTGAAGCTCGATATTTATAGCCCCTTCTGCTCTAGGTATATCTTTGCTGTCTTTGGATCCATCGTTCTCTGATATACCTTCCGTGTAAATGGTATCTTCGTTCACCGCATGCTTTCTCTAGTCGGATTCTGCCACCTCAGCTGACCCACGTTCCTTCGGGAACTTCCCAGCCTCAGTACAGATTGTACCTTCGTTCACCGCTAGCCTTTGTCAGTCAGACTCTGCCACCTTATCTCTCTCCACGTGCTTTGGTTAAGCGTGTAGATAAGAGATTTGCGCATTTAATGCTGATTGGATATGTCATCTACCTCTGTCCCTTCGCCAGCTGCCTCTCTATAGACTAGGTTCTACTTTTCCATCTTAGCCGTCGAGGTATCCCTTCTTGGGATAAGATAAAGTAGATCTGCGAAGGCGTCTTCTGCTACTCAGATTGCTCTGTGTAGCGAGGGCTACACAGTTATCCTATACGCGACCACTGAGACCGTGACACGTGCTCCGCAGAATATTGATATTCACAAAACTGATCCACCAATTCATCAAAACTGATTCATATAAACCAAAATCGAAGCTAAATTCCTGAATTATAAACCTAAATTTGATTCATGAGCTGATCTAAGCAAAACACATTAAAAACCAGAAAAATTCAAAATCAAAAATTGGAAAATTAAAATTAAAAAGTACATGTTTAAGAGATGAATCACGATCTCGAGTTTAAATAATATGTAAATCAACGAATCAATTTAATAGAATCAAATTCACGATCTCTGCAACCAAAAATCAAACTGAAAATCTGTTGAATCGAACATCCAAATCAAAATCAGATCTCGTCAAAATTAGGAATCAAAATCGAACATGCAAATCAAAGATACATACCTACTAATCTTCAATTAGGAATCAACAATACCAATTTGTTGAATCAAAGTCAGATCTCATTAATTCTGTTACTCAACTAAGATGAGAAAACTCAGAGATATCTCGTTCAAATCCGCTATCCAATACAGTTGAATCAAGAAGAAGAAGAAGAAGAGATCGAAAATCTAAACAAAAATCTGAAAAAATCTCTGAAAATCTTCTTCTCTCTCTCTCGCTCTCTCTCTCTTTCGATTTTTCTTTACGTTTAAGAAAAACAGAATTTTGATTTACCTTAAATATAAACGGGGATAAAATTGTAAAGTGAGATAACGTTAATGGACCCTGTTGGGCTTGTAATTGGATAGGGGTATTTTTATTATCAAAGGGTATTTCTTCGATTTTCACTATGCAAAATATTGCAAAGACAATGCTGTTGTCTTGTCTTTGAATGGTCTCAGTTGCCAAGAACTACCTACACTACCCAAATCCGAGCAATAAATGGAGGTGCTAACATACGCACGTATGACGTGGTCATTGTTTTGGCGGGAAAATGCTTCCTATTTTGGGTGATTTACTATTATTTGATTATACACTTCTTTTTTCCTTTCTCTTCCACCATTTTTCTTCTTCTCCCTCGACTCTCTCTTCCCAACACCTAAAATCCCCAAACTGAATCTTTGGTTGTATTTTGAATAATTAACGGCGGAGATCTACAACGTTTACTCTTATTTGATTCGGTATGTACTTTTCCCCATATCAAAATCGTTTCCTACTATAATCTGTAATTCCAGGGTTCTGTAAATTTTAGGGATTTTGTATTTGATTTGCTTATGTTTATCAATGGTTTTGAACGGTTTGTTATTCAATGATGATTCCAATTTCAATATTTAGTGTAGCATTTTCATCTTTTCATCATAATGTGGATGTAGTGAATATTTTATCGAAGAACATCAAATCTAGATTAGATAGTTGTCTATGCAACAACTCTTAGTAACTCTTATTGCATGATTTTGTAATTATTAAAAATGAGAATCACACAAGCTGCATACATGTATGGTAGGTCATTTGGCTATTAGGAGGTTACATAATCTGCAAGGGATTTTGCCTGACTTACATTCGCTTCCAAGTCTACAACTAACCAAATCAGCTCATATAACTAAATCTGCAAGGGATTTTGCCGACGTGCAGCGCACGTGCTCTTAACTTGTATTATTTAATGAGTTCTTGGTGTACATAAAACAACTTGTTGTTACTATGTGCTCAAAGAATTTATAGTCGCACAGTCTGCAATCTGCACGTCCAGTAGTAGACTTATGTCTACTAGCCGCAGCTATGGAACACCAAGTATTGTTGCAGATTGTTCAGTAATTTGATTGTCAAACATAAATATATCACATGACTACTTTCATAAATATTAATAGATTTGAAAGTCTTTGTGTACCATTTATGCGGTTGTCTCTTTTGTATGTTACGGCAGTTTTGGATTGTTAAAGCATTAGGTATGCGTGGCAGGCGCACTTGCGATTTCACTAGTAATTAATTATGGAAGGAACTGGCTTTCTTATTTATCCACGGCTTGCGTTATTTTTTTATGGATGGTTAATGGTGTTTACTAGTTATTTCCCCTCATGCACTGAATAACAAGTTTTTTCCAACAGCATCCATGGAGTCTGAAAGTCTAGATTCTCCGCCTGCATCTCCAATTGCCAACAATGGGGAAAACAATCTTCAGCCTTTCTTTGTTCTGCACAAGGCATTGCCTCGAAAAGGAAGTAGAAAAGCTTCTGAAACTGGAAAGACCAGGAGCAAGTTAGCATCCCTATCTTCTCCTAAAGCTGCAGAGAAATCAGAGGAAACCAAGCAAGTGGGAGAAGATGATTATGACGAGGTGCCTCTTGAGGCATTTGATTTTGTTTGGTCGAAGATTGATAGAACTATCAAAGATGTTTTGTTGAACATCAATATCAGTGTATTTGATGTGATACACCAATGGGTTTGCGAGTCTTTCTCTACAATCAAATCTGCTGGAACCCCTGGTGGTCTACATTCATACCCTCCACTGACTGATATCACATGCAAACAGATTTTTACTGGTCTTGTGATGACGAAAAATGTGGAGTTTGTTGATGATTTGCTGACATTTAAAGAACTCGCCATGCATTTGAAATCTCATGATTCTCACGTGGTTACTCTTTCATCAATGGACTTCACTGCCAAGAGCGGAATTGGCGGGTGTCTTAAAAGCCTGCAGAGGCAGTTGATTAAGTTCACTCCAGATACAGCCGATATAAGTATCTTAGTGTCATGGTATTCTGAACCAGAAAACAAGGGATATCCCATAGTTGTGATCATTGATGATATGGAAAGATGCAACGGGTGTGTCTTATCTGAGTTCATCTTAATTTTGAGGGAGTGGGTGATAAAGATTCCAGTCATCTTAATAATGGGAGTTGCAACAACCATCGATGCTCCTAAGAAGTTACTTACATCCAATGCACTGCAATACCTCTCACCATGTAAGTTCACTTTAGGTTCCCCATCTGAGAGAATGGATGCAATCATGGAGGCTCTTCTTGTTAAATTATGCACGGGGTTTGACATTGGCCATAAGGTGGCTGTTTTTCTGAGAAATTACTTTTTAAGGCATGATGGAACAGTTACATCTTTCATTAGGGCTCTAAAGATTGCCTGCTCTAAACATTTCTTAATGGAACCTCTAAGTTTCTTATGTGAAGGCTTCTTAAGTGAAGATAGTCATAGTTTCTGGATGGAAATGTGTGAGTCGCTGCCCGTAGAAATGCACAAGTGTGCTTTTGATCTTCCATCATGTAAACTTATAGATGACGTCTCATGTTTGAGCACTGAAACTTTGGTTTCTGGTTTATCAGCGGTGAAGAGCTTGCAGAAAGACTGGAGTTCTGTTGTTTTGTGCTTGTTTGAAGCTGGGAAGTTTCACAGGATAAAACTATTTGATATTTTTTGTGAGGCGCTTGATCCAAATCGTCAATCTGGTGCTGTTGAAGATCGGGTAAAGGCTTCCTCAAGTGGTATTTTTCTGCATAGTGAAGAATGTTTTGGTCAGCGGAAAACAGGTTTCATATCTCAGGCAGTACGTAGGATAAAGGATCTCCCGCCTGCACAATTATCTCAGTTGCTTCAGATTTGGAGAAAACACACTGAAGGGATTACAGAGATAAATGTCAAAGTGGAAGAGTTGCTGTCAATGTTAGATTTTGATGGTGAAAGCAAGAGTAATAAACAAGACGGGATTGGTTCACCCAGGAAGGTAACATCCCCTGGTGAAAGCAAGAGTCCAAAAAAAGTAAGGACTGGATCGCCGAAGAAGGCAGCATCTCGCAGCCATTTGAATACAGAAAAAGACAAGGAGGCAGTGAATTTGAAAGCTGTTAAGTTACTGGAGTGTATGGTTAAGGATTATCTGAAGCCGATTGAGTCTTTGCCATTCCATGAAATTTTCTGCTTTAAGCACGTCGATATACTGCAATCAGCTTTAATCGGAGATCCAAGGAAAATGATTCAAGTTGATCTTCTCAAATCTCATACCTACCTCCATTGCAGTTGTTGTAACAAGAGTGGAGAATCTTTGTTACCATCGATGAATGATACCTCAATTATCTATCAGTTGGCTCAAGAACATGGTGATCTGATCAATCTCCATGACTGGTTTCAATCATTCAAGGCTATAATTCTTCCTCCAAGTAATACCAAAAAAGGTAAGCGAAAGTTGCAGATGTATCCGTTATCTAAAAAGAGAAAAGTTGCAGTTGAGATTGAGTCCATTAGTGAAGCTTCAATTCAGGCGAGGTTTTGTAAAGCAGTTACAGAGCTACAGATTACAGGGTTGCTTCGGATGCCGAGTAAGAGAAGACCCGATTTTGTGCAAAGAATTGCCTTTGGATTTTAGGCAGCCAGGCATCTCAGGTATACAGAATTTGCAAAATGCGGAATGCAGTTCAATTTTTAGGTGGCTGGACTGTGAGAAAGTTTTCACCTGCAGCCCTCAGAAGCTGCTTTTAGTAAGTGGTTCATATTCTTACATTGATGGTTTGTCTTCATAACCCATTGATGGTTTGTCTTCATATCATATGTGCACACGGGACAGCTAGTGTTCCAACTCGTATGCAAATTTGGCGAACAGCTAGTGTTCCAACTCGTATGCAATATATAGAGGTAGATAGAGGTTAGCCTCTATATAGAGGAAAAAACAAACATGCTGTTAGTTTTATCTCCCTTTGTATGTAGAGACATACGAGGGTACTAGGGTTCGAACAGAACCGCTATGCTCTCTCCCCAATAGAAATGGAAGGAGTAAAAGATTCAAATCTAAATCCCATTTGCGTTTTTCTTGCAGAGAAAAGATGGTGAAAGCTATTGCAACATGTTATTTGAGATCTAACCTAGGTACAACTTTATTTTATAATTATGTTTCTAATAAAGACCTTGAACAAAGACAAGGATTACAAGGGTGCTTTTATTGTTATTCTACTCCCAAATCCCAACTTCCATAAACCCATCCTCAGTGGCACAGCCCCTAAACATCCCAGTAGTATTAAACCCATATGCCACTTCTCCATTGCTTGAAACAGCTATCATACCGGCTTTTCCCTCGTCCAATCTTTCTTTCACTACAAAATCAATAGCATCTTGAAGACCTAATCCCTTGTACTCCATGACCGCGGCAACATCCCTAGCCAAAGTCCCACGGATAATGGCCTCGCCTTCTCCAGTGCAAGAAACAGCGCAGATATTGCAAGCGTAAGTTCCAGAACCAATCAAGGGAGAGTCGCCAATTCGACCTATCATTTTGTTCATTAAACCACCTGTGGATGTTGCAGCTGCGCACCTACCTTCACTATCCACCACCACACAGCCTACTGTTTCGGGTGCGTAGATGCTGATTGGAAGACCATTCATTTGTAGACCATTGTCAATTGCTGCTCCTGCACCAGCACTACATGACCCTAGACCCAAGGATGGGATTCTGTAGTCAAACTGCTCACAACCAAAGAAAAAACACCAGCATGAGGATATTGGTTGGGAAAAAAAAAGTCTTCTGATTGTATTAAAAGACCATCAAGCAGCAGGATAGCATATGGGGTTTTATCTCTCTGACTGGCAGTCTAAATATTTTTCTTTCGTTGATAGATGACCAGTATCAATTGAATTTTGACCGGCCGACAGCTTTGTTTTGATTTAGAATACAATCAAAATCTAACTTGGCAATAACAACCAATCTGTGTATTCTCATTCAGAATAGTGCTCAAACAACCTACCCGCTTCTGGTGAACCAGAAACATAAAGTCCAACAAAGTTATTCAAGAAAATAAAAATAAATAAAAACACACACATACCACAATAGCATTTGCTTCCTTTGCCAACTTCAACATCCCTAAGTTTTCCTCAGTGACAAAGTAGTCATTGTCCACCATTACCACACCCTAATCACCCAACATATGAAAATCAATCAGTCACGTGTTTAATTAGCCTGTACAAAAAAATAGCAGAGTTGCTGGCTTGCTGCCGCCTTAATAAAACACCATCACATGCGTGTTAGCAAATACTGTACTATGCTGCCCAAGAGTTTGGAGTTTTCCATGGGAAACCACAGCCAAGGTGTAATACCAACCAGTTGATTTCAGCTTATGGTATATCCGTCCGATGTTAATAAAGTTAAAATCAACCATCATTTAGAATTAGGAGGTGTAAATGAATCAAATACCGTAGGGGAATTCCAATTTTACCTGTTGCTTGGCGAAAGCTTCAGCACCAGAAAAGGCGAGATAAGAATGGGGAGATTTGTCCATGACAAGACGAGCAAGTGATACTGGATTTTTAACAGTCGTTAATCCCGATACTGCTCCACATCTTCTCTTTGGCCCATCCATTATACTTGCTTCCATCTCCACCGTTCCATTCTCTGTTAATGCTGATCCACGTCCTGAATTGAAAAATGGATCACTCTCCAACTCCCTCACCTATAAAACCAAAGCCAAAACTAAAATGAGAAAGTTTGCCCCTTTTCTGTATATCTTTGAAAAATTAATCCTGCATGCATTAGAAACGAAAAAAAAAATGGTTCAGCAGAGAAAAATCTTACGACGAGTTCGACAACATCAATGGCAGAAAGAGAAGATTGAAGAGAAGAGATTCCTAGATTAAGACAACGAGTAAGAAGCTGTTTGGCTTCATCTTGACGTTGTGCAGGAAGGTTAGGGTCGACACCAGCGCCTCCATGAACCGCTATTGCCCAACGACCCATTCTCTCCGTCTCTTCTCTTTTCTCCTCTCTTTCTCTAAACTGAATTTTTGTTTTTGCCTTCTCTGATGAACAAAACCAGAATGGTGCTTGTTAACTATTTATAGGGTCAGTTTCTTTCGGAATTGAAACACACTATAAGTCGGATTTAACTTTGATTTGAACTCCGGGACCTGGTTTCGTCTTTCTACACTTCCAGCTTGTCAATGCTCTGATCTTGAGAGAATCCTCCAATGACTCTACAATTAATGTTCTGTCGTTTGTTTTAATTTCTCGTTTGAGGTTTAATTACTTGCTTTTATAGGCTCGGAAATTATGCTAGATGTTGGACATTCCACTTACCAAATGTATCATTAGAATAAAAATTAACCGAATGACGCTTTCACCCCTATAGCTTACCTATTGCTGAGAACTCACACTCTAGATATGTTCGGTTTTTAATAGTCTAAATCAGAACGTACACATGACAATTCAATCTCATTTTCTAATTTAAGGAAGATGAGATTTTTTGCATTGCCGTGAGATCATTCTCTATCTAATTTAATTAATTAATTAAATGATAATGTTAAATTAATACTCGTTAAAGAAATATGCATGAATATAAGTTATCTGAATCTAGGCTTAGCTGATACTAAATTCTGAAAACAACATACTAAAAGATAAAAATTGCATGTTTGGTTAGTTGAGATTTTTATGTGATCTCATAAACACCATCCAAATTTGGCTTTCACCAAGATGCACTGTTCTTTACATGGTGATGCTTCTACACATTTTAATTTCAGATATTTGTTGCAGATGTTATTTGAAACTATCACCCTACATTTTAATGCAAATTTCCGTATCTTTGTTAATTAGGCCCTCAGCCAAACTTTTTTCTTACTAATCTAAGTATGTTCTCTTGCCAAGCAAACATCTCACACTTGGTGATTGAGTTTGCGGAATCTTGTTTTTCTTGTAATACTCGATAAGATATATTCCATCATGGTCATGTCATGTGATGTGCTCGACCGTATTAAGGTACAATATTACAATCACTGCATAAAAATGAAAATGACTACGCATAGAATCGCAGTACGTTCTTTAAGCAAGTTGTTGGACGGAGATAAGGAACCCAACTGGGAGCACCGATACCCTTTAGAAGGGCAAAATTGTCAAAACGAAGTTCCACTCTTAAACCAATAACATCACGTGTAGTATTGGGATCCATTAGCAAAAGCGAACCTACCATGAGCGCAGCGTCTTGGCGGGCGGAACAAACCAAGTAGGACCCACACCCTAGATTACTGGAATCCTAGTTAGCTAACGTATAGTCGTCACATGATATGATTTTTGCTTTCCAAATAACAAATTTATCAGTTGTATGTAAGGTTAAGGTGGTTTGATAAGATTGATGATCAGTGTAAGGCTGTAAGCCTATGAATTAAGACCAAGTCACAGACAATCAACCGTAGAAAATGATCAAACGTTATCACTTCATGTGATTATTATCGAATATATCGATTCCTCGTCATCTCCACCATGGTTTTCTATATCAAATTTTGTACCTAATCCTTGTGTTGCTGGAAGTAAAATGTACATAACGCAGTCCACACGGATTTCAGCCGGGGTCAGATTAGTTAATTGAGGTTCACATGCAGAATGCTAGAATATACAATCAAACCGATTAGGCCGCCTTGGAAACACGCAAATCGATATACATGTAACTCCGTCGTAATTCTTTTATTGAAGGATTAGTTTTAAGACTCTTAACTAATATCCCTATTCTCATTAAAATTTAAAACCATTATTTATATAAATATCTTCGTCAAGGAGAGACCAAATCAGCTTTGTATATTTTTAGAGTTCCAAGTGATCAGCACATGACTAATATTTATGTCAGATACGAGAGTGTAACCCAAGTGTCCTACAACAGTTTGTTTCTCATTCTCATTAGTCATCTCACTAAATCTTACCTTGATTAAAAAAAAGAAATGCATTAACGTATGGAGCCAAGATCACGATTCTTAAGGCCTATCAATTCATTACGTGGTGGTTTGGTGACTTGGTCCGTTTGGACCATAAATCCTGGCAGACAGCGTTTGTGTACCTTTACCAGAAATTAGTTACCTATAACACGTACACTTCGCTTCTCACATGACACGCTAAGGGATCTGACAAGATACCCATGATATCGAATTTTGTAGAATCTACCTACTAAAGATTCTCGTTTCAGAGAATCTTGAGGTAACCCATAAGTTGATACGTATGCTTGAAAGCATCCGAATTAGTCTCATTGGTTCGTGGTTTGCTAGTGGACATCAAATCGATGAGATCACGCACCAATACACCAACTTTAAGAGTTTAGACATGCGATTGATGATTGAACAAGTAAGTAGCCTCAGCAATAATGCAATATCGGCAGCATGCACTATCCCGCCGACGCAAGAAACGAATTAGGGGTTCTGGGAGAGGTGAGGACCGTGAGGAACACGCTAGCACCACATGACTGCGCGCGACAGGGGAAAATGACATGACTATAACCTAACAGGTGATCCAGACAACCTTAGATGTATTGATAAATACAGTGTAGAACTCCCAAAAAAAACTTTTGGTAAATTTAAGTAGCACCATTATGGTAGATTCAAGCTTTGAGCCAGGTGCTAAGTTTCTTGCCTTACCTAGATGGTTAGAAGCTTTAGAATTGAGTGAGTCTAAACATAAGTCTTTCGTTGAAACCGATGACAGGATTAGAACCTCTCAAATCTCTAGTTGTGGAATAGAGTCCAATAACTCATTTTGGGAAGGACAAATTAGTGAAGAGCAAGCCCTCGCTCTTTATAATAATTCTAGACTTGATAACCGTCAGAAGTTTGATACATATTCAGAGACCTATAACCCCGGATGGAGAAAGCATCTGAACTTATCATGGTCCTAGGGTCAAAATCAAGGTCAGACTAGTAATCCCAAGTTTCACCAAGGTTTGGTTAACCCAAAAACCCAATAAAGTCAACTTACTCTGGAAACCCTTCAGAGAAGAAAATAACCATCTTAGAGGAAACTCTTAATCTGTTAGCAAGGAGCCGGCTTAGATTTCAACAGTCAACCGAGCAGAATTTTCAATCTAGTGCCCTGACTCTTGTTAAGTTAGAACTTCAAGTATGTCAAATAGCTAAGACTCTAAGTGAGAGAGAGAATTGAAGGTTCCCTAGTCAAAGCAATCCTAATCCTAAGGGAGAGAAACCGTTCAATCAAGTGAACTCAATTAGAACCCTCAGCAGTGGTGGAGTGGTAGACAATAAGGTAACCATGCCCGATAGCGAAACATATTGTAGTTCACCCCTTAGGACCATCAGTAGCTGAGTAGACTGATAAAGTCTCTGATGATGCCAATTCGGTTCCTGATAACCCTGATGTTGTGCCTAGAGCCTCATTCCTACTGTTAGAGCACTGCTCGGTCGAACTCGCAAGCGTTGTTATCTCAAGCTTGTTGTCAAGTTTAGTTGCCAAAACTATAAGTCTTGATTTCTAGTCTACTTATAGCTAAGTCTTGGATTACGATAGTAAGTGTATTTGAGCATTAGGATTCACGGCGTTCATCGATTGAAGACGAAGAACTACTAAGGGGATCTTGTGGAACTTCATCGACAAAAGGTATGTGGAGACTTGAACTCATCTATCACTCATATTTCTATCTACTCTATCTCCTATTTGAGACAAAAGTCGTATAGCTATATAGACTTCGATTATACACATTTGATATTACGAGCTGAGTTTAACTCGCTTACATATTTCTCGAAATATGTGTTGGTAAGCTTTCGCTTTAACCAAGTTCATTTTATATTCTTGACGAAAGTCAAAAGATGATCATGTGAAAATCGCCTTGTAACATCTTACATGATTTGTGTGAGACAGTCATTTGATGTAGACTCGGAATGTTTCATATTGATCATTCGATCACTTGAAAATTTCTTTGAAGCTAATAGTTTGTGTGAGACACCTATTGTGGTCTTCCGAGAATGTTTTAATGATTGAAATGAGAGTTTAGAACAAATAACCATGATTGGATATAACACAGTATGTGTACTTGCATATGTGTTGTCCAAGACCGAGAGCTATGGTATGCATACCCGTATGCGTACTGGTTGGTTATGGAAGTCCGAGAACTTAGTATGCATACTGGCATGAGTTTCAAGTTCCGAAAATTAAACTGAGTTTTGGAAGGTATACGTACCCGTTCGCATACTGGCGAACCCAATCTTGGTCCGGCCACTTAGGAATGCGCACTCGTTTGCATACTTGAGTAGGTTATGTTCTAAAATCGGTTTGTTCATGAACTGATACATTTATATAATAAGGAATGCAATCTTTTGCAAACCGTGGCTATAATGTTCATGAATTGATTCGAGTGAATCAATCCGATTTTGCTTCAATTGTTTCTTATATACTTCTATAAGATGTATACAATTTAACAACTCTATGATTAAGACAATTAGATTCATTTGATTATCATTCATGGTTGATTGATCATCATATTTTATCTAGAAGTGTTAGATGAATGTGGTTAATACAAAAGTGTTCATATGGCTAACTTCGGTTAACTATTGTTGAGCCAACTCAATATACACATTTAGGTATGGTTACCCATATCTAAATGAAGGTATATTTCATTTGTGTGTAACAAGCTAAGACCATCTAACGATGGAGAGATATTGCTTTGACTTTAAGATAACTTAGCTTGAATCTTAAATCAAGTTTTCATCTAACAGTGAATATTGATTGCTTTGTTACTAAGCTAAGTTAGAATGCAAACCTGATTTGAAAGACTATATAAGGGAGAACTCTAGCAACTGGAAAACCTAATCCCGACACTTTCCTGTGTCCTAGTTGCGTACTAGAGTCGATTCTCCTTTAACCTAGGTTTTTCCAAAACCATTATAGGTTAACGACTTGAAGACCTCATTTTGGGATTCGGGAAGCCAGGCCCAACTATTTTCTCTGTAGTTGCGTGTTCTGATCTTACTTGTTCTATCGTATTGAGTACTATCTTTTATAAGATTTGCTTGAGATTTATCTCTGATAGGTAAGATATAAAAAGTAATCACAAAGCTCTTCGTCTTATTCTTTGTGATTCCACAATAACTTCTTCTACTACCATATAGCTAAGTTATTGTGAGGTGATTGATATTTCTATGCTGTTCTTCGGGAATATAAGAGAAGATTATCAATTGGTTCCTTTTTACCTTTATTTATCAAAAGACGGAATAAAAACTTCGTAGGTATTTCTGTGGGAGACAGATTTATCTATCAGAATAGACTTTTCAGTGAGAGACGGATTTGTTTATAAAGTCTTCGACTTTGGGTCGTAGCAACTCTTAGTTGTGGGTGAGATCAGCTAAGGGAATCAAGTTTGTAGAGTCCTGCTGGGATTCAGAGGCGTAAGGAACGTGATTGTACCTTAATCGGTGTGAGACTTTGTTAAGGATCAACTACATTCCAGTCCGAAGTTAACTTGTAGTAGGCTAGTGTCTGTAGCGGCTTAATACAGTCTGGTGTTCAAATCTGGACTAGGTCCCTGGGTTTTTCTGCATTTGCGGTTTCCTCGTTAACAAAACTTCTGGTGTGTGTGTTATTTATTTTCCATATTATATTTGTTTATATAATTGAAATATCACAGGTTGTGCGTAGTTCAATCAATTGGTGAATCCAACCTTTGGTTGTTGATATAAAATTGAATGACACTTGAACATTGGTCTTTGGTACCTTTCAAGTTATCTTAATAACCAATCAGTTCACGGATTCATTCCTGTTGATTTACTGATTTATTTGAGAAAGAGATATAACTCTTGGATATCTTTCCTTGATTGAGTCTGACCGTTCAGTTGATTTTCTTGGAATTATATTGGAGTTAGTCCATACAGATTGCTGAACGAAATATTGGGTGTAATTGTTGTACCCCCGCTTTTTCAAGTATTACTTGTGATCGGTCACACCAGTTACTAGGACCGGTTACACCAGTTACCAGGACCGGTTACACCAATTACAAGGATCGGTCGCACACACTCATGATCGGTCACACCAATTACAAGGATCAATCATACCATCACATGGTGATTACTTAGGATAGGTTACACCAATTAACAAAAACCAGTCACGCCAAATCATAAGTCATGCATTGTGATTTGTTATACATAGATACATAACATAAGTTAAGATCGGTTCTACCATCTCACACATATTGGTCATCCAAATATTTGTAATGAATAACCGGACCAATAAGCCTATGATTTCCCTTTTGATTCACGAAACAAGTTCATGAATGTACTTCCTTTAAACAAATGTAAAGCATTGTTTCCTAGGATGAAATCTTCACCATAACCCATTCACATAATCATAACAATATATACAAGATTATGTCGATGTCATATCTATGAAGTTCAAAAGATAAGCGTTATACTTCGTAGTTTAATTCCTTAATACTATGATCATACTATTATGATCATGTCACATTACTAGAGTATTATACAATATGTACAGTATATACAGCTTCGCAATTATGTTTTTAATATAGCACGACTTGAAAGATACGTTAGGAATGAAACAGTTCAAGTCAATATTACTAACCTCAAGAGGAAGGATCATGTCGTCGTTGTAGTTCGTTACTTCTTCACATTCTTCTGGTCTTCGGAGTAATACTTGTATGTCTCAACATTCCTAGACTTTCTAGTCTAACCTAAACGAAGTTGACTCTAGTATTTAATCAAGCGATTCTAGATGAGTTTTGATACTAAAATATGACAACCAAACTTGACATACCAATGCTTGGTGAGTTCAACCGAGCTATGCTCTAACAGATTGGTTGGGGTGAAAGAGTGATGGCCGACCAAGTTTTCAGGTCAGCTTCGAGTGTTCTGATTGGACATAATAGAAGAGGGGTGACAGGTGAACTTCGTGAGACCTGATTGGTCGATCACTAAAGGTGGGAAGCCGGCCAAGTAGGGTGGTTGGAACCAATCCGTGACTAACTTAAGCAGTCACGGTTAACCCTAATTCCCAATGTTATTTATCTTCGACCATGATTAGGGTTTTATTGCAACCAATCATGGGAGGTCTTCACTCCATGCTTGGGCAAGCTAGCCTACAACCAATAGGAGTCAAGATACTATGCTTCACGCCAAATTGAGCAAAAATAGAGAAATTCATGTCTTCACATGAATTTGAGTCTTCTCATGAAATTGAGTTAGATAATCAAGTTTTGTGTGCTGACACAAAATTGAGCAAAATACCCTAATTTGTGTGCTTGCAAGTAATTGGGTGAAATAATTAAATTTTGTGGATTGACACAAAATTGAGTGAAATAAGCAAATTTTGTGTATTGACACAAAATTGAATAAACTAAGCAAATTTTGAATGTTGACACAAAATCGTTAAATTTTATTATTCTCGTGTCTAGCATGGGAACTAGCTGGTCTTGTTAACATAGATGTGATGCTCTTAATCAGGTACCCTCATGGATAGCTTGATCAGACACTTTAGCTGAGAATGAACATGGATGTCAGGTAAGGTTTAGGAGTTCATTCGGGGAACGTAGCACTAAAACAAAATGACAACCATGTATTGAGGGAGAAATCCCAAAATGACCGTTATGTCCTTTACGGCCGAACTTTGGCGAAATGACTAATTTGCCTCCTGTCCAAAACTTGATGAATATGACTTTTTATTTCGAATTACAAAATTACCGTTTTCCCCCTGATATGAAAATTACTATTTTACCCCTTGACTAAAAATTTACCCAAAATGACTGTTTTTCCCTTTGCCAACATCATCAACGGTTAAATCAGAAATTGTTTTAGGGCATATCGTATCTGCAATGGGTATAGAGGTAGACAAGTCCAAAGATGACCTTATTAAGACTTTACATGTCCCAAAAACCGTAATAGGTCATTCTTAGGGCATGTAGGTTTTTATCGTCTATTCGTTAAGAATTTTAGCTTGATTTCTAGATGTTAAGTACAGATAGGTGTTAAGTTTTTCTTTGATGATGCTTGTTTAAAGGGTTTTGAGAAGCTTAAGACTTTAACTACCGCCCCCATAGTCCGGATACCTAAATGGAACCTACCTTTTGATATTATATGTGATGCTTCAGACTACGCCATAAGTGTTGTGTTAGGTCAGCGAGAAAGCAATTTATTTCATGTGATTTAATATGCTACCAAAACTCTGAATGATATCGATGCACAACTGAACTATACAACTACCGAGAAGGAAATGTTAGCTATCGTTTTTGCCTTGGATAAGTTTTGCTCCTACCTATTAGGTTCTAAGGTCATAATCTTTACTGATCATGCTGCTTTGAAGTATCTTCTGTCTAAGAAGGATTCCAAACCTAGATTGATTAGATGGATCCTTTTGTTACAAGAATTCAAGTTAGATATTAGAGACAAAAAGGGTGCAGAAAATATAATAGCAAACCACTTGTCTAGGCTTGTTGTGGATCCCTATGATGATTCCCCTCCTGTAAGGGATAGCTTTCCTGATGAGCAACAGTTCTTTGTTACTCAATTACCTTTGTACGCAAATATAATGAACTATCTTCTTACTGGTTGATTACCCCAACATTGGGTAAGCAAGATCGTTCTAGATTTTTAGCTGAGGTTAAGCGTTTCTTTTGGGATGATCCTTATCTGTTTAAGTATTTTTCCACATCAGATTATTAGGAGATGTGTACATGAGAGTGACCAGTCCAGTATTATTTCCTTTTATCATGATCATGCTTGTGAGAGTCACTTTAGTGCTAAGAAGACTGCTGCTAAGATATTGCAGTGTGGATTCTATTGGCCTTCGTTGTTTAAAGACTCCCATATAGTTACTATGTTTCTTTTGAGCGTTGCCAGAAGTTAGGGACCATTTTCCCTAGAAATATGATGCTTTTGAACCTTATTTTAGAGATTGAGGTCTTTGATGTGTGGGGCATGATTTTAAGGGTCATTTCCTAATTCTTTTGGTTATCTTTACATACTTGTCGTTGTAAACTATGTGTCTAAGTGGGTTAAGGTGGTTCCGTGTAAAACAAATGACCAGAAGATCGTAGTCCAATTTCTGAAAGATAATATGCTTACACGTTTTGGTACACCGCGAGCTATAATCAGTGATGAAGAGTCACACTTTTGTGGTAGACCGTTTGCACTTTTAATTAAAAAATATGATATTACCCACGAAGTAACTAACCCATATCACCCACAGACTAGTGGTCAGGTAGAGGTCTCAAATAGGGAAATTTAGCGTATTATAGAGAAAGTACAAATGCTTCAGATGGGGACGGGCTTTTTTAATAATGCTCCCGTATGGACGTGCCATTTCATATTACCGAACTAAGGAACTCTATACAGAGATGGGTTAAAACAAATATTATAATGACCAGTAAGTCCTTTTGTTGTACAGGACAATGAAGATGTTATCACAAATATAAGCGATGGAGTGATACCGTAGACCGATCATATTGTTGTTTTTCTGTTTGTGTAGTTCGTAGGGGGGGTTTTGTAAAGCTTTGGAAACACCAGATAAGAAAATCAGAAGAAATCAATAGTGGTTTTCATATGATTATTCATAAAATCGATGCAACTATACATTATTCTGATGGAGTGATACCGCAGACCTAAGTTTGTGAGCATGTCCACTATTCTGAAGGGGTGATTTAGTGTTGATGGTAGAAGCCATCCATCAAGAGGAGAAATCAACACTGGTTTAGTGGTTTTCATAAAAATGATGCAACTATACACATAAATGTTCATCCGAATCACCATCATAGACTATCACATCCTATGTATAAGGCTCACTTTCTTCATCTCCACTCCTGCAAAGGAGAACTAAGTATATGCATTGACATCCGTATAGGGGATTGCATGCTTCTGTGGTTTAAGGTTAAGTGACAAACTTTATTGTATTGGTTAGTGCGATCGTCCAAGTACTTCTTAGTTTCTAACGCTCACTAAGGTGTGGTGTTGCCTCCTGAATTGAGAGGTAAAACCAATCCGGTACAGGAGATTGATACAATCTAAAGATGTTATTGTGTATGGGTCCTCGAAATATAAGAGCAAGAAACATCTTCTAACAACGAAGTCCATGCCTCACCATCTGTCCAAATTTAATACAAATCACACTTCACGCATGCTTTGGTTGTTCAAATATATGAACCACTGAGGTGATACCCAATACAATTATGATTTGGGGTTTGCCTCAGATCAAGAGGTTCGCTCTTGGAGAATTATTTCTTCACCCATTGAACACACTTTCCGTAAAGAGAAAGGCGTTCCATGTTATGGGGAATCTTGTTCAACTACACAAGTCATTGAAAAAGCTTGTTTCAGTATGGGCTTCAACAGATACTATTTGGTTGAGAAGCCTGCTACAAATATTTTTTCTATAAATTAAGTTGCTTGTTTCTTCTAGAATTAGGATGAGATCCGTAAAAGGTCTGTACTTCAAAGTTTCCAGTGTTCATTAAGGTGTGTTGATGCCAACACATCACTGCTTTGATATTGAACTAATACACGATTAAACTTCAATAGGCGGCTAGCTAAAACGTCTGAGTTGACATAGCACGAAATATGTTTCTGTGTTATCAATAGTTTAAAAGCGTGTTCTTGCCATTTACATGTTGAGTTTATATGTATAGATGTGGTTTGGGATTGGCTTAAATCTATATTTGTCGAATTATTTCAATACATTGGTTCAACATTTAAACCTACTATGATGAAAAGGATGCCGTAGCACTATAAATGTGCATTAGTGCACATCCAATAGATAGACAACTACCATTCAAACCAAATTCAATAAAAAAAAAAAACCGATAAGGAAACATGGCACAATTCACAAACGTTTACACAAAAATTATTATCTGGAAAATATAATATAGTTATACAGCGAATGTGTAAATAAGGAAATGTCGATCTTTGTTAAAACAAAAAACACAACTTAGGAAAACAAAAACAACAGAAGAAAAAAAAAAGCTACATAGATAACCTAGGAAATGTGTTACTGGCATGGACATCATGAGTACACGTTTCCGATTGTCCACCAAAATTCTTCAAGGACACAGCGCTCAATTGTAACCCATGTTTCCAACAGTAGTGTCCCCCAAATTTCCGTCCAAGTTCTGGTGAGTGTACTGTAACGCAATAAACGCATATTCTGCCACAATAGGAGGTCGTTGTTATTTCCAAAGGCTATCGGGTCATAATTCGGCCACCATTTATCCCTATCCTCTTCCAAGAAAATGCTCATCTTATGATTCCAATTCCATTCCCCGCCAGGTGCCCATGTATGAATATTTTCTTCGGAAATGGGTGCCCATAAATCTATCCGGGGATCATTAACCACCTCATGGATGTAGTAAAATAAAAGGCGAACTCCAAACATGACCATCCCAAGTGTTGGGTAAGAATATACCCAAAATTCACTCCCAGGAATATGATGCGGGGGTGGCAAATGTTCAAGGAACGTCTCAGTGTCCAAATTGAAAGATACTATGCCAGTATCCCGCGGAGGACGATCCTTCCAAAAATACAACCATGTGCGTACACACCTGAACTCCGAAAAGTATAAGGAATCTCCCCTATGTTCCTCCATCCCCACTCGTCTCCTAGAGTGTGTATTTGAACTTTACCATCCTTGTGAATGTGAACTACCTTGTACGAATTGGTACGTTGACAGTAGCCGAAACCCCCAATTACGTTGTATCATGGATACCACGAAAGTACTTGATCTCGTGCAATTGGGATGCACACTTGTGGAAGATGGATGTGCTCACGCGTTGTTGGATTCATAATGTAAACATGATCTTTTATGTCGTGGTATGAAACATAAAAACATACCATACCATTGCAAGATCAAACTATAGGGTGTAAATTAGTCCATTCATAGGTTCCATCATCCATGACGTGAATATTATTGGCTGTTACGATCGGGTAGAAATCTTCCTCGTTAATATGTTCTCTATACAAGAGTTGAGCAACTTTGTCTTCCCCATTCTTTGTGTGACACCAAAAAATAGTCCAGTTCTTTTGTCCGCAAGGACATTATTCCACTCTTTGCATACCCATTTGCTTGCTAAAACGCTTTCTGTAGTTTGAAGGCGCTGTAATATCTCAGTTGTCAATTCCGACAACATATCCATCACTATTACTAATGAAAGATTATCAAAAAAAATTTACAAGAATTTAGGATTTTCTTATTGCAGAATGCTACAAACAGATACGAGCAAAGCTTATATAGACATCCAATACGTGTCCCGCAAAATGCACCTGTTGGCCAATGGTCGTGTTCTTAATGAGCGGGCATTATTTGAAAAAGTAACGCATAGTTGCACGGTTATAACTATATGGCGATAATTTTCAAAAGAGGCAATTTAACCGCTGCATATCTCCCCTTATTTTGTCAATCGCAATATTAGTGTCCCCCAACAGGGTATTGCCCCATTATAATTATAATTGGGCACTACGACAATTGAAATTACTCTTCCGGGAAAATCATCTTACGAGGGTCATCATAACCGATAACGACGACTCATTAATGAATGCCATATCCGACGTCTTCCCGGATGCACAAAATTTCCTGTGTACATATCATATACGTCAAAATGTGATAAAAACTTGTCATGGTTTGTTTGAACCCACAAAGGGGGATATTAAGAAGAGAATGATTGCTCAACTTAAATAAGAAGTTCGGACGAACAAACTATCACCGAAAGAAGAAGAAGAAGAAAGAGGAAAGATTAAAGAGCGAGTGGATAAAGAACACGATGAAAATCATAAAAAGTGGTTGGAATTTCAAAGAGATAGGGAGAAAGTTTATTGGTCTCTTACCAAGGATACGTACGAAAAGAATTTGAACAAGTTTATTTCCAATTGGAACGAAGGGTATCCAAGTGCCGTTTCGTATTGCCGGAAGCAATGGTTGGATAAGTATAAGGAAAAATTTGTGCGTGCATGGACAAACCGATATAGACACTACGGGAGTGAAGCAAATAGTGTAGCGGAGTCTGCTCATGGGAGATTTAAAGATCTCATCGAGTCTAACCAAGGAGATGTGGTTACGGTCACCGTGGCAATGGAGAAATACTTCAAAAGTGATATTGATAGGATCACGAAGGCTTTTGAGAAAAGCTCAATGGAAAGGATGACTCAATATCTTCAATATGGTAACTGATAAGTTGCTCCGAGGAATAGAATTCAATGTGTCTCAGTGGGCAATAAAACATATGATGAGAGAAATGCTAATGGAGATAAACTACGGCAAACCGGGTGATGTGTGTATTTGTCCCGAAATATCTTTATTGGGGCTTCCGTGTCATCATATGATTTTGAAGTATGAAAAAGTGATACCTATTGAGGTTATCGATCCGTTTTGGAAGTATTTGTCAAGGCAGGCCATCTTCCTGTTGAGTTAGAGCATAGACCCTATTGGGCTGTTAAACAGGTTCATTTTTCACTTGACAAGGCAGGGGCTCAAAGAAAGCTACAGCTCAATGAGTTGGAAGAAATTTGTAGAGATGCATACAATTGTGCTAAGGAGTATAAAAACAAAACCAAATTTATGCATGATGGAATATTTTAAGGCGTATCCTTGGATACCCTTGGAATATTTTAAGGCGTATCCTTGGATATCCTTGAAATTTATGCATACGATTGTGCTAAGGGTATCCAAGTGCAGTTTTCATTCTTTTGCCTACGTAATGTGGGTTGTGCAAGGCGTGGCAAGCCGGCGTAAAAACTATGCTAAACTTTTCGGAGATTCTCTCTCCAGCCTACCTGGTACTTGTTACTGGAAAAAGGCTTCGGTTCTCGGTTCTCGAAATATTTTAAGAAAGTCATTTTCTCCAAGTCAAAAAGTTCTTTTGTATGATACTTGTTTGCATCTATTCCCTAGGAAGTTATGTTCTCGGTGGACCGGTCCCTTTGTAGTTCGCACTGTTTTTCCTCATGGCGTTGTTGAAATTGAGACACCACATGGTAGTAGTTCTTCAAAGGTTAGCGGTCGGAGATTGAAGCCCTTTTTAGAGCCTTTTCCTATAGGTAATGTTGAGGAGGTCCATATGGAGGACCCTGTTTACCTTGATTGACTATCAAGGCGGTTGTATGTTATATATTATTTTTTGTAGGTTTTTGTTAATTGTTTTTAGGTTTTTATTTTCTTCATTTTTCTTCGTGGAAGGATTGTTACGCTTCAGCCATGTACTATCTTTCTAACTTCTTTCTTTACTGATTCTTCTTGTTACTTATACTTTCGGTATTGCTCTTTCATTAGAAACATCGAGGACACTTTTAGATTTAAGTTTGGGGGTAAGGGAAAAAAAATATTCTCCGTAGAAGGATTGTTACGCTTCACCTAGGTACTATATTCATGACTTCTTTCTTAACTAATCCCTCTTGTTACTTATACTTTTGGTATCGTTCTTTCATTAAAAACATTGATGACAATGTTAGATTTAAGTTTGGGGGTAAGAGGGAAACTTTTAATTTTTAGTTGCAATAAATAAACTCCAGAGCCTAGAAACTTGTGCAAATTCAGGATAACACTAACCAATCTAAGTGAATGGAAACATCTTAGTTGTAGGAGTTGAGGGACCCAAAATAAAGAGTTTATTCATAAAATAATAGAGCTCGGGTGTTAGAAATAACATGGTAGTTGTCACTGTATCTCGGAGTCGTCACCATCTCACGTTCTATTTTTATTTTTGCAAATTTTATATGTTGATATCGCCGCTGGGATGAAGTAGAGTGATGGAGATATTTAAAAAAAAAATTTATTATTATTGTTCAATAAATAAATCACCGCTGGGACCCTTGTATATTCCAGCTGTGTTGAGTTAGGATTCAGACCAGTATCTCAATCCATTAGGATTTATCTTGGCATTGAAGTCCATTCATACGCCATCTATATCTATATCTATATCCATCTTCTTAATCTCTTCATGTGATTTTTATGATTCTGGATATTGATGTCCATTGTGCGACTATCAGAGTATAGCTATGTAAAGGTTTTGTAGGAACACCTCTTGTAAACCCTCCAGAGACTATAACTCGGCCACTAGGGCCACCCATGGGTTCAAAGGCTTGTTGCACACGCTAAGTGCAATCGTGATGCCTGCGACAGTGAGTTAGGATTTTATTTTCTAGATTAGATTTGCTCGAGGACTAGCAAATAATAAGTTTGGGGGTATTTGATAGACATATTTTTGTGCATTGTTTATCTCAATTATATATATTGACAGTGCTCATTTTTGTACTTATTATGGTGTTTTATGTGTATGTAGGTGTTTTTGAAGAAATAAACTCTCGTGGAAAAATTTGCTCGAAAAGTGATATTTGCACCCCCAGAAAAGTTATAAAAGCAACTCTAAAATTACTAAAGGCACCCCCAGGGCGAGTGCTAAAGGGACCCCAGACGAGGACAAGGGGGCACCATCTTCTTCTCAAATTCAAATCTGAATTTTGGCGGGAAAATATTGGTAGAACTTGGGTTCGATTTTTGAAGGTCTTTGGGGGAGATTCAATCTCAGAATTTTGTTTGGATAGACTTGATTGGGCTAAACAGGGATGACATGGTTGATTGATTCGAAATAATTGGGCTGGATCATTGGGTTTTCGGTAAAACAGGGTGATAAAGAAGTACGAGTTTGTTTAGGTTTATTTTTGGAAGTTACGTGCAATAGGAGGAGGAGATATTCTGCTGGGATTCTATTATACCTATTTGGGAAAGTTTAACAACCCACAGACACGTAAAGAAGATTTTGGGAGAAAGTCCCGTAACTTGGAGAAGAGAAAAAATAAAGAGATTTAATCGGGATTTTTAGGGTTTCTTTGGTGTATAAAAGGCGTAGTCAAGTCCCAGGAGAAGCTACACAACTTTAAAGAGGGTTTAGAGAAGTTTAGAAATGAACAGAGAGAAAACTCGAGTTGCAGGAATTGTTTTCTGCTGTTGTTGTGTTGAATACGAAGAACATTTGACTATCAAGAATAGTCGCAGCAACACCTATCTGTAGTTATCAATTGTTTCTCTGCAACACTCATATCTTAAACGCTAATACAGTTGCAGATTCTCTATTTTATATTATTTTCACCTCCTTGTACACTTTTGAGCCATGAACTATTATTTTGAGCAAATGATTAATATGAGGCGCTAAGCCCCTTTGCTGAGGCGACGCAGAAAGTCATTGTTTCAATAAAAGTGGTATATTTATATTTTAATTGATTTTTGCAATTTGTTTTATGATTATTTGCATTGAACTAATACTGAATCATTGATTTTTGTTGAATGATTGTGATTTGTTTTGATGGATCATGCTTAGGTTAATACTTCTGATTAGGGGTGTCAACAGACAAAAATCCGTCGGATTTTGACCATACCGATATGGTTAAGTTTAAGAATTATCGGAATTCCAAAATCCAATAACATCCGACGGAATTCGAAAAATCAAATCAGATTCCGATAGGCTAAGCTATCGGATGTCGGATTTTATTCCGATAAATTCCGATAGGTTAACTATTATCTGCCCAGATTATGAAAAACCTGGAAAAAAAAGTGTTCAAGTTCTAAAATGTCTTCAAACACATTCAAAAATACATAGTAAAATTACACCAAAATACATGCATAAACAAATGAATTATTGACAGCCCTACTTCTGATGCTCCATACTTGATATTACAATTGTTTCTTTGAAAATCTACTACGGGAAATATATTAGAATTACTTTGAACGTAAAGAATTGCATGAATGTTGATTAGATAGAATCACTTTATTGGTTAATGGTGGAATCCCGAGTCTCGGTGCTTTTTATAATCTTTTGAGTTTTCTAGTTTTATTATTAGAGTCCGAGTCTTAAAAAATCAACCTTCACAAGTCTGAGAATCGAATCCTATTTACCACTTTCAAAACTACATTAGTTAACGACTTTTTCAGATGCGGATTAGGCAGGTGATCCAGATAATTTTTGGTCGACCTCAAGTAATTATATATTTCTTGGTGGTAACTTGATTTCTTGGGGGTTCTCGGACACAACCCACAGTTTCTAAATCCAGTACCGAGCCAGAATACCTAGCTTTATCCACCATTGTTGTCGATCTAATTTAGATTAATTACTTAATGTTACTTATATTGCGGTAACATCAGTGCTAGTTGTTACTCCAATACAACATTCACGTGCAAAGGACATTCATGTTGCTTATCACTTTGTTCGTGAACGTATCACCAATGGGTCTCATTTTTCGTCATATTTCTACCTATATTCAACTTGCGGATGTGTTCATGAAAGGTCTTGATTCTTCTTATTTTTGAGCTTTATGTAACATTCTTTCATTGTATGTTTCCCCCGTTCACCTTGCGGGAGGGTGTAAAGTTGTATGTGTCAGTATGAATACCCCTTTAGGCACCCCATTGTAACCCTATATGTCAGTAATATATATGTGTGTGTGTCATGTACCCTAAATTAGGAAAGGAAACCAATTCTTGTTCATATTAGTGGTTGTGATGGTGAGTGACAGTGGCGGCTATGACTGTGACGAAGAAGAGAATAGATGAAGAAGAAAACAAGTGATAAAACTAGATTCCTAAGATGGACAACTAAATTAGATTAAAGCAATGGGTAGGATTAATTTTTGGGTACAGGTATGATAGGAAATGAGACTGGAACCAGTATATCCCTAATCTACCGGTTCTGAATTTTAGTCCCATTACGTAGTTCATAATTCGTTCCAGTCCGATTCTAGATTTGCCGATTCTGGTCCGATTTAATCGGTATGGTCTGATTCCTGTGCAGCTTTAAAAACTATCATTATGTATCCCTCGAAATGGAAGGAGTCCTGCTATTCGGAGGGAAAGACTGGATTTGAAGAGGAAAAGATATGGACCGAATTTAAAGTCCACATTGGGTTAAATAAAGATAGACCAAAATGTAATGTATATGAAATCCAACCCTACCTTCACTAACTTACCCGTCAAATCTCTCCCCCTATAACTCCTTCTCATTGTTCGTGTTTTTATGACCCAAGACCCTAATTGTTTTATCAAAACGAGACTGAACAAACCTTATTTCCTTATCCCGAAAAATCGTGAAAAACAACGAGCAAGGCAAGAAACATCTCGTAGCCGGGAGCCTGGGAATGTATTCTCACAGTTGAAAAATGTTCTTAGTCTAGATTGGCCGTCAAATGAGAATATCATTGAAGTTCGGTGTTAAGTTGTTTAATTGGATAACTTTTTTAAAGAATGCTTTGGTGTGAAATAAATAGCCAGAGAAAAACTACAACCTCGAGGTCCTCGACAGCTAGATAAATGATTCGTTAGTTGATATGTAGATGTACAGAAAATAGCTGCGGACTGGGGATTGCCAGTGAACTTCACGTTTACAAGTTCAAACTGTATATATATTATTAACATAGTTCTATTGTTCCTGTATGGTTTATACCATCATGTTTTTACGCTAGCTCAACCTTCTTGTGAAAAGGGACTCTAGAGACATTTCAACATTCTTTTCACAAGTCAATCCCTCCTCTTGATCCTTCCGTATCCATTCTTTCCCTCCTATTAACAAGACTCGATAGAAGGAGGCAGCCCATGGTACACAACACTAGGAGAGTGATAACTAATTTTCCAGCCCATCAATCATCAGTTCACCTCATAGGCTCATTTCTGTTGGCTGCAAGACTTGCTACTCGAGCCCGTATGTGCAAAGTTGGGTTTTGTCATCAGAAACGAAACACATACATCAATTGCCAGGTGCCAACTGCCACCTAACTATTTTGACGTGGAATAACAATATTCATTCGTTTCACGCCGGTCGGCAGACATTTTAGAACTCCTTTGACTGAAAAAGTCGTGTCAAAACAAAACAAAGAAACAAGAAAAAAATAAAAGGAGAAAAGAAAGAAAGGAAAGGCAGAAGAGAATAGAGCTCGACGACAATGGAGGTTCAGTGGAGTTCTATACTGATATGCACCGTTTATATCGTTTTTATCCTGGGTTTTTCGTCTTCTTCTTCCTTGGCATCACCAATTGAAGCGTATCCTAGCTATGGAGGTGAATGCAAAATAGTCCCACCAAAGAAAGAAGTTTTTGGAAATGGAAGGATAATTGATATCACTCATAAAATGAGGTCTGATTTACCAAATTTTGGATCAACAGAAAGTGTGGGTCAGCTCTTACAGCTTGCAGTAAGTATGAAAAATGGTTCTTTGTATAACGTCTCTGAGTTGAAGTTGCGGGTTCATACTGGTACTCATGTTGATGCACCTGGACACTTCTACGAAAACTATTTTGATGCTTGTTTTGATATTGATACACTCGATCTGGATGTTCTCAATGGTATACTTTTCTGTTTGATTACTTGAATAGTTGAATCTACAATATGTTTGACTATATTTCTAAGATATCCGTTTCTGTCTTTGACTATATGTTTGACTACTGAGATTGTGAGTTCAGGGTTGCAAATAGAATTCAATTCTATAAGTTCATTTCCAATTAGTTAAGCTATCAATTCACTGAATTTGATGCTTAAAATTAGTTCCCAATGACTTCCACTTTGTAACTCAACATGGGTCATTCTGAAAAACCTCATATTCATGCCAGTACATATTTATTCTTCAAATAGGGCAACAGAAAATCCTAACCTACGAGCATGGGTCATTGGCACATCCCCTTTTATTTAGAATCTCAACTTCGAGATTTAACCAGGGTCTTAATGGGGCGCGGAATGCAGAACTCATCAGTATAAGTTTGCTTTTCTTGGCTGTACAAGCTTATTTATGTGACTAATTACCCCTGTTATGCTGTTGATTGTAATAGGTCCTGCACTGGTGGTGGATGTTCCTAGAAATATGAACATTACTGGTAAGTTCTGGTCTAACCTCAAAATGAGTTAGTTGGTATTTGCTGTTTTGGTGTCTTTGCTGCGTGTTTGTGGACATCCATTATTGATCGCTAAATTCTAACAGCCGAAGCTATGAAGTCGTTACATATTCCAAGAGGAGTGCGTCGCGTGCTATTCAGAACATTAAACACTGACAGGTATCTTATGTCTATCATTTAGTAGTTTAATGTCCCCGTGATTGTGAACTAGTGGTCACCGGTTAAGCAAAAATATAAATTATTTTCTCGAGCCATGATACAGCTGAAGATTGAGGTAGTATATATAGGCTTTTGCGAAAATATTGGAGGGTCCACTTATCCGTGGTTCACATGAATCGAAGTCGATAAACTAGAGACTGTGATTCTTTCAACAAAAAGCAAACTAGAAACTGTGATTCTTTCCATAGGTATGTGAAACTTGTGTTCAGATGGACAAGTTTCATCTAAAATGGAAGTCATTAATCTAGAACACAACGTGTAATCTGATTTTTTTCGTAGCAATATACAAATAGTGGTGTAAGCTAGGAACTTAAGTCAATAATCAACCTATACCATCATTCCTCAGTCCTTGTTATGTGATTCAGTGGCTACCTTAATGATTTATTACAGGTTCCTTATGTGGAAAAAGTTCGACAGCAGTTATGTTGGTTTCACGGAGGATGGAGCACAGTGGCTAAAAGATCACACTGATATCCAGATGGTTGGTAAGATATATACTGAAATGCTTAGTAAATAACAAAATGGTGTAGATGCCAATCATCTACAATTGTGTAGAGGTTATAGAGTTTGAAAGCGTAATAGCAGCTGTAGAAAATTGTCTTCGTACATAAGAACATTCTTTGTTGTTCTTCAAATGCGTGATTACTGTTAAAGATTCAGTCAGTATGAAAGATCATAAACTTGTTAAAGAATGAAGGAGTGATTTCAGTGAAATTTTTGAGACCTAAAATTGAATAGTGTACCAAATAGTTTGGAAATTTGCACACTGATGATGACAGCATGGATAATCAGGGTGCGGCTTAAATCTAAATGTTAACCTTTTTCTGGGTCCGGTTTTGTGATTGGTCTTCAATTTTCTTGAACTCCTTGATGTCCTTTCACTACTGGTAGCTGAAATGGTGTGTTCATTAATTCAACGTATGATTCTATGTCAGTTTGTACAATTGAAGCTCAATCACTAAATAGCAACTATCTTTTAGACATAGCATCATGTAAATTTGTGTGTTGCGCTATGAGTTACTCATTCATAGTATCTTTGCCTCTTTCTGGGTCTGGTTTTGTTATTGTCTTGGCTCTTCCAGTCTCCAAAACTGACGAATGTGCTTGTTGCTGTGACACTTGATGTAGGAACTGATTACTTATCCGTTGCTTCATTTGACGACTTGGTAACTGCTCATCGTGTCTTTCTTAAAAGCAGGGTAAATATTCTTCTCCAATTTGACTTCTTTCTAATCTGATAAAGAATTATTTACTATAACTCAGTAATCTGTATCGAATGTTTCTTTTATTATGAGTGAAATATGGTTAAAATATCGTTTCTACCCTGAACCTTGAAGTCTATGCCACTGGTGGATAATAGTATGTAAACGTGAACAAAATAGACCTCTATTTGTGTGGAGAAAAATAGGACGACTTTTACGAAAATAACCACCTTGAAATACCTTAATCAGTATGTTTGTTTGTGCTGTGACTTCTCTCTTTCAGAAATAGTGTCCATGGCCTTTTAGAAATGGTCGGAATATATTTTGCTCCCAGGTAGTATCATGTGATTTTGTAAATGCAAATTAATGCTTCCAAAATCTTTCAGAACATCATTCTTGTGGAAGCCCTGAAACTAGATGATATCGATGCTGGGCTATATACCGTGCATTGCTTACCTCTGAGATTGGTTGGTTCGGAGGGATCTCCATTAAGATGCATTCTGATGCCGTAAATTCCTACTTTGGGACTGATATGCTAATGTTGTTCATCTATTATCCGGTTATTAGCTTGAATGTTACACTCAAACAGAAGTCTGTATACAGACTAGCATAGGAAAAAGATCTCGTATATACGTATCACATAGTTCAAATGCTAATACTGTTTTGGGGATCTGGATACGTAAGAAATTGCAAAGTGATGTTACTACTATTTGTAATCATGAAATCATTCACACTATAAGTCATTTGTAGCCTATGCAATAAAGAAAAACTTTCATGTCTTCCTATTTATGTTCATCTTTATTTCTGGCAAAAGGATTAAACTTGAAGGAAAGCGAGTGTCACACTGTTTTTTTATCCACAATTTTTCGATTACCTTGTGCATCCCGCAAATTGTTTTCTGATGTGGAATAAGATCAAACTCATCCTTGGGCTCTCGCCCAAACCCATAATCTTAAACAGCATCAACAGCCCATCCCAATCCTGCAATCGGAAAACATTTCTGCCATTTCTTCTGCCATGTAGTTGGTCATGAGTCCCAAACCCAAGCATTCATCACCAGTGACACTGCAATCAGCTCCTCTCAGGTATGTTACCTGCTCAGCAACTCCAGGATTACCTCGAGATGCCTTATCACAACAAAGCAAAAGCTCGCCAGATTAGCAATATTCACCTTAGCATCATGCACGATCCTATTTATTAACTTCCACTGCTGCTTCCCTGGCCTCCTTATAAGACTGAATCAGTGAATCAAGTTTAGGTGACTATGCAGACTGGGTCATGACAGAATTAAAAGACCAGAAGCAGAAAAAATAAATAAATAATGCATGAGTAGCGTGGTGGTGCCGTGGTCCTTGCGGTTGTAACTTGTAAGTTCTAGTTTCTACAAGACAAACTTACTGACTTGGCATATGACGCATCTAAGATGAAGAAGGGCAAACCAGAGGGCGTTGTAAACATCAATAAAGGTTCAAACAACGTGATATGCGGGAAGTCAAGTCGGTGTGAAAAAATCAGAGGCGGGAAGTCAAGTCAGTGTGATATGCGGTCATTGCATTTGAAAGAGTTGGTCCCCTAAAAGGGCTAAAACAACGTCCTATTGTCTTTATCTACTCAACAAAGTAAATGTGACATTGTAGAGAGCCCTACAGCTCAGCTGCAGCCAACAAAGACAGGTCTAATAACCCCTATCCACTGTCTCCCAAACAGAGGTAAGTAGTAGAACGAGAAGAAAAAAACAGTGTTTCCAACCAAACC
Source organism: Papaver atlanticum (assembly GCA_023531105.1). Classification (NCBI taxonomy): domain Eukaryota; kingdom Viridiplantae; phylum Streptophyta; class Magnoliopsida; order Ranunculales; family Papaveraceae; genus Papaver; species Papaver atlanticum. The sequence continues at coordinate 4,038,382 of JAJJMB010009125.1, read as the reverse complement.
TCCATGAATTTATTTAGGACCACCACTTCGTACATAAAATCTGTGTTTCTCTTTTATGATGAATGACGATACCATATAGGTGGGGAGACAATCAAAGTAGTGTCATTACTCGTTGTTAATCATCATCAACCATAGAGAGACTAGAAGCTAATCAGGTTTAGTTTAGTGTGGGATTCAGGTGTTTAAGAGATGCACTTCGGTCCCACGATTTTGAATTGTTCTTGTTGAAGAGTTAATATTTGGTCCATATTCTCAGTGCCAACAACCCATATCCAATTAATTTGAAGACTGTAGTATCAAAACAGGGCCCACTGGATATCAATCTTGGGCTTCATAAAATTTAGTGGGGCCCTTATAAGAAACTCAGTCTTCGCTGTTCAATAACTCTAATCACGTGAGAGGAATGCATGTAAACTCTGGTGACGCTGAATCTGTTTCTTGATGTCTCATCATAATCATATGCACTGTGGACAACGCATCCCTGACTAGCCCCTTCATTTTCATATTTTTTTGGGTTAGCCATAAAATTGAACCAAATTTACAGGAGAAGTATTTTTTTGAATCATTGTCTCCGGAAGTTTACATGGGTATGCAAATGTTGGGTTTATAAACATTTTGAACACTAATAGTCTCCTTAGATGCACATTTAGAAGTTTCTTTTCAATTAATAAAAGTCAAAAAATCAAAAGTTGGCTCTCTAACTATACAATTTCAGAATGATTTCTGGTAAAGAAGTTAATTTTTTGTAAAACAAAATAGTTTTACTTCTGCCTTCTGAAATCAATTGGTGTTTTTAAGAACTAAAACCTCCTATACATGCTACAACCACGTGAACCACGTTGCAAAGTTCAATTCTATATCAGTCAATCATCCCCAACAACATTGTTAGCTAGATTAAAATAACAATGGGCATTGGTAAATGGAGACAAATGCCATAAATAAAAAGCAAAAACCGAGAGAGTAAAAGGTCAAATATGAGCAGTATAAATGCATCTAAAGAAGTGATGAGCAGCTATTACTAAAAGAAAAGAACAAGAAAATTAAAGAGAGGAGGGAATGTCTACCGTCCAGTAATTATGAATAGTAATTATGAATTCTATCTTTCTCTTTCAATGTTTTTATTTTAAGTTTTTTAACCATTGACATAGAGAGGCTGCAAAGCTGTTTATTGCATAGAAAAGAGGGGAGAAAACATTTTCTCCACCCCAAAACCTTTGCCTGCGCTGCACTCTCAATTTCTGCTTAGACAGACTTGCATAAATTAGAGAAAGAAATAAAAGAAAAGACTCACATCATATCTCTCTTACACTTTTTCACTCTTTCTTTGTCTTTTTTAGCTTTTACAGGCTGTATGATATAAATCAGTGGGAAAGTTAATAGACCTCATCTCAGTGACTGAAGGGGAGTGGAGTGGAGGGTTCTGCTAGTACATACATCAAGGAAGGGAGGGGAGGTCAAAAGAGCTAAGCCTAACCCCCAACCCAACCCAACCCCATCATATTATTCCACAATTATTGGGTGTAGCAAGGGTCTCACCATCTCTTCCTCTCTCTTTTTTTCTCTCTTGCACCCTCTTTCTCTTTCTATAAAGAAAAAAAAAAATTTAAAAATACCCCATAAAATCAAAAGAGCAAACCTCAACGATATTCATTATTCCTTGGAAAGATACGCCCACAGTCCAACTCTGTAACAAGGTAACAACCATGTGCGAGTTGGACTCAACTTGACTCAGTGAGTTTCCCTAAACGGTTTATCCCAAACATACCCCCTGGTCGAGTCAATTGATATACCCTGGTTAGGTCATACGGTTCATCTCAAACAACTTGTGTGAAGTTGCCAAGAGTCTTACTGTTGTCTGCAATGATTTTAGTAGTAATGGTGTTCTGTGAACTCTTGTAATGAACATATCAAATTTACTTCACACAGAGAGTGCTTGAAAGGTGCTTGATGTTGTTCTCCCAATTTGATTCAACTCTATTCTGCTTTAGTTTGGTTTCCTTGTTCTAGTTCTGATCTTGTTTGTGTGGTATTTGTTTTTGTATGCAGGATCCAAGTTCATCATTTTTTTGAATGGAGAGAATGAGAAGTCTCTACTGAGAGCTAACAAAAGCATATTGAATGATATTAGGTTGCAGCAGATTAATGTAAGATCCAAATGCTATTTTTCTTAATGTAGGAAACTAGGAATTTCATTTTTAGTAAGGGATTTCATTTTGTTCAAGTAAGAATTCGGTAAACCCGGGCTAATTCTCTTGGTTTGCAATGAACTGATGACAATGTGTTATTTATTTTTAATTTTTCGTTTTTTCAGTTGCTAATTAGAGTTTCTTGTAGAAACAGGTGCAATTTAGCTGTTCGTGGGGAATCATACTCATTGTTTGATCTCTGTTAACACTGTCATTATGAGAGAAAACGGGAGCACCAGAATAAGACTATGAGTACTTTTGGCATAATGGTAAAGGAGGGGTTATGTACCCTATAGCATCCCATTAGGATGGTGTCGTGGTCCATTAATTAACTGTATATGATTATGATATCCTATGAAAAAACCTTATTGCATGGTGCGTCCTCGAAGAAACCTCATAACTATTCTTAATGTGGTTTATTATTGTAATTTGTCGATTATGGCACTTGCAAAAACAAAAAGGAGACTGTTAGGATTATGATATCTTGTGCACCTGATTCTGTGTTGACGGAGGGGAGTCGTTTTATCTGAAGTTGTTTCTTATATAAATTTTCTTGGCCTTAAACTAGCTCTTACAGTGCATGACGGAGGGGAGTCGTGTTTTTTTTTCTTTGTCGCACCCTCAACCCGCCACCACGCACGGTCATGGAATTGTAAATCCTAACTTCTTAAGACAATAGACCTGAACTCATAAAAGTGAATTACAAGTTTCTTTAAATTAGTTAGGTACAAGTCTTACGAAGTAATGTTAAATTAGTTAGGTACTTTTTCCATCAAGTAGTATTAAATTAGTTAGGTAGGTGTTCAAGGAAGTAGTGTTGAATTAGTTAGGAACAGTTGATCGGCATACAAACATGCATGATGGATACAACTGAAGTAACCAAACTATCAAAGTCTTCAATTTAGAGTTAAATTCCGTTAGTTCAACTATATTTCCCTAGTCATGCAAGATTTGATCAATTTTCAAAGTAAAATGTTGGCTCTGCCTTATTGCTGAATGGAATTTTTGGATTTACTTAATAGTGTAAGGTTCTAATAAGTAAGTTCTCTTATTCTTTTTCAGAATGGAGCAGATGGGTGCATCTGCCATTTTAAATATGATAGGGACTGGAAGACATTAGAATTTACAAGGATGAAGCAAGTAACAGAATTAAGTTTAATTCAATCCGTCTCTCCCAACTCTGACGAAGACCTTTCTGGTGGTAATTACGTAATAGGTTTTGCCTCAGCAAATTTTACAGTATGGAACTTGGTAAATGAGACAAAGGTATTCTTTTACGTGTCTTTATATTTTGATCAGTGATTCAGTATCTCTTCCTAGTTCCTACAAAATTTTAGTTGTATCATGTATGTTCCATTATTATTTCATTGGTGCTAGATACCGAAGGGTTCGTGATGTACGGGTAACTCAAATTCCGTGTGGTGGATGGCGCCGATCATTCATATTATCTTGGTGATGTACCAGAAAGTCACAACCGCTTTTCCTATGTCAAAGTAAGTGTCTCCACTAGTGTTTGTGAACAAATGTAGAAATTCTTGAACGAGAAAGGGAAGCCTTAAATTATTTCTAGGGATGGTTCTGTGAAACATTAAGACCAGCAATTCTTCAATTGTCAAATGATGTCGTCTAAGTTGGCATCTCCTTGCATTATTTGTAATTTACCACTTTTTTTCCCCTTCCAATTTTGTTTCCTGAGTTATGACTGATATCGTGGTTAATTGTCTTTTCTGCAGTCTAAATGTTTTTCATGAGTTCTCGGATTCTCAATTGGGAGTTTAGTTGTAGTTCATTATAATATATCAATGGGTGGTAATTTATGATTAATCTTTCATTATAATATATCAAAGGGTGGTAATTTATGATTAATCTTTTTCATTATTTCTTTCAGATTTGGGTTATTCTAGTGTTCTTTGTTTGATGTTTTCTCCTTCGTTTTGGTGACTTGGGTTTCTACAAAATTATGTTTAGTTCATTAATACTTGACTGCATCCATTTGGATGCTAACTTGTGTTTTTTATTATAGGAAAAGAAAGCATCAAGTTCTCTTGAAGGACTAGTGAAGCTGCAAACTTTTGTTAGAGGTTATTTAGTTCAAAAACAAGATGATGCAACTCTACACAATTGAAAGCTCTTATAAGAGCTCAATTAACTGTTCAGTCAAGATGAAAGAGCTTAGCTTGAAGGTGATTAACTTGCCTATGGAAAACAGTGATTCATTTTAGTGGTGGGAGAACAATATGTGTGTGTATTTAGTGTTGTTAAAGATTAATCTTATATTAACTACTAATACTTCCTTTTGTCTTGCAGTTGCATATCAAAGCATTGTCTAGTCATGTTACTGTTGTCTACAGTGATTGTAGTAGTAATGGTGTTCTGTGAACTCTTGTAATGAACATCTCAAATTTACTTCACAAAGAGAGTGCTTGAAAGGTGCTTGATGTTGTTCTCCCAATTTGATTCAATTTTATTATGTTTTAGTTTGGTTTCCTTGTTCTAGTTCTGATCTTGTTTGTGTGGTATTTGTTTTTATATGCAGGATTCAAGTTCATCACTTTTTTGAATGGAGGGAATGAGAAATCTCTACCGAGAGCTAATGGGTTTTGTATGCAGGGTATACCAATTAACTCGACCAGGGGTATGTTTGGGATTAACCGTTTAGGGAAACTCACTGAGTCAAGCTGAGCCCAACTCGCACATGGTTGTTACCTTGTTGCAGAGTTAGACCGTGGATGTAGCTTTCCAAGGAATAATGAATTTCCTTGAGGTTTACTCAAATCAAAAGCCATTGTTCCCATTTCGTACTCAAATATATTTTGAATTCAACTCCCTCCCTCCCCTCCCCTCCCCTACTCTCTCTGCCTTTAACCTTTTTTTTCTTTTCTTTCTCTCTTTTAGGTTTTGTGTGTATTTGGGGTCTTCAAAGTTGGTTAGCTTGGTTTCATATTTCATACCCACCATTGTACTTGTCAAAATGTTAAAGACATATGTTAGCTAGATTAGTCAAACATACCATTATCATGTCAGAAAAACTTTATTAACATTTCTTAATTGCATATACTAATACACATTATTAATCAATGAATGAATCACAACATGTTTGAATCATTAGGAGGATCAAAGCTTGGTGCTACTTAACAGATTCTTCTTCTTTATGTTTATTTCCTAATTAGTAAATTATTAAGGGTAACCTAATATCTTCGTACTGTCTTTAAGAAGAATATACCAAGTAATTAAGATTATGCATTTACAATGTGCACATCATTGGACTTATCATGTTTTGGTTTTGTTCTGTGGGTGGGTGCCTTATTGTGTCATCCTTGTGTGCATCATTTAACCTACCACCACAATCATGCATCATTTCATGATGAATTCTACAAAAGTCCCGTGATCGGATTCGTTAATCGGAACCATTGTTCCAAACAGAATTGTATTGGAAGTGAGAACATAGGATTGACTAATTCGATCACAAATCTAGAAACAATTTAAGACTAGAATAAATGATCTATTATTGTCCAAACCCCACCTCCATCTATAATTAGAATAAGGGTCATGAAGGAGACGACATGTACTGTTTTGTAATGTATCCAAGAGTACTAGACATTTTAAAACTAAAAACCCGGGGAAATGAAGTTTGAAAAAAACTAAATCTAATAATGAGTTTAATATAGTAGTTGGAGAAGAAAGGAAATGCAAAAAACTGTAGTGAGTGTCGGTTAGTAAGAACAGTTTGTGTACAAACAGAGAAGTCCAATTGAACACAAACAAAATCATCTTTGTGGGTTCCATTAATCATATGATTAATTTCACCATTTTAGTATATTTTATTCCTTAATTATAGTATTAACTTGTAGCCAAGACCAAGATCTAGTGGGGACTGGGGACTGACACTGTGTAACTACTACGTCTCCTAGATTAGAGAAAAACCGAAACATAATATGACGTGGAGCAACTTGAGGAAAGTTTAAGGTCACATCCTGTTAAGAAATTTTGATTCAGAGGTAGGGCAAGAGATTCCCCCCTCTCTCTGTGTTTTTCTTTACCAAAGGTCAAAGCCAAATAAAGCTACTTACGACTAGAAACCAAACAAGAACGCCGAAGTGGCAGACATAATAACAAAAGAGAAAAATGGGATTTATCAAAAAAAAAAAAAAAAAAAAAAAAAAAAGTGAAAATAATGCTGCCAATAACAGTAATGAGGTTGTTTTAGATCCAAACGATCAACCAGAGTAAGATGCAAACGATCACTGAATGGAACTCCAGATACAATCACTGTTGTACTAGAGAGACACCGAGTTTCAAATTAAGGTCACCAGTGTCATCACTCAATGATTTTATCACTGTACTGTATTGACGCCGGTTAAATCAGATAGTGATGGGTAATGGCTAATACTGGTTATTGTAGTAGTCTGGCAGCAGCACTACTGGCGTAGACGCGTAGTTACCCTTAGGAATGAGGAATATGAAAAGTTTTAAGACTTGGATGGGAAAGTTAACTTGATGCGCGGACTTTCAAGAACAAACTGAACAGTCAAGGGGTGTAATTTAACTGGTGAAATTCACTGAGGGGGTATTAATGAGTAGAGTACCCTGTATATGTATGCAGTTTCTTGATTTTAGTTGCCTAGTAGGAGGAAACTGCGAACTAGTCAACAAGAAAAGCATTTTAAGTGTCAGCCGGGAAGAATCTTCGTGTGTAAAGTCAGACCGTTAGATTTTAACATTTTTAAGATGAGATTTTGGTTAATCTAGTATAAAAATCCAGCTGTTTTGACTCAATTGACTATTATTAATTATTATCCGAGTTTTTGTACGAATCTCTGTTCTCCTTTTTCTTCCATCATATCTTCCAAAGTTTCCATCTCTAAGATATTCTCGTAACCCCATTGTACTATTCGATTTCAATTCAATTCTGCTTTCTACAGAGTGATTAAAGCCCCTACAGCAAGATCTTACCATAACAAAAACAAGGAATTATTGCTAGAATTTATGAGAACATACACATTTATAATTTTATTTTTCATTTCTTAATTGTATCTATTAGATCATCATTAACTTCTCATTAAGTCTCATTAAGGGATAAAATGCCAGTTATCTCTCATTTTATGATCCATTACAGATAATGGCTTCCTATGGAAATGCAGAGATTAAGGGCAATTTAAGCTTAGGACATGATTAATAAGAAGATCATAAACAAAAGGTCGTAAATAAGAAGCTAGAGGGAAGTTTTAAAGAGGACTATTACTAAGAACATCAATGACAACAGCTCTGTTGAAAGATGGTAATCGCATTTGCTGATCTTCAGTTCTGCTTTTCTTGAACAGAGGAAGATGATGTTCTGGTGATGAAGAAACTGATGGAGTAGCAATAGCCCATGATTCATTTGAGTTATCTGAACCATAACTGAATGATACATCAATGACTCCATTTGGACTAGATGGTATTGATGATCCATACTTTCGTTTATTGCCATTGCAGCTAAATGCCCATTTCATTATGAACTGATAGCACTCCTCTACATCCTCCTGCAATGTGATCAATCGATCAATCAATCCAGATTAGATGATTTTGAATTGAAGATCATCTTCTATTGAAAATGGCGAAGAATGAGACGAATAAAGGACAAACCTTTGTGAGTTTTAGAACGGTCATGAGTTGGTTTTGATATTCCATACGGTTTTCAGGTTCAACCTCGTCAATAACGTGAAGCATTATTGCAGTTGCTAATACTGATGGAAGGTAATGAAAAAACTTGGAATCTGAAACGTAAAAATGATGAAAAAAACAGTCAGAAAACAGAGATAACTTTAGTTTTACCGCAAAAAAGGGTTTTTTTTTTCTGGTCTAATTTTTTACCTGCAACTACTAACAGAAGAAGATGTTCACATCTTTGGAGGAATTCCCAATGTAGATTGTTGCTAAACCCAAATCTTCTAATAATGTGATCAAGGAATGAAATAGGAGTTACTGGATTCATCTTCCATTGAAGTGTTGAAAGAATCAGAAGCTCCATTCTCTGGATTGTTTTAGCTTCAAAGATATACTTGGATTCTTCAACCTATACAAAACCCAGATTTAATCATGAGATATTGAGAAAGATATCATCAGATTAATAAAAATCAAAACTTTATACAGATTTTACATACTTGGAAATCTAAGAGAAGTGGAACTTGAGTTTCTTCAACTTTAGCTGCTAGAGTAAGACAAGAAACTGCAACCAGTTGAGTCATCCATGGTTTCTCTCTTTGAAAATGATGACTAGAGAGAAATCTATCTAAGTAATTAACAGAAAGTATAGCAGTAAGTGGAGAAAATGAATAATGAGAAATGACTCTTAATATCCATTTCACTGCTTCTTTACGAACTGATTCAAGGGATGGGAGCTGATGAGTTTCAATATTACTAATGATTAGATTATAAGTCTCTCGTTCTTTAGCAAACAGGGATATCAGTTCTTCATCTTCCCAAAACATATCCTGTTCTAGTAAAAACAAAGATGGGTTCTTTCTAAAATCATCATTTATTTCTTGTTCTTCTTCGTCTTCAAATCTTTCTTCTTCACAGAAAAGTAAATCGAGTAGATTGCTATCTAGGAGTTGGTGCTGATCCATTTCCAGCTTCTTCTCTGCAGAAGAAGTTTGATCTTTTGCTCATTACTTCATTACAGAACCAGAAGAAGCAGCACAGAAGAACTAATCTCTCACTCTCCCAGTCTCTCTTGCTCACTCTTTTCCTTTTGAGAAGAGAGATAGAGACAGAGAAAGGAGAAAAAAAGGATTATATTTGGGTCTTTGGTGATGACACACAGAGAGAGACAGTAACAAAGAGGAATTCACTCACGCCTACACTGTATTTTTTCTTACAGTATTTTGGTCTTTATTTATTTAAAATTTCAACAAGTATTTTAAACTATGGAGCATTAAGTAGTATGATTTATGAATAATTAATTAGGTAACGTTGGCGGGCAGGAATGTAATACGGGGCACACAAACCGAGCCCGACCCCATGAAAACAACCTAAGAAGAGAAAACAAAATAAAGAGACACTGTGTAAAACAGAGTGTGGTTTTTAGAAGAAAGAGAGATGCAAAAGGATTAATATTAAAGTGGTGAAAGACTAGTCATTGTTTTTGGGATTTTGTTTACGACTTTCTTTTTTAGTTTTCAGATTATTTTTTTACCGTAAAAGGTTAATACGTTAATTAGATATCTCTGTGATATGCATATTTCTTTCCGAATTTTCACCAAAAACAGAGATTATATATAGACATGTTACAAGGCCTATGGCCCATGGATGTACGGTCCAACTAGATTTTTAGGGTTGTATATAAAGGAAACAATGTAATACTTCTACTCTAATCTCCTAATAAGATTATTCTTCTCCTTGTTCTTATCTTTTCTGTTTCATCTATAATTCTCCCAAAACACGTTATCATGCACGAGCTCCAACCTGCTGCAAAATTATTATTTTTTTCCGATCATCGTCAATCAGTGGAAAAGCACCGTCATCTTCATTTGATTTTGGTACTATTATTTATCATTTTTCCAATTATCCATTTGCTAAAAGGTATACCTAAACCTTTTGTTTCAAGACGTCACAAAATCTCTACATGTACCAAGAGATAATCGCACCTTGTTAAATTCCACAGAAACCCATGCAAGTGGATATCATGTGGAAACTCACAATGATGAGAATGTAATTGTCTGCATCTTTTATAGTCTCTAATGTATTTGGAAGGAAACATATTCTTAGGGAAACTAATGAGACAATCTAGTGAAATGTAAATCACTATAGTATTTGGATTATTGAATCCATATTGACTCCGACGATGAAATGTTCGGAATTGACTCATAAAGAAGCACATCACTCATTTTACAAAGTCTATTGTAAAAAGGATTGAGACCATCTGAAGATGCAAATGGCAAACAACCTATATTATGAAAGAAACAAGGTGATCTAGAAATATATCCATGTAGAATGCGGACCATTAAAGTGACTTATGGCTCTGATGGATGCTTTCACACTTTGGACTAGTTACAGTTCCCAAGAAGTTTTGCGTTTGGAAAACTACTAGCACATATTATATATGTAAGGGCTCACCACCCCTTGTAAATGCTAGTTAGTGCACATCAAAAGGATTTGATGGTAATTGCATATTTAATAGGATCAATGCAGAGCATCCTATACCCAATGGTCTCGCACAGACTACCATCAAATGTTAAAAATGATGTCTAAGGAATAGGTTATGCGTACCAACCTACCTTTTATTGCTTTGGGGATATGCAATATTACGCGCATCTTTACTTAATTCGTTTTAGAACCCAATATTAGTCAACTTTTTCTGCGTACCAGTTGGTAACTGAATTTAAGCCTGACATTTGTTTTCTTACGCATTTTTGGTTGCACATATATGTGCCAATACGAGTCCACATCATACTATGATGGGTCACGAAAATGATTAAGTAATTTTGTTGGATATTTACTCTCAACAATTATCCGCATTTTAAAACCTTTGGCAGGAGATCTCTTACCGCTAGATTTGCGGGTTGTCATTTTAATGAGACAATCTTCCCGTCGTTAGGGGGAGATAAGAAAAAATATTTTCTAAGGGAATGACAGGAATTGTCGTGGTGTATTCCCACTGTCTCATATTGATTCTTGTACTCCACAAATGTAAATATGAAGTGACAAAGAATAATCGACTTCAGAAAGTGCACTGATATCGACAACGTGACAAGATAACACTTACCAGCTGCAAATGTTCCTGCAAGGTTAAAAATCCTCAGTATGGGGTACACCATAGACTAAGGTGTTGCAACTACACTTGGTGGAAATGTAGTTAAGGTCGTGGCACCATAAAGGAAGATGGAGAGACCACCAGGTTCGATCAATACTCACCTAGAAAGGAAGTATATGAGTAAGGCACAACCTAATTTGTATCATTAATAAAATCATCTCATTTGATTGTCTCTGACTATGTCCATGAATCAATACTGGAGGACGCTCCGAAGTTTAATGATTCCAGAGAACAATGACATCCCAAGTGGGTTATGAGAATGCGCACGAGTCAATGGAAAGATCATGCGAGCATATTGATGATTAATTTCTTATACACTTGCTTAAGGAAATAAAGCAAGATGAGATCGAACCAAGCTCCTTGTTGCTTAATTTCAACGAAGAGCATATTTGGCCTATACAATCCAGGTAGAACTTGGTTCTTTGACAAATATACAGGTATTTGGTGTGGTAGTGCTAACTAACCAAGTGTAAATCCTATGGGACACACATGGTTATTTGTCATAGAGCACAGTGGGAAGAATGAAGTTTCAAAGTATCAAGACTTTCCTTGTGGCGCGAGGTTTCTGATGTGATTCTGGAAGAACCCTATATGTGATAACCGCAATCGCACGGTGTCTAACTAGTAGACAGCAGCAAGTAGGGGTCGAACCCACAGGGAGCGGTGGAAATACTATAACCAATATCTAAAATGAACTAACCAGAAATTATGTTTTTGGATTTTTAGAAAAGAATAAAAAAATAAACGAAGAAAATGAACCAAACTAATATAATAAATCCAAAGGAAATATCGGTAACCAGGGATGTGAAGTGTTAAGGATCCGGGAATCTGTTGTAGGAAAATTAATCGCGTTCAATCACAAAGGGTCTCAAATATACTCATGTAGAGCGGAAAACCTAACAACTCATACATGGAAGATATTGCATCTACGAATTGTCGACGAGAATCATCAAAAATGAATTATTTGTTCTCACCTAAAAGTA
>JAJJMB010009125.1:3908294-4011419 GCA_023531105.1 Papaver atlanticum | reverse complement strand
TTACTGCCACAATATTCTCATATCCCATGAGACGTGGAGGACAAACATCCCAAGTTAACTTCAAAGTCGTCTTCATTCACGTCTTCAAACATTGCCCATATAGCCAGCACACTAAACGCCCAAATGCTCCATCTCTCTCGAACACAGTCCACTAAAATCCAATCACTTGACCCATCTATTATGTCTATCCAAAACTGGCATCCACCAGCTGCATAGGCTCTCCATCTTGGCAACACCATCATCCAACTCGTCTAAGATTACAAACCCATGAATATCTTCATTATGCTGGCGGACAGAATCCATCACCACTAGTTGTTCCAACCTTCTCGAGATTCCATTTTGATCAATAGCTCCATCACCAAGTTCACTGTGTTCAGATGTTACATTGGATGCAATTATTGTTGCAGTGAACATCATCTCCATAAGCATTCAAAATCCTTCCTCATCTTCGCATCTATATCTTCGCCCTGGCCATGGCAACAACTTTCGAATTTAGATTCCAGCAACACTTTCTACTCCATGGCCAGCTTAACACCTTTCTTCACTGACTACAACAGCTCAGTCAATTACTTGCATATTCACCACTGCCAGCAGATTCAATCCACCATTCAAGACTAATCCAAGCTTCCCATACAACACCGATTTCTAATTTCTTTTAGGCCTTCTTACAAACAGGATGCAGGCAGTTTTATGTGCGTGGAGAGATGCCTTTGTGTTTGATTTCAACTACCTTTTTTAGCTTCCTTCCACCTGCAAACACGATAATCATCCACACCACATATTCATAATCATTTGCATACCCTGATAAATACCAAATCTTCTCCGTACATCACCACAAAACCACTGGCAAGGTGAGTACTCAGTGCTGTTCTCTTAACAGCTCTTGAATCTTGCCCCTCAATCACCTACTCGAACGGCAGCAATACCAGTCAGTTCTGTGCTCTTCTCGTCTTATCACCCCTCTGCAACTTTAAGGCAAAAACAATCATTAGTTCCTATGTATCGAGAACAATCGGCACCTTCAACAACAGTACCCTCCATGAACAATCGGCTACAGCTGCTGCATGGAGAAATGAAACTCTCTTCTGCTTTGAAAGACAAGAGTATGCTTTCGCATTCCACTAAGAAAATGAGATAGAGGTGGAGCTGGACACGTCTCCCATTTCTTTGTTTTTCACCCTTTAGTGGACCACATGTGCTCCAAGAATAAACAAAAGAAGTTTGTTCCCTGCATTGGTTTCTGCCGTGGTATATAAGTGCTGCTGATATATGGAAATACCAGGCCAGCCACCGTTGGTCCTTTCGGTCGCGAACACCATTTAGCTTGCAATTTAGCCAATTATTCTCCGAGTGATTGAATGTGCTAGTACTTTCTACAAAAGCACTAAAATAGTGTCATCAGCCAAAATACCGAGTCCTAGCTAATATAAATATGGGTGTAAAATGTGGCACTTATGTGCTTATCAGTTTCTCACAAAGCCCTGGAATTATCCTCTTGTAATGAACGTTATAGCGTTTTGGTACTTAGTTAGCTTGGTAATTTCGAAAGGATTTGAAATGCAGCATATGTATGTAGTTATTACGTATCTCTGAAAGAATCAAGAGATAGCAGATATTTACAAAAGTACTTGATCGCCTTTTATTGCCCAAATCAAGTGACTCTAAACCACAGAGTGCGTTTAAAGTCAGATAGAACGCTCACTTATAGATTGAAGCAATCAGGCGGATGTGGTATACCCGTTTAAGTGGCTATTTGATTTGGAGGGGATAGACAAGTAAGTTATTTTTACTTGCGTATTCACAACAAAGTTCCTGATTTGGAATTGTAGCTATCTATGTCGATGGTACAGACATGTTGGGTATTCTTGATGTAATAAGAGACCTTAAAAGCTATTTGAAATCCGAATTTGAGATGAAAAATATGGGGAAAGCTCGACCGAATATTGAGCTTGTGGTATATTATTCCACCAGTTTGCATATGTCTAAAGTTGTCGGGAAATTGAACAATGACATGTATCCTGATAGCACTCCCATGATTAGTCGATGTTCGAATTTAAGTAAGTGACCATTTTGTCTAAAGGAAGATGACGAAGATGTGTTGGGAGATGAAATTCCCATATCTAAGTACAATAAATGCATTGTTGTACTTAGTATAATAATGTACTCGATTAAATTTAACATCCTCAGGAACATGTTAGCTAGATATAGCTCAGCGCCAACGCAACGTCATTGGAATGGTATACTGAATGTAATCATGTACTTAAAAGTAACCATTGACATAAATTTGTTTTATCCCTGCAAAGACATTAAAAGGAATGTTAATGAAAGTGCAATCCAAAAGTTGTTGATTATGAAGGAACAATAATCTCTTCTCCAACTAAAGTAATCAGGGGGAGATACCGACATCAGGGGGAGGATCCAAGGATATGATTTCGACATATTTCACTTCGAACTTGAAGTTGTGTTGTACTCTTTTTCCCTTCGATTGAGAATAGTTTTTCCCAAAGGGTTTTGTTACTCGACAAGGTTTTTAGCGAGACAACACCAAAAACATCTAGTATGTTGAACGTTGAAGACATAAATATCGCGTTGATATTACTGAAAATATCTGAATCAAAGAAATGAAACGCGATAGTCTGTTAAGCAACGTAACTTTCAGAATCAACAACAAGGTCTTATAAACATTCAAGTCACCAAAGTAAAGTGTGATAAACTTCTTCTGACTGCATTAGACTAATGAAAATTGTCTGACATCAGGGGGAGCATCTAACAGTGTGTTGAACTATTTTCCTTCACCGAGGTGTCTTTTTCTCATAGGGTTTTGTTACTCAGCAAGGTTTTTAATGAGACAACAACAAACACCGGGAATGTAATTTTCCAACTAAGGCTATTGTCTTTCCCACAAGGATTTTCTACCTTAGGAGTTGTGAAGCAACTAGTCAACTTCAACGGAGCAAAGTGATCATCTGTACCAGATCACCTTTACTTGCATCTGTCACGTTGTACTCTTTTCCCTTCATCAACGTTTTATCCCACTGGGTTTTCCTTGTCAAGGTTTTAATGAGGCAACGTATACGCATCCAACTATATTCTAAGTTTACTTAACATTGTAATCTTTTTCTTTAGTTAATGTTTGTCCCTCTATGTTAGCCTGACAAAGTTTTAACGATATAGTTAACTTAGACTCGGCGATCTTTGAAGGTCATATTGCATGTGATGAACTACATGTGAAATACGAGACAACATGTGATGTAATACATGTGAAGAATTGAACCAAGGTTTTATACCACTAGGTTTTTCCTTGTCAAAGTTTTAATGAGGCAATGGACATCGACACAAGTCATCAAGAAGAACGACATTTGAATAACTATATGTGAAGCATTATGTATAAAGTTTTGTTTTGTTATTGAACCGCACAAGGGGAAGTGTTACAGGGCCTATGGCCCATGGATGTGCGGTCCAACTAGATTCCTAGGGTTGTATATAAAGGAAACACTGTAATACTTCTACTCTAATCTCCTAATAAGATTATTCTTCTCCTTGTTCTTATCTTTCCTGTTTCATCTATAATTCTTCCAAAACAAGCTATCGTTTTTATGTACATTATTTGTTTTTAGTGCAAGGAAAGAACGGTTTATGACTATTTCTGTATATAAGTCTTTAATGAAAAGATGAAAGTTATGTCCAACATTACTCTCTACTTCTGTTTTTATATTTATGTTTGAAACTTAAATGAGCTTCAAGAACCATTTTAGAGAAATTACATTTTGTTTTAAAGTTCATCACTTATTAGCTGGTGGGTCAAAGTCAAAATCCTAAATGTTTTGGCTCCAATAATACTCAATCGGATAATATAAAAAGAATTTATTTATTTTTCCGAAAAAGAGGCTAACCTCACTAGATTATATAGAAAACCGATTTAGAAAATCGGAAACCTTACAGAGATTTTTCAAGATCACACACATTCATACAAATTGTAGTCTCTCCACCAATTCTTGCCTATCAAATCTATGCTAGCAGAACTAAAAACAATTTCAGAAGACCTTCTCTCTCGCAAAGGAGAGTCCAACCAACTAGGGTCAAACTGATTTTGTAAACAAAACCAATATGTGTCAAAGCACAAGGCAATGACAGGATAAAATCCAACCCAATGTTCATCAACACATGTAAATAACATGAACTGGATTTTTTAAAGTTTAGATCGCCTAATGCAATCAAGGTAGCAATGACCCAACTAGTAGTAACAGTATCCAAAACGTAGTCAATGTGTCTCAAATAGTAACCAAAGTGTCTCAAGTAACCGGGATAATCTGAATCGGTCTTTAAGTGTCTGTATCGGAATGAATCGGGCTGACTCGGCTTTGGAGATGCGGTAACAATTGTAGCTGAACTTGCGGATGATCTTGGACGAATTGATGTTGTCTTTTTTTTTTTTCATTACAAAGCATAAAACAAGTAAACTTAAATCTAACACAAGAAAGACTAATCTATTAACATTTCATCCTAAAACTAATTCAGGATAAACTAAAATCTTAACAGCATCATAAACGGGAAGTAAAATTAAACCAAGAACGCCATTACATGGACGATCACAATCCCCCCTGAATATCTTGGACCAAGAACTAACTACCAAGACAAAAAGAGATCTAAAAGGATCTTCATCTGTTAAACATCCTAGCACATGAAAATAAATAAAAAATTCAAACAAATTACCACCAAAAGCATAAATTAAAGTATATCTGCTTAGCTTCAAGGGATCAGTTGAAAGAAGTTTCACAGTTGTTGTTGCTTGAACTTGAACGTAGATCCAAACCAATGGTGCCGATATGCTCTTGATTCTTCTCGCACAAACCATGTAAGTACTACGATTCCATAGATCTACAAAGAAACCCATAAAAAACAACAAGAACAAATCTGGAAAAAAAGACTAATCCGAAAATAAAAACTAAAATCAAAACGCAGATCAGAGAAAACAAGTGAAAAGAGAGCTTGGGTATTGATTTATCTTCTCAGATCGGCTCCTCTTTCAGGCGATAGAGGTTTTCGTCGCTGGTTTTGTTTTTGGAGAGAGGTTAACAAGAATTTTGTTATAGGACACGAGGTTAGGATTAGATCTTTTTCTTTTTCCAAAAAAGTAAATTATACTCGCATTAAACATAAAACCTAAAACGGGATCAGTTACGATTTTGAGTTAGACATAACGAGCTAACGATCTTACAAACATGAAAGCAATTTAAAGAGTTACAATAGAAGTTATTCAAGTAGTTTTTAATCATTCCATAAATCTGAATAAAAGGTAAAGTAATTAGGTTAAATGGTCATTTGTGGTTTAGAAAAAAAGCCAAACCTATTAACAAATCTACATTTCGTATAAATGTTAGAATCGTTGAGACATCAGTCGTTTCTCAAGACTTATAACAAGAACTAAGTAGTAAAGGTCACACATATATCTGAAATCACACTGAAATTAGTCTGAAACTGCTAGAGATGCTCTGAGTCATAATCAGAAATCAGTTTTGAAATTGATATTTGTAGAGGTTGTTAAAGAAGATGTTGAAGCAGATGATGGTTTTAATGATATTCTTGATGTTGGAGTAGATCGATCCCCACCTACCAAAACTAAAATGATAAGCAAATAAATAATAAACTAAAATATGAAAATCTGAAGGAAAAACAAACTGAAAGGTAGTAGAAATTGAAAAGTTGAAAGGATTGTGATGAAGGTGATATGCTATGAGCAGAAGAAGGTTTCAGTTTTCTAAGGTTTTAGTCTTTTATTTTCTTTAGGAGAGAGAATGTTTATCCAAGCAATGTATAGTCGACTCACTTTGTGATTCATAATTTTAATTGAGTTGACCAAATTATTCTTATTATCACTATTTGCATACTTTTCATACTTAATCCGAGTAACAATCGTCATTCATTGCAACTCTACACACACAAAAATAGTATTTACGGTGTTCATAAAATTTAGTCTTCTCACAACTTCGAACCTATTAACCTAATTGGTGGTGTGTATAAAACTATATCTAGGCTACTTGTTGAAAGGTTAAAACTAGTTGTTTCAACTATATATATATATATATTTATTTATTTTTGATAAAGAAGAGATTACTATATTTTCTAATTATCAAGTTGTCTTTCTTTATGAAAAGCAAATTAATAATGGTATTTTAATTGCTTATGAACGCAATGATTCGGGGCTTAGAGAGTGTACACCTGGTTTTAGATTTTGATAAAATATTTTATGATGACAGTTAAAATTGTGTGGATACTACTATTGCTAGATTTTGATTAGAAAATATTTTGAAAAGCTAGATAAAATGGCGCATATTTAACTTAAATTGTGGCGTTAAAAGGACAAGTTACAAAAAAAAAAAAATATTTAAAAGTCAGAGGGTTATTAGACAAGGAAACCTTATACCTCTTGTTCTTTTTATCCTTGTAGATGAAATTTTCTCTTTAATGGTCAAAATTCAGCAGCAAATGGTCGTATTTTCGGCCTTAGTCTTACTTAACATGGGACTGTTATAGATGATTTACAATATGTTGATGATCTCATTATGTTCCTTGGTGACAATGCAGAACATGTGCATAATCTAATAATATTCTGCTTAGCTTTGAAATTATATTTGGTTTGAAAATTAATTTCAGGAAGAATGTTGTGGAGGGAATTGAAAAACATAACTAACTATCGAATCAAGTATTTTGGAATTTCTGTATGGGTAACTCTTTATGCAAGGGTATATGGTATGATATTCGATAAAAATTCCAGTAAACCTCTTAGATTGGAAAAGAACATACTTGTCTAAAGGTGGTAGACGTCTAATCATCATCAACAGTGTTTTATCTGGCTTGCCTATATATTATCTTTATATGTTTCATATGTCAATTTTTCCAGCTAAGGAAATAAACAAAATTATGAGAAAGTTCCTCTATGGTTTTTTTGGCTCTTCTTAGAAGTAAAACTTAGTTACTTGAGCAAAAGCGACAGATCTAAAGTGTGATAGAGATTTTGGTATTATAAATTAAATTTAGCTAACAAGCCTTGCGTTCGAAATTGGTCTGGAAATATGGAAAATAGAAAAATTCTTGTTGAAAGAAGATCATTCTACAAAAATTTGGTGGAGCATCTGAGGTCGTTTTGGGCAAGCATTCTTAAGCCCGAAGACTTTTTGGTTTTCGATTTCAGATTGTTAGTTATCAACGAATATGGGTATGAAGTTTTGGAAAGATACTTGGGTTAGTAACAAGCCTCTACAATTAACTTATCCTTCTATTTTCAAATTATTCAAAAAGAAAAATTGCTTTATACTGGCGAGGCGAGTATTCTGCTAAAGATTATTGGATTTTCTTCAGAATATTTACCTGATCACGATATGTTTGTTATTTTGGGAATGATTTTTCTTTGATTAACGCTTACAAGATTGTAGAAACTGATGGGCTCATAAATTTTCATTATAAACATCTTTGGAATCAAAAACTATCGTTGAAAGGTTCCTTTTTAGTATAGACATTATGTTGTTCAAGAGCTCCAACTGTGGATTTTCTTAGAAGAGTTGACAATATTCAAAGTGATGTTTGTTTGCTTTGTAATATTGAAACTGAAACAAGTGAAAATCTCTTCTGGTATATCAGGTATATATATACTTGCTAAGTTTGATTTTGTTTTTTCAACAGCTTTGGCCTGAACTAGGTTCTTGCAGGGATAAAGTGAATCCTATTCCCTAGGAATGGAACAACAAGAAGAGTATAAAAATATATAAGCAATTATGTTATTTGATGGAATTTGCATAGAAAAAGAAACGACATGTGTTATAACAGCAAGAATAAGAGTTTACAAACAACTTATAATTATTGTTATTAAGCGCACTTTGTACAAATCGGAATTAAATACAAATAGGAATTAAATATAATTCATGGTTATTCTCTCTCGACATTGATATGTATGTAATTGAAATGTTGTTTTAAGATGATTAAATCATGGTTTTTGTAACTCCATCTATCACTATTTTAAAAAAAAATGCCCTTTTCTTATCAAAATAATAACATTTAGGCCCGTACAAGTTTCTAATTGTCGTTAAGTCAATTAATGTTTGATTTTTAATGCATTTATGAAATCTATACCATATTTAAATCATTAAATCATATGATTTTCACATATTGTTATGTTATAACGTATGTACTAGTATCTTCATAAAATACATTACATTGACTATATATATATATATTGACCATGAATCTCCGTTTCACGAGTCAACAAACGATTCGATACGTAAAAATCTAAAACATGTCATGTTACAATTTACGATTTAAAAATCTAGATCGGGTTGACGGATAGAAATAAAAATGAAATGACTTTCGATCAACCTTTAAGTATTTTAAATTTTGACAGGATAAAAATTGAACTTAGATAAAAGCTCGATGATGAGGGTTGGTGATGATGATGTAATCAAAGATATACTATTTGAAAAGACGTGAAAATAGAATATCCAAGTTTATATCCTTTGGAATATGTATGGGGCAACACCAAACAACAATTGGTAACCAGTCTTGGTAAGGATGAAACAAGAACTCGTTCCTTGGAAGAAAACAAAATGATCTAATGCTACAGAATAATCTTGATCAAAAAAATTATTTTATCTCTTCCAATTTACTACATATCTCCTGTATCACCTGCATCAGTAGAAAATAAGATGGTAAACATAATATGAAGGTTTGAGTGGGTCATAAATGATAAGTTGAAGACGTGATGGGTAGGATGGTGGAAGATACAGAAACCTAAATAACATGAATTATTAAACCAATAGAAGAACAAGATTCCCTTTAAGGTACCTTTTATGTAGTTGGTAGTTAAAAGTAATTCATTACTTTGCATATGTTGCTGACACACGAGTGAAAAAATACAATGTGTACAATATTCGCTATGCCTAAATGGTTATGAGGTTGTTGATCACTTATCACTTCCTGGCTCATTCTCATAGGAAATATAATGCAATACTTCACTAAGTAATTTGAAGTTTACTTGATTGCAGTTAAAATTATCATAAAAGAAATAAAAAAATCTAAGCTAAATAATTGTAAGGGAGAAGACATTTGTAAGCTCAGTCGTATATAAAATGTGACAAAAATTGAGTATTAGGGGTCAACATATAATGCCAGGTGAGAATATCCTCCTCCTTTCATGATGAAGCCTAGTTGTATCGCACTTAAATGGGGTTTACTACGTATGGACATATAGAAGAGATAATCCTCTTTGTGTAGACTAGATAAATTTCTTCTGAGCATTGATTTTGAAGATTATTGTAATTAGGCTATACAAATTGCATTGCTCAGATTAGTATGCTCGCATATCAGTTATTTGGATTGCAACCCAAAAACAAAAAGCAAGTCATATTTGAAATTTGAAGCCCATAGGTTGGAGCACAAAAATTTCTTCCAAATACGTAGAAGTGGCGGGATGTAATGGTTTTTACAGGGAATCTCAGCTATATTTTTGCATTGAAGTTAAAAAATATAAAAATATAAAATTCAAGAAGTGAGACATGAATTTTTTTGGTGTACATATAATACAATTTGAACTGTTTGAAAATCAATCAAGTTTTTTTTAATGGAATATAGAAGAAGGGGTGGCCCTAACTCAACAACATTTTGCTGGCACATTAGAAGTTGAAATTAATCTAAAACAGTTAAAGATAAGGAAGAAAAGAAAGATTTTGCAAAGGGCTAAAAAGTCAACTTTTAATGGAGGGAAACAAAAACACTAAATACTTCAATAAGATTGTGAACTAGAGGGAAAAAGCAAAATCAATTACAAAACTGGAAATTGCGGGTGAAGACCATTTCCAGCAGCCAAGAATAAAGCAAGAAACGCATGATTTTTATTCTTATAATTCACATGATGAAAAGTACTCCAGAGTTTAGTAAGGTCTCTCAAGATGATAAGTTGATGTTGAAAGCAGCCTTTGAAGAATAAGAAAAAGAAGTGCTTAACATCACTAAACACTTTGGATACCTTAAGCCCCAAGACCGGGCGGGTACATCATGGAGTTCTTCCTGAAGTGCCGGAACATTATTAAAAGTGATCTAATAAATATATATTTTATTAAAATTTTTATGTAACTGAGGAGCTATAATAGAGACTAAATGGTTCCTTCATTTACTTGGTACCTATGAGGAAAGATTCATGTACACCAAAATATTTCAACTCATTGGATTAGTAGGCAATTTATACAAGATTTTGTCAAAGTTGTTGATAGGAAACTTAAGAAGGTAAAGCCTAAGCTTATCTAAGACTTCCAAAGTGTATTTGTTAAAGAAAAACAAATTATAGATGGTGTGCTTATAGCAAGTTAATGTATCGATGCAATATTGAAACTTTAGAAACCTGGAATCTCTAAGTAAAATAAATATGGATAAGGTATTTGATAATGTCAGGTGTGTTTATTTGTTTAAGATTCTTGAGAAGCATGGATATGGAAGTAAACAGATAAAATAAATCCAATGGTGTGTGTTTATAGCTCATTTTGGCAGTGCTGGTAAATGGGAATTCATATAAAAAGTTCCAACCAACTAAGGGTTTAAGACAAGGTGACCCCTTATCACCTATTTTGTTTCTCTTCGTAACTGAGCAATTAACAAAGTTGACGAACCAAGCCTCTCAATTGAAGGGAATTGAAGGTTTCGAGGCGTCCCTAGAAGGTATAAACATCTCATACTTCAAGTTTTCAGGTGATAGAATCATCTTTTTAAACACAGATATAAAAAAAATGATATAATTACTGGTTCTTTTGATGATATTTAAGGCTTTTACTGGGTTGAAGTTAAATATAGATAAGAGTACTCTATTAGTGTGAGTGCAAATAATGAAGCGGGGCTGCTAACAGAAGAACTGAGATGTAAAAAACTAAAAAACTTCCAATCAAATATCCGGGTCTTCCGCTTGGAGCTTCATTGAGAACTTTCTCACTCTGGGAAGCAGTGATGGAGAGATCGGATAAAAAGTTAGCACAATGGAAGATGAAGTTCTTAATAAAAGCAGGAAAGATTATGTCAATAACAATTACTTTATCTAGTCTTCCTGCTTATTATTTATCATTGTTAACACTTACAACATAGGTTGAAAAAAAGATGGCGAGCATCAGGAGAAGATTTTTCTGGGGAAGTAGAGAAAACAAGTTAAAAATGTGCTCGATATCTTGGGAAAAGATTTTCAAAGATAAAAACAAGGTGTCTTAGGCATAAGAAAATCCGAGAACAACAAACATGGCTATACAATTAAAGTGGATCCCGGGATATGCACGAGAAAAGCAATATTCATGGAGGACTGCGGTGCAACAAAGAACAAGTAGTAATGATGATTCAACTATACCAATGGATATGAATATCTCTCACGACAAGGGGTTATGGAAAGTATATTGAAGACAAAAGCTTTACTAGAACCTCCTTTAGAACTATCGTTTAGGAAAAGCAATGGATATTGCTTCTGGCATGATAATTTGGGGAGAGATAAAATACTCGAAAACTCATTTCCAACAGCTTACATAAAAGTTGGTACAAAATGGTACACAATGAAAGAAAGCATTGATGTCAATGGAAATTATGAACTCAAATTAGGAACACTACACTTTGATGGGGCTAAATCCCGCTATATACAATTGACAAGAACTCTAGGTCCACCAACATTGACACAAGAATAATACTTCAGAGCTTGCTTTGGCAAAACTGCGTGGAAATTTCCAAACAATAAATGCTATGATGCCTATAACCAGTTAGGACAAGCTACTCAACAAGATGACGTGACAAAGTACATTTGGAGCAAAGAAGTCCCTCTTAAGTTATTCATTCTTCTCTTGACATCATTTCATAACTCATCACAATGAAAAATCTATAACATAGAAGAACTCCAACTCCTGACATTCGGTGCAAACTTTGTAGAAAAGAAGATGGGATTATATTATGTTTCACTGTGAACATATATAGCAATTTGGTTTCACTTTATAAAATCTTTCAAAATCTTTTGGTGTATGTATGCAGTGGCGGAGCCGGAGTTTAAAAATGAGGGGGTCTAAAAATAATCCTAGACATTTATGTAAACATAAAAATTAGGTGGACTAAATCCAAAATATATGATAAAACTAAGGATATTTCTATAGTTTTACTGATTTTAGGGGGGGCTAGAGCCAGGGTTAGTCAACCCTTGGCTCCGCCCCTGTATGCATGAAACACTACTTCAGAATTTTGAAGCACGACGTTATAACAAGTGCCAACAGAAAACAAAAAGCTATAGAGCCTGTTGTCTTATGTAATATTCTGGACTTTGTGGAAAGAAAGATATGGAAAAGCTTTTGGAAGAAGAAGGTTCTGGAAATTAAACATTTGATCATCTTATGGCTATGGGGGTCAGGTATGTTTGAGGGTTCACTTGTTAGCACTATCCCTTTTATATGAGATGTTTTCTTATCTTAATTTTTAGGCAAATTTTGTATTATGTGATGGTGTATTTATCCCCATTTTATTAAAGTTAACGGTGAATAAATCACTAAGGTTCTGGAAGTTATATATATTCCGAATTACATACTTTATAGATTATAGAGTATTCACCATGTAATATTCTCCGCGTCCAAGTTTTATAAACGAAATTCTCATATATATGTGATTAAGAAAAAAGTATAGGTTTTCATAAATTTCTATACATTTTCCTAATTTACCCCTAGCATACTCCCAATAACTAGACATAATAAACTACTTTTGATGATTTAATAGGGACGTATATGTCAAAAATAGTATTGAAATGTGAAATCCGCCTATCTGGTTAGACAAAAAAAAACCTTTTCTCTGCCTATATAATTATGGAAACCACTGATATAATTTCATATAATCGTAAATACTTTTTCACTTTGAATCAGTGGCGGAGCCACGTGTTGCTCTGGCCAGCCACCCCAAGATTTTCAAAATCTTGTACAACCACCCATATATTCCATCCTAAATTTTCTACCTTAGTGTATCTGACACTTGCAAAACAAACACCAAGGGAAGATTTGTATATAATGCATGCTTATTATTTTCCTAACTTCCTTAAATATAGTGTATGTTGGTTTTTAGATTTTTTTCGTGTTTCCTTTTCAAATTAGTTTTTCTAAGTCCTAAAACTAAATCAATAATTAAAACTATAAAGGTATCAATTTTTGGTATGTGTATGGACAAAATTTTGTGTCACAACAAAATACATGATGATTTCATAAATGACTCTTTACTTCTGTATATCGAAAAATCACAAAAATATTTAGCTTAAATTCAATTATAAATGATTATGGCCCATCCAATATTTGAATCCGCCTTCACCATTGTTTACATTATATGTATTCGAAATTTTACATCCGATATGATATATACTGTATATTATACTTACCATACGGGGGTCGAATTATCAAGATTTTCTTTTTCTTTTGAGGCAGAATTATAAAGATATGCGAAAACCCATACAACTTTATTTTTACTTATTTTCACAGCAACGGAAAACACTTGCTTCAATGTAAGAATGACATGCAAAAAATCCGGTCACTAACCTTGTAACTAGGGATAAAAAATCAAGATTACTAATAGGGGTACCAAATTGCTTGGCCGTACCAATCCCTTACCAATATATATTTTGTCCTATATGTATTTTGGTATACCCCTAAACAATTTGGTACCCATATTAGTAGTCTGGTAAAAGATCCCATTTAGAAAGAGACTTCCCTAAAACAACCAAACATTTTTCCCTCGAATCTCGGTGATGTGTTCCTGATCATATCAAGGGCTTAGTTTAGCTCCGACTAAATTTAGTTATAAAGTAAGTCAATGAAATGAGTAGTTAGAATGTTACTCCAGACTCATGGTTGTGCTGAAGCAGCTGAACAGCAATTCACGACAAATGAAAAATTTGCTGGTATTGTAGAAAACTGTCCTATCGTAAGTTGCAGCTACTGATGAATGGTTATGACCCACAATGATGAAGAAATGATTAATAGTTGAGACTAGAGATTAATGCGGTACTTAATTACATACGAATTAAACAGTACATTGGAACAGTGAATATTTGTTATGACACCCTATTAAAAAATGTTTATTTGATGGAATTTATGAAACAATTGAAAAGAATGGAATGGAAGGAAGGAAGTAATTAGCCTCGGTCAAACAAAAAGACAAGGCGGGTAGAGCAAGTTATAACACTGGTCTACAACCTACTCTCCTATTTTGACATCGAAAACAGAAGTCTTACACAGTGTGAACTGTGAAGAAGAGTGAAGCGAGAGAATCACAGGAAAGTGAAGTGTTCAACTAGAAGATTGTGGAGAGAGGACGATTAATATACTGTTTCCGTCTTGTCTGCCTCTGTCGTATAGACTGAACCATACGTCGTACATTATCTCTACTCCATCTGATCCCACGGTTCTAAGTACCGTATATAGGAGCATGTTGGTATAATGCGGAAACCCAACTGATAATGATAGGGTTGTGCTGTCACGCATTAAAGGATTGTAAGCTATCAGGTTTTCAAACGTTGGATTAGAGTAATCTACCTCTATTGAGTTTTAGATTAAAGAGACAACTGCTAATTATAGACAGACCCTTTAATTTATTTTTGTTTTAGATTACAGGTCCCTTGAAACATAATTATTTGTCGTCTCTGATCATCAATCTCTTTCTCTCGGATCCTTTTTGATTACCAATGACACTAAGATATAAAGCAAATACGGTAAGGAACCCCCCGTAATCAATTTGTAGTTCTGCTTTTTTCTTCTTCTTTGTAAATTCTCCTTGATTTACCCAGTTGAAAATTAATCTCTGATTTGTTATTGTATGCCAATTATCATCACCAGAAACACCTCCATCACCTCCACCGGTCCATTACAGAAACACCACACCAGAAGGGGGAACATGTAGAAATCTACTTTTCATTTGGTCTGTTAAGAGCTGAATAAGAAAAACAAACATATTAGCTTGAACCCTTACTTTCTTTCACTGAATTAATGAAATATAAGGCTTCAACTCTTCTATTCTTTAATAATCAGACTCCATTTTTAAAGAAAATCAGACTCCATTTTTAAAGGTTCACTTTTTTTTTTTTCGAATTCAAAGTTGTTGCAAAAATAAAATAAGAATGGGGAGGATTTCCTTTTCGTTTTTAGTTGAAGAAAAATGGTGGATATCATAACATTAACGAAAGAAAAGATAAGGGAGTTTCTTACCATTAGTTTTGGTTTTACAACTGTCTTGGCCAAAATATTTTGTTAGAAGGATATTTTAGACCGACTAAGAAATTTATAGCGAGTCAATTTTAGTCGGCACAATATTTGCTATTCCCCTGACAAAAAAATCCATTTTTATACCCCAAATATTCCTCGATGGTGTGACCAAAAAATTTATCCATCTAGGATCCACCCGGAGTGCCAAAAGTTCACCATTTTGATATGAAAAGTTTGGATTAATATCAAGTCATCGAGCAGGGGTGAAACTACAACCATGCTTTTCCTGGCTGAAGCCACCCTAAGGAAGCCCAGCCCTAAGTCCATATTTTGATGTAGCCTAATTTATACTCCCTACGTTTCTGGAAAAAAGATATTTTCACTTTTTCAATTGGGCCTATTTTTAAGTTAAAATGAAAAGGTGAAAGAATCTCTTTTCCAAAAACAGATGGAGTATTAAGCTGTGGTTTGTGCATCCTTATTTTGACATAGCCTAATTTATATTAGGCTATAGGTTGGGAGTAGATATTTAGCTTAAGCCAATCCTAACAAAATGTTCAAAGCGTGGGCCATACTAAATGTCTAGTCCGGCCATTGTAGTGAGGAAAGTGGGGGATAGTTGTTACAGGTATGTAACAAAATCATATAAAAAAAATACTGATACATAAGTGCTGATCTTATTGCAGTGGGCAAATTTGCCCGACCGCGTGGATGGACGAATTTAAAAATCTATTTAAAATGAATTAAATTGGCCATTATGGCCCTTGTAGATGGTGAAATTTGGATAAGGGACAAAAATGTCATTTCAACCCTATAGACAGAATTCAACTCTCACGGGAGAGATTAAGCCCTTGGTCCTCAAGGCATCCTTAGCCACGATTTATAGTATACGTCCCCGCGAGACACTACTGGCCGTGATACCGTGATTCCTAGCGCACATCCTCAATGAGATACTGCTGATCACGTAGGTTCTGTAGAGCGTAAAACGTCCTCGACAGACTTATGAACCAGAACAGCCACAATTCCAGCATGTCTTCGCGAGACGCAGCTGATTGTGATGCCATGATTCCTAGTATACATCCTCAACGAGATCCTGCTGGTCATGTAGGCTATGTAGATGCGTAAATACGTCCCCAGCGGACTTATGACCCAGAGCGGAGATATACATATCTCCTGTAAGCACGACTCACCCTATTTGAGATCAAGGACTGATTCCTAGTACATCATCGCGAGATACACTGGTCATGTTTGCTCTGACTCGACTTACTGAGGTTTCCGGATAACTCCTAGGACATCCCCGCGAGATACGCTGGTTATTCTACCACTGAGCCCTTTCGACAGACTCCTAGAACATCCTTTCGAGATACACTGGTCTTGTTGGCTCATCATATGGACACACAGTTGATTCCTAGCACATCTCCGCAAGATACGCTGGTCAAAGACAAGTGAGCCAAAGTCTCACAGAGACATTAATCGGGCATACAAAGCCTTTTTCTCTCTCTCCAGCCCGAGTCCCAGCTGACCACATAGAGATACAGATCCGTTAAGAAAATCTTCGAAGAGATTTTGATCCGTCTGCAAAATCTCTCTGCAAAATCACGGAGAGATTTTGAGTTGTCCGCAAAATCTCGGAGAGATTCAAATCTCTCTGCAAAATCACGGAGAGATTTTGAGTCGTCTGAAAAATCTCGGAGAGATTCAAATCTCTTCACAAAAATCTCGAAGAGATTCAAATCTCTCCTCAAAATCTCGGAGAGATTCACATTATAGGCACACGCCTTACCTAGTGCTCAAGCCTATTTCTCAGCCTCTCAAATACACTCACGGCTAGTAAATTGAGCTTGAACTATACATGGCTATCCAAAAACGTGGATAAGCTCTCTTGAGCTCCGCATGCTCAACAAAGGGACCCACAAACAATAATACAGTTTTCACATGACATATGTGACCGGCCATGGAGAGAGGGAGATCAGCCTCAGCTCCTCTCACATTCTGCACACGATTCCTAAAGAATTCCATTCCTTTTCACGTGACTCATCCTAGTCATTCTCACAAATCAGATAATATCTCTCTATCTTGGTCAACTCGGTTATAGAGAATATTTCTCTTTCAACACATCATCACAAAGGCTGACCCAGCTTCACACAAATGAGGGGATATCAATTAGGGTTTTGGTCTGGCGGTCTACGGCACATGTGAGGAATACCCGGCTTATTTCTCACCGCAGAAGAGAGTAAATGCAGTGGAATAATGAGATAAACTCAACATAGTTTATCTCTATTCCTGAAGAGACGGGAGAATTGTTTCGCACGGCACGGAAATCAATCCCTATCTTCATCGACCTGAGATTAGAGAATTCAGCTATAAATAAGTCATCTATTTCTCTAAGCTAAGACGGATCTTTCTCATAACCTCTCAAAGCAATAACTTATTCCCTAAACTCTCTCTTCATCTGCTTGCCTCCCTAAGACCAGCCCTAATCCTTATTCCCTGTGACTGAAGCAGCCTTTGAACGGCCAGTGTGCGTGGTTTAGGTGAAGACTGTTCGTGCTCAACCTCCCGTAACTCACTTTCAGAAACCCTAGAATCCCACTTCTAACCTCTCTCAGATTTTAGGTAACTACATTTCGGCGACCACAGTGGGAGGTTGTTCACTTAGTTACAGATATCAATCATGGTCTCTTAGGAAGGAAGACGATTCCACCAATCCAAACATAAAAATGTTCCATTGATTCAATCTCTGTAAATCCATTACAGACTTAGTCGAGATAGTTATCCCTATCATCACTTTCTCTTTCTTTCGAGTTTGACCTTAGTGTATAGGTTAGTGCGTCCCAGATCACCCGGATATCTTCCTACATAAAACGCCCTAGTAACCTATTTCCATATAGATCTACTGCTAATCCTTGAAAACGATAGGTAAGGACAAAGGAGAACTCCCGAAGACTCAACAGAATCTTGCAAAATCTAAGATCGACATCCAAACTTATCTGAAAACGCCATTAGAGTTACCAGAAGGGATGGAGCCAACAAATATAGATCGAGTACACGCTTCCGAAAGAAGGAATACTAAAACTGCTGAGAATAGCACTGACGGGATCTTGCATGCAATCGACCTCACCGGAGAAGATAAAGCTCATTACGAACGCGGCAGAGCAAAGG
Organism: Papaver atlanticum; assembly: GCA_023531105.1. NCBI lineage: Eukaryota > Viridiplantae > Streptophyta > Magnoliopsida > Ranunculales > Papaveraceae > Papaver > Papaver atlanticum. Next base: position 3,993,027 of record JAJJMB010009125.1, on the reverse strand, counting down.
AGAAACCATCCAGTCGACCTTATCACTCTCAAGGACCTCAAGGACCAGATGACGCTCTAAACTTGGAGATTTTGACGAATATTTGCTCCAAAATTTGTTCAGGGAAAGGGACCTCAACCTGATCACAAGGGACTCGGGAAGTTTACTTCACTTTACTATTTTACTTATAACTCTTTCATTATGTATCCGATTGACCTAGTTCTTTTTCTGTCGGATTTGTCTTTTCGTTATTTACAGGATAAACTTAGAGAAAACTTGGAAAGGTTCCAAAAAATTCGTGACCTAGACGAAAGCTTTGAAAAGCCACATAAGGTCATAAATCGCCAGCCGATATGCATCTTGTCGTTTTCGTGTTTCATAGGATCGTGACCAGAACGCGACAAAGTATAAGATGAGACTAGATTCCAAGACATTACTCAGCTAAAGATCATACTTATCTGAAGAGTCAAAGCCGCCGGTCGATATGCTATCTCAACACCAGTCCCGTCATAAAGAAAAGGACCTAGCGATTGTACGACTAAGTCTCGATGATCCTCCATCTAGGCCACACCTACGATTATCCAGTATCATTTTCCGATGGGACCTCAGTTCACCCAAGAAGGAGAAGGATAATATCTTCGCACCTGAACCTAAAAAAACAAACCCTGAAGTGCCAACAATTCAAGGATCCGATACCATAGCTTCAGGATACACGTTATTCATTCAGGCGCATACTAGTAGTTCCCTCGGTCAAAGTCTCTTGTGTCGAGAAAATCCAATTGACATGTTATTCCATGAGTCAGGCTCAGACGCGATGAGCGAATGACAAGATATGACGATCACATACAATTTCCTCATGTCAAAAAATGACTCCTTCACGTGAAGAATTACCTAGCGGATTCCTAAAGAACTCTCCCATTAATAAAGTAAACAAAAATCGAATGCCTAGTTAGACTTGAGTGTATCCATGACCCTGCTGGTATAAGAATGCATATACTACTCTCAAGTTCGGTTGAGCATCCTCCCAAAATAAGATTAAATCTCAACGGATAATTTTGCTACAGAAGTTCAGATGAATCCCTGTCAAGACACCTAGTAGAGGCGGAACAACATCTTATCCACAAAGACACATGTGGCAGTATCTCGACATGACTCTCCACAGACGTCTCCAACCCACAGATTATCTATTGCCCTCCTTAAAGACTCAATCTCGTACACTATAAGGGTATTACTTCATTTTTCAAGTGTCCTGAGTCAATGTGAATACCTAGTCTCATATCAAACCGGGGACTAACGAAGAATCGTGCATCACACACCTTCACGGCCAACAGGAGGTGGCTCGGACATCCAGTTTTCATATAAAAGTTATAGAAACGATCAGCGCAAAAGTCTCAAAATATCGGGACACATCAAGACCATTCAACCCCTCAAACCTACATCACAACATGTTATTACTTGGGGACAATGAGATTAGAGTTCAGCTTTCAAAATCATGAAAGGGAATCATATATGGCTCGAGAAACCTCGCATCTCCCTTCAGTCTCATCGAATTCTCCTTCGTCAGCATCTTCTTTGTATTCAGCAGTTGCAACTGTGTCCCGGATCCTGGCTGAAGATATGTCGGTTCAAATTTGGATGGTTTCGTCCCTATAAGATGTTTTAGGGTTTTATACGCGTGCAACATGACTATATCAAGTAGAAGAAGCATTCAAATTATCCCTCAATAATGAACCATGCAGGAGACAAACTAGGGTTCGCAATCGGTTTGAATAGGAGTATACAGTTTCCACTCTACCCGGACGCGACTCATACTTTAGTCACATAACTCGACGAACTGGCACAAATGGCTAGAGAATTCGATAACGCGCCATTGATAAAAATATCAGTCCATATCTCTCCAACCATGTGTTAAAAGGGAATGATATTTCGAAATACGGTGCGAGAGATGCCATCAAAACACTTGAAGGAGTTGCTACTAAATATTTGAATTCCCGGGTTTAACTTCACATGGATTTATCACCAGAAAAACAAGCTCCAAATCCTAATTTAACTATAATAGATGAAAGGCAAGTCTTTTCTATTCGATAGTTGGGGTCAACCACTGAAATCGGACATCAAACGAAGTTTCTACAACCTCTAGAGTGAAGGCCGCGCAAGGGAGGAACTTCTATTACGAATTTAACTTAGGGTTTTCACCTACTCGCATACCCGAAAAGAGCAATCTAGGGGTTGCATCAAGTTCGAACTCATGAGGGTTCCATTCCTTTACCAGATGCATACGGGTAAGGTTCAGAGAGAGGAAATATCAACCCTGAAGAAAATCATCCGACAGAGCCCCCTAGAGAAAATCTCTTTCTCCATGTTATGCTGCTTCACTTTGGCCTCTGCATCTCAAGACACTTTCTTAGCATGTTCCAGCTCTTTATCTACCATATGCACCTCCAGATTAAGAACCTCTCTGAACTCAACTCACCCCGACGGACCCTGACAGAATTGAGTCATTCTCGCAACAACCTCATATTGAAGCGAAGATTCTCACGATGGTCATAAATATTTACAAGATCTTCAGAAGCAAGGCCGTTCAGAGTTATCATTTTCATGATGCTAAAATTTTCAACAAGTGTCTCATCCAAAATTATAGAAGACATGGGTCCCGTGAAATCACCCCAGGCCGGTCAGTTGTCTCTCTGCACCATAATTCTCTTTCTTAAGGTCCTATGAAATTGTTGAAGCCCGCTCATCCCCACTCTACCAAGGTCGAACTCGTTCTCGCCATGAAGAGTACGTTACAAACGAGAGAGGAATTAGAAGAAGTAAACTAAGGGAGCAACAACACACGACTAGGAGTTTCTCTATATGAGAACCGTCCTTCCCGCCTAAAACCTTGTCCTCATACAATCCCTTCAAGTTTTGTCTCATCCAATCCCTTCAAGCCTTCTCCTATCCTAATCCATTCAAAACTAACCTCATGCCTATAGTCCTATTCTCATTAATAAATATATCTCACATCTCATGGGGTACTCACGGATTTGTTTAGGTCCACACTTTCACAAGGGATCAAGCAAAATACGTTTTCTGGAAACCAAAGAGTAAAAACGAATAATCAATACCACGGACGTGTCTCTGTCCTAAGAATACAAAATTCATGACCTAAACCAAGCTAAGGAAGGGTAGTGAAGTCATAATACTCCAAGGAGTTGTGCTTGAAGCAAGAGAACGTTTTAAGAATCCAACTGAAACAAGAATTCCTTTGGTAATTCAGATTGATGAACATTGCAGCGCGAAGACTTGAAAACTGATGACAATTCATAAGGAATTTCGAGGTACTTTCTGAAGAAAATGTGTTCCTCTATGTCTTCCCAACAACATATCAAAAGGGCGCTTCAAACGGACAAACGATCTAGGAGATGTGGTCCCAACACCGAAGTAAGTGTAATCTGAAAAACTCCTGAAATTGTATACGGGATTACTGAAGTCAAAAGTATACACGGATTTGATTGTCCAAAAAAACTCGGAATCGAGTCATTCTTTTTGCGTTAGAAAGCCTATCTTATTTTATTTCAAATTTGGGGCTGGGGACTCAAATCGGAGTCCGTTTAAATATTTTACATTCATTCTCCCTAAGTGTCTCAAATATGAAGTTTTATGACGAACACCTAAACGAAGAGAATCCTTGCAAATACAACTATTTCTGTTGATTCGATGGTCGAAGAAGTATGCATTAGATTAAAAATAGATAAAGTTCAAGACTTACCGAGGATGCCTCAATGAAGAAAGAACGATGGGTATCTACATCAGCAAACGCAAGATCATTAACTATTAGCTTCTATATTATCAATTTGAAGATTAATATCGTTTTGAAAGACGAACAAAGATATCATCTAAGCAAGAGGAATATGTTCAGCACATTCATGCCATGATTATAATTCATGGGTCAAGAATTAAAATTCAAACACTAAGTATACTAAAACGGTTTCATGCAATACCAGTTATACTATGAACAGAAATATGAATTCTGCTCAAACAAGGAATTTCAGTGCAAGTGGAATTCGTGGGAGGAGGTGGACCGGTTTCTATACATTACCACATGTAAAAATACTTCTCTTTTCAATTTGATTTCAAAAAGGGAAGCCTTGAAGCAAAAGGAAAAGGAGTTAGAACTTAAAGAGGAAATTAGAGGAATTTGGGTCAAATAAGGAAACCAAGGTATTTTTTCCTTCCAAAACTCCTCCAAGTCGTGTCCAAGACCTTTTTATGCGTGAGGATGCTCTCCTAGGCCAGTGGGACGTGATTTATTCTCTCGGAATTTTTTCAGAGGGATCAAAGTCGAAGAGAATTAGGGTTTTGACGAAAAACCCTAATTCTAGAAGAGAGGGGACCGAGCCTCTCCCATTATATTGGATGGTTCTCTAAGCCTTTATCAATCCCTTTTTATCTCATTGCTCTTCAACAAAAACGAGCTCATAAGGGATTTTGACCAAAATACCCTTGTATTGTAGTTTTGAGTATTTTTAAAGAAGGAAGCCTTAATGCAGCTAGAGACCGACCAAGCTCTCATCTACTTATTCCAAAGGCCTCATGCACGTGAATATTGAGTTCTCCAAGTGTCCGAAGAAGAACAGGATTGAAACAAAATCTAGAAAAGCAAAATTTCAGAGAAAATAAAGGGAATCTGGCTCAAAACAGGGAATTCGAGTTCATGATTTCGAAAACCAAGACCAGAAACGCGTCAATCTCTATTTCAAGACGTTATGCCTAGTGAATCTCCATGTATCTCTCATTCCAAAGAAAAATCAAGCTCATAGTGGTTTTTGACGAAAATACCCTTAGTTTCAAAAGTATGTATTTTCTCTAATAAAGAGGAGTCTGATTGGTACAAGGAATTAAACAAGCTCTCATCACACAAGGTGACGACCCCACAAGATATATGCACACCTTCCAAGCCTCGTCAAGCCTCTCCAGAGTGTCTGAAGGAGTTAGACGCGAAGAAAAAATTAGGGTTTAGGTACAGTACAAGCCTGAATTTGGAATTTACATGGGATAGGGACTCCGTAAATTCAAAAGTAAGTGCCTATATTTTCTCACGGACCTTCACCAACATCAATGCCATCCAGAAACCGTTCAAGAAATTATCTCTTCCCCACATGCTCACCTATTCAGAAACTCAAAGATGCACAAAGAGAGAAAATTAGGGTTTTGGCCGAGTAAACCCTAATTAACAAATTCCATGCGTTCAAGACGGAAAATTTTGTCTCATCAAGACTTCATTATCATGTTATTACGTCTAACACAAAGTCCCAGGAAATTCCAAGGTCCAGAATTGATTCCAAGATCAGGGTCATAACAATTGAAGGCTAAACATCAATTCGAGGATTCTGCAAGTTTAAAAGGATGAACGAATTGTAATTGCGTACGAATGATTTTTTTACCACATATATACTCATCATAGAACAACCAAGGTTCTACTATGAGTAGGGGACTTAATGTAGATGGTGAAATTTGGATAAGGGACAAAAGTGTCATTACAACCCTATAGACAGAATTCAAATCTCACGGGAGAGATTAAGCCCTTGGTCCTCAAGGCATCCTTAGCCACGATTTATAGTATACATCCCCGTGAGACACTGCTGGTCGTGATGCCCTGATTCCTAGCGCACATCCTCAACGAGATAGTGCTGATCACGTAGGTTCTGTAGAGCGTAAAACTTCCCCGGAAGACTTATGAACAAGAACAGCCATAATTCCAGCATGTCTTCACGAGACGCAGCTGATTGTGATGCCATGATTCCTAGTATACATCCTCAACAAGATGTTGCTGGTCATGTAGGCTCTGTAGATGCGTAAATACGTCCCCAGCGGACTTATGACCCAGAGCGGAGATATACATATCTCCTGTAAGCACGACTCACCCTATTTGAGATCAAGGACTGATTCCTAGTACATCATCGCGAGATACACTGGTCATGTTTGTTCTGACTCGACTTACTGAGGTTTCCGGATAACTCCTAGGACATCCCCGCGAGATACGCTGGTTATTCTACCTCTAAGCCATTTCGACAGACTCCTAGAACATCCTTTCGAGATACACTGGTCTTGTTGGCTCATCATATGGACACACATTTGATTCCTAGCACATCTCTGCAAGATACGCTGGTCAAACACAAGTGAGCCAAAGTCTCACAGAGACATTAATCGGGCATACAAAGCCTTTTTCTCTCTCTCCAGGCCGAGTCCCAGCTGACCACAGAGAGATACGGATCCATCAAGAAAATCTTCGAAGAGATTTTTATCCGTCTGCAAAATCTCGGAGAGATTCAAATCTCTCTGCAAAATCACGGAGAGATTTTGAGCTGTCCGCAAAATCTCGGAGAGATTCAAATCTCTCTGCAAAATCACAGAGAGATTTTGAGCCGTCCGTAAAATCTTAGAAAGATTTTGAGCCGTCCTTAAAATCTCGGAGAGATTCAAATCTCTTCACAAAAATCTCGAAGAGATTTAAATCTCTCCTCAAAATCTCGGAGAGATTCACATGATAGGCACACGCCTTACCTAGTGCTCAAGCCTATTTCTCAGCCTCTCAAATACACTCACGGCTAGTAAATTGAGCATGAACTATGCATGGCTATCCAAAAACGTGGATAAGCTCTCTTGAGCTCCGCATGCTCAACAAAGGGACCCACAAACAATAATACAGTTTTCACATGACATATGTGACCGGCCATGGAGAGAAGGAGATCAGCCTCAGCTCCTCTCACACTTTGCACATGATTCCTGAAGAATTTCATTCCTTTCCACGTGACTCATCCTAGTCATTCTCACAAATCAGAGAATATCTCTCTATCTTGGCTAACTCGGCTAAAGAGAATATTTCTCTCTCAACACATCATCACAAAGGCCGACTCAGCTTCACACAAATGGGGGGATATCAATTAGGGTTTTGGTATGGCGGTCTACGGCACGTGTGAGGAATACCCAACTTATTTCTCACCGCAGAAGAGAGTAAAGGCGGGTGAATAATGAGATAAACTCAACTTAGTTTATCTCTATTCCTGAAGAGACGGGAGAATTGTTCCGCACGGCACGACAATCAATCCCTATCTTCACCGACCTGAGATAAGAGAATTCAGCTATAAATAGGTCATCTATTTCTCCAAGCTAAGACAGATTTTTCTCATAACCTCTCGTTGCAATAACTTGTTCTCTGATCTCTCTCTTCATCTGCTTCCCTCCCTAAGACCATCCCTAATCCTTCTTCCCTGTGACTGAAGCAGCCTTTGAACGGCCACTGTGCATGGTTTAGGCGAAGACTGTTCGTGCTCAACCTCCCGTAACTCACTTTCAGAAACCCTAAAATCCCACTTCTAACCTCTCTCAGATTTTAGGTAACTACAACCCTATTTTCAAAATTTTCTTAATAAATAAAAACAATTAACATAACACGATAAAAGTTAACATATTATAAGATTAAGGTATATTATTATATAATATATTGTGCAAAGCTATATTATGTGAGGCGCGAGGCAAGGTGCCAAGCCTATGGCCTCACGCACTTTGCGTGGGCTGAGGTATGGATGAGCAGCGGATGAGTGGATTCAGATTTGTTATCACCCGCATCTAGTTCATCCAAATGATATATTTGATGTTTCCACCGATGTCCAGTCCACTACCTGTTGGATTTGACATCCGCATGCAAGCGGATGAATGGACTTGATGCTGCTGGATTTGCGAATTTAAAAAATAAATAAACGAAAATAGGTAATGTTTAACAAGAGTAATGCAACTTTAAAATTTAGATTAGTGAAATTTGAGTAATTACAACATAACAAGAATAACGTAACGTTTTTGGGTTACCGAAATTTAAATAATTATTTATAAAGAAAAAGGTGAAAATTTTCTACCCACAATGAAATAAATGAAGATTTAATGCGGGGAAAACAAAAATTCAAGAGAACTAGGGAGGAATCAGTGAACGGGGAAAGTACGGAGCAAAGTTCTTTTGAGAGAAAAGACTAAGCCCTAATCAATAGGGTCTGGTATTCAGTGGATGGGCCATGCTTCCATGGATGATTCGTGTAAATTACGGGTTTCAAAAATTCACCCACGTCCAACCTGTCGAGAAAAGAACCAGATGCCTACTAGCCAAAATACAGACTGGGTCGAGTAAAATCCACGGATTTTGGTGTCTTGCTCAGCTTAGGCGCAAAAGGCGATCAAAATAAATAAATAATTAAGGGTAACAGCTCACGTATTTGCGCCTTTGACACATTATTGGCAAGGCGCTACTTTTACGATTTAATCGTGCACCTTGGGCGTCTAAGCGGGCTCTAATGAGCGACGCAAGTTTTGTCGCAGAGGCAGAAACGACAGAACATTTTCCTAGCGACTAATGTTGCAACTCAAAGCATAAACCATTGGATGTATTGGTTTGGCCATCCGTTTTTGTTGTTTGTTCATCCCATAACGGAATTAAAATGAATAAATCTTGGATTTGTCTTAAGAATCTTGTATCCGTACTTACTGGTATAATAGAATTTATCAATAATAATAAAAAGTTAACGATAAAATTATTTTTGTTGTCGAGTAGTGTCGTAAAGGTATTTATTGATGGTTTTCACATTTAAGGAAACACCCGTCGAAAAATATTGGCTGATACATACTTATAAAAGCATGAATTCATATATTTTCCATGCGAGCACTTGCGTATGTAGTTAAAATCGTTTTTGAGGTCCATTTCTAAGCGATACTCGCTTGTTTGCCGAGGCAATCTTCGATTCTTCGCATTTACCGAGTACAACGAGTTCCAAGTTTGATTTTTCCGAGTTTTGGCGAGTTCCAAATCTGCTTTCTAAATTTTTTGATATACACCACCGATATTCCCTAGTTTTGATGTTATTAGCAATATATATGTGATCAACAAGACTCTGAGTCTCTAATAAGTATATTCAATAAACCGAGTTTTGGCGAGTTCCAAATCTGAACTCATTGTTTCTCATTCCCCAATCGAATTGGACTGAGGAACAAATTAAACTACTTTGACACTTCCGACCTAATATAACTGTACGCTTAAACCCAAATAAAAACCCAATAAATGCTGACCAAATTATTTATCCCTAATAAATTTAGGTTCTGGATCATCTGTTTCAATAAACCTTTTTTTAACCAATGATTTATGTTAAAAAAACTTCTGGCAAAAAATAGATAATATAGAAGTTAGTTGTTTTGAGCGGCGAATCCAAAGGAGTGTTTGTAGGATCTCATGTCCCCTATAATATTTTCTAAATTATGTGAAAGTCCATATATTCTAATATTTGTGTTCTTAAAACTATCCTTGGCTCCGTAAATTTTGGAAAAAGAAAATACCATTATATTTTCTTTTTGGATATACCATCATCTCTCCCTTATACATAATAATTTTTTTGGATATCTTTGCGGTTTATTGCTCTTTCTCTTCGCGATCTACTTGTGATTGATGTCCTTATATGTATTAGGGCTTTGATTATCTTGTATATTGATGTTTTTGTATTTTGATTTGAATGAATTGAAATATGTTGATTGTCCAAAAAAAAAAAAAAAAAAAAAAAAGCATAAGACTTGAAAACATATTTGCATAAAATTAAGGAGATCTAATATATCCCAATCCTTCTTTATTTATCAAAAAGGTAAAGTGATGAAAATGATCTCCTTAAATATTTTATCCCGTAACATACATTCTTCCACCCCTTGCGTATTTTGATTTAGTTTTATATCGGTGTGTGAGTTTTTTTTTCTCTCGCTGCATTTTTATTTATGATTTTTAGAAGAAAAAAATGCAGCCACAAAATATCTATTTTGGATTAGTTTGTTTTGCTTTCCTATTTAGTTGCAGGAATATATAAACAATTACGGAGTCAAGAAAAGTGAAATTACGAAAGGGAAAATAATCGTTTGGTCCTTTTTTAGGTGGTCCCAAGTCAGTTTAGTCCTTTGGGAAAACGCCTTTACTGTTTAGTCCATAGTTATTTAAAAATATAAAACAGACAAAAATACCCTTCCGTGTTAATTTTTACTTATTTTCTTGTAGCAGTTCATTCTGTGTGATGAATCATCAAAGTTCATTCTTTCAAATGAACACCAAATAAAACCAAATTAAATCACATATGAATGAACTTCATTATTTCATAAAATTCTACAAAAATTTCGTTATTAAGAAAAAAAAACAGAGTTCATTTTCTCAAATGAACACACAACAAAAACTCCACTATTATGAATAAAAACAAGAGTTCATTCTTTCAAATGAACTCCTAATAAAACCTATATGAAAACCGAGTTCATTCTTTCAAATGAACTCCTAATAAAAACCTATATGAAAACCGAGTTCATTCTTTCAAATGAACTCGTAATAAAAACCTATATGAAAACCGAGTTCATTCTTTCAAATGAACTCCTAATAAGACCTATATGAAAACCGAGTTCATTCTTTCAAATGAACTCCTAATAAAACCTATATGAAAACCGAGTTCATTCTTTCAAATGAACTCCTAATAAAACCTATATGAAAACCGAGTTCATTCTTTCAAATGAACTCTTAAAAAAACCTATTGAAGAAAACAGAGTTCATTTTCCAAAATGAAATCACAACAAAAATTCGTAAAAAAATAGAGTTCATTCGTAAAAATGAACTGCAACAACATCATCTTCTTCGTCGTCTTCAACAGTAGCAGCAAACATCATCGTCTTCAACATCAGCAGCATCGTATTCATCGTTTTCATCATATTTATCGTTTTCATCATCTTTAACAGCAGCATCAAAACAAAACAAAAACGCAAAAAAACTTCATCGCCTTCATCATGTTCATCGACTTCAACATCATCATCGCAACATCAGTACCAGTAGAGAAGAAAAACCCTAAAAAACTCTATCGTTCATCATCTTCTTCAACAACAAATCCTTAATAAAAACTGTGTAAATCAATCACTGTCTTCAACAGCAGCAGATCTCGAAGTCTTCATCATCTTCGTCGTCTTCACGCAGTAGCAGATCAAATCTTTCAATCAAGATTCATTATCTGCAAACAACAAAAAAACAGCAGCAGAAAAGAAAAAAAAGAAAATGGAGAAAAGAGAAACTAGATCTGAAATAGAGAGGAGAGAGAAAGTAAATCTGAGAATGATATATTTTCTAGTAAATTTTTGTATATATGTGGTCACCCTAGGACAAACCATTATTTTCTAGGACCAAACAATAATATAAGGGTATTTCTGCCACTACAAGATGACAATTACATCATCCATTACGTCATCCTAGGACCAATCCATTATTTCTATGACCAAACAAATAGTTGACTGAGTCAACTGGACCAAACTCATCCTAATTATATTATTTCTAGGACCTATTGGTATTTCCTACAATTTTTAACTTATCTTTTCCATAAAAGGAGCAATGCTAAACCTAGGAGTGAGCATGGGCCGGTATGGACCGGTTTTCACCTCATCCGCATCCAATCCAATTCACTACGGATTTCAAATTTGGCACCGCATCCAATCCAACATCCAACGGATTTGCATCCAGTGGATGTACGGATTGGATGCGGATAATCCAACGGATTTGTTTTATAATTAAAGTTTCTAATAGAGAAATAAAGTTTACAAGTTTATGGATGGTTTTAGAAATAAGACTACATTATTTAAGGACCTAAAATTGGATTTGAGTATAATGTTGTGAAGTTACTCAAAATTTGAATAGGAAGAACAACCCACCCCCCTTAAAATAAGATGTTTTGGTGTACTTGGGATCATGTATGTCCACTTATACAATATTGGTTTTGTATTTTGTTGACATGATAGGAATACCTAATTTGGAAAAAAATAAATAAATATTAACTCCATATTTGTACCAAAGAAGTTTGATAAAAAAAAAATATGAACGGGTATGGATGTCCAACGGATTTTTAAGATTGCATGTGGGCCCAATCCATAATCCGTTGAATTTCAAAAATTTCATCCGCATCCAACCCATTAGTGAACGGTCCGGGCGCCCACCCGTAAAAATGCGGATGGTCTCGGCTAAATCCGCGGATTTCGGGCCGAATGCTCACCCCTAGCTAAACATGTTGCCAAATTTCCCCCGACAAATATCCTTCGAAAAACTCTGAGATAGGATCTGATGATGTCTAGGCAGCCTTCTATCATTAGGCTAAGCAATGGTAAAAGTTGGGCCCAACCACTAATTCAATCGGTATTTTTCACGGGATTTTTCATCAGGGGTAGCATTTTGGTTTTCATAGTTTGTATATACGTTTGAAAACAGAGAGACATTTTCGTTTTCATAGTTTGTATATTCGCTTGAAAAACAGAGAGAGGAAAGAAAGAAAAGGAAAAAAAAGAAGCTTTAATAGGCGTCGTGATTAAGTTTTTGAGGCTTTAGTGTAACCTTAAGGTTTCTAAGAATCGAGTCATTATTTGTTAGGGAACTAACCCCCTCAAAACAGATCCTATTCATCCTTACCATTTCACCTTCTTAGATTCGGGTTTCCTTGTTAAATGTATACTGTATGCACATTTGGTGTCTGAGTAAGGACATGGGATGGACTCATGGACGGATGTTGCTCCCTCTTTCCGCTACAGTTTTCACCTACTCCCCCATTTGAAAACCTTAAACCCACACACCTAAACACAGCAAAGCATACTATACCGGATTTGCTTCTTGGGAAACGCCATGCTCGTCTTCGAGAACAAGGAGAAGATATGCTTATAAAAAAACAAAGAAAAAGGCACAAATGTTGACCAGGAAGTTCGACATTGGCAAATGGAAAATCTGAGTGGACGCATAGTGTATCAAGCCTTGGATTGGGAGACTAGGATGTAGTAGGACCACGGGGGTTCCATTGCTCAAAGCTAGCAAAACGATTTAAATACCTTGGTGCATTTTAAAAATGAGCGTCAAAATATGCTTAACATCGACCCCGATTGATTGACTAGATTCTAACTATTACTCCAACCAGACAGTATCTCGATATGACGATATGGATACTTTCACCAAACGGTGTGATGGTTTCAAAATCACTACTATCAGTGTTTGCCAACCTTCACAATGAATCGAACTGGCCATTGAAGGTGTAAACTGGTCCCGTTTTATAAAATCGCACGGATTTGCTTGGTCCACATTTTTATGGCCAAACTCTTCACGTAGAATATCTCCTATTGGGACACACTGTTTTGATTTTGAAAATTGCGTCAATGGTGTGTACCAGTACTTTATAAGCATGGGCCGGATGTGTATGTATAATAGTAATACTGATATATCCGTTGGGCGAGGACCTCCTTTGCATAGGCCAACATTTGAATCTTCTAGAAATCTATACTTTCTTAAACTAAGAAACGTTGCTCACGAAAAAGAATCTTCGCTTATATAAAGTCAAGAGCTCCAAGATATATTTTGATTAGCTAAACTTTTCCTTTTGTCTCAGTTCCCGAATGGTAGTATCTTGTTTCCGGGAATGCTCAGAACATTTTTAATACTAACTCAAATTAGAACGTTGCTTATTTCTATCTCTTTTCGGGCTCTTTCTTCTCATCTTTCTTTCGCTTTATCGAGATTTCAGTTCCCCAGGAGTCATTTTGCTCGCTCCCACGTCCGAATATGATTCGTTATTATACTATCATACGAACACAGGTACGTTTGAACACTTCTTATCGATCACTGGACCACCAAAAATCAAATTACATATACACTTACTTTATGATCTCTTAGATCATGATTTGATCCAAAGGAAAGGGAAAACATAAAGAGATCTCGATCCCTATTCTCCTCTTCTTTTCTTATGTAAAAGAAAAAGGATCCATACTCTGAGATTACGTAACTTATTTATAACGCACAAGAGAAAAAGAAAATTCAAACCAAATGGCATATGTTTCCAAGTTCCCATGTATATTTGGTCATTTTTCATTCAACAACTTCTTTAACTTCTACTTATAAGCAGCATGCATGGTACGAAAAAGAAAAAACTGATCAAAATAGTAAACGACGAGCAGGTAATGGGCAACAATAAACCAATCTGCTGCATCCTATATTCGTTCTTTAATGATCTCTATCCCTAGCTTCAACATGCATGAGCATGACATAACCATGTAGCCTTATACGCGTGTGTGAGACTGATGATGATGTTCTTTTTCCCTTTTCACTTCATTATTCAGGATTGACGTTGAGATTGCTATTCTAATATATGGATGAGACTGTGCCAAAGTCTAACAATTCTTCTGTCTTGGAAAGGGAACGAAAATGCTTTATACCCCAAACTTCTTCCCCCAAATCCTTCCTTATTAGCCTAATTCAACATTAATGGACCCCTGTTTGCTCTAGAAGCATGGGGAGGATGCCACATCATGGGGGCATATGGTGGGGTATAAGTGGGGGTGCATAGCATGATCTACAGGGCAAAGCATAAGTACATGCGAAGCAAAGAGAATCGAGATCAGTAAACCCTCAAAATTCACACCCCTAAAAGCAATTTGGAGACCGGCTAAATAACTTATTTGATGGTGGATAGGTAAATTCATTTTCTCACGGCAGAAATAAAGAATGTCGACGATATTTGAGTCGATTGGCCTTAGCTGGGACACTTGTTCCAGGTTGAGTCGAGCCTGGACGCAACATAAACCCATCGATCGTCCAAACAACTAGAGTCGATCATCTCAATCTTAGACAACAACGGCTATATTTTAGCCGTCATCCAACGGTTATATCTCCATCTTACCTATATAAATCTCCTCTCGTCCACCAATTTTCTATTTTCTATTTTCTATTTTCACAGAAATTCATCCAATTTGTTCATATTACTTGTTTTCAGTTGTTTAAATAAATTTTTTTTTCTTATGCATCCTGATTTAGAAAACGACGCAAGAAACATAGTTGCGCTACTCGTTCTCCAATAATAACAGGTGTGGATGCATCAGTTGGATCAAATGGATGAAGATTCAAATGATAAGAGAACGATGATCAACACCATGATACAATTATACACGGAGCAAGTACCGCGAGCTCCAGAAGCAAGAGCTAAATTGACAAGAAGATATACGTGGAGATTTCAAGAGGAAGGATATCAATGAATGATGTGTGATTATTTTATCAACAAATGTGTGTACTCTGATGAATATTTTCAACACCGCTTCCGTATGCTGCATCACTTGGTTATTAGGTTTTTTGGAGAACTTTTTCGGGTAAACCATAAATTCGAACTATAAATTTGATGCATGGAATGCATGAAAAGTTCATTGTAGCCCTAAGAATTCTAGCTTAGTGTGCCAACGGATGTCTGTGATGAGTATATTCGTATAGCAAAAACAACATCATACGAAAATCTTAGTATGTTTTGCAAAACTATAGTCAACCGTTTAGGTCCACGTTTTTTACGACAACCAACGAAAGATGATGCCAACCGATCGACTACTAGTTGAAAATGCGAAGAAAGGTTTTCTCGGAATGCTATGTAGCCTTGATTGCATGCACTGGGTGTGGCATGGATGTCATTATGCTTGGTAAGGTCAGTATAAGGGCCACTATTAAAAATCATATGTTGTTCTGGAAGCGGCGACTTTTTATGATTGTGTGATATGGCACGCTTTTTTTTGGACTCCCGGGTTGAAATAACGACATTTATTTTGCATATGTTGTCTTTGTTTGAAAAACTGAAGTATGGAGATCCTCCAGCTGTAAATTTCATTGTCAATAACAATAAGTATAACAAGGGTTTATTTCAGGACGACAGAATTTATCCAGTGTGGTCAACTTTAATTCAAGCTTACTCTCAGATACGCTATCACAAGTAGAACCATGATGAAGGTATTTTAACAAGAAACAGATTTGGTGTATAAAGGATGTCGAACGAGCATTTGGTATTTTTGAAGAGGAAGTTCCATATAATTTGTGGATCATATAGTTGTTTTAATCCAATAGAAATAAATAAGACTATGCTCACCTACATCATTTTGCATAATATGGTAATCGAGGAGACCTGATGGAATACCATATGGACAAGTTATGCAGATAAAGATTTGTGGAGAAATTTAATCTTTTCAAGGTGTGCCCGCAAGAGAGCGTAGAATGGCAGGAGAAAGAATAAAAAAAAAAAAAAAAACTAAGAGAGGATCTCACTACGCACAATTGAGCTGATTCCCGAAGAAGAATCTCGTAGGATTTAGTTAGATTTTCAATAATTTTAGTCATATTAATGTAATTTGGTTTGTGTAGTTTGATATGTGTGATTTGAACTAAACAAACATTGAAATTGGAACTAACGATTGCATTGAATTTTAAACTAACGATTACATTGAATTTTAAACTAACTATGACATCCAGAATTTTAAACTACAAATAAACAAGTGTAATTGGATTAGTTTCATTCTCATTTAAGTCCTCATCATCAGAATCAATCTCAATTGTTGTTGGGAGTTGTCATGTCTTCCTGCTTAATTTCATCAAATTCATCTGGTGAAATGACGAGGGTACCAAGCACACCATAATCTTTTCGATATCAACCTATTACAGACACACCTTGTATAATCTTATAAAGACAATATATGTCAAAAGACTATTAAAAAAAAAGTACACTTGGTATAGCGTAAGTTCGAAACCGAACCAATCTATAGGATCGTTCCAAGTGTTTGATTAACATACAAGTGTGTTTAGTTTAATTATAAAGACAAGCTATATAATCCGGAAGTAAAGTAAATCACACGACACACAAGATTTGGTTAAAGAGAAAAACTGTAAGGAAGAAAAACCATGAGACCTAGTCTAGTCTTGAATAATCTCATAATTAAGTCGTTATACAAATTGCCTACAACAACTTCGTATAGTTGACACCAAGTAAACTATTCCTAGTTACTTAGTTCCTTCGGTATCCATGCGCCTACAACCAATATGGTCTACGCACGTGAATCCCAAGATAGAGTCCATTATCTCAAGTTGCTTCACCTGCTGTGAAGATTTTCGCTACCTAAACTCAATTGAATCGTAACCTGAAACAGTAAAGGAGTAACCTGTTTCAGTAACAACCTCACCATGTATCGTCCAACCTCAGTAAAGGAGTAACCATGCAAGAGATTTTACCTAATTAGATTACTCTCCTCTATCAACAAGTATGTAAAATACTACGAGTGGGCTTCCCACACAAACAGTTAGGCAGTGTGTCATGGGATGAGCTTGTAAGAATATAATCTCCATTATTTATAGTGTAACGACCAAGATTTTTTTGGACAACAAGGAATTACCGTATCCGAAAATCCTAGCGAAATGCAATAATAATAACTGTAATCCAACTCATGTACCAAAATCCCTCTTAGATAACAACTAATATTAGTTAGCATACAATATATAATTTACTAATATCGTAACCAGGGATAAGTTCTGAAAAAGCGGGGGTCTAACAACCACACTCAATATTTCGTTCGGCAATCTGTATGGACTAACTCCAATATAATTCCAAGAGAATCAACTAGACAGTCAGACTTAATCAAGAAAAGATATGCAAGAGTTATATCTCTTTCTCAATTCAATCAGCAAATCAACAGGATGAAATCCTTGAACTGATTGATATGAGAATAACTTGGATAGTATCAAAAACCAATATCCAAGCGTCAATCAATTTCTATCCAACAAATAAGGTCAGATTTACCAATTGATTGAACTATGCACAACCTGTGATATTTCAATTATATAGAAAATATAATGCGGAAAAGAAATAACACAGACACCAGAAGTTTTGTTAACGAGGAACCCGCAAATGCAGAAAACCCCCGGGACCTAGTCCAGATTTGAATACCACGATGTATTAATCCGCTACAGACACTAGCCTACTACAAGTTAACTTCGGACTGGAATATAGTTGAGCCCTAACCAAGTCTCACACCGATTAAGGTAGAGTCGCGTTCCTTACGTCTCTGAATCCTAGCAGGGTTCTACGCACTTGATTCCCTTAGCTGATCTCACCCATAACTAAGAGTTGCTACGACCCAAAATTGAAGACTTATAAACAAATCTGTCTCCCACAGATAAGTCTATTCTGATAGATAAATATGTCTCCCACAGAAGTACCTATGAAGTTTTGTTCCGTCTTTTGATAAATCAAGGTGAACAAGAACCAATTGATAACCGGTCTTATATTCCCGAAGAACAGCCTAGAAATATCAATCACCTCACAATAACTTAACTATATGGTAGTATAAGAAGTTATTGTGGAATCACAAAGAATGAGACGAAGAGCTTTGTGATTACTTTTTACATCTTACCTATCGGAGATAAATCTCGAGCAAATCTTAGAGAAGATAGTACTCAATACGATATAACAAGTAAGATCAGAACACGCAACTAGAAAGAAAATATTTGGGTCTGGCTTCAAGAATCCCAAATGAAGTCATCAAGTCGTTAACCTATAATGATTTTGGAAAAACCTAGGCTAAAGGAGAATCGAATCTAGTCGCAACTAGGACACAGGAAAGAGCCGGGATTAGGTTTTCCGTTGCTAAAGTTCTCCCTTATATAGTCTTTCAAATCAGGGTTTGCTTACAATCAAAGCTAAGTTATCTTAGAAACAAAGCATTCAATATTAACCGTTAGATAAAAACCTGATTTAAGATTCAAGCTAAGTTTTCTTAAAACCAAAGCAATATCTCTCCACCGTTAGATGCTCTTAGCTTGTTACACACAAATGAAATATACCTTCATTTATATATCGGTAACCGAACCTAAATGTGTATATTGAGTTGGCTCAACAATAGTTAACCGAAGTTAGCCATATGAACACTTTTGTCTTAACCACATTCATCTAACACTTCTAGATCAAATATGATGATCAATCAATCATGAAAGATAATTAAATGAATCAAATTGTATTACTAATAGAGTTGTTCAATTGTACATGTCTCATAGAAGTATATAAGAACCAATTGAAACAAAATCGGATTGATTCGTAATCGTACAAAGTACTTATACCGAAATCAATTCATGAATATTAAGCCACGGTTTGCAAAGATTACATTCCTTAATTTATTAATGTATTTGTTCATGAGTATGAAAACATACTTAACCGATTTCAGAACTTTAACCACTAAGTTTGCAAACTGGTATGCAAACTATAGTTCCGGACTTTGGTCTTGTCCAACCGTTTGCAAACGGGTACGCAAATAGCCGTCACGGACCTGACTCAGGTAGAACCGTTCGCATATTGGTATGCAAACTTGGTTCCCGGACTTTAACAGTTTTAAACCGTTCACATACTGGTATGGAAACAAGGTTTCCGGACCTGAATCATACCAAAACAGTTTGCATACTGGTATGCATACTGTGTTGTATCCATACAAAGGTTAATTGCTCTAAACTCCCATTTCAATCATTGAAACATCCTTAGAATACGACAATGGATGTCTCACACATACCATTAGCTTATAAGTAATTTTCAAGTGATCGAATGATCAATACAAAACTTTCCGAGTCGACATCAAATGATTGTCTCACACAAATCATGTAAGATGTTTCAAGGCAATTTTCACATGATCATCTTTTGACTTATTATTTAGTTTCCAACGAATAAATTGTTTCGAACTAAACTCGTCAAGAATAATGATGAACGTAGCTAAAGCAAAAAGATTCCAACACATATTTCGAGAAATAGATAAGCGAGTTAAACTCAGCTCGAAATATCAAATGTGTATAATATAAAAGTCTATATATCTATACGACTTAGTCTCATTTGGAGATATAATAGAATAGACTTCTGAGTGATAGATAAGTTTTAGTCTCCACATACCTTTTGTTGATGAAGTTCCTCCAAGCTCTCCTCAGTAGATCTTCGTCTTCAATCGATGAGCGCTGTGAAGCCTAAAGCTCAACTACACATTCTATCCTAATCCGAGACAAGTAGACTACAAATCAAGACTTATAGTTTTGATCACCTAAACTTGACAAACAAGCTTGAGATAGCAACGCTTGCGAGTTCGACCGAGCAATGCTCTAACAATTTCCCCCTTTGTCAATTTTATTGAAAAAACTATCAATACATATAGATTACAAAATAAGTAAACTTTGTAGCTTCTCATCCAACATGCTTGATTTCCTTGGTTCTTCAACATTCCTTGAATTCTTCATCACTTCAAGTACTCCAGCGATTCTGAACGTGTTCAATTCTGCATCATTGTTGTTAAAGATCCGTAGCCATAACAATAAGAAAATAGTTGTTATTAATTATTGTTATACAGTGTCATAGTATTATTACACAGCATCAAAGTTCAATTGTATCACAACTTTGACAATAGTACTATGGTGATATGTATCACTCCCCCTTAGTCAATACTTCATCACATAATGAAAACCACTCCCCCTTACATAATGATCCGTAAACCATATGTATGTAGTGTGAACTACAAAATAATTCTCCCCCTTTTTGTCAATATAAATTGGTCAAGGTACGAAAACTACGGGATCATAATAAAATTCTCAAAGAGATAATTCATGACTAAAAGAGAACATATCAACTTTGTTTCGATGATTTCACATAGTCGAAACTTAGTGTATTCATCAAGGAGTTTATAAAGATACAAGATAACTCCTACAATATTCCACAACCGCATTCCCCACAAAGATTTGGCAATTACGCACAAGTTCAACTAAGAACTCTCCCCCTTAAAATGTCATTCCCGAAAGAACAACAAGAGCGACCTTACTTTTACAAGAAAAAAAAAGATTTCTTTGGACATGAAACATGAATTTGTATCCAGAAAACTCGAATAAATTAACCACAAGAAGACCTTAATGATTAATTTTATCGGAAATGCTCAACATAAGAAAACTTACGGAGCCATACAGTACTTTCACATAGAAGTGGATCAGGGAAAGATCAATATTGCGGAATATTCAGAAGTTCATTTTATCATTTATCAATATTTGCATAATGACACAATAGACTAACTTCTGAGCATATATGAGATAATCATAGTTCACGGACGTAAACACACATATCTCATAAAATATTTTTGCAATAAATGAAACCAATAAAGATTAATACTGCAAAATCATCTTCCAAATAACTTAGAATTTAAATAAATAAATCTAAAACATTGTAAGATGAAAATCTTTGGCAATAGCTATGTGTAATCACAATATTTGCTATTCCAAACCCTAGTTATCCTTCTTAAAACACAAGAATAAATTCACATAAGAAGTTTCCTAGGCATAATGAAAAATACAAGAGTTAGAGAAGCTAATCATCATCTTCATCATCGGAATCCATCCAAGAAGCTTGAACTTTTTCCATTTCTTCCTTGATTTCGGGAAACTTTGTAACAATCACAAGTAATTGTTCTTGCAAACATTTTACCTTGGAATTGATCTTACGAACACCCTTGCGAATTTATTGAAGAAAACTCAAGGTGGTAGGGTCACAAGAACCGTCAGGAGAATCACATCTTTGCTCAATTAAGCATGGAAAGCTTAACTTCTTGTTGGATGGCGTCATCGAGACCATTTGAAGAATGATAAATCCACAAATATCAAGACCTTGAGCACCCAATTCAAGGAAATAGACTAACTCTGAAAATTCACGACTCCACCGAGAGTTCTCAATTGTGGAGGGACAAAGATTAGAAATGCCAAGTTTTTCGAAAACCATCAAAGCAAGACTAAGATCAGGGGTAGGAAATTTCCCTTCTAACCAATCAATATTCTTGCGACAAAGATCATTGGAAATGGTTTCACACGATGGTCTTTCTCCTCTTAGTCTAGGAAGGCGAAGGTTACCCAATGGAATTTTGGTAATCTTTGAAATCAATTCCCTATCAACTAGAATCCTTTTTCTATTTATCATAGTCTTGAATTCTAAGTCATCAAGATTAACATCATGGATGTTAGCATAAAAGATTCCCGTGAGAGTGTCAAAGCCTTCACCAAGACCATTAAAGATGTTACCAAGATTATATTTCTCAAAACACACCAAATCTTCTTTATGACCACTTTCCTCTACCAATTTCTTTTCTAGAATGAAACCACTAGAAGAAATATTTTCAAAGGTCTTACTACTAGAATCATTGATGAATCTAATTCTAATAGAGTCTTGGTCACTTGGTATGTTCATACTCATAAGAGAAGAAGAAATATGATTTTTTGACATCTACTTTGAATTCTTATCATCATTGTTGATTTTCCCCATGAAACCTAAAATTGAGAGAAGGAGAAGGAAAAATCTTACTTGAAATGCTCCTTGTATATGATGACAAGCCTTTGCATGTTTTAGATCTCCAAAGAGGATTTTAATGGAGTTGATACGTGAACCCTAAAAACACCTTCGTTCACGTACGCGGACAAGAGGATGAAGAAGAAGGGTATGCGTACTTGAACCCTTATATACCCGGTAGCGGGCTTGGACCCGTTAAAGTACCGTGACCAATAAAAGGAAGTTAGGATTCCCAGGAGGTTCAAACAACCAAGATTCAAACCTAAGTCATGAGGTTCGCGCACTGTGAGAATCACGTCATAGTAAGATAAATAAAATTGTAGAAAACTGTTAGAGCACTGCTCGGTCGAACTCGCAAGCGTTGCTATCTCAAGCTTGTTTGTCAAGTTTAGTTGCCAAAACTATAAGTCTTGATTTCTAGTCTACTTATAGCTAAGTCTCGAATTAGGATAGAA
This sequence comes from Papaver atlanticum, assembly GCA_023531105.1. Lineage (NCBI taxonomy): Eukaryota > Viridiplantae > Streptophyta > Magnoliopsida > Ranunculales > Papaveraceae > Papaver > Papaver atlanticum. The sequence continues at coordinate 3,970,394 of JAJJMB010009125.1, read as the reverse complement.
AGTGTAGTTGAGCATTAGACTTCACGACGTTCATCAATTGAAGACGAAGAACTACTAAAGGGAGCTTGTGGAACTTCATCAACAAAAGGTATGTGGAGACTTGAACTCATCTATCACTCAAAAGTCTATCTACTCTATCTCCTATTTGAGACAAAAGTCGTATAGCTATATAGACTTCGATTATACACATTTGATATTTCGAGCTGAGTTTAACTCGCTTACATATATCTCGAAATATGTGTTGGTAAGCTTTCGCTTTAACCAAGTTCATCTTATATTCTTGACGAAAGTCAAAAGATGATCATGTGAAAATCACCTGGTAACATCTTACATGATTTGTGTGAGACAGTCATTTGATGTAGACTCGGAATGTTTCATATTGATCATTCGATCACTTGAAAATTGCTTTGAATCTAATAGTTTGTGTGAGACAGCTATTGTCGTCTTCCAAGAATGTTTCAATGATTGAAATGGGAGTTTAGAACTATTAACCATGATTGGATATATCACAGTATGCGTACTTGTATGCAAACTGTTGAAAGTTATTCAAAGTCCGGGAACCATAGTATGCATACCCGTATGCGTACTGGTTGGTTTATGAAAGTCCGGGAACTTAGTATGCATACCCGTATGCATACTGGCGTAAGTTCACGTCGGGAATTTCAACTGAGTTTGGAAGGTATGCGTACCCGTTCGCATACTGGCGAACCCAAACTTAGTCCGGCCACTTAGGTATGCGTACCCATTTGCATACTTGAGTAGGTTATGTTCTAAAATCGGTTTGTTCATGAACTAATACATTTATATAATAGAAGGAATGCAATCTTTTGTAGACCGTGGCTATAATGTTCACATGAATTGATTCGAGTGAATCAAAATCGATTTTGCTTCAATTGTGTCTTGTATACTTCTATGAGAATATAAACAATTGAAAAACTCTAGAACTAGTTTCATTTGAGTCATTTGAACTAGTTATGGTTAAGATGAATAAGGTTGATATGAAAGTGATCATATGGCTAAATTCGGTTAACTATTGTTGAGCCAACAAGGTGTACACGTTTAGGTACGGTTAGTCTTATCTAAATGAAGTCACTTTTCATTGGTGTGTAACAAGCTAAGTTTGATCTAACGGTTGAAAGATATTAGCTTGAGTTTAATCAGATTTTCATCTAACGGTGAATATTAAATGCTTTGTTACCAAGGTAACTTTGATTGCAAACTCTGATTTGAAGACTATATAAGGGAGAACTCTAGCAACTGGGAAACCTAATCCCCACACCTCCTGTGTGATACTAGTTGCGACTAGAGTCGATTCTCCTTTAACCTTAGGTTTTTTCCAAAACCCTGAAGGTTAACAACTTAAAGACTTCATTGGGATTGTGAAGCCAGACCCAACTATTTTATATGTAGTTGCGTGTTCTGATCTTGCTGTTTTCTATCGTGATTGAGTACTATCTTCTCTAAGATTTGCTCGAGATGTAATCTCCGATAGGTAAGATAAAAAGTAGTCACAAACATCTTCATCTCATCATTTGTGATTCCACAATATCTTGTTTCGCTACCATACGATTAATATTATTGTGAGGTGGTTGATATTACTAGGCTGTTCTTCGGGAATATAAGTCCGTTGTATCAATTGGTTCCTGTTCACCTTGATTTATCAAAAGACGGAAAAAAACTTCTAGGTAATTCTGTGGGAGACAGATTTATTTATTCAATACACTTTTCTGTGTGAGACAGATTGGTTTATCAAGTCTTCGACTTTGGGTCGTAGCAACTCTTAGTTTTGGGTGAGATCAGCTAAGGGAATCAAGTGCATAGAGTCCTGCTGGGATTCAGAGACATAAGGAACGCGACTGCACCTTAATCAGTGTGAGATTGGTTAGGGCTCAACTACATTCCAGCCCGAAGTTAACTTGGAGTAGGCAAGTGTCTGTAGCGGCTTAATACAGTGTGGTGTTCAAATCTGGACTAGGTCCCGGGGGTTTTCTGCATTTGCGATTTCCTCGTTAACAAAATTTCTGGTGTCTGTGTTATTTATTTTCCACATTATATTTGTTTATATAATTGAAATATCACAAGTTGTGCGTAGTTCAATCAACTAGATAATTCAACCTTTGGTTGTTGATATAAATTGATTGACACTTGAACATTGGTCTTTGGTACCGTTCAAGTAGTTTCACATAATAATTAGGCTCCCGGATTTCTATCTGTTTGATTTGCTGATTACATTGTGAAATAGAGATACAACTCTTGGATATATTTCCATTGATTGAGTCTGACTGTCTAGTTGATTCTCTTGGAATTATATTTGAGTTTGTCCATACAGATTGCCTAAACGAAATATTAGGTGTGGTTGTTTGACCCCCAATTTTTCAAAAACTACAAAAAATTATTTAACCTCAGGTAGACAGAAGAATTCTGTCAAAGGAACTTTTCTTGAAAAGGATTTTTTTTTTTAATTAAAATAAAACTAATCCGTAATACAAAAACACAAAGTTAATCAAACTGTTACTTGCACCATCTCAAATTATGTACATATGGGGTAGAGCTAATCTTGTTACCAAGAGGCTAGATTGGCAAAAGGTAGCTTACGCACCATCTCCGGTTGATATTTGTGGTATGTACCGGAAGTATAATCATAGTAATGATGATACTCAGGGTCAATTGAATTTTTTGACTCCTTTTTCTTACGAATAAGGAATGGAGTTTTCCGACATTTGGAACTTGCAACAAATTCAGCAGAAACCTTTTTATCGATTTTACCAGAATTGTTAGCAAGACCTGACTGCACGTTATGAATACATGAATTGACAGAATCGGAATTAACACCAGAGCAAGTCTTTTCTTTAATCTATATCAGTCGTTCCAGCGATTTAAAAACGCTTTCAAAAGCCTTAAATAGATCTTTGTCAATTGATCCATCATGATAGTATTCCTCAAATAGATTAAGAAGCAGTTTAGTGAGGTTCCATATCTTTGAGCTTTTGTTCACACGTTTCCTGCAACGAACCTTTTTAAAGAAACCTTTATATTTTCCTTTAGATTGTTTTCCATCATCTAAGATTTCTAATGTCTTAGATGACTCGAAATTATCTAGGGAGACCAAAGGTCTGGAAGAAAATAAACTATGAACAATCTTTAAGTATTTCTGGTGTGCGTTACAGATGCACAAAACAAGTTTCCCAAAGTGATTTCCCATTAGGACATACTTTAGGATCAAACAAACACAAACTTATTAGGTTTATCGTGTTTGCCTGCTCTGATACCAATTGAAAAAGCGGGCGTCTAGCAACCACACCCAATATTTCATTCGGCAATCTGTATGGACTAACTCCAATATAAATCCAAAAGAATCAACTAGACAGTCAGACACAATCAATGAAAGATATCCAAGAGTTATATCCCTTTCTCAATTCAATCAGCAAATTAACAGGATGAAAATCGTGAACTGATTGATATGAGAATAACTTGGACAGTATCAAAAACCAATATCCAAGCGTCAATCAATTACTATCCAACAAACAAGGTCGGGTTTACTAATTTATTGAACTATGCACAACCTTTGATATTTAAATTATATAGAAAATATAATGCGGAAAAGAAATAACACAGACACCAGAAGTTTTGTTAACGAGGAAACCGCAAATTCAGAAAAACCCCGGGACCTAGTCCAGATTTAAACACCATATTGTATTAAGCCGCCACAAACACTAGCCTACTACAAGTTAACTTCGGACTGGAATGTAGTTGAGCCCTAACCAAGTCTCACACCAATTAAGGTAGAGTCGCGTTCCTTACGTCTAAAAAACTAGCAGGACTTTACGCACTTGATTCCCTTAGCTGATCTCACCCATAACTAAGAGTTGCTACGACCCAAAGTCGAAGACTTATAAATAAATCTGTCTCCCACAGATAAGTCTATTCTGATAGATAAATCTTTCTCCCACAGAAGTACCTATGAAGTTTTTGTTTCGTCTTTTGATAAATCAAGGTGAACGGGAACCAATTGATAATCCGGTCTTATATTCCCGAAGAACAGCCTAGAAATATCAATCACCTCACAATAACTTAACTATATGGTAGTAGAAGAAGTTATTGTGGTATCACAAAGAATGAAACGAAGAGCTTTGTGATTAATTTTTATATCTTACCTATCGGAGATAAATCTCGAGCAAATCTTAGAGAAGATATTACTCAATAAGATAGAACAAGTAAGATCAGAACACGCAACTACAAAGAAAATAGTTGGGCCTGGCTTCACGAATCCCAAATGAAGTTTTCAAGTCATTAACCTATAATAGTTTTGGAAAAACCTAGGTTAAAGGAGAATCGACTCTAGTCGCAACTAGGACACAGGAAAGTACCGGGATTAGGTTTTCCAGTTGCTAGAGTTCTCCCTTACATAGTCTTTCAAATCAGGGTTTGCTTACAATCAAAGCTAAGTTAGCTTAGAAACAAAGCATTCAATATTCACCGTTTGATGAAAACCTGATTTAAGATTCAAGTTAAGTTTGCTTAAAACCAAAGAAATATCTCTCCACCATTAGATGGTCTTAAGTTGTTACACACAAATGAAATATACCTTCATTTAGATATGGGTAACCGTACCTAAACGTGTATATTGAGTTGGCTGAACAATAGTTAACCCAAGTTAGCCATATAAACACTTTTTTCTTAACCACATTCATCTAACACTTCTAAATCAAATGTGATGATCAATCAATCATGAAAGATAATCAAACGAATCTAATTGTGTTACTAATAGAGTTGTTCAATTGTAGATGTCTCATAGAAGTATATAAGAACCAATTGAAACAAAATCGAATTGATTCGTAATCATACAAAGTACTTATACCGACATCAATTCATGAAAATTAAGCCACGGTTTGTAAAGATTGCATTCCTTAATTTATTAATGTATTTGTTCATGAGTATGAAAACATACTTAACCGATTTCAGAACTTTAACCACTAAGTTTGCAAACTGGTATGCAAACTATAGTTCCGGACTTTGGTCTTGTCCAGCCGTTTGCAAACGAGTACGCAAACAGCCGCCCCATACCTAACTCAGGTAGAATCGTTCGCATACTGGTATGCAAACTTGGTTCTCGGACTTTAACAGTTTAAAACCGTTCGCATACTGGTATGCAAACAAGGTTTCCGGACCTGAATCATACCAAAACAGCTTTCATACTGGTATGCATACTGTGTTGTATCCAGACAAAGGTTAATTGTTCTAAACTCCCATTTCAATCATTGAAACATCCTTAGAAGACGATAATGGATGTCTCACACATACCATTAGCTTATAAGTAATTTTCAAGCGATCGAATAATCAATACGAAACTTTCCGAGTCGACATCAAATGATTGTCACATACAAATCATGTAAGATGTTTCAAGGCAATTTTCACATGATCATCTTTTGACTTATTATTTAGTTTCCAACAAATAAATTGTTTCCAACTAAACTCCTCAAGAATAATGATGAACGTAGCTAAATCAAAAAGCTTCCAACACATATTTCGAGAAATAGATAAGCGACTTAAACTCAGCTCGAAATATCAAATGTGTATATTATAAAAATCTATATAGCTATACGACTTAGTCTCATTAGGAGATAGAATAGAATATACTTCTAAGTGATAGATAAGTTTTCTCCACATACCTTTTGTTGATGAAGTTCCTCTAAGCTCTTCTCAGTAGATCTTCGTCTTCAATCGATGAATGTCGTGAAGTCTAAAGCTCAACTACACATTCTATCCTAATCCGAGACATAGCTACTAGAAATAAAGACTTATAGTTTTGATCACCTAAACTTGACAAACAAGCTTGAGATAGCAAGCTTGCGAGTTCGACCGAGCAATGCTCTAACAAGTTCAACCCAATAAATAATAACAAATTAACAATTAGTGTTATGTCGATTATACGAAGTCGAATAGCCAAACTATACTTCGTAACTCAATATACCAAAGTTATATATAATAACTAGTATATTTTTTTCGTGACACTTTGATCATAGAATGACCAGGTTATCAATATTATAGACAAGTAAACAAACTATACTTCGTATGTTATGTTTTCAAATTAAACTTACTTGGAAAAAAACATAGCTAGAAATAGAACAAGTCAAACTAACCTCCAACTGAAGGATGATGTGTTCGTTGATACTGATACGTCTTTAAGATCTTCATGAGCAACACGAGCAAGTATGAACATTTTTTTTTCCTCGTCTAACCTATTGAAGTTGATTCTAGTAATCAAATCAAGGAGCTTAAAGTTCTGGAACTAAAATGTGGCAACCAAACTTGACATACGAACACTTTGTGGCTTAAACCGAGCAGTGCTTTAACATCTTGCCAGACTCGTAACTGTGCAATATTTATTCTTGATGTGTACATTCTCAGGATTCTTCTTATGTGCCCATTAAACAAATTCCGCTCAACCGCCTAACGACTTTTTCTCATTTCTGAAACCATTTTCTTATGATCTAATATTTTCACAATAGGATTTTTCTTGTTTTTCAAAAAGTTCTTGAAGGCTGAGTTTTGAAATTGATGATTGTGCAACATCTCGAGCTTCCTTTCTGTCTCTTTGTATTTGTTTTTTACACCCGGTTCATCGTGTCTTTCTCAATTTCCTTTAACATTTTGATTAGAATTACCACGTGGGGATCCGCTAGTGTTGGGATGAGGTTTCGAGTTTATTTTTTATGAAAAATAAGGAGACCCTTGATAAACATTTGCAGTCTCTAAGGTGATTCTTTTGGTACTTGAAGTCCATTCAATAGAACAGGGTTATAGCGGTTCAGCTTTCTGAAGGATGTGAAAACATGCTTCGTTCTTGAAACTCGGAGAGTATTTTATTTTCCATTCCTCTCGAGTTTTTTCTTGTTGTAGTTTGAATATTTAAAAATTAGTTACTATAACAAACGTAACATGTTATAAATATCAATTAAGTCATTTGAAATGTGACTTACCACATCGACGATAGTATCACCGCTTGCTATTTGACGATTCATTTGCATCATCAAAGCTACCCATAGGTTCATGTCTTTGTTGATTGTATTAAAATGATCTGACAACCCAACATCATCACTTTCTTAATATTTTTAGTTCCATGACTAAAATTTTTATGAATATTCCTCCAAGGAGTATTACGTTGTTGTAGAGCCCAATTGATAGAATCAAGCGTAAATGTTACACAAAATCTTCAAATAGCCTTATCTTCATCCAGACTATACTTTGGACCGCGAACTTTTGTTGATGAAACATTTTTTGTTAAAGTATTTTGTGATTTTGATGAACTGATAATTTTTTTGGAGTCTTTTTCTTCTTCAGATTTAGAAATTAAAATTTTTAGATTGAAAGTGAAGTTATAAGAAATTTTTGGTATAAAAGGTGTGATTTTAGAGTTGAAAATAGTTCAATTTATAGGGAATGAAATTGGATAGGTTGGATGAACTAGACGTAGTAGGCTTATAGAAGGACGGTCAGCTTAACTTGAGACGATTGTCGCCACAGCCTTCCTATGGCCGAGTATCTCTATTTGATTCAGTCAACTAAAGTTTAGCCGGAATCGAAAACATATCATATTTGAGAATTTGCCCATACATTTTGTCCATTTGCCTATTCCACTGTGGGGAGGAAATATGCAAATTAACTCATTTACCCACCCCCATTAGAGTTGCTCTAGGAATTATGATGGTCTATGAGTCCGAAACTTAAGAACTATCAACAAAGCTCTTCTAGCTACATGGATTTTGAGATATTCCAAGAGCGGGGCTAGAATGTGCACCTAAAAGTTTAGTATCTAATCAACAAACCACCGGATACTCGTCAATGCCATTTTAGTAAAGTGATGTAAAGTCATTGGTGATGATACTAGTAACATGAGTTCGAAACTCGCCAGCATCAAAAATTTTATCGATTAGAAAGAAAACAATAAAAATTCTCGAATTCATCGGGGGAAAAAACTACATAAAAAAATAATCTCGAATCCATAAAGAAAAAATTAAATTACATAAAAAATCAATCAAAAAAAAAAATTTACATAAAAAATAAAATCATTTTGTTCGACTAATAATAACCAAACATTTAATTAAGAAAATGGTAATTGTTAGATTGTTAGGTTATCCAATACCAACTCTAATCTAATATCTTAAACATTTTAGGTTTTCTTCAAATAGGATAAAACAGTATAATTTGTTTGGCAAGTCCAATCAAGTTTGCGGTTACCGACCATAAATCACACAAGTTGTGAGTAAGTGCGTTGCACGTAGGAAAATAATTTTTTCTACATTAAAATAACTTAACTGTGTTTCAAAACCTGTGTTATACTTTTCATCTACAAATTAATCTTCTTTTCTTAATGAATTTTGTGGGAATTAAGTGTTTGTCCCTCTCCTCACTCTCCCTTACTCTAATGGCCTTGGGCTTGAAGGGAGTTGAATTTTTTTTTTGGCCCAGTTAACTAAAATGGCCTTTAGAAAACAGGGAGGGCCAAAGGAATAAGTATCGTATAATAACGTTATTTAAAATATATTTTTAATACCAACTTTACCCTACCTTTTTCTTTCTTTGTTTGCAATCTAGTTTTCTCCGCAGTGAGGATTATGCAGATATTTATTTGGGCAAGTTGGAGTTTAGAATTGGGCAGTAAAGAAACCACTGCAGCCATAACCTCCATGGGTAAAATGGTGTATAATCACCGATTGTAGAAGAAAAATCACAAATTTGAAGAGTTTTCTCTGTTATAAATAAGTTATCGAAATCTTGTTGTTCAGATTTTGTTAGTTCCGATCTAATTGCTTATCAGTAATCCGCAATATGTTGATTTTGATTTTATCTCAATACTATTTAATCTATTTTTGTTTGATTTTAATGGTGATTTTACTATAACTAACGTTAAATTTAACTAGGTTATTGTTTGTGAATAGGGAATACCGATTTTTTTTTCATTAATTGATTGTAGTGACATTACTTATTTCGTATCTCATATTGATTTACGTATTATCTTTTGTTATTCCACAAAAATAAATGTTTAATTGATTTTACTGTAAATTTTGCTTTGTAGCTTTGATCAAAGGATATTTTTACATTGTTTAAGTGTTGTTTTCTTTTTGAAAAATGAGTATCGTCTTTAAGAGTGAGCATTGTTTGGATAAGAGTTGGGTTGGTAATGTTGATTAGAAAACAGAAGTGAGAAAGGAGAAGCTTGACCATGAACTTTAATGCTTACAATTTTTCTCAGTGTAATGATGATTTGAGTTAACAATTGATGATTCAAAGCAATCTAGGCATTTATTTTATGTGGAGGCAATATGCACACTGATTTTTGTGCAGGCAATATGCACACTGATTGGTTTTTGTTTAGAAGAAAGTCTTATGCCAAAAAAAAGTTTAGTTCCTGTGTCTGTAAGGTTTTGAAGAATTTCGAGACACCTAACTTTTGGTATTTGTATCCCTGTTTTAGTTTGTAGCTTGTGTACTAGTTAGTTGGATTACTTGAGCTAAATGAGGTTTAGAAAAGTGATTATTTAGTATAACACTAAGTTAAAATGGGTTGACCATAGGATTTTGCACAAATCCACTCTCTCTTGGTGTTGTATGATTTATTTTGTGTGTTTAAACCTATGCATCTGACTGATTTGTTGATATATTCTGCACAAATTTATTTTGTGTATGTTTTCTGCACGTACAAAATTTTATGGATATTTCTATACATAGTGAATTACAACGAATTTTGTGGATATTTTCTGCACGTACAAAATAAAAGGAAGGTAGATTTCCCAGCTTATGCTCCAGAATTAGTCGTCAATTCTGTATTCTAACTTTTTTTCAAGGATAATTTTCCATTGCATGCAAGTAATTTGTCGAAGAACTGTTCTCAGGTCCAATACCTAGTTCTACTCTTCTTTTGAAACAACTACCCCAACTAAATGAACTTTGCTCGATTGGACCGTAATCCTAATTTCAGAGTACGTACAACTATTACGCACAAAGTATTTCTCTTTACATTTTTTTGACTTCTAAGATGCTAGTGTCCTTGCAGCTTCATTTGGTGTTTTAAACTTCCCATACTTTATGTTTCTTTCCGCTGTTTTGAGTAACTTCTTTTCTTTTATTTACTTATGAAATAGGATGACAGATGTTTATACTCATTCACTTAGTGGTAATAGCCTGTATTTTGTAAATGAAAAGAAAAGTCTTGGGCAATAAGGTTTCTTACGGTGCATACCAAAGAATATGTGTGTAGGCTTTATGCACTAAAGAATTTCCGTGAAGACTTTATGCACAATTGAATTTGTGTGCAGGCTTTATGCACCACAAAAATTTCATGCACCGTATAAATAAAAGTAGCTCTATTTTGTACCATAGACGACAGCCACGGTTTTTATAATAACTATTATTATTATCAACTGATGAAATATATGAAATGTTTAAGATATGCAAGGAACTTCTGGCAAATCCAAGTTCTTATATATAATACCTATTATTATTATTAAAAGTTGGAAACTGCATTACTGACCTCTTTCTCATGTGCGATAGTATGGGTTGAGCAAGGGGATGAGATAAGCCTGGAGTACTGTAGGAGTAATGCATTAAAACATGATCTTGTCAGGTAACTTGTTTGTTTATTCTTGTTTTGGTTCATTATAACTTGGTAAAATAAATTCATACCCTACAAGCATCAAAATATGCATTAATTCAACCTGTACAGAAAATATGCACCCATTCAATAATTTTTGTTTTATGACCTTTGTGAAGAAAATATGCACATATTCAGTAATTAATTATTTGAATGGTATCAAATTACATACTAATGTTCCAGCAATTCTCTGTCTTGAATTAAAACCATTTTTTAGCAGACATGAAAAGTGGATTGATGATCAAGCCTAGTATGGTTATTACTTTAGACCACCGGGTTGTCCACTGAAGTTAACTCGCTCGATGAAGCTTTTCCAGGTAACGGCGTTAGATTCAATGTCAAGACTCAAGATTATTGCAGTGAAGGATCCCAAGCATGGTTTCGTCGCCTCTAACTCCAATGATGACCCTACCAGGGAGCTTCCAACTTCACCTTCCATGTCGTTATCATGAACCATCCTTGTCATATTGGTAACAGTTATGCTCCAGTTTTTGGATGTTACATATCTCACAGTGTTCTTAAGTTCGCCAAGATCGTCACCAAGATCGATAAACGATCTAGAAAGGAGCTTGAGGATCCCAAGTTCACGAAGAATGGTGATGCCGGTATTTCATTTGAAATAGTTTTTAGGTTGGTGTTTCTGCATATGGTTCCAAAACTGAAAATTGTTGTATTAGATTCTTTTGTATCGCAGTTAACACATAATTTGTTCTATTCGGTCTACTTTTTGCATCGCCAGTGTTTCTGGAGTATGTGTATCGATTTGATACTAATTCTCATTTTCAACTTGGTGATTGTTATCCCTACTACCACCAGTTTCAAGAGATCCTAATCTACGTGTACTCCTGCAAGAATAAACAGAAAATAATATACACCATTTCTAATAGCTAAAGTACCAGTGTCTTTAAGTGCAGCAGTTATGCACATATGTAAATTGTACTCCTGTAAGAATAAAAAGAAAATAATATACACCATTTCTAATAGCTAAAGTACCTGTGTCTTTAAGTGCAGCAGTTATGCACATATGGAAATTGCAAATTTTCTAACACAAACTGTCATTATTGATTCATTAATCTAAGAGGTATTCAAGTAATGATGATACAAACACCCGAATATAAAAACAGAAAGAAAAAGATGAAACTCCTGCATCATCTTTAGTTTGATACAATTTGGTAAACACACTCAGAAAAATTGATGCAAAGGAACTCTTGTACTGCCAAGGTTACAATGCTCAAGTGACGTACACTAATCTTCAATGTAATTGTGGAAACCATATGAGGAATTTATTGAGTAAATCATCAATTCTTTGTAGTGAAACATGACTTGGTTGATGCAAACATTGGTGGATTCCAAATGATATCATTGAGATTACACCAGAAGTTTTTGTGAAACTGCAAATAAAAGAAATACTAGTGAGTGGTAAAATAAAAAACCAGAGGAAATTTCATGTGATACTGTTTTATGTGCAGGAAATATGTACACATTCCAAAAGGACTGTAATATTACATTTTCAACAGTTAATTGAACATCATAAACATAAGAAGAACAGATGCCAAAGCTGCATCATAAACCTTATACTTTTAACACCAACAACATAACCTTGATATGTGAAGAAAATATTCACAACTCAATATGTGCAGAAAATATGCACAAATCAACATCAACAGTTCACTTTGTGCAAAAAAACGAGAAATCAAGAGAATTAGTACCTTTTTTTTATATAGATTTTCATGTGCACGATATATCCATGAATTTGTTTTTGCGCAGAATATATCAACAAGTTTAATTTGTGCAGAACAAATCCACAAGAAGAGTAAACAAGAGCATTTAGTACCATTTTTTGCTAGCTGGTTTGAGGTAATGATTCTTCTCAGTAACCTACAAAAACAAATACAAACTTTGGTACATATGGCCTAGATTCTTTAAGTATATCCATTTTTAACATAAACAACACAACAAACTCGATATGTACTGAAAATATGCACAGATTAACATCAACAACAGAAAAAGATACATAGTCTTGGTATCCGCAAGTTCACTTTGCAATAAAAGAGAAATCAAGAGAATTAGTACTTCTTTGCTAGTTGTTTGTGTGTAGGATATATCCACGAACCCATTTTTGTGCAAAATATATCCACAAGCTTGATTTGTGCAGAACAAATCCACAAGAAGAGAAAACAAGAGCATTCATTACCTTTTTTTTGCTAGTTGTTCTTAATCGATTTGTGATGTTAGCTTTTGCAGATTTCTTCTTTTTTGTCTAAATTCAGATGCTCCTGCAAAAAGAATTACAAACTTTAATATGACCTAGATTCTCTAAAGTATACCTATTTTTCATTATTGAATTTTAACTTTTGAATATTATTTTCAGTCACTTGAGAAGACAAACAAAAAGAATCCGTTCTGTACGGCGTAGATGCATATGAACCTACACACGCAAATGCAAACATTTTACTTTTATGACTAACAATAACAACAACCTTAAGTCAGCTCAGGATATATCCACAAATCATTCGGTGAAGGATCTATCCACAGTTAATTTTGTGCATCAAGTATCCACAAGTTTGAGTTGTGCATGAAAAATCCACAATAAGTGAAAACAAAAGCATTTTAGTACTTTTCTTTGCTAATTGTTCTCTAGTGGGTAATTGTTCAGCATCTAATCAACTTTGTTTGCTAGTACCTTTCTAGATTTCTTCCCTTTTTGATATAGATTCAAATACTCCTAAAGAAACAAGTACAATTTCAATATGTGCAGGAAAGATCTACTAAATAAACTATGTTTAAAATACACTTGTGAAGGACATATCCACAAACACTTACTGTGCAGAACACATCCACAAGTCTGATTTGTGCATGAAAAACCCATAAGCATAGAAAACAAAAGGGTTAGTACCTTTCAGATTGATCAGGGAACCGATGAAAATTCGCTCAAGTAAATTTGGAACATTTTAGTCTAGAGATTTAGAAAATAAGAAATCTTATACTAACATAAAAACAGTCGTGTATTAGACTTTTTCTTTTTTCTTCATATTTTTTTTTTGTAACTATGAAAGCGCAATTCAGACTCAAAAACTATGAAAGCGCAGTTCAGACTCAAGTATCCAAGTGATATAAAATGCAAGCTTTTGGCCTGTACAGAAAATATTCACAATTCACTCTCTGCATAAAATATCCACAAATTCATTATGTGTATAAAATATCAACAAATTCAATATGAAGCATAAATTTATAACATAAAACAAACTCATATAATACAAAGAAAAGAGGATCTGTGCAAAATCTTTAATACACATTTGTAGTACCCAATTCATAAGAAATTATTACCTTAGTACCTTCTTCCTCATCAGATTCAATTTGTTTGTTATTACGCTTACCAGATTTCTTCATGTTAATGGCTCCTACAAAAACAAATATAGATTCTAAGTAACAGTAATTAAAGCAAAAAGAAACCAAACAACTTTATACTATGCAGAGTATTTACACGTTCATTATACTATGCAGAGTATCTACAGAACAAGTATAACTAAAAAAAAAAATCAGTAAAGATATTATTCACACTATTTTCTTTGTAGAGATATTACTCACACATTACTAGGAAAAAGCATTTAAAAATCAATTTTTTGAAGATACAAATTGTGCATAAAATACAGATTAGTAGTCAGAGAGTTGAGCGAAGCCTGCTCAGTTGTATATGAAGATACAAATTGTGCATAAATACAGATTACTAGTCAGAGAGTCGAGCGAAGCCTGCTCAGTTGTATATAAGAAAGATTCTTTTTTGTTTATATCACCTGCCAGGTAATATCTTTCTTAGACTTCTTACTTTTTGAGCTTGTTTCAAATGCTTCTGCGGAAATAAAATACGACTTTTTAGCATGTCAATCTGATATCTAATGAAAATGTGGAGTGCATAAATTATAAAAATCTATTCTATGTTGGAGTAACATTAAGCATTAAATCCAGAAACATCTTTAAAAAGCCTATGTATCTATGTTATGCAAGATATATACACCTAACATTTAGTACCTTCTTCGTCATAAGAATCAATTTGTTTGTTGTTATATTTACTAGATCTCTTCATATTAATGACTCCTACAAAACGAATACAGATTTTAAGTTACACCAGATTTTTTTCAGATTTTAAGTAACAATAATTAAAGCAACATATAAGCTAAAAAATATGTATCAGCACAACAACACATCAATTGAACAAATAAGTAAAATTAGCTAAAAAAATTATTTGTGAAGATAAAATTCACACTTTATTTTGTGGAGATATTACTCACACATTTCTTAATCTGCAGAAATGAAAACCAATTTTTGGAGATGACAAATGAGTAGACTATTCTTATGACAAATTAGATATACAATTTATAGTGCATGCAAAATTGGGTTGTTCTCCATCAAGAAAAACCTATACCTCTTTCAGATGATTCAATTTGTTCTTCATTTGATTCAGACAAATCAGTTTGTTCTTCATCGGATTCAGAGAAATTAGGTTGTTCTTCATCAGATCCAATTTCTTTCTCCATTCTTATACGTTTGTTGTTGTTAGGTTTTGATTCTCCAAATTTTGATGCTCCTTCAAAATCAAAATTCAATTTTTAGACCGTGCAAAAAGTATCAACTAAATCAACAAGTAAAGGTTTAAATCAACAGAAATCATACCTTTTTTGGATGCAGTACTTTCTTCGATGTCTCTTATTCTTCCGAATCAGAATCACAACTCGTATATTTTCTAGGTTTTCTCTTTCCCATTTTTTTTGACGATGATACTCGATTTGACGATGAAGATGATGAATTTGGGTTTTAAAATTTTAATTTCTTCTCTGACAGTATTTTATGAAACTGTTTTTATGTAAACTTCTGTGAGAGTAGTTATGAAACCGACGGAGAAATTTGGACATAAAGGTTGAATTTCATATTCTGTCGAAGGTTATTATGGTAATCTAACTTAAAATATTATACCAGGGCCTTCAGGATAATTTACATAATTATTCTTATGACCCTGGGGTCATAAGAGTAAGACCCATAATATATAGGGTCATAAGAATAATTTACTCATGAATTTTTCAATATATCTTTAAAATATGTCTAACTTTTGTGTGTGTGTGGGGTGGGGGGTGGTGGGGAAAATTGGATATTACTATTATTTATTTATGTTCGTCGAGTAGATAATTTAAAGATCTTTCCAAATATATAAAATTCACAAAAATTCGACATTTTTGTAATTACCAATTTTAAAAGAACGCGCGATTGGGGGATATTTATATTAATTGGGGGATATAGGAAAAAGACAAAAATGGGATTTAAATAGTAAATCAAGGTAACCCCATATCCATGTATTTTAACTAATTCCTAATCTACCCCTCATTAATCAGGTTTAGTGGTTAATAATAATTAGTTATGTTAATTGATTAGTTTGAAAATGATTTAAAGAAATCTTTATCATTTTGGAGAGATTAGAAGTATGAATGTTGGGTTCAAAAATTTTGGTTGAGATGAGTGACCATAGTGACCAGAGAGATGTCTCTGAGTCTTCACGTTAGCAACAAATATGTCTTTTATGTTGAATCTTCTCAAGATGTAACTTTAGATTCACCATGGCTGCACCTGAAAAACATCCTGCCGGCATTGATATAACTATGAATACCATGCCGGAAGGATGTTTTTCAGGTATGGTATTCATAGTTATATCAATGCCGGCAAGATGTTTTTCAAGTACCAGGGAATATTCAACCAACACAGTGTGCCGGCGTTGTTGTCGGTCGTCCATCCATGCCGGCAATTGTTGGAAATTTTCATAAATGTTTGCCGCTATCCCGGGCGGGCCCCCCCCCCCCCGGGGGGCGTAGCCCCTCCCAGCTGTGTTCGACCTATTCCGTTTTATTTATTTTTTATGGTTTTGTAAAGTCCACTGCCGGCACAGTCAGTTAATTCTCAAGCATGCCGGTACTACTAACAGCATAGTATGTTGCTTAAATTTCTTTGCCGGCATATGATGTAAAGTATCCAGAAAATTGAATTTTTTTTCAATTGACTACCGGCATTGATAGATTTCTATCGAGCATGCCGACATTTAGTGACGGCATGGTCTTCATCAATTCCGGCATGATCTTCATCACTTCCGGCGATGTAAAAAAAATTAATTTCCGAGATGGTCTTCATCACTACCGGCATGGTCTTCATCACTTCCGGCATGGTCTTCATCACTACCGGCATGGTCTTCATCACTTCCGGCATGTCTTCATCACTTCCGGCATGGTCTTCATCACTTCCGAATGTAAAAAAAAAAAAAACGTTTTCAAAGTGAGGAGCCGGCAGAGAAGGAGAAGAGAATTTGAAAGGTAGTGGGGAATATTTAAGTTTCAAAGCCCTGACCCTAAAAGAGATTAATAAGAAGTGAAGATGGAAATGGGGGATATGATTTTAAGTTTTTTTATTTTTATTTTGAGGGAAGGGTATTTTAGTATTTCCCCCCCCCCCCAAAACACCCCTTAGCAGACACTATTGGTTGGGGGAAGTAATTTATATCCCCCAATTAGTTCAAGTATCCCCCCATTGCGCGTTCTTTTAAAACTATTGATACTTAAGTCCTTGTAAATACTATTATTAATTAATCCGAACACCATTATTTATTAATACAAATCTTTTCCAATTTCAATGTAATTTTTTGAAAGATGTCTCTATCCTTGTTAGTTCGTCAAGATCATTATATTCGAGAAAATATTTAGCTGTTTGCAGAAAACATGTGTTACAAACTCAGCTTGCTCCAGCACGAACACCAAGTGTGGATTTCTGGTAGAGTATGCACAATTTTTTTTGCAGAAATATCCGAAACCTAAGTCGTCGTACTATATGTGACTTACAATTTCATTTTGTGACAATTAACAAAGAATTAAATGAATCTATAGCTTTAACCATGCAAGTCAATCAACTAAGAGTGAGGGGTGAAACTGATACGAAGTTGGTAAGAAGATCTATAAAGGGATGACAAAGATGGAAAAATATAGTTTTCCATTTTGAAGGTTGTTTTGAAATATTTAAGGTGTTGAACAAATTCAACCACTTTTTTTTTTTGGATGTTACACCAACTACATCTCAATGAAGATGTCAATTGAGTGGTAAACTAGTTCTAATTAGTATATAATAGTTATTTTAATTGAATGATTGTTTCTGGTAAGAAGTAAATGTAATGCTTAATTTAAGTTAGATATAATTTGATTTCAACATAGAGCAATACTTTTTAATAATTAAAATTAGAATTACATTAAGTAGTATAAATATAAGTTATAAGTCTTTTAATGTTGATCATCATTTTGTTCATCAATTTGATTCCACGTCTACAAGACCTGGAATAGTTCGTATATCTCCATATTGTCAGAAAGCAGAAGTGGTTGGTGAAAACGTAGTAGAGGTTGGTTACGGTGCAGCATGATGATAAGCTTCATTTTGTTTCCAGATCAAATATGATGGAGAAAATCGTCTCGGATTTGATTGCATTACTTGATATTGTGTCACAGGCATGTTTGTACTTCAATATCTGTCACTAGTATATCCCTCTTATTCCCGTATCATGACACGTGGGGATTAGAAATACTGTCAGAACTTGCACGAACATTAGGATTTGAACTTCAGCTCAATCCAAACAGGGTGGTATCCACTCGACAATTCTGAACTATTTCCAAGTACAAAGTAATCATTTGTTAATTTATCCGCCACAAATTGTTACACTCTATCTTCAATTGATCTTCAGTGGTATTCACTTTGTAATATGGATAAGAACGTTCCGTAGTTGTCGAAACTATTGGAATCATGATTGGATCCCTATGTGAAGTTATAATTGGCAATCCCCAATTTACTTCCGGCATATTTTATGAAGAATATGAATGACTTCCATTTGTGAGGTAAGCCATTACACATGGGTTTTCTGGAGGTGCCTGGGTAAGAATGATTGACTTATCATGGCCTATCCGAGCTAATCTCGGCATACCAAATCCATACATATGCATAAAATTAACACAAATTTACCGGCTTTGCAGTTCTTTGATACCATTTGAGATATTGTGCTTCAATAATGTTCGTTTTGATGTTTTCATCGTATCCCTCCCATGGCTTATGTCGTAAGAACAGAGATGTGAAACTCTCTTTGGGGATTAATAGCTCATGTAGACGTACTATATAACTGAAAAATAAGCATCTTCCCTAAATGAAAAATACCATAGTTCGATACGAGCCTGAATAGAAAAACTCTTCTTAGTGAATAATACATACTACATTACACTTCAGAATCAGCAAACTCAGCAAAACCAAATTAATGATGAAAATCATTTTGGAAACTCTTTGTCATTTGTTCATATCTTTGAGCGAAAACAGGAAGCATTCCACCAAGGTTTCTTTTGATGGATAAATTGGGGGATCCCTCACGACTTGGGGGATTTTTGTTGCAGTCGGCATTGTTTTTCAATACCGATCGTAAGAATCGACATTGTTTTTCAATACCGACTGTATCAATCGACATTGAAAACAAACGCCGACTGTAACAAAAAGTATCCTTTAATTTTTTGGGGCATCCCCCAAATTTAGGTTCTTTCTTTTCCCAATTGTTCTTGATGTACTTGTCCATTATTTGAACCTTTTGGGTGTTATCAATAAGAGAAGGTTTACCACCACGAAAGTAAGTATACTGGAAACAAATTCATGATTTTGTGTTTAAGAAATATATTAGTGTTTATCCCCGTTTTTGTTAAAAAAAACAAATTCTCAATTTAGAAAGCAGAATTCATACATTTACATATATGATTCCCCAGAAACCGTTGAAATTTGTATTGCCTATGGATGTTGGATGTTATACTGAGGTTTGGGTACATTTTCGTTAAAATTGTAGACCCCTAGTCATAATATGATGCCTCAACGCTTCAAGCTGACCAATTTTTGAAACACTGGTTAAGTTAGGAAAGAACGTTTGGCTCGTTTTTTTTTTTGCTTAATCACACATTTTATTAATAGATGGGCAAAAGAATTACAAAGTTTAAGACCAAAAGAAAATCAAAAATACAAAGCCCAAAACAGCAGGCCCAAAATATAACTAACTAGACAAATCTGTAATAGACAGTGTCAGGCATTTCTATGCGCTTTAAAAAACTTGGTCTTCCAGTGTGCACTACTTTGTCCCCTGCATTCAATTCTGCTCCCCTTTTAGCTAAGGAATCAGCAGAAAAGTTAATCTCACGATAACAATATTCAAAGATTATATCTTCTATTTGCCTTACAACATTCCTCCATCTTGTTTTTAAAAACCAAGGAACCATCCCTGTGCTAAATTCATGTATAACTGACTTAGAGTCAGACCTGATAATTACTCTTGTAGCATTTATGAGATTATCCCATTCAACAACACATAAAATAGCAAAGCATTCAGCTATATAATTTTTTGTAATTCCCAACCCACCTGACAGAGTGCCAATAGTGTTGTAATGTTCATCCCTGGCAATGATGCCAAATCCTGCATTTCCTGGGTTCCCAAATGAAGAACCATCACAGCAAAAAAACAAATATCCCTGTTTTGGAGAGCTCCAATGACAAGCCTTGATGCAGCTGTATTTAGAAAATCTGACACCCATCTTGAAGAAATCAATGATTTGCTGATCAGAAGACTGCCCCCATCTTGAACCCTTCATTCTGCAACCACCCTCATGCACTATTTGCCATATTCTGCTCTTGAAACTGTTTAGGTCGGGTTCAACTTTTTCAAATAGTTTTTTATTTCTTTGAAACCAAAGAACTTTCATGATTGCACAAGCTGCAGTCATCCAAATTTCTTTGACCAAGGGGCTATTACTTTGAGCTGCTTTGCAAATATCTTCAAAAGATATTGGCTTAGAGAAATAAAAAATAGAGCATATCCAAGACCAAATCTGCACACTGAAATTACAGTCCCAAAGGGTATGGTTCATACAATCTTGTTCTTCTTTGCATATGCAACATCTAGAAACCATTTCAAACCCATTACTTCTCATTATATCATCATCAACATAGATTTTATGTTGTAATTTCCATATGTTGCTGGCTATACTTGGGGTGCAAGAATGATTTCCATATAAAAGATGGCCAAGGCACCTTAGGCTCTCTCAGTCTAATTTTTTCTACAGCTGAAGAAGTTGGGAACATACCTTTGATGTTACCACTCCATACCATAATATAATTTTCTCCACTAACCTAAGGTAATGAGGAACTGTTGAAGTAATGCAGCATTTCATCTGGGATGTTCCAAGTCCTTCCTTCTAGCAGATCTTTAACCTTCATGGTAATGTTTTCTTCAACAAAATCAGTAAGATCAATATCATAAATTATAGGAATGTTTCCAAACCAATTATCAAACCACACTGAAATGTTAGCTCCATCACCAATGCACCATCTGATGTCATTCTTTAGACTTTGCCATGCCCATTTCAAGCCAGACCAAACAGTGGATTGCTTCCAGTTATAACACCATTGACCATTTTTATCAATAAACTTAGCTAAGAAGAACCTAGCCCATTCATCCTTGGAATTCATTATTTTCCACAACATTTTCATTAAGAGAACCTTATTCACAGTTTCAAGTCTTCTTATTCCCAGACCACCTTCACTTAAGGGAGTACATACTTTCTTCCATGATAAAGATTTGAATTTTCTCACTTCACTATCTCCAGACCAAAAGAAATTCCTCATAATTTTCTCACATATTTTGATCACAGAAGTAGGCCATCTGTATACTTCCATATTATACAGAGGAACACTGCAAAGAACTGATTTAATCAGAACAAGCCTATCTTGAAATGACAACAATCTCCTCTTCCAAGCTGCTAATTTACTCTGAACTAACTCAACCAAATGCCACACCATAGAAGTTTTGACTCTGCCAGGAGCAAGAATTATGCCAAGATATTTATCAGGGAATTTTGTGATTTCCATATTTATTCTCTCACCAATTTGATGCTTTCTGCCTTCACAAACACCATCCACAAAGCATTTGCTTTTTAATTTATTTATTACTTGGCCAGAGCTGGATTGGTAGTTGTCAAGTAAAGACATTAGACTATCTAAACTTTTCTTAGCACCATTGCAGAAGATAAATACATCATCTGCAAAAAACAGATGAGTTGGATGAATGCCTCTTCTAACAACCATTGGGATTAACTTTCCAGTTTCCACCAAATGAGTAATATTTCTGCTTAGAACATCCTCCATAAGAACAAACAATAGAGGTGATAATGGATCACCTTGCTTCAAGCCCCTTCCAACAGAGAGAAAACCACATGGACCACCATTGATCAAAACAGAAATTTTAGTAGATTGAAGTAAAGTTAATATCCAATTGCACCAAGAAGATGAGAATCCATATTTGAGAAGTACTTTAGTGAGAAATGTCCAGCTGACAGAGTCATATGCTTGAGATATATCTAATTTAAGACCTACATTTCCACCTCTTCTTTTCTTTTTCATTTCATTAACCAACTCAGATGCAAGAAGGACTTCTTCATGTATACTTCTACCCTTAACATATGCAGCTTGTTGAGGAAATATATGTTTTCCCATGATACTACTTAATCTTGTTGTAATTATTTTAGTGGAGATTTTAAAACTTACATTGCTTAATCCAATGGGCCTGAACTGGCTTGCTGTATTTGCTCCTTGAGCTTTTGGAAGTTAAACCAAAAAATTGGAATTTAAGCCCTTGGGGATGAACTTCCTATTCCAGCAAAACTGAATGAATTTGATAAAATCATCTTGAATGATATGCCAACAGCTTCTGTAAAAAATTCCAGAGAATCCATCAGGACCAGGCGAGCTTTCTGGATCCATATCAAAAATTGTTCTTTTATTTTCATCTGCAGAAGGGGTTTCTTCCAACATGTTTTGGTCTTCATTAGTGATTGCCTAAGGAATAACATCCATAAGACTATCATCTATGCAAACTTCCTTAAATTCAAACTTCTTCTCAAAGAAATGAACCAATTCATCAGCTATTTTAGTTTGATCTGAAATAATATTTCCATTTGAATCTTCAATCTCACTGATTTGCTTTTGAGCTTTTCTGATTTTTAGATTGGCATGGAAGAATCCAGTATTAGATGCACCCTCTTTAATCCACTTAGTTCTAGATTTTTGTTTCATTAATGTGCTTGCTTGAACTTCTATGCTTGAATATTCATATTGAGCTTCCACTAGAGAGTTCAAAGCATTGTCATCAAAAGGGTTTGCATCTGATAATATCATTGCTTCTTTCACTTTTCTTCAGCTTCCTTAATCTTCACTTGAACATTCCCAAAAACATTCCAATTCTAGTCATTTAACACTTTTTTCAGCTTTTTTAATTTTTGTAAGAATACAAATGCAGGATCACCAGTTACATCTTCCAGCCAGCTTTAAGATACTACTTGAAGGAAGTTAGGATGAGATATCCACATTTTTTGAATTTTTTTTGGTGCATTCTTTGGTTTGGGAATACTTGCACAGCCTCCTAGAAGTGGAGCATGATCAGAAACCATTCTCAAACCAACTTTATACCCCCAGTCACTATAACTTTGAAGCCATTGCTGATTAAATACAACTCTATCCAAGTTACAGAGAATTCTGTTTTTTCCATGTTGATAATTAGACCATGAATGCTGTAAGCCAGTTTTAGGAGCATGAATTAATTCACAATTATTCAGACAAGTTATGAAATCCAACATTGCAGTTTTATTAGGAATTCTGCCACCAATTTTCTCATCTGGAGAAGTTATTGCATTAAAATCACCAAGAACAATCCAAGTTTTATTCAAATCACTAATCAGTTCCATCTCTGACCATAGAAATCTTCTCTGAATAATTCCAACATGTGCATGTACACCAGATACCAAGACATCACCAATACTAACTGTAATCATCTGACTAGATATTGATACCACATGAGGAGTAGCAATACTTTTATTCCAAAACAACCATATATTGCCCTTTTTATTAGAAGAAGAAGAATTATGAATTACCATTTTTCCATCCCTAGTAAATTCAATTTGTTGCAGAATGAAGCATTACAAAATACTTTAGGCTCAGCTATCCAAACTAAAGAAGGACTGAATTGATTAACTAAAGACCACAACTTGTCTTGAGCTCTAGATCTTCTAAAGCCCCTAATATTCCAATATAATATCTTCATTTGTTGGATTGAGGGTGTTTGGTACCCCCTTTCCCTGGATTTTTCCTAAAATTGTACTTGCTTAATGACTGTGTTGTGCTCAGGAGAACTTTTGGAAATGGAAGAACTTGGAATGGAAGTATTTTTACCTGAGGAAGACACAATTTCCTTCTCCACTATATTAGCCCATGTTGTGACAGGAATACTTTCCTCTGTAACTTTCCCTGTGGTCCTACTAATATACTTAACCACATTGTTTTGGAAAGCATTGTCTTCTGTCAGTTTCAGAATTTTTGGTACTACCATAATAACTGATTCTTCCACTAATTTTTCATTAGTATCTTCAGTGTTTAAAGGGCTAATCTTCCAGTATTTTGGATTTGTTCAACTTGAGTTTCCATTATTAGATTAGTTGGTTGAATAGAAAGAACAACAGAGTCTACCTCCATAGTTTCTGAGTTATTGCAAATATCAAATGGATTAGGATCAACATGTTTAGCACTTTGATTCTTTGCTGGAGCTTGTATAGCAGTTTGCTGTTTGTCTTTGCGCTTCTGTTCCTCCACTCTACATTCAGTAACCAAGTGTCCAACAATCTTGTAGGAAGAACAAAATTTAGGACACTCTGGAATTAAGACATCTTGATAAAAACCACCAAATTTAGTACCAATCCATACTTTGTTTGGAATTGACTGAGCAAAATTTATTTCAACCAACACATTGGCATAATATCCAACTTCACAATTAATAGTTGCATTATCAACTTTAATTGGTGTTCCAAGTTCTCTGCATATTGTAAACAAAATTTTCTCCTTCCAAAATTCTAGACCAAGACCAAGAAGCCTCACCCACACCATTGCTTTTGATGTTCTTTGACTAGAAGGACGAAAATTCGAAATCCAGTGTCTTACCTTCAAAATTTGATTAGAAACCTCCCATACTCCAGATTTGATGTAGTTACGATCAACTTCGTTATCTAGTTTGATAGTGAAAAAACCCCTTCCAAGAGGAATCGGTTTACAGTCACCTACCAATTTCCATTGTTTCCTTAAATTCACTGCAGCCTCATTAAATTTGATTTTTTGTAGAGGTAATCTACCAATAAGAGAGAACTTCCATGGATTGATAGCTTTCTCAAAAAGATCATCAGGTAATTCGATTGATGGAATTTGCTTTCTAGAATTGGAAGTATTACTGAAACCTAAATTTGTTGAATTAGTTTCATTAACCTCAGTGGTTTTAGGACCAGTTTCCATGATTGAACCACTTGAATTAATGAACCCTAGACATGAAGGATTGAAAACAAGTGAAGATTGTAATAAAATTCACCTGAATTAATGAAGATTTGAACGCAGAGATCAAGATTGAGGAACGAAAAAAGTCGTCGAGTCCGTCGCCCGATTCGCATAGCGCAACTCGCCCGGTTCTCCCAACCGTCGTTAACGTTTGGCTCATAACCATAGCACAAACACTCTTTCGATTTCTTCATATTGCGCTTCATTATTTGAACCTTCCTTGGATTGTATGAAAGCCTTCAACGCTGAGTAGTATATTCTACCTCCTTCAACTTTTTATGATCCGCTCGTATATGGTTTGCGGAAAAAATGGATGAGTCGTTTTCCATTTTTCATTTGACAACCATTCATTTTGGTTGAATGGTTTGTGGCTCCGGCGCCACTTGGTATTCCACAAATAAAATACAAATCAAGGAGGGTAATTCCTATAACAACGATTATAGTTTTGGTTTAATCTACAATTTAAAAAAAATAATTGACATTATATGCATTTGAAAATAAATTTGAATGGTAAAAAACTTACCAATTTTAAAATCCAGAAAATAGAATGTTTGCATCGTAAGCCACCACTTTTATAATAATTTGAACAATTACGTCGGTGTGCTTTTACGGAATCTACAAAGTAAAACTGATGCAAAGGATATCTTTCCGCTCTCTCTCGAACTGGACGGGGTAGCCATAAGTAAACAATACCTAACTCTTTGTAATTGCCTTTCATTCCGTGATATCCAGATTAGTCTTGACACCTTGACGCATGACCTGGAATTAATTCTAGACTTGCAATTAAACTCGGTGAACCAAACTCTACAACATTATTTTTTTTGAAAAGGAATTGATATATGTTGCAAGCGATGACGTTTTTTCATTTTTATGATTTCTCTTTCCCCTTAAAGTGTTCAAGATGCTCTTCATTTTGTAAACTAGTTGTTGCTGAGAATGGTAGAGAACAAATAAAAAAAATTGTTTAGAGAAATGAGGAAATAGGAAGTAGAGTGATGTGAGTGAAAAGGATTGAAAAAAGATAACTTTATAGTATTTAAAAGATAGAATCGTCGGCAGGTAACCCGTTGGAGTAACTTATTCAACGGCCAACGACTCTTGTTATGTCGCGCGTCCTCACAAGTCACATATGCTATGTTTCTCTTCTGCTGTTGCGAATTACATGTCCTATAGTGGAAACCCGCATTTATTCATCTACGTGGTGTTTCGGCTAATAACAATTTTTGAATCGTTGCATTTCATTTCAAGTGATTTTAGATAAGAATCGTTGCATTTATTAAATATAACTCTTAAGTTCTAACTAAAGCTACCAAATCCGTTTCCGACAGTCGTCACCACTCTACTGGAACGAAGAATGAAACTGTTCTTCAATAGACAAGTAGTACTCCATTTCTTATCGGCAGTAACCAACGCGATTTGAACCATATGCAGATCCTGATAAGAAGGATTAACTGCTCCTATTTTCAAGTCTTTTGCTTTACTCCCCACGAGTCATCTATACCGAAACAAAACCCATTGTCAACTAAAAACCAGCCTATCAAAACTATCTCGATCGAGTCATATAATCATTACTTACTCTCTTTTTTTCCATCTTTACCGAACATCAAATTATCACCAAAAACACAAAACTATCATACCATGTCTCCCTTTATTGTTGATGATGACTTGTCATTCTTTTGGGTCAAAGTCATCTGCTATGCCCACTCTTTTCTATTACAAGAGCTTGCTGATTCTCACGCACACATTTCTGAGTCTCTGACCCATTTTACTCAGTCGACCAGTGTTCAATAGTTATCATACCAGTGTAGGGACGTGGTGTGACACTCATGCACGGTGTAGTGTTTAATGGCTGATAGTCGATACCATCACATTCACACTACTACTTAATACTTCACGTAGACAGTAAAACGATCACCGCCGGTTGCCGACCTAAGTTTAATTGACATATTCTATACATGATTTATTTATTACCATGTCGGAGACTCAGAATGTTCAACATTTTGGGTTTCTAATAATATTCGGGGTTTAAGCGACCGCCTAGCTTAACAAGGTCTAAAGACAGCCCTGCACGGGGAAGTTGCTCCAGCCATTACCTGCCTTAGTGATCTTGCTCAGTCCCAAGAAGAACGTTTTTCCATAACAAAAACACCAAGTAGAAATCTGTCCAGGATCTGAAAGAATTAAGATTCTGAATCAACTACAAAGGAATAACAAACTTGCAGCCCAATTGCATTTGCAAGCTCTGTCGTAGCTTGCAAAAGAAAATTGTGATTTCAATCTTTAAATTTGCCGTTGTTATGTCACCTACAGCTCTCTGTACCATTATGGCAATACGTTTTCAATGGAATCCACAAAACCTACGAGGGGGAACAATTCTATCGGAACCAAAAATATAACCACTCCTAGAAAAAAGAAAAAATAAATGCGTGGAATACAATACACAGTAAGAGGGGAAATTAGAATATCACCTTGCTAAGTAGTAAGTACATCTTGTTTGCGACACTGCTATTGAACAGCGCAATGGCCATATTTTACAAAACGAACCTAGAGACCTAAGAGAGAATAAAAACAAAATCGTCTTCAGTTATTACACAAGTAGACATACAGGTATATAGAAAATTTTGAGGATAAAGATAGTGCTTTTTACACAAGTATCAGGCCACAGCTCATTTGATGACGTTCATAGGTCCTTAATAAGCAAGGCTTTTCATTTAAGCATTCAATGCAGGGTTGACATGAGTCAATTTAAATACCTAGCCTTCCAGGGATTCAGCATTCCAATAACAGGAACATCTGCACTTGGTCGAACAGCGAACTAAACCTCTGCTGCATATAACCTTTCTTCTTAGATAAGGTGGAAGACCTATCAGCCATTAGGTACTGGTACGTTTGAAATGCTCTCTAATGAACCTTTCTGCATATGATGGGTATTTATCTCGAATGTAAGCACGGAGGCACTTCTGGTAGGAGAAGTCAATCCATCCACCGTCTGTTCGGACAACAAACAAGCATCTCGAGTACTTAAACTGTGGATGTCGGTCTACCTATCAAGTAGAAAAGAGTTTGTTAGATATCAGGTGTTTATTCTTTTTGCAGACTTATTTTGACGAAAGGAAAAAAACATAATCAGCTGCACATAGAATCAAGTAGAGAATCTACTAACAAATAGGTTGATATAGAGGAGGTAACTGGTAAGCAATACCAAAGTTAGAAAGCAGTTCAAGTGAAGAAGAGCAACATAAACTAATGTTTGACACTCATGTGTTCTCTGGAGACAACCTCAATTTTCTTTGAAAATAAAAAATCGAGCAGGCCTTGAGTGAAGTAAGTTAACAACCCTCTCCCAGTGCCACCTGATACTGTTTCAGCTTTGCAAATGCTCGCAATATAGGTTTTTGTAGAACACATCAAGATGGGCCTCATGCAACACAAGAAACGAGGTCAAAACTGAGGACCTTAACCACGTCTCTCATCAGGTAATGTGGAACTACTTGAACCAGACACAAACCCCTGTAACCCTGACACATCGGCTTAGTAGAAGGTCGCCAAGTCCAACACTGGGAAATGGTTGGTACTCTAAGACATGTTGTTTAAAGATTTGCAAGTATTATGTATAATATGGCACATGCAACGTCATAAAGGAAAATTACAGTGGCATTCACAGAAGCAAAAGTATGGTTCTCGTATGTGCATCAATGGCTTACTGCTCTACTCTAGTCGAGTCAATATAAAGCATCATGTAAATAGTTGCATACGAGTCGGTATTAAAAGTACAAATTCTTATGCACAAAAAACAGATACAGTGGAGTTGCAGACTCCTTATGCACAACATGTTTTTAAATTTTTGTTTTATTTGTTTAATTTTTCAGTAGAGTTTAACAGGAGAAATTCCTAGCAGATACAGTCATAGAGCACACTTGAGTTCCCATGTGGATTGTGCAACACTCACACAGCTAATAAAAACCTCATGCTCAAACCTGCAGAAGCATGTACAGCGTATAGACAGCACAAGATTCACCTGTACCAAGAAACGTTGAAATATTTTATGAAAGGTTTACAAGATGCCGCAGCATACCATGATGGAATCGAGTCCGTAGCCGATTTTATCGGCAGAATGTGGATGATAACTAAGAAGTTTCTCTACCACAGCTTTTTCATCCTCGGCCGATAGGGTTTCCCCATCCATATACCTGGCACCAAGTAACCACTCATAAAGTAAGATTTCCAGACAGAAATCAAGAATATTATAAATTGATTCCAAAAGCTAAACTAGATTTGAGGTGGTTAACTAATCACAGATGAGTCTTGATACTTGAAAAAAAAAGATCAAAAACGGGTAATTTGTATAGAGCCATCGAACCAGACTCTTGGCTATGCATCTTTGTATTTGGATAAGATAGTTACTAGATAAGTTTATAATCATTTCACGGAATAAACTGTTCATGCATGAGATCAACAATTCAAGGCAGAAGCAAGGAGCCAAGGATGACTTACTGAGGAAACCGCTATTGATCAGATAAGGACTAGCGGCTTCAAAGGGTAATAAAATCCAAAGTACCTTTACAAGTATAGATAATTGGATAGCATCCTAATCCGCTGTTGGAATTTCAACATATTAGTCTGACACCTCATAGTAAGCCTACTTAATCAAAACAAAATAGGATTGAATAACACAATTGCTCTCTAGTATGTACTCAGCGAAGTTTGAATAACATGGAACCGGCATTGCTGCCAGTCTGGACATTCTAAACCAACGGATTCAAAAGGAAGCAGCATGTAGTTGACTATCTCATGAACATATGTGTACGTCTGCATATTTAAATTTCAAACGTGTGAAAATTTTACTGCAGTCGGTTTTGTAAGATGCCATGATGCATCTCCATTCATAAGCAAGTAGAGACCTCCTAGAACAACAAAGTTCTCACCAACACTGGCTGTCGCACCGGTTCATGCATCTGTAGAGGCTATATATCTATAAACCTAAATGCTCAGCAGGTGATACTGATAATCAACCCTCCGAATGTGATGTACATATAATAATTATTGCAAACTTCGATTGGTGCTGGTAGTCAGCTTAGTTTTTCCAGTAGACGTATTACAATGTGTTTCTTGTGGGTCTAAGTTAGTGAGTACCAACAAAAGACCTTACTAATCACAGATGGTTATATCAAACAAAGCAAAATTTACCATAAGCGCAAAAATACATATATGTTGCTCAAAGTTATGCTTCTTACATCCAAGAACAGCAAATGATAAAATATCACAATTAAATATCTACATGTTATCCACAAAACCTTACATTATCCATATGCCAACTACATAACAAAATTCTAAATATAGGTCATCATTAACCGCTGAAAGAATTCAAAATTTCTCATTCAAAACCACGAAATTTTCAAAACAATCCATTCTAATTGAAGTTGGGTACAAAAATTACCTGTCTGAGTGAAGAATTTCTTTAGTGAGAAGAATAATGGGTTCAATATCGTTAAGAATTTCTGACTCCTTATCTTTCCAATGCCTAAAATCTGGATTATCCCATCTAGGGTAATTGGGCAAATCTCCAGTATCAGTAGTGGTAGTATTGTTATCATCAGTTACAAGAGTGGTGGTGGTAAGATTATCATGAAAATTTGACGTTTTGATGGCTGTACAAAATGAAGGCTTCCAAAATGGTGCTAGGAATTTAATGGGTAAGTTTCTAGTCTCAAGTTGTAGACGAAGTAATGGAATACCTCTCAGAAGCAGAGGAGTAGCCATCAGATTCAGAGTGTTTCAGAGAGGGTCTCCTCTGCTGTTCTGTTCTATCTTCTGTTCCAGAAAATTCATCTGCCATATGGATCCTATATGCGCTGTACAGTTCCTCAACTTCATTTTCCGCACGTGTGCTTATTTGGTGCAGCAAAACGGCGACTTAAAACTCACGAGTCAGGACAGCCAGAAGAACCCATAGCAGTTTCAAGTTTCCACTGGTCTCCTAGATTAGCATTTATGCACACACCGATATCCGATGATATCTAAAGGCTTTTTGTCCCTGTCCCGGAACAAGTCTAGGGTAGGCTAGAGTTGGAATGAATTCCATCTCATGAAAGTATGGCAAATATTACGCCTGCTTGTCAGCCTCGTCACAACCTGTACTAAGGCAGGAGCAAATTCATGGCATTTTCCGCGCCTTCGTTTTAGGTACAAAGGATGAAGTAGTCACCACTTCAATGGAATTGTGTATTCACGACCATTAAAGTGGATATATCCACATCCCTCCCTAGGCTGCGGGGCTATGGTGGATCCCTCCCGCCTCCCATCACAATCATGCTAGCTGCAGAGCTACGGGGGATTCTCCCCGTTCACATTTTACTATTCATCCTTTCTTCAGCACTCTTGATGCGTCCTGCGTGAACCGGTGCATCAGACGGTCTTCGCTGGAAATGCCTAAACCAGCGCCACCGATGTTGGGTGAGCATCTCCTCGATCGGTGCTACATCAAGTTTCTTACATACATATTCATTCCTGATTCGGTCGTGCCTGGTATGCATGCATGACCATTTCAGCATACGCATCTTTGTTGCATGCAGCTCTCTGATGTCCCGGTTTTTAGTCGCCCAACATTCCTCTTCATACAACATCACGGGTCGAATCTATTTGTAGAACTTTCCTTTTAACTTCAGTGGGATTTTAAGGTCACATAAGACGCCCGTTGCCAATCCCCGCCCATCCTGCTTGGGTCCGATGTCGAGTGCCCTCGTCGATTCCACCATCGCTTTGGATCATCGATCCCGGATATCAAAAGGAATCCTTCTTTGGTACTAGATGTCCATCTAGCAAAACGTCCCCATCATCGGGCCTGGTATCGTTGAAGTCGCACCTCAAATACTCAGTCTTGGTCCTACTTAGTCTGAAACCCTTCGATTCTAGAGTTTGCTTCCACCACTCTATTTTTTCCTCGAACCCTGTCTTGGACTCCCCAATTAGCACCACATAATCTGCGAAGAGCATACACCAAATGATCTCACCTTGTGTGTCCCTCGTAACTTGGTCTACCACTAGAGCAAATGTATAGGGACTCAAGGCTTATCTCTGATATAGCCCTATCTTGATCGGAAAATCACTCGAAACTCCGTCACACGTCCGGACACCGGTTACAGCTCCCTCATACATATCCTTGAATAAATTTATGTACTGTGGTGATACCTTCTTATTTTCCAGTGCCTACCACATCACCGAGCACGAGAATTTGTCGAATGATTTCTCGAGGTCTATAAACACCATATGCGGGTCTTGCTTTTGTTCCTGGTATCTATCCATTAGTTGTCTTACCAGGAAAACCGTTTCGTGGACAATCTTCTGAGCATAAATCCAAACTTGATCTTCGTTACGCACGTTTCCTTTCGTTGACGACGCTCGATAACCCAATCTCATAGCTTCATGGTATGGCTCATCAGTTGGATGCCTTTGTAGTTCGCGCATCTCTGGATATCCCATTTATTTTTTAAGATCGGTATGATAACGCTTCTTCGCCATTCATCCGGCATCCATTTAATTGGAAGATGTTATTGAACAACTTGGTCAACCAAGTTATCCCTTCATCTCCCTGACACTTATGCACACACCATCAGTAATAAAAAAAATGTATGATACCTTGATATTTAGGACATCATAAAGGTGTTTCGAAAAGTATTGTATAGTTTTTTTGTTTTTGTTTTTTAATAGAAAAGAAAAATAATATTGGTATTAAATGATATTTTTTTTTTTTCTTGAATAAGAGACTAACCAATTTGGAGCAAGTATCCCAGAACATACTACATTATTAGCTTTTTTTAGCTAATTCGTGGGCTACATAGTTGGTTTCTCTTGGAATATGAGAAACAAACAACTTATTAAAAAATCTAAGCGATTCATGACAATCTCTTAGACTCCCTCCGTTTCGTTTAACTTGATGTTCTAGGGATTTTTTTTGTGTTCCAAAATAGTTGAGGGATTAAGCATTACTTAATACGACTCATTTTTTTTATTTTTTTTCATTTTACTAAGAAAAGAGATTCATTGATAGAAAATTTAGAAAACATTATCTTCCTCTAGAGAGGATTTTAACAAAATAGGAAAATCATAATCAGCTATTAATCTAACTAAACTATTTGAAGCATTATAAGCTTCCTTGGCTAGTAGATGAACCGTATTATTTGATTCTCTTGGAACATAGCTACATTTCCAAGAGTTAAAAGAGGAAAGAATAACCAAAGTATCACCAATAACTGAACTCGTAGTCCACTTCACAGCCGTAAATGCACCATTTAACATCGCTACCACGTTTGAGTTGTCACCCTCTAGATGTAGGTGATCAATATTATTTTCTTTTGCCCATATGACTGCCTGCAAAACACCTAGAGCTTCAGCCTGCTCTTCATCAAAAGAAGTTAAGGGAATGCTTGTTGCACCTCCACATTCACCTGCAAAAGACCTCATGATTAGACCAAGTCCACATTTATTACAATCATTTTTGAAGCTTGCATCAAAATTAATTTTCACAAAAGGGTTAATAGGACCAGTCCATCTAATGCTTTTGTCTGCCCTGCCCTAGACATTCTTCCCATTAATAGACATTGAAGTTAAATTGTTGTCCAAGTCAGAAATAATCTTCACCTGCAGAGAAAGAGTTACAACAGGAATGCGAACATTATCAAATACTAGTTGGCACCTTGTCTTCCAAATATGCCAGAGTATTATTCCTGCAAGTTGAATTCTTTTCTGCATCTGAGCATTTACACCTGATAGACTAACAAACCATTCCCTAATCCAATCAATCAAATTTTTGTTTTGAATTCTATTATATAAATCAGGATCAAGAGAATCCACATTTCCTTAGCATAGCTACACTCAATGAAGAGATGTTGAGCAGTTTCAGAACAGTTCCTACAAAAAGGACAAGAACTGTCTATATTGTTCATGACTTTATGTAGACGATCTCTAACTGGGATACATTCCTGGATACATTTCCAAAGGGAAAACAAAATCTTTTGAGGAAGCTGCACCTGCCAGAACCTAGTCCAAGGAAATTGGCTATTATGAATAAAAGACATATCAATTCTGCTATTTAGAATAAACCTATAAGCAGATTTCACACTAAAAAAAACGTTATTAGTCAAAGTCAATCTAATCCTATCAACTCCATGGAGGAGAATCCTGATTTGGGTGATCTGACTAACAGTTTGCTCATTAAAAAGAGCACTCAGCAGATTAACATCCCAAGATCTTGTTTCACTATTTATCAGGTCACTTACATTGCTAATGCTCATAGACCATCTTCTAGTGTCAACTGTGTTATTTAACCTGGGAACCCACTTATGTTTCCATTTTCTAAGAATTAAACCTCTAGACTCATAGTCTTGATTCCACCAAAATCTCATTTGGTAAGAATCCATTTTCCTAGTTAGGTCCTTAGGCATTGGAAATACATCCATATGATGAGAGGCTAAAGATCCTAGCACAATTTGAGAAATAACTGCTTTACCAGCTAAGTTTAAATGTTTTGGTTTCCAAATACCTACCTAATCTGTCTCTAAACTTACCTAGTAAAGGTTTGAACGACTCCATTTTTTTCCTCTATATAAGTAATGGGACACCCAAATACTTATCCTGCAGTCCCATTCTTTTAATACCTAAAATGTTTGCAATGTCATTCGTGATCCTATTATATGTTTTAAGACTAAAAGCTAAGCCTGATTTTTCAAAGTTAATAGATTGTCCAGAAAGGTTACTAAACTTCCTTATGGTATCATGTAAAAATCTAGCTTCATTAGACTTAGCATTTAGGAAAATCAGACAATCGTCAGCGAAAAATATATGACTTATAAGAGGACAATCAGGCGTAACTCTAATGCCATGTAAAAGGCCCTTGCTTTCAGCAGACAACAAACATTTTGAGAAAAACTCCATGCATAGGATAAAAAGATACGGACTCAGAGGGTCTCCCTGATGAAGACCTCTCTCAGGGTAGAAGATATCACCTGGTGATCCATTAAGCAGCACTGAGGTAGAGATTGTTGAGATACATTGCTCAATAATTCTGCAAAAATCTTCATGAAATCCAAGTTTAAGTAAGGAATGAATAACAAAACACCATTCAACACGATCGAAAGCCTTAGACATGTCTAAATTTATAGCCATCAGCCCTTTCGTCTTAGTTTTATTATTTTTCATAGTATCTACCAATTCGTGTGCTAAAACTATATTATCAGACATTTGACGACCTTGCAGAAAAGCTTCTTGAAAAGGACTTATAATTCTGTTCATAATGGGCCTAAGACGATTGGCTATGATTTTTGACACATTTTGTAAGAGGTATTACATAGGCTTATAGGTATAAATTCTGATGCATTCTTAGGACAAGTAACTTTAGGAATTAAAGAGATAAAATTATGGTTACATTGTTTAAGAATGTACTTGGAATGAAAGACTGCTTGAACCATATGCTCCTTATCATTACCTACAATGTCCCACATCTTCTGGTAAAAACCAGGTGGGAATCCATCCGGACCTGGAGAGGTCCATGGTTTCTGAAAAGACGAGGGTACCCAAATATACCTCAATCTAAAACTTTTCCACCTATAAGTCCTTTCTCCGAAAGTGATTGTCTATGGACTGAGTCGAGACAATACAACTAATCGGTTCACACTTCGTGTGATCGTCTATGGATACGTGATCGAGACAATACGACAACAAGATAACTTGTGTGATTGACTATGGATAATAGATCGAGACAATACAACAACGAAGTATGTTTACTTGATAATAGGTTCGGACTTAACCAAACACAATAGGATTGCTATCAAGTAAATAGGAATTAACGTTTGTGTATTTTATTTCTAATTATAATAAAACAATTATAATTGCGGAAATAGAAAAGTAAAAGACACAGTAAGATTTTGTTAACGAGGAAACCGCAAATGCAGAAAAACCCCGGGACCTTGTCCAGAATTGAATACTCTCAGGATTAAGACGCTATACAAAATCAAAACCAACTTCGTATAGTTGAGACCAAGCAACTAAACCTATAGTTCACCTAGTTCCGTCTGTATCCCTGCGCCTCCAACTTGCAGTAAGTCACGCACTTGGAACAATTCCTTTGGTTCGTATTCCAAACAGTAAAGGAACAACAAATCTGTTCGGTAACAACTCTTTTCAAACAAGTGATATAAGTTTGACAAAAATCTCTTCCTTTTATCCCAATAAACTCCTTTGTCAGGTCCTTAGATCTATCCAATAACAACTACCAAAGTAATTGTCAAGATTTTGCAATCAATACTTTTAATCACAAAGAAACGTATTGATTCCGATCTACTCAACTAATTAATCCAATCTTTAGATCTACAAACAGTCTAAAGATCTCCCATCGAAACTTCGATCTAGTTTGAGTGAATCTTATATCAGAAGAGAAGATTCTCAAGCATAAACAAACTAGGTGCAATCAAAGTTTAACAACCGTTAGTCAATCAAATCAATCAAAAACTAATGATAAACTACAATTATCTAGTTTCCCACCAACGGTACTCGTAGAGCTTCCCAATCCCAAAGAAGTCTTTAAAACGAGCGGTCGTAGGAGATTTCGCCTAATTAGGGTACTTTCCTCTCCGAATAGACGGCTCTACCAGTAACAACACAACTAGGTAGTTTTGCTGGCTCTGAGGATTCGTTTTCTTGAAATGCAAACTTCAATATTTATAGACCAAGGAAGTTTGGACACCAAGGAATTTCCAAAACCGAATATTCTCAAAGATATGCAATAAGGGCAAAAACGGTTTTCATAATTCCTGGAAATGCACTGTCCAAATATTGATCGAAAATCTCAGTAGAAAATCTCCAACTAGTAAATGCACATTACTAATTTTTATTTTCTAAAGATATGCATTTTAATTGCTAGAAATTAAAAGCATATAAAACTAAAAACCTTAATTAAAAGATTTTCAATTTATTTCAATCCGGGATTCTCCTTTAGCTATTAAGGAATATCTTTGAACAATAAAAGGTAAGAATTACTGCACATGTTCAAAGTATGTCGACATCTTTACTTTGTAAATCCTTTTTCATATTTACAATCTTGGAACCGATTTGACACACTTCCAAACGAGTTTAGAATTGGTTCATCTGACTTCCAAGAACTATGTGATTGATTATCCTATCAAATCACCAATCATGGGTTTCACGGTTCTACCAAAATAAGTTTAGGTTCTACCTCCATGTGGGTACTAGAATTAGTCACGCTAGTTACCAAAACTTGGTTGACTAGGTACTAGGATCGGTTCCCACATATATATGGTATCTAACTTGTATTTGTTGCACATGTTCATAGGATCGGTTCCCCAATAACTAAAAACTTGTTGCATCTCTTACAAGGATCGATTCCCATTTGCTTGTGATCAGTTGCACATCTTACTAGGATCGGTTCCCCAATGTCTAGAGTTGGTCTAACCAATTACAACAAATCGATCATACCATCTCAGGTGATTACTTAAGATCGGTTTCACTAATAAAAGTCACACCAATACAAAAGTCAGGCCTTGTGAATAGTTTTACCAAGATACATAAACAAGTTATGAGCGGTTATACTAAACACACATATTGGTAATCCAAAGATTTGCAATGAATAACAATACCAATAAGCCTAGCGATTTTCCTTTTGATTCATAACACAAGTTTATGAATTGTACTTCCTTTAAACGAATGTAAAAACATTGTTTCCTGGGACGAAATCTTCACCCATACCCATACATAATCACAATAGCATTCATACGATTATGTCGATATCTTATATACGAAGTTCAAAAGATAGATGTTATACTTCGTATTGTAATTCCTTAATACTATGTCTAATTAGAGTATAATCATTCACAGCTTCGCAGTTATGTTTTCAATATGCACGACTTGAAAGATACGTTAGGAATGAAACAGTTCAAGTAAAATATTACTAACCTCAAGAGGAAGGATGATGTCGTCGTTGTAGCTCCTTACTTCTTCACATTCTTCACGTAATACTTGTAAGTCTCATATCCTAGTAACTTTCTAGCTAACCTATACGAAGTTGACTCTAGCAAATAATCAAGCGACTCTTTAAATGAGTTTTGATTCACTAAAATATGACAACCAAACTTGACATACCAATGCTTGGTGGGTTCAACCGAGCTATGCTCTAACAGTTTCACCTTGAAGACAGTTAATAACCTCAAATTATCCCCATTACTAACACAAGCCTGAATATCGCTCATAAAATCAGAAGTAATAATGGGTCTAGTGGATTTACTCATTTTGGAGAAATAATTAGTCAAGTCACAGATAGATAATTATTTCAATTCTAATCAACACCATACCATTAATTATCATTGTAATCAACAAATAGATAATTATTTCAATTTTTAAATCTACTCCATGGAAGATATATACTCTATCTTGGATGGAATATTTGGTTTATTCCTAGTAAATTACAACGGGATTCGTAATTTACACTAAATCTAGAGACTATAAACCAGGTGTTTTAAATTTTTAGGAAACTATTAATATGGGTAGATTTGGAAATATTTTATTCTCTATATTGTTTCGTGATTTGCGTGAGAAACTCTAGAACATCAAGTAAAATGGAAAGGAGGGAGTAATAAGGTTGGTTGTCCACATAAGAGCATCTCCAATGCTAGGGGTGAAAATCTTAAAAAGGCATGACACCTAGGATTTAACACTTTTTTAACCAAAAATTGATCTCCAATGCTAGGGTCAAGGTTAATGAAAAACCATGACAAGGATGCCATCTCATAAGAAGGGGTAAAGGAGAAAGTCATATCTTCACCTTCTCCATGACCCTAGGTCTCTTGACACATCATCAATTTTTTATTCCAATTTTTTTTTCTTAATTAGAAAATATTATTATTGGGTAGTAATTTCAAAGATATTTTTTCCTCATAGGAATGACCCCTTATAAAACTTATTCCAAAATTGATTTTAGGTTAGGAAGACTTTAGCATTGGAGATGAAACTTGAGGTAAAATGTCCAACTTTTATTTGTTTTGGCCACATAGGAATGACCCCCAATAAAAAAGTATTTATAAGACCCCCACATAGGATGAATTTCACCCTTAGCATTGGAGATGCTTTAATAGATCCTTCTTTGTAATTTAAAGCATTAACGATTTTTAGACTATCTCCTTCCAGCTGTAGATTTGAAATCTGCTTCATCCTAGCTAGCTTTATGGTCTCATATGTCGCTAATTCCTTTTCCTTCTCTTTTTCCTCTGCTACCCCTAGAATACACCAGGCTCTTTTGAATTCTTCTGCATCATTTATACCAATCAGTATAGATCCCATACGTTTAGTTTCTTTATAGAATGAAGTATCATAGTTTATTTTAATGAAATTAGGTTGTGGCACTCTCCAATGCGATACATTTGTGTTGTTATGGTTTTTACTTATTCTCATAGTCAGTCTCATTCAGTTCTCCTTCCAAGCAACAAAATCCTTCTTAACATGTCTTACTAAATTATCCACCTGCACATGTCCATTATCAAAAATAATGGCACACCTCAATTTCCATATGTGCCAAAGAGTATAACCTGCATCTAAAATCATGTTGTGCCTATTATTGATTCCATTTCCATACCAACTTATTATCCAATCTTTCAATCCAACATTATTAATCAAATTCAAAAACATTGGATCTATATTAGCTCATATTTGTTTTGTAGTACTACATATAGGACTAATATAGATGGTCATAGGATTCAATATTAGCATTATAGAAAACACATTTAAGATCCACACTATTAACAAATCTATGAAGTCTGTCCTTAAGAGGGAGAAAACATTGCAAACACTTCCATAGGAAATGTACAATCTTAGGAGGAATGTCCTCCTTCCAGAATGTTCTCCAACAAAAAATATTAAGCCCATCATACACAAATTGAGTATTACCTACACTGTCAGCAACCATATAGTACTCTTTACTGCGAATATACCATTCCTATAAGGTTTTCATACAATTCTATCATCTCCTATAATAGGAATCCCGATTTCACATATTTCTCTAACAATATCATCATCAAATAAAGCATTCAAAGGCTCAACATTTAAAGTGTGACTATTAGGACTAATGAGTCGATCTACTGTCTGCATATTAGAAAAACTTAGTGTCGATGGTAGTAACTGATCTAAAGTAGGGAGCCACCTATCTTTCCATAAGGAAATTTTAGTCCCATTACCTACTTCCCAACAATAGTGCTTCCTTATCAACTCTAAGCCCCTACATACTCATTTCCAAACCAAAGAACCATTGGATCAATTGCAATGGAGATGATTAGAGTCAAAAAAGTACTTATGATACATTACCTGGGCCCATTTCGAATCAGGCTATTTTAACATTCTCCATACTAACTTAGCTAGTAGAGCTTCATTCAAAACATCAGTTGTTTGAATATTCATACCTCCTTGTGCCTTAGACCTAGTGACAGAATCCCATTTAGTATAAAAACATACCTCTTTCTCCTTGCTTTTTGTTCCACCAGAAATTCCTTCGTATACCATCTAACCTGTCAGTCAATTTCTTGGGCATGGGGAAAACAACAAGATGGTGAGAAGAAAAATTCCCAAGAACAAATTGGACCATAAGTTTTCTAGTAGGTTGATTAAAT
This sequence comes from Papaver atlanticum, assembly GCA_023531105.1. Classification (NCBI taxonomy): domain Eukaryota; kingdom Viridiplantae; phylum Streptophyta; class Magnoliopsida; order Ranunculales; family Papaveraceae; genus Papaver; species Papaver atlanticum. The sequence goes on along the minus strand of JAJJMB010009125.1, from coordinate 3,929,621 downwards.
TCTTAGCCTTCCAAGTAGAAAGCCTCTCATAATATTTTTTTGCAAGTAACCAAATGTCTCCATTTTATTTTGTTTAATGGGTAATGGTACACCTATATACTTATCCTTAAGCGCCAGGTTTTTTTATATTTAGGATAACAAGAATTTGGTTTTTGACATCACTATCCATTATAGGGCTAAAAGTCGTTCCAGATTTATCCACATTAATGGACTGGCCTAAAAATTTGCTAAACTCCTTAATAATGTTATCTAACTGCCTAGCACCTTTAACATTGGCTTTGGCAAAAATAAGACAGTTGTCTGCAAAAAAACAGATGACTTATAAGTGGACAAGTTTTAGCATCTTTAATTCCCTGAATCAAGTTAGAATTTTCAGTTTTAAGAAGTAATATTGAAAAACAATCCATACATATGATAAATAGATAAGGGGTCTCGCTTCCTAAGACCCCTTGTTGGATAGAAAATTTCACCTGGTGAACCATTGAGCAAGACAAAAGCAAAAACAGTCAAAATACATTCATGAATCATTTTACACGAATCCTCATGGAATCCTAATTTCCTAAAGATTGCGATTAAAAAATTCTATTCTATTCTATCAAAGTCTTTAGACATATCCAATTTGATTGCTATTAGCACTTGTTTATCTTTAGTTTTTCTCATAGTGTCAATAAGTTCATGGGCAATTATTATGTTGTCTGTTATCTGCCTAGAAGAAAGAGACGCAGCTTGATAAGGACTTATGAATTTATCCACAACCAACTTAAGCCTACTATCTATTAGCTTACTAATTATCTTATAAGCCACGTTACTAGGCTTATTGGTGTAAAATCTGAAGCCCTTTTAGGAGCTCTATTCTTAAGGATCAAGGACACAAAACTATGATTTAGTTGCTTAAGCAGGTGTTTAGAGTGAAAGAATGCTTGAACCATCTTCACAGTATCCTCACCTTAAACATCCCACAATTTTTAGAAACCTGGGGGATACCCATCCGGACCTGGAGAGGTCCATGGCTGCATTTGAAACATAATATTTCTAATTTCTTCAGGTGTAAGGTTTCTAATAAGCATATTATTCCCATCCTCAGTAATACATGGCAACAAATCAGACATAAAGTTACTAGAGTCTAGAGGGTTAGTAGACTTGTTAATATCAAAGAAGTGCTTTTTTAATTTATTAGCAATGCAAGTCTTCCCAGTCAACCAGATTCCAATGTTGGATTGAAGTGATTCAATCTGAGTTCATTTTTTCCTGAACTTAAATTTATCATGCAAGTACTTAGTGTTTCTATCATCAAAAGTCAAAACATTCTCTTTATCTCATTCCATATAATTATCATGTTGCACATCACCAATAATTTAGCTTATTTTCAAGTTCAATAAGAATATCGCTAGAGCTATTAGTGTTATTTTGATGAGACAAGGAAGTTATTTGGCCTTGAATATCTTTAATCTGAGTTTGAAAGTTCCCAAACTTATTAACATTCCAATCTCTTGAAAAGAACTTAACATTTTGGAGAGATTTGTTAAATTTAAAAGCATGCAGTCCATTAACATTCATAGACCAATTATTCCTTACCAAATCAACACAAGACATATCTAGAAACCAACACTTGTTAAACCTATAAGGTTTCCAATTTTGATTAAACCCTCTATCACTGACTACGAGCACAAGGCAGTGGTCAGGAATGAGATGATACGCTATACTATCAGGAAAATTACTAAACCATCTACCATTACCTAAAACCCTGTCCAATCTTTCTAAAATCGGATTATTATCATACCTTCTATTGGACCACGTATAAGGATTACCTACAAACGACATATCACTTAAGTTTAAATTTTCTAGGTGTTCATTAACCTAATTTAGTTCGGATTGAGATGGCATGTTACCTCTCAATTTATCTTATTTCCTAGTAATAAAGTTTAAGTCACCTACGACAACCCAAGGACAATTAAAGTTACCATCTAGTTTATAGAGAAAGTCCCACTGGTATCTAATGTCTTCATCACTAAGGGCACCATACATGCAAACAATCAAAATCTTTTCTCTCCTAGCATCAATAGTAGTATGACAAACTATAAAATTTAGATTAAAATCAACCACATCGAGTTGAATACCATCTTTCCATAGGAGGAAAATACCACCAGAGACCCCTACAGAGTTCACATAATAATAATTCATGAAACTTAGATTGTAGGTGTATCTCAACATTTTACAGTCATCGTTCTTGGTTTCAGAAAGGAAAATCAAATCAAGGTCATTTGATTTTATCAAATCACTTGAGAAATATCTAGTGTACTTATTCCCAAATCCTTGAACATTCCAAGACAAAATCTGCATCCTGATTCTAAGCTTAACAAACCCAATACTATAAAAAATGTACCAGTGACCAAAAACAGCAAAATCAAGCCAAACGATTTTCAAATCAGAGAGATATGATTTATACTTGTTAGTATAAAGCACTTTATCAAAATTAAAACTTCAAAAAATTTGTTTGAGAAAATACCTTAGATGGAATAGCAGATCCTCCATGTTGATTACATGCAGTCAATCTTCCAGATGATTCTTCTAAGATATCAATTGCCTTTATGAACTTCTCTCTTTCACTATTCAGTTGATGCACCATTTTTTTGTTCTAAGATTTATCACGATCCCCAATTGAATCAATATCATCAATCATATTCGCATCCACTACAAATATGGGGTTAATATGGGTATTGGTAGTGAAATGACGAGGGTATCAAGCACACCACAATCTTTTCAATATCAGCAGATAAGTCTGATACCTTGCGTGATCTAATATAGACATAAATTGTCAAGAAGATAACAAACCACAAGGTATACATTTGGTATATAGTTTTAGTTCGAAACCGAACACAACTATAGGGATCAACCAAAGTGTTGGATTAACTTATAAGTACAATTACTTTAATTATAAATTAAACAAGTTGTAATGCAGAAAGTAAAGTAAAAGAACGCAACAAGATTTTGTTAACGAGGAAACCGCAAATGCAGAAAAACCCTGGGACTTAGTCCAGTTTTGAATACTCTAAGAATTAAGCCGTTATACAAATATTACTACCAACTTCGTGTGGTTGAGACCAAATAAACTACCCATAGTTACCTAGTTTCCTCAGTATCTCTGCGCCTACAACCAATCTGGCTAAAGAATGTGAATCCTAAGATAGAGTTGTTGATGGTTGATTTTCAATAAAGGCTAAAATCGTAAAATCATGATCCTGCATGTTTCTGACACGGCTTCAGGAATGTATGTGAAACTCATATTTTAGGATTCGTGAAAGCTCATTTCACAATCTCTGACTGAGCGTACACCCTCTCAGAGCCTTATATGAATATGTTATTCGTAAAGCCTTCCCAGCTGAAGTTTTCGACACTTCGCATATTTCATCAACACCTCTACATAGAATCAAAATGATTGGAAGGTTCCTAGACATATTGCATGCTAGTATAGAGCGTTAACGTCTTCTGGATGCCACACTGTTCCCTGACTATGTAGAGAATCTCTTAACGATTGGACGGCTCCTAGACATATTACATGCTAGTATAGAGCGCTAACGTCTTCGGGATGCCACACTATTCCCCGACTATGCACAATCAATATTCAGAATGAGTATGATGCTTCCATCATCTCATACTTCATTTTCGAATAAATTCGCTCCTAGACATACCGCATGCCAGTGTAGAGAAATTCATGGATTAAATTCTAGAGCAACATTCATCAATCGAATTCCTAGAAAAATAATATAATTTATCTCATTACTTCGTTTCATGGGTTATTCCTGACTGAATTCCATGAATTAGTAATAGATAATCAATCTATCTCATTACTCCGTTCCATGGCTTATTCCCGGCTGAATTCCATGGATTAGTAATATATAATCAATCTACTTTATTACTCTGTTTTGTGCCTTATTCTCAGCTGAATTCCACGAATAAGTAATAAATATTCACTGTTCGGGCATCAGGGCCACCACCGAGTAAGCCCCGAGAAAATGGCGAGTGTACTTAACAATAATGCACGAACGAGCACCCAAATGCATAAACGAGCGTTCAAAAATATGGACGAACGAGGAAACCTGTGCAAAATCAGAAAAAGTAAATAATTAAAAAATAATAAAGAGGCGCGCACGGGATCGGGTCCACCGGCCGGCCGGCCATTTCGTCGTGACCGGTCCCACGCCTCTTCCTTTTATTTTTAATTTATTTTACTATATTTCCTTATCTCTTGAAAACTCCTTGTTTGAGCAAACTTCCTCGTTCTAGCAAAACTCCTAGTTTCTCCATATTTCCTCAAGTGATGAAAAATAATAATATAAAATAGGGAAGAGCACGGGTCCGAGCACACGGGCCGGCCGGTTATGCCCTTGCCGTGGCCGGTCCCACATCCCCCAATTCCTTATTTTATTATTATTATTTCTTCCTTCATCTCATGAAACTCCTTCATTTGAGCAAAAACCAGGGTTTTTCATATTTTCTCAAATATTGCTCGAACTATCTAAAAGTCAACTGGTCACATGACCGACCGGGCTTCTCACGGCACATATTGAAATATTATTATTTTAATATTCTCAAAATATTGGTTGCGCAAGCAAAATTCTACTTGCTCACTCAAGCAAAATCGAGAGTTTCAGTCAAGATCAAACACTTCTGAAAATCCAAAATATTGCTCAAACGTGCACCAGAAAATACCTAAATTCTTATAATTGAGTCACGGACAATATAGTTACACGGGCATGCCACCTTGACCGACCAAGGTCGGCCCTTAGGATTGCAGAAGCCGGTCCCACACCCTATTAATGATTTTGACCTAATTAATCCTCTACTGTTCATATTGGGTTCAAACTCTTTCCAACCAACTTGGGACTTGATCAATTGACCACCAAGGGGCGATTGCACATCCTTGGTCGTTCGCTCCTCTCTCCGTAATTAGGTTTCACCACCTAATGCTCAGACGAGCACTATTTTAACAATGATTAAAAAACGAGCATTTAATCATCCTTAGACCAAAGGGCCTACAAAGGACTTTGGTGCATGCTCACTCGAGCACCTAGGCGCTATATGGTGAGCCATCATCCTATGTAACCGAGCCCTCTCTCGGTCATTGGTTGATTTTCAGTAAATCATCAATTGATCAACAATCGACGAAAATTAGGGTTTCAAATCAAATGCTCTGCAAAGCATAATTATGAACACACTCAAACCCTAATAATTTTATGTTGATCTAGCAATAAAAATTCTAACTAACTAATATTATTTGGTCCCACTACCAATAATTCGTGAGTCGAGAAATATCGCTCAAACCAGCAATATCCGCTCAAACTAGCAATATTTATTTTGCTCAGTCAACTGGGTTAATAACTCATTGATTCAACTATCAATTGCTCGACTGAGCAATATTCCTCATGTTTGGATTCAACTTTCAAAATTCGAGAATCGTATTGATCCAGCAAACAATATTCTAATTTATATTTAATGGCTGATCCTGCTGTTACCATTTTTGCTCGACTGAGCAACATGGTTCGAACGGACGACCATCCAATATTCTCTCTTTATCATTCGATCATTCATGATATATTAGAGCTATAATTCAACAATATCTTTGATTTCCTGTCGAATATTCGACATATCAAAATAAGTCCTCGATCGAGCAACTTCATCGGACGATCGATTCAAATCATCAAAATATCATTATTATCTCGACTGGTAAAATGATATCAAGACTCAACATTTGAATATCAAGCAGACATCTTATCTTCAATCCATGAGTCTCAGAGCATATCACATTCATTCATTATGCTCGACTCAACAATGCTTAGACTCATTGTCTAGTCAAGTCAACGACTGACTAATTAAATACATGTCTGCCTTGCAGATTCCATGTTCGTGAGACATCAATCACGTCACATGAAGGGATAATTACTAGGGTTTCGGTCTGGCGGCCTACGACACGTATGTTAACCCAAAATGAGAAATGTGAGTAAGTCGTGCAAGCGGTTGAGGAAGTTAGCAAAGTAGTGGATGGGCAATCAACCAAGTCTTCGCATGACATGGAACTGGTTTGACCATGATTTCCCACTTTCCCACTCTTTCACTCGAGCAACCGTCACACTTGAAAATTCGATCACTTGAAAATTGCTTTGAAGCTAATAGTTTGTGTGAGACAGCTATTGTCGTCTTCCGAGAATGTTAATGATTGAAATGAGAGTTTAGAACGATTAACCATGATTGGATATAGCACAATATGCGTACTTGTATATGTGTTGTCAAAGTATGGGAACCATAGTATGCATACCTGTATGCGTACTGGTTGGTTTATGGAAGTCCGGGAACTTAGTATGCATACCGGTATGCGTACTGGCGTGAGTTTCAAGTTCCGGAAATTCAACTGAGTTTTGGAAGGTATGGCGAACCCAAACTTAGTCCGGCCACTTAGGTATGCGTACCCGATCGCATACTTGAGTAGGTTATGTTCTAAAATTGGTTTGTTCATGAACTAATACATTTATATAATAAGGAATGCAATCTTTTGCAAACCGTGGCTATAATGTTCATGAATTGATTCGAGTGAATCAAAATCGATTTTGCTTCAATTGTGTCTTGCATACTTCTATGAGAATATAAACAATTGAACAACTCTAGAACTAGTTTCATTTTTGTCATTTGAACTAGTTATGGTTAAGATGAATATGGTTGATATGAAAGTGTTCATATGGCTAACTTCGGTTAACTATTGTTGAGCAACCAAGGTGTACACGTTTAGGTATGGTTACTCATATCTAAATGAAGTCACTTTTCATTTTTGTGTAACAAGCTAAGCTCGATTTAACGGTTGAAAGATATTAGCTTGAGTCTAATCAGGTTTTCATCTAACAGTGAATATTGAATGATTTGTTACCAAGGTAACATTGATTGCAAACCCCTGATTTGGAGACTATATAAGGGAGAACTCTAGCAATTGGGAAACCTAATCCCCACACCTCTTGTGTGATACTAGTTGCGACTAGATTCGATTCTCCTTTAATCTTAGATTTTTCACGAAACCCTGTAGGTTAACGACTTGAAGACTTCATTGGGATTGTGAAGCCAGACCCAACTATTTTCTATGTAGTTACGTGTTTTGATCTTGCTATTTTCTAACGTGATTGAGTACTATCTTCTCTAAGATTTGCTCGAGATTTATTCTCTGATATGCAAGATAATAAGTAGTCACAAACATCTTCGTCTCATCGTTTGTGATTCCACAATATCTTGTTTCGCTACCATACGATTAAGATTATTGTGAGGTGATTGATATTTCTAGGTTGTTCTTCGGGAATATAAGTTTGGTAAATATATTGGTTCATGTTCACCTTGATTTATAAAAAGATGGAAAAAAAACTCATAGGTATATCTGTGGGAGACAGATTTATCTATTCAATAGACTTTTCTATGTGAGACAGATTGGTTTATCAAGTCTTCGACTTTGGGTCATAGCAACTCTTAGTTGTGGGTGAGATCAGCTAAGGGAATCAAGTGTGCATAGTCCTGCTGGGATTCAGAGGCGTAAGGAATGCGACTGTACCTTGATCAGTGTGAGATTGGTTAGGGATCAACTATATTCCAGTCCGAAGTTAACTTGGAGTAGGCTAGTGTCTGTAGCGGCTTAATACAGTGTGGTGTTCAAATCTGGACTAGGTCCCTTGGTTTTTATGCATTTGCGGTTTCCTCGTTAACAAAATTTCTGGTGTCTGTGTTATTTCTTTTCCACATTACATTTTCTATATAATTTAAATATCACAGGTTGTGCGTAAATTCAATCAATTGTGAATCCAACCTTTGGTTGTTGATTAAATTGATTGACACTTGGATATTGGTTTTTGATACCGTCCAAGTTATTTCTTATATTCAATCGGGCTCGAAAATTCTTATTTGTTTGATTGCAGATTGAATTGAGAAATAGAGATATAACTCTTGGATATACTTTTCTTAAGATTGAGTCTGACTATCTAGTTGATTCTCTTGAAAGTATATTGGAGTTAGTCCATACAGATTGCTAAGCGAAATATTGGGTGTGGTTGTTAGACCCCCGCCTTTTCAATCGGTATCAGAGCAGGCAAGCACGCTAAGACGTCATAAGTCTGTGTTTATAGCAATCTGGTTAGTATGGATGAGTCTATCTCTAATAACGTACCAGTTCAGAAATTACCAGATGTTTTTCAAAGCTTGGATTCACCTGAGAGAACTGTCATATCTAGGTCAATATCTAAACATTCTTTTGATATGGAAACTGTTGATTACTGGGAATCACGCATAGAAGAACAATTGGATGAACTTTCTGATGAAGGTGATTCAGATATTGATAGAGATGTTGATGAGGAAGTTTCAGAGTATGTTAAGCTATTGGATTTGGTGGAAAAGAAGAAGATGAGAACTTCTCATGTCACACCTTTTCTGACTAATCTCTGTCATGCAAACAAGAAATTTAGTTAATGTTACGCATGTGTTTATGTTTCAAATCGTTCTAACGAATCGATCCTCAAGGATTCTGAGGAAAACCTACGTATGAAGTCACTTGAATGTGATAATCTTTATCAAAAGTACTTTTCGTTGGAAGAGAAACTTGCAGAATCTGAAGCAAGGATTAACTCTCAAAAAATTATTTTTGATGATAGAGAAAGCGCTTATTTCGCTCGAGAAAAACGCCTTGAGGCTGATTTAGCTGCTGCTATTGATAAAATCAAGATGTTGGAAGATGACTTGAAAAAGTTCAACACTAGTTCAAGCAAATTAACCACTATGCTAGAAGCAAGTAAAAATCATCGTGATACACGAGGATTGGGCTATAAGGGAATAGATGCTCCAAGTATTAGCAAAGAGGTAAAATTTGTCAAGGCTAATGATTCTTCTCAACAAAAGTTTTCCATTGATGGCAAAAGTGAAATACCTTCACCGGCAGTTAAGGTTCGAAAGAGCAAAGTATATCAACCTCTAAAGTCAGCACACACGGATCGAGGTAAAAACATTCCTTATGTTTGCCACTATTGCGGAAATAAAGGTCACCTGGAAAGGAGATGTCGTTTTCGTATAAAGAGTGAGAAACTTCATGATGTTCTTGTTTGGGCATCACAAGAAGTTGTGAAACCAAGATCATATGTTAAGACTAATCCCCTTAACGTTATAGGTTTTAATTGTCCAACCTTTAGGCAAAGGAATCAGTGCTATGATAAACCTAGATTTGCCTATAAACATCATACGAATCCTTTTTATAATCGTAATGGTTATCAAAAGGATAACTTCGTAAAGAAGAAGACAAGATCCGATGCTCCCAATTGGAGAAAGACTAACTTGCAAAAGAATAGTCAATCCAATTCTCTTCCGAAAAATCTAGAAGAGAGTAATGGGAAGAAAGTTCATATTATTCCTAAACGCACACAGAAATGGGTACCAAAGAAAGCCAATGATACTTTGAGTGTGAAAAGGAATGATCTCCCAGAAAATTCTATGACTATGGAGAAGGCAATATCCATGATGTTGGAACTTAAAAGTTTCTTTGGAAAAATGGATTTGTATGTGAAAGGTTCTAAAAGTGATCTCTTTCATGAAAATCAAAAAGTGAAACAGAATAAGCCAAAAACTATAGATGGTGAAAAATCCATAGTTACGGAAAAGTCTGTTTCAGTCACTTGTGGTGAGCAATACATTGTTCACCTCAACACAACTTGATTGTACTGTAAGTGCATCCTCACCAAGGAATGCCCTGTTAAGTATACGGTGAGGGAAGCACTAGAATTGGGGCGCACATATTGTGTTAGGTATGATATTGAATATTTGGTAAAGCCATAGAATTCACGACAGGATCCTTCTAAAAGGTATGTCTATAAACTAGAGCAAGATTTGTGTTTTTATCATTTGCTTAGAATACTTATAATGATCCATGTACCTTGCTTATCATTCATTTCTACCTAACTTGATTTGTGTTTAAGGTTCTTAAATGTTTAGGTTTGAAAATAGTAGTTCGGGATGTTTGGACTTCATGGTACACATACCATGTATGCATACCATCATTTAAAATCAAAATCCAAGGATTTTAGTTCGCAAGCCCGTTTGCATACTGCTCCAGGTCACAAAAATTCGTTTGCAAACTTGTATGCATACTGGCCTGTAGACGTCGATATTCGATAAACTTGTTTTGGCCGTAACTTCTTCGTCCGAACTCGGAATGACCTCATTCTTTTTTCATTCTCTTCCTATTTGAATTCTCTTCAAAATGGTGATAATAATTTATGGATTTGGATGAGTTAAGATTTGTCTTTGTCCCGACTCTTGTTTTTGAGTGTTTTGCTCTCTTTCGTCGCACTTGTTCCACTTCTCTTGGACTTGGGCACTTGGTTTCTTGGAGCACTTATCTTTTAAGCTCATTTGTAGCTTTTGGAAGATGATTTTTCAGTATTTAATCTTATTGGTTTTATATATTGCAAATGGCTAATGGGATATGTCTATGATTATCACATATATGTCAAAAGTTAAGCCTATTATGTCATTATGCAAATATTGATGGAAGATAGGATGAACTTTTGATTGCAAAGATTAAGTCTGTTATATGTCTTTATGCAAATATTGATGAAAAATAGAATGAATCTTTGTATATTCCGCAGTATTGATCTTTCCCTGGTCCTCTTCTTTGTGAAAGTACTGTGTGGCTCCGTAAGTTCTCTTATGTTGACCATTTCAAATTAAATTAATCATGGGTTTTTTGTGGTTAATTTAATTGAGTTTTCTGGATACAAATTCATGTTTCATGTAATTTGTTAATGTCCAAAGAAATCCTTCTTTTCTTGTGAAAGTAAGGTCGCTCTTGTTGTTCTTTCGGGAATGACATTTTATGGGGGAGAGTTCTTAATTGAACTTGTGCCTAATTGCCAAATCTTTGTGGGGAGTACGGCTGTGGAATATTGTAAGAGTTTTCTTGTATCTTTATAAACTCCTTGATGAATGCATTTAGTTTCAACTATATGATTGCATCTAAACAAAGTTGATATGTTTTCTTTTAGTCATGAAGAATCTCTATGATAATTTCATTATGATCCTACTAGTTTTCGTACCTTTGCCAATTCATATTGACAAAAATAGGGGAAATTAATGTGTAGTTCACACTACAAATACATATGTTTACGGATCATTATGTAAGGGGGGGCGGGCCCCCCCCCTTTCATGTGAAATGAAGTATTGACTAAGGGGGAGGGATACATATCACCATAGTATTGTTGTCAAAGTTGCGATACAATTGGACATTGATGTTGTGTAATAATACTATGACACTATATAACAATGATTGAGAGCTACTATTTTCTCATTGTTATAGCTACGGATCTTCAACAACAATGATGCTGAGTTGAACACGTTCATAATCAATGGAGTACTTGGAAGTGACGAAGATTTCGAGTAATGTTTAAGAACCAAGGAAATCAAGCATTTGGATGAGAAGCTGCAAAGTTTATTTATTTTGTAATCCATATGTATTGATAGTTTTGTTACTAAAATTGACAAAGAGGGAGATTGTTAGAGCACTGCTCGGTCGAACTCGCAAGCGTTGCTATCTCAAGCTTGTTTGTCAAGTTTAGTTGCCAAAACTATAAGTCTTGATTTCTAGTCTACTTATAGCTAAGTCTCGGATTAGGATAGAAAGTGTAGTTGAGCATTAGACTTCACGGCGTTCATCGATTGAAGATGAAGAACTACTAAGGGGAGCTTGTGGAACTTCATCAACAAAAGGTATGTGGAGACTTGAGCTCATCTATCACTCAAAATTCTATCTACTCTATCTTCTATTTCAGACAAAAGTCGTATAGCTATATAGACTTCGATTATACACATTTGATATTTCGAGCTGAGTTTAACTCGCTTACATATTTCTCGAAATATGTGTTGGTAAGCTTTCTCTTTAACCAAGTTCATCGTATATTCTTGACGAAAGTCAAAAGATGATCATGTGAAAATCGCCTAGTAACATCTTACATGATTTGTGTGAGACAGTCATTTGATGTAAACTCGGAATGTTTCGTATTGATCATTCGATCACTTGAAAATTTCTTTGAAGCTAATAGTTTGTTTGAGACAGCTATTCCCGTCTTCCGAGAATGTTTCAATGATTGAAATGAGAGTTTAGAACGATTAACCATGATTGGATATAACACAGTATGCATACTTGTATAAGTGTTGTCCAAGTCCGGGAACCATAGTATGCATACCCGTATGCGTACTGGTTGGTTTATGGAAGTCCGGGAACTTACTATGCATACCGGTATGCGTACTGGCGTGAGTTTCAAGTTCCGAAAATTCAACTGAGGTTTGGAAGGTATGCGTACCCGTTCGCATACTGGCAAACCAAAACTTAGTCCGGACACTTAGGTATGCATACCCGTTCGCATACTTGAGTAGGTTATGTTCTAAAATCGGTTTGTTCATGAACTAATACATTTATATAATAAGGGATGCAATCTTTTGCAAACCGTGGCTATAATGTTCATGAATTGATTCAAGTGAATCAAAATCGATTTTGCTTCAATTGTGTCTTGTATACTTCTATGAGAATATAAACAATTGAATAACTCTAGAACTAGTTTCATTTGGGTCATTTGAACTAGTTATGGTTAAGATGAATATGGTTGATATGAAAGTGTTCATATTGCTAACTTCGGTTAACTATTATTGAGCCAACAAGGTGTGCACGTTTAGGTACGGTTACTCATATCTAAATGAAGTCACTTTTCATTTTTGTGTAACAAGCTAAGTTCGATCTAACGGTTGAAAGATATTATCTTGAGTCTAATCAGGTTTTCATCTAATGGTGAATATTGAATTCTTTGTTACCAAGGTAACATTGATTGCAAACCCTGATTTGAAGAATATATAAAGGAGAACTCTAGCAACTAGGAAACCTAATCCCCACACCTGTTGTGTGATACTAGTTGCGACTAGAGTCGATTCTCCTTTAACCTTAGGTTTTTCACGAAACCCTGTAGGTTAGCGACTTGAAGACTTCATTGGGATTGTGAAGCCAGACCCAACTATTTTCTCTGTAGTTGCATGTTCTGATCTTGCTGTTTTTTATCGTGATTGAGTACTATCTTCTCTAATATTTTCTCGAGATTTATTCTCCGATAGGCAAGATAAAAAGTAGTCACAAACATCTTCGTCTCATCGTTTGTGATTCCACAATATCTTGTTTCGCTACCATACGATTAAGATTATTGTGAGGTGATTGATATTTCGAGGCTGTTCTTCGGGAATATAAGTCCGGTATATCAATTGGTTCCTGTTCACCTTGATTTATCAAAAGACGGAACAAAAACTCATAGGTATATCAGTGGGAGACAGATTTATCTATTCAATAGACTTTTCTTTGTGAGACAGATTGGTTTATCAAGTCTTCGACTTTGGGTCATAGCAACTCTTAGTTGTGGGTGAGATCAGCTAAGGGAATCAAGTGTGCAGAGTCCTGCTGGGATTCAGAGGCGTAAGGAACGCGACTGTACCTTGATCAGTGTGAGATTGGTTAGGGCTCAACTATATTCCAGTCCGAAGTTAACTTGGAGTAGGTTAGTGTCTGTAGAGGCTTAATACAGTATGATGTTCAAATCTGGACTAGGTCCCGGGGTTTTTCTGCATTTGCGGTTTCCTCGTTAACAAAATTTCTGGTATCTGTGTTATTACTTTTCCTAATTATATTTTCGATATAATTGAAATATCATGGGTTGTGCGTAAGTTCAATCAATTGTGAATCCAACCTTTGGTTGTTGATTAAATTGATTGACACTTGGATATTGGTTTTTGATACCGTCCAAGTTATTTCTTATATTCAATCGGGCTCGCAAATTCCTATTTGTTTGATTACAGATTGAATTGAGAAATAGAGATATAACCCTTGGATATACTTTTCTTAAGAATTAGTATGATTGTCTAGTTGATTCTCTTGAAAGTATATTGGAGTTAGTCCATACAGATTGCTAAGCGAAATATTGGGTGTGGTTGTTAGACCCCCGCTTTTTCAACTACAAGATGAAGTGCCTTCCTGAGGATGAGTTTGTAAGAAGAACAAACATCACTATTTATAAACCAATGTAGTTTGGACACCACAGAATTTCTATAACCTAAAATATTCGCAAGATATGCAATAAAGCACTTAAATTCGGTTTTGTCTAATTTCAACCAATATCCAACTTTATAGCCGCAATCCCTCTTGGATACAACTCAATGTTAGCTAGCATACAAGATACTTAACTAATATATCTTGCAGAGATATGTTTTGCTTGTTGGTAAAAAAAAACATATACATTCGAAAAATTTAACAATAAGATTCTCAAACATTTCGATTTGGGATCTCACCTTGAGTATCAAGGAATATATTTACAAAAATATATCGACCATCTTCCCTCTTTGTGACCGAATTGACTTTGGAACGACCATTGTCTTGGTTTAGGCCGGAGTCCTACATATTAATCTCTCGAACTCATAGCACTCTCGTGCAGTGCATCTGTTAGAAGTAGGTGTAAGCAGTTTTCTCGGTCGAAGAGTCCCCACCCGCACAGTCGTCTCTTCACTTTCCGAAAAAACCAGCAAATCGTTTTTCCCCATCTACAGATTGGCGACCACAGTGGGACATTAATTTCTCGGTTGCAATCTCAATCCGTCAAAATGGTTGATATTATGTCAGGTTCAGTTACAAATCCTAACCCGAACGGTGCTAGCACTAGCCACAACAATGGTGGTATTCCAGTCACTCCGTCTTCCAACAGTGGCGCTACTGCACCACCCCTCCTCGAACCGATATCGGAAGTAATCCTCTCTTTGGTCGATCTCCTGAAGAAATCATAGAAAATCCACCTACCATAACTGATCTCATGAAGATTCAGGAAATTCTCGCCAAGAATAAAATAGACATGGCTACAACACAAAAAGAGTTATGCACTCATCTCAAGAATCTCACAGAAAAATTATCATGTGAACAAGCTCAGTCAGAGAAAGAAAAAGGAAAAGCCAAAGAAGTATCCTCAGCCGCTGATCCTAACGTCTCCCCAATCCAGATTCCAGAAGATGATGAAGTTGCTGCAGACAACCCACCAGTGAAGGAACCATCAAATTTCATCACTCGTAAAGATTTAGAGCGTCTCCTAGAAAACCGTGGAAAAGATAAGACGTCCTCTATCCATCGTCATCAACCTCCACACCCTACTGCTACACAGAGAATTCCTCTTCCGAAGGGTTACACTTCTCCAATATTCACACTCTATGATGGAACGAGCAATGCTCGAGAACATGTTTCCCGATTCCTGGAATCACTGGGTGAACATGAACACAATCATGTTGTCCGTCTGAAGGAATTTTCAAAATCTCTGACCGGACGAGCATATACTTGGTACAATAACATTGTGCCAGGAAGTATCACCAGTTTGGGAGAAGTGATTAATGCTTTCTACCGAAAATACTTCTTTGTCTCGGAACAAGTTACCCTCTCCGATCTGGGAAGGATATTTCACAAGAATACTGAACACCCGAAAGACTATGTGAAAAGATTCAGAGTCCAAGCTTTGGATTTTCATGATCCAAATGTTACTGAAAAACAACTCGTAGACTTGTGCATTAACGGAATGATCCCAGTTTACAGAGCTTTACTGGAGAATCTTCGATTCCAGACTTTCTCAGAGCTTCATGAAGCAGCCAAATGGTCAGCGACCACTGCTCCGGCCTTACTGGAAAGAGCAAAAGCTACAAAAGTCGAGGAACCGCAAGGAACTCAAGGCAGCACCAGGCGCCTGATAATAAACAATACAACCTTCAACCTTCCACAAATGTTGTTGCTGAAGGGATAAAAAGGAAGGCTGACACACAACATAAGAACGCTTCTCCAACATCCCAAGCTCCTGCTAAAGCATTAAAGAAGGATAACCAAACTCGAAATGCACAAGCACCGACTCAGCATCAGCAAAACGACCAGGCATACCCAGACTTTCCTTTTCCCATTAAAGAGGTGATCAAGCTATTAGAAGTCTGGATCCAAGATGGTGCGATCAAATTGCCTCCTGTCAGGAGAGAACCAACTGAGATGGAGATGAAGAATCCACGTTATTGCCGCTTTCATAGATTTGTCAGTCATCCAACAAGCGATTGTAGAATCTTGAAACGCATCTTCAAAGAAAAGGTTGACTCATAAGAACTGGGAACTGAAGGGGTACATAGAAATCCTCTCCCAATCAGGACTTTCACCCTCTCCTAACGACCTGTCAAAGAAGCAGTTCAATCCTTGATCGAGCATGTATGTGAATTGTTTTATCTGTCAAAGGCTCAGAGGAAAGACATGCTCATGGATTTGAATCACATAGTGTCAGGGAAATGCTTGCCCATTCCAGAAACGCTTCCTGAACCTCCAGCCATGAACAAAGATATGTACGACTAGGGACTTCTCACCACAGTCCATCTCAAAAGAAACAAATTCAAGAGAGCATTGGTTGACGTTGGCACGGCCATCAATATTATTTCTTTAAAGACTCTCAGGGATGCAGGTATTACTCGACAAGAAGCTACCCATGCTCCTATCTCAGTCATGGATCATGAAGGAATACCTAGAGATGCGTATGGCTACATCATTCTCAAAATGAAAATTGGTTCAACCTGGGCAGAAACCAAATTTCACATAATCAAGAAGGATCTTGGAAATGACATGGTCCTTGGACGAACGTGGATTCATGCTGAAAAGATGACTATTAAGGAAGCGCATTCGGTTGCACATTTATCTGATGTGGAAATCTCTGACTCGGAAGACATGACGGACACTCCAGAGCACTTGGAGGAATTCAAAGCTCTGATGAATTTGAAACAAGAACCTAGAGAAGATGCGTTAACATTTCTCGAGAAATTCCGCACTTAGACAAGTCTCATTTGTCCTCATGCGTCCATATTATCTACTTTCAATCATACTCTCCTAGCCCAGGGACTCTACTCCGTTAACAACTTATCTGTTGCAAGACGCTATGAGTGGGTAACCTCGCCTCAGCAATATTTTACTAAGTGGTTGAATGTGGAACCTCTCCGAATCGAGCATCTTACTGAGACATTCATTGCTGAAATGATGTCTAAGCATTATCTTAGATATTCTCCCATAACTTTGCACGAGTGTCCACATGTGCCACAAAATCGGAAGACTTCTACCGCACGAGCATGGAATCCCATTGTAATAGGAATGCCGAACCAGCAGAAGATATTCAGAGCAAGAACAATCAAGCCTAACAAATTTCATAAAGGTGATTTAGTTCTCAGAGTAACTAAGCGCAATCTCCATTCTGCAAAGAGTTCCAATTGGGAAGGGTCATTCATGATTACCAAATCCGTTGTTGGTGGATACTACAAGTTAGCTGCCATGGATGGCAAGAACAGTGTGCCAGTAATACAGAAAAATTGGCTCAAAGCCTTTGGCGTCTGAGACATTCAGCGTTTGGGGTGTTATATGTTCAAGGCACGAACGCTCAAGATATCTAACATTTGCATTTTAGGATTTTCTTTCACTTGTATTTTCAATTCCTCCAAAATGTTTGCAATACTTGCATTCAATATTTGAATTCGGCAATTTATCAAAGTTCATTTTACTTAAATAAATTTCTATCAAATCCAAAAGAAAATCCCCAATCCACTTATCCAAAACCAATCAAAAAATCAAAACCAAAATAAAACCTCACATCTCTCAGGAGTTCAAAGTTCAAAAGATTATAGAAGGAAAATTAAAGGAAACCGGCAAAGTAAGATTTCTGATCCTCTGCAATTTTCAAGACTTGCAAAGCCGCCTTTTCCAACTCCAGCTCTTCGGTCAATCTAGCAATCTTGGCCTCCTTCTTCACCACGACATCACTGGGAAAGGGTATGTTCTTCTCACGTATGTCATTGATAATGTTGATTCTTTGACGAAGCCACTTCACATTGAAGCCAAGTTTCTCAGAATTCCCCAAATTGTACTCCCAATCAAAGTGTACATCTAGAGTAACAACACTTCTATCTCTGGTTCGTGTATCATCTATAACACGCAAGATACGGCCTACTTTCATTGTCAAGAAGTAACTACGTTTGGGGTCTTTAGTAATGACGATATGACCATACCTCTTCCATAACTTCTCATACATGCCAACATATCCAGTAGGAACGCTAAATCCACCAACTAGTTCATGGTACGGGAGTAACTCACCAAATGGAGGATCGAAAGCAATCCCTGCATTAGGGTATTCGTGCACCACCATACAGGTCTCAATCATTGAAGCAGTTTCTTCTATCACTGGAGCAGGAGCAGTTTCTTTTATTCCTGGACCGGTTTCTTCTATCTCTGAAGTAATGGCGACTTGAGCCTTGTTCTCTTCAACAACTTCAGTAGCAACATTCTCATGACCCTGAAGTGAATAGATGTTTGTACCATCACTTTGATTCACCAGGTTGCTCGTACCTCATCAGTAGGTCGGTTATCCTCAACTTCGTCATTTGGCACCTAATATGATGATTACATGGGATTAGAGCACTCCAAGCATGGAAATCAAAATCAATCATAAAATTCAGAATTTAAGTGATCTAACAGCATCAAAGTTCTTCATTATGCATTCAATACATGAGCAAATGGTGTAAAAGTCACACAAAAACGTTTTACAATAAGCTAATCCGAGGAGATTTTACACTTCCCTGTATAAGATGGCGATCTGGGAGAAATTGGTAAGGAATATAAGGTTGAGTCATATTTCATTTTCTTCGTATGAATGTTCTCTACAACATATCCAAAATTCATAGCAATTGGATAAACGATCAAAAATATGTGGCCGAAACATCGAACAACATGACAGTTGAAAATTTTCTGAAAACTCCATGGAAGTTTACTATTTCATCGATTTCGACCTCTAAAAATGCTCAAAACTAAAAAAACTTCTATGCTACAGCTAGGAAATTTCCTGGGCATAAGAAAACTGGGGTAGATCGTGAAAATATGATGTCGGATGAAGATTCTACAGCGTTTTTATTGAAATACTGAATTCTGAATTTTCAGGTGACGTATTTCGGCAAAATTTCTCATTTATTCACATGGATTCTCATTCGTTCATTCATAAATCAGCAATTTTACACTTTTATGAAGAAAATGCAAGATGGATACTTACTTGAGTGGTCTCCAAGCCGTTCGAGGGAGCAATGTTGTCGGCACCACCATTAGGAACATTATTACCTTCATTCGGTTCCAACTCTTGAGAATCCTCTTTCTCACCATTTTCCGAAGAAGAATGAGCATCATCAACACCTTCCTTATCCACGATAATCTCCTCCTGGATACATCAACAACAATTATTATTACTTCATTCAAGAAATATCATAATTGGTTGTGCAAAGAAGTACTAACATTGATTTCTTCTTCATCGGTACTGGATTCACGAGTCGCTTGTCCAGGAGCGAGTCGGAGACCATCAATGCTTGATGGAGCAAAATTCTGAAACAAAGTAACAAATATTCATTTTATGATCCTAATTACACGGATAAGAAAAATTCATGATGGAAGAAGCGTTAACAACTCACCAAAGAGACAGCTGGGGACTTTATACTATTTGGTAACATCATGTAATCCTTACTTCCGGCTTTTCCGCCCCGGAGACTTTCTTCCACTTCTATGAAGTCTACATCGATCCGAGGTCTCACAACACGACCATCCTGTGGTAAAGTTAATGAAATTATTAAGATATAATTATCATGTCTTTACAAAAGTCATACGAAGAATACTTACTTGTGGACATCCTGGGAGTACTTTTCGTTTATCACCACTGGAGGGATACTTCAATCTTGGTCGATCAGAAATCATCTTAACAGAAGGAGGTTCTTGTACTAGAGGTTGAACAACCATTACAAAATTATGTAAACACTCAAGTTGCTGATTCCAGAAAGTTATATAACCTGGAGTTGCGTAGGCGACTCGGTCAGAACAGGGGAACAGATATTCGCGTCCATTCAAATGTGTACAGTCTAAAGAAGTTTTAAGTTGGTCGACTGATGGATTTCTCCTCTGAACATCTGGAACACACTGATCAAGGCCCATTTGTCGAGCCACTCTATCGATATTATATTCCTCCACCAGAAACTTTCCTTGTATTACTGATACTAAATAACAAGGAGTGCAACTCAGTATAAAGGATCTCTCACCATCACTCAGGTCTGTACCAGATTTCAAAGTGATATTTCTGTAGCAGCATTAAAAGTGATCAATTGTGAGATGAAAGAAGGAACCGGCACCCATGGACGGAAATTAAACTCAGACTCGTTGTCTAATATATCGGTATAAGGCATATCTTGAGTCGAGGCTGCTTCGTGGACCAACACATAATCCTAGCATTATTTTTCTCGGAAAAAGCATGACGAGTATCAATATTCGGTCCTTGCAAGACGCTACGAGGAATCGGTGCATAATTCTTGAAGCGCTCTCACAATAAGGCTTGGAGAAACATTTTATTAACATACGTTTCAATTTTCATGAAGCCATTAGAAACGATGGAATCTATGACTAAAGAGTCTAAATTGTAGAATAGCTGATAAGCACGTAAGTGTGACGCATTTTCACCCATAATTACATTATCTAGGACTCATTTTATTTTTAATAAAGTTGTTTTAAGTCTTTTCTAGGGATAAGCTCTTGCGGCAAAATTGACTCGAAAAGTGGTGTTTCACACCCCAGGATAGAGTACTAAAGGCACCACAGAAATGCACCGGAAGCACCCCAGAAATACACCGGAGGAACCCCGAAAAAATGTTGGAAACACCCCAGAAAAAGTGTTAAAGGCACCCACAAAAATTACTAAAGGCACCCTCAAAATGGATAAGGGCACCCCCAAGACAGCCGAGATGTTAAAGGCGCCCGTGTTTTGGATCAGGGCACTTCATCCTCTACATTTCAAAATTTGAGTTTTTGGCGGGAAAATGGAGCAGTAAACTGGTAGATTTTAGAATCAAGAATTTGACGTGATTTCATGAGACTCAATGGCTGGAAATTGTTGGGATGATGTGACTGGTCTTAACAAGTCTGGTATGGCTTATTTTTTCGGATAAATTTGTCTAGATTCTCGCATGGAAGAAGACAGAGTATCTCGGGTTTTGGTTATTCCATTCCGAGTTCTGAGTGTGTAATTGAGAGGTTTTCGTGTACCTGATGCATGTTTGACCACTTCTGGATGTGCTGGGAGTATTTTGGCACGAGAAATCAGCGTGAGAAGAGAAGAAAGGGAAGAAAATATTCCCGAGAAGATTTTCATTCACTGCCGAGTAATGGAA
>JAJJMB010009125.1:3773271-3908284 GCA_023531105.1 Papaver atlanticum | reverse complement strand
TGGTTATTTTCAATCTTGAAATCAGATTTGGAATTAAATTTTCTCTAATTTTAGTTTAAATAAGTCTAAAATCAATTGCTTTCACAAGTCTTACGAACCTATTACTACCACTATTCAAAATTCGATCAATAGCGAACCCAAGAACAGACTACCAATGGGAAGTTTCTCACCTCTAGCCATCTTAATGTCAAAAGGAATCACAAATGGCTTCAACAAGTGTCCATTATCTTCAAGTACATCTCTGGACAGCCACAAGCACAAGAAGGCAGCAATGGTTAATGTACCGTCGACAGGTCTTTCAGTGACTTCATCTCTCGGCCACCAGTGCTTGAACCATTGAGTATAACAAAATTTGTTGGATAATTTATTAAAGTCATGCATCGTAGTTGTCAAAATGTCAGACATTATAGTCTCCTCTGCTGAAAGCCCTTCGGGAAAATTACCCGTAACTGGAAGATGCGATAAAGCAGCTACATCCTCAAAAGTGATGGTAAATTCTCCCCATCTGCATATGAAAGTATGAGTAGGAATACACCAACGGGAGAGTAAAGCTACCATACCTCGAATATCATGATAAATAAACAAGTCTCCAGCTGCTTGAATAGCCCGTGTCACCTGTGCACGATCTAGCATGGTTCGTACACGATCATAACCCAACATATGTCTCACCCATCCAGAAAAGTCTGCCAAAGGTTTCCGAGAAAGCTTAAATTCTATATGGGAAGCAGAATAGTGCCCTCCTTGCAGACAGAACCGAATTATCGCTTGAGGAGATACCAATTTTCTCTGAGTAATATCTCTGGGATTTACAAGGATACGAAAAAAGAACCTGAGAGACGTTTTTCAGGTCTATACTGAACCACAAAGAAGTCGTCATCAGTGTTCGGAATGTTCTTAATTCCAGACGCTTCTTCTTCTTCTTCATCATCAATGGAAGTCTTATCTACAGAGGTATCATCTCTAAAAATTTGCATCTGTGGAGGTATCATTCCTGGAAGTATCATCTTTGGAAGTACCATCATGAGAATCAGTCATCCTTGCAAAGTAGCTGTGATATCCATACAACATTTCTACTTCAATATACTATTCATAGATGCAAATTTCAACTAAGCACTGGAATTATGCAATAATGGAATAATAAGGATGCTCACATCAGCGTCTACAAAAATGGTAACTTTCCAACTCTTACCTGTTTACAATTTTACTAACAGTAGTGACTATAACGCAAAAACTTCGAAAACTTGCTCGTTTCTTCAAACTTGCAAAGATGAGGAAAATTCATTATTCAAAAATCAAAACTTGATTTTTTATAAAACCGTGAACGACTCACGTAATACTCTACCATGTGAACATACACTAATTTTCTACTGTTGAGCATCCACTATCAAATCACGAAAACTCATGTGAATATTATTTCATCAAAAATAATTATTTGCTTTTAACAATTGCTGCAAAATCAAAAAATTAATTTTAACAAAAAAAAAACGAAACTCACGTTAAATTTTTTTTTTATTTAAAAAATTGATATAAAAAAAAATTTCGCTCGAACGAGCATTCGTCTATAAAACGAGGGTCTTTTATTTTTGTGAAAATCCATATATTCAAAATAAAGTTTTGTTTTCATGAAAGCTCATAAACAAATTTTCATCACTACTATTAGACCATGTCTATTCAAAATACATATATGTCTCTCATATTAGGGATTATTGTTCGTTTCTTAAACTAACGGACGGACGGACGTCGTTTCCTAAAGCAAATTTTGTATGAAAATCTACGCATGCATATAGACATATGAGATTTTGTTTTATGAACAACTCATGAACTTCAAAGATTTTTTTTTTTACTTACCTTTGTCAGCACCGGAGTTGGCCGGAAGTCAGCCGTTGGCGGTTGGTGACGGCGAGCTCCGGCAAACACATTTTTCTTCTTCTTCTTTCGGACATGAGAGAAGGTTAAAGAGGAAGGCTTGGTCGGTCACAATTAAAAAAAAAAAAAAAAAAAAAGAGAAAAGAGAAAAGAAAGGAAAAGGTTTTCTTCCCTTTTATAACAATTTTATTTCCAAAAACCTAATTAAACAAGGATTCCCTTTTGGGTCGGGCCCGTGATTCCAAAAGCGACAAAAATTGAACGTTCGACCGACCAGATCAGCGATGCATCACTCCTCCACACTCCCTGAACGACGCTCTATCATACTACCAGAGTTTTTATTCGAGTCATCGCTCGTACATGACATCATTAGAGCAAATCGAGGATTCTGGTAACGTCTTTTACGATTAAGTGCGACCAATTATTTCGTTTACAGGAAAATCACCATCCAGTGCTTACCGCAGAAAATGACTATCCCTCACTAAGAAGGGGACTTAATGTTGATGGTGGATTTTCAATAAAGGCTAAAATCGTAAAATCATGATCTTGCATGTTTCTGACACGGCTTCAGGAATGTATGTGAAACTCATATTTTAGGATTCGTGAAAGCTCATTTCACAATCTCTGACTGAGCGTACACCCTCTCAGAGCCTTATATGAATATGTTATTCGTAAAGCCTCCCCGACTGGGTTTTCGATACTTCGCATATTTCATCAACACCTCTACATAGAATCAAAATGATTAGAAGGCTCCTAGAAATATTGCATGCTAGTATAGAGCGTTAACGTCTTCGGGATGCCACACTATTCCCTGACTATGTAGAAAGAATATGTATAGAATCTCTTAACGATTGGACGGCTCCTAGACATATTACATGCTAGTATAGAGCGCTAACGTCTTCGGGATACCACATTGTTCCCCGACTATGCATAATCAATATTCAGAATGAGTATGATGCTTCCATCATCTCATACTTCATTCTCGAATAAACTCGCTCCTAGACATATCGCATGCTAGTGTAGAGAAATTCATGGATTAAATTCTAGCGCAACATTCATCAATTGAATTCCTAGAAAAAATAATCTATTTTATCTCATTACTCCGTTTCATGGCTTATTCCTGACTAAATTCCATGAATTAGTAATAGATGATCAATTTATCTCATTACTTTGTTCCATGGCTTATTCCCAGCTGAATTCTATGGATTAGTAATAGATAATCAATCTACTTTATTACTCCGTTTCGTGGCTTATTCTCAGCCGAATTCCACGAATAAGTAATAAATATTCACTGTTCAGGCATCTGGGCCACCACCGAGTAAGCCCTGAGAAAATGGTGCGAGTGTACTTCACAATAATGCACAAACGAGCATTCAAAAATATGGACGAACGAGGAAACCTGTGCAAAATCAGAAAAGGGAAAATAATTAAAAAATAATAAAGAGGCGCGCACGGGACCGGGCCCACCGGCCATGCCGCCGAGGCCAGCCCTGCGCCTCTTCCTTTTATTTTTAATTTATTTTATTATATTTCCTTATCTCTTGAAAACTCCTTGTTTGAGCAAACTTCCTCGTTCGAGCAAAACTCCTAGTTTCTCCATATTTCCTCAAGTGATGAAAAATAATAATATAAAATAAGGAAGAGCACGGGACCGAGCACACTATTCCCTAGCTGTGCCGGTCCCACATATCCCAATTCCTTATTTTATTATTATTATTTCTTCCTTCATCTCATGAAACTCCTTCGTTTGAGCAAAATCCCGGGTTTTTTCATATTTTCTCAAATATTGCTCGAACTATCAAAAAGCCAAAAAATCAACTGGTCACATGATCGACCGGGCTTCTCACGGCACATATTAAAATATCATTATTTTAATATTCTCAAGATATTGGTCGCACGAGCAAGATTATACTTGATCACTCAAGCAAAATCGAGAGTTTCAGTCAAGATCAAACATTTCTGAAAATCCAAAATATTGGTCAAACGTGCACCAGAAAATACCCAAATTCTCATAATTGAGTCGCGGACAATATGGTGACACGGGAATGCCATCTTGACCGACCAAGGTCGGCCCTTAGGCTTGCAGAAGCCGGTCCCACATCCTATTAACGATTTTTACCTAATTAATCCTCTACAGTTCATATTGGGTTCAAACTCTTTCCAACCAACTTGGAACTTGATCAATCAACCACCAACTGGTCCCACGAACACCAAGGGACGATTTCAAATCCCTTGGTCGGTCCCTCCTCTCTTCATAATTAGGTTTCACCACCTAATGCTCAGACGAGCACTATTTTATTAATGATTAAAAAACGAGCATTTAATCATCCTTCCACCAATGGGCCTACAAAGGACTTTTGTGCACGCTAACTCGAGCACCTGGGCGCTACATGGTCGGCCATCATCCCATGTAACCGAGCCCTCTCTCGGTCATTGGTTGATTTTCAGTAAATCATCAATTGATCAACAATCGACGAAAATTAGGGTTTCAAATCAAATGCTCTGCAAAGCATAATTCTGAACACACTCAAACCCTAATAATTTTATGTTGATCTAGCAATCAACATTCTAATTAACTAATATTATTTGGTCCCGCTACCAGTAATTCGTTAGTCGAGCAATATCGCTCAAACTAGCAATATTTATTTTGCTCAGTCAACTGGGTTCATAACTCATTGATTTAACTATCAATTGCTTGACTGAGCAATATTCCTCATGTTTGGATTCAACTTTCAACATTCGAGAATCATATTGATCCAGCAATCAATATTCTAATTTATATTTAATGTCTGGTCCTGCTACCAACATTTTTGCTCGACCAAGCAACATGGTTCGAACGGACGACCATCCAATATTCTTACTTTATCATTCGATCATTCATGATATATTAGATCTATAATTCAACAATATCTTTGATTTCCTGTCGAATATTTGACATATCAAAATAAGTCCTCGATCGAGCAACTTCATCGGACGATCGATCCAAATTATCAAAATATCATTATTATCTCGACTGGTAAAATGATATCAAGACTCAACATCTGAGCATCATTACTGTCCCAGCGGACATCTTACCTTCAATCCATAAGTCTCAGAGCATATCACATTCATTCATTATGCTCAACTCAACAATGCTTAGACTTATTGTCTAGTCAAGTCAACAACTGACTAATTAAATACATGTCTGCCTTGCAGATTCCACGTTCGTGAGACATCAATCAAGTCACATGGAGGGATAATTACTATGGTTTTGGTCTGGCGGCCTACAACATGTGTGTTTACCCACGATGAGAAATATGAGTAAGTCGTGCAAGCGGTTGAGGAAATTAGCAAAGTAGTGGATGGACAATCAACCAAGTCTCCGCGCGACATGGAACTGGTTTGACCATGATTTCCCACTTTCCCACTCTTACACTTGAGCAACCGTCATACTTACTGGGATCAATGTGTTTACTATTCTTGCAATATAAATAAGTCTCTGAATCCATGATTGAACAAGGAGAATTCTTATCCTAGCAATCACTCTCAAGAATTCAATCAATCAACCAGAACTTATTCGAACTCAACAGTTCACAGAAAACTTGCAGAAACCTTCAACATATCCACAATCCTTGATCATCATTGATCTCACATATTTCTCAGCTTCCCTCCTACAGATCAACCCTCTTCCCTCTTTGTGACCGAATTGACTCTGAAACATCCATTTTCTTGGTTTAGGTCGGAGTCCTACAGATTGATCTCTCGAACTCAAAGCACTCCCATGCAGTACATCTATTAGAAGTAGGTTTAAGCAGTTTGCTCGGTCGAGGAGTCCCCGCCCGCACGGTCGTCTCTTAACTTTCCTAAAAAACCAGCAAATCGTTTTGCCCCATCTACAAGAGTCCACTATCTTAAGTTACTTCAGCCGTTGTGTAGACTTTTAGCACTCAACTACTTTAGATCATCTTCCAAACAATAAAGGACTAATATGTTTGGTAACCACTCTTCTTATCTCAAGAAGTTAATCAGAGATATTCTAGTTAAGCTTGACAAAGGCTTTTCTGTTTAAATCAATAAACTCTTTTGTAGGGTTAGATCTCCCAAGATCTGGATTAAACAAGTTAACCAGATCTAGTCAAACAGAAATATCAGATTCATATACTGATGAGTACCACCAAATGATAGCTTGTCAATCTAAATACAACTAGTCAATGAATCGTCTATCAAAGATAAACGAGATCTAGTCAGTCGATCAAGTTTGTGCACGAAGCAAATCATAAAGATACGAAAACAATTATAAAAAGGTCTTCTTGTCTTCAAATCTTCAAAGTCTTCTTCTGTACCTGCACAATAACAAACTTGATTCCAACTTATGATCGATCACACACAGAACGAAGTCTGTTAACAATGGATGATCACAAGTCAACATCATATCTAAAATCATATCTGAACTATCGCTAATCTCTTGATCTAATTTGAGTAGCCTTATGTCAGAAGAGAAGGCTATCAAGAATAATCAAACTAGGTGCAATCAATAGTTCATAACCGTTAGTCAATCAAATTAATAATGAAAACTAAAATAATAATGCAATTCTAGTTTCCCACCAATAGTACTACTAGACGCTTTTTGATCCCAATGAAGTCTTTAAACTAGCAGACGTAAGAGATTTCACCTAATTAGGTTACTCTCCTCTAAAATATAGTATTACAAGTTATACTATTAGTCGGCTACAGTAGTGACTACAAGATGAAGTGCCTTCCTGAGGATGAGATTGTAAGAAGAACAAACTTCACTAATTATAAACCACAAGATAATATTCGCAAGATATGTAGTTTTGACACCAATGAATTTTTATAACCGAAAATATTCGCAAGATATGCAATAAAGCACCTAAATTCGGTTTTGTCTAATTTCAACCAATATCCAACTGTATAGCTGCAATCCCTCTTGGATACAACTCAATGTTAGCTAGCATACAAGATACTTAACTAATATATCTTGCAGAGATATGTTTTGCTTGCTGGAAAAACAAAACATATACATTCGAAAATTTTAACAAAAAGATTCTCAAACATTTCGGTTTGGGATCTCACCTTGAGTATCAAGGAATATATTTGAAAAATAAAATATAATATTTATGCACATGTTCAAATTACTCAGTATGTCGACATCTTGAACTTTCATATTTTACAAACCCAATTTCCAAAATCACACAAACCCTAAAGTGTATGTGACTAGAGAAATCGGTTTTGCATACGGGGATCTGTTCTACCATGACTCCCAATGTAGGTAGGGATTGGTTCCACCTTGATCCCATACAAGTTAGGATCGGTAGTACCATGGTTCCCAACATAAGTATGGATGGGTCCTTCCTTAAATCTTCAATGAAAACCGGACCACCAGTCTTATTTATTTATTTCAACTACAAAACAAGTTTGTAAGTCTACTTACTTAAACCCATGTAATCAAACATAGTTTTCTAGGCATGAAATCAATCCTAAGTTCATTACACAATCTAGGAAACAAGTTATGTCTATGTCGTAATTACGAAGTTCAAAACATAAGCGTTACACTTTGTAATTCAATATACCTATGTTGTAAAACAACTTGTATATTCTTCCTTGACACTTTGAACATAATAAGACGATCAAGTCTCTAATACTAGAGCTTCATGTATATAACTTCGCATGTTATGTTTGCAATCTAGACGACTTGAAAGCAATGATATAGAAATGGAAACAAGTCAAGACTTGTATTACTAACCCCAAGTAGAAGGATGATGTCTTCGCTGATGTTGATACGTCTTCAGAATCTTCAGATCTTCATAGTAATACTTGTATGTCTCAACATTTCTAGACTTCCTAGTTTAACCTAACAAAGTTGACTCTAGTAATTCTAATCGAGCGACTTTTAAATTTTGATACTAAACAACTAACCTTGACATACCAACGCTTGGGGTTCAACCGAGCAATGCTCTAACAATCTCCCCCTTTGTCGATATTAGTGACAAAACTCTAATCATATGGAGAATACATGAATTAAAAGATAAAGATATTACATTACATAATAGTCTCTTAACTCATTTTTCATACACTTGATCACAAGTTTCAACAACACAATAACCTGCACATATTCAAAAATAAATGACGATGTTGACGTATTTGAATAACAAAAGCTTTACTCCCCTAAAGGAAAGCTAGGTATTTATTCAATCCGAAACTATTTGTTATGCCCTTTTTGTAGTATGTAATACTACACAACATGATGATATGTTTCTCCCCTTTAATCTATAATTTAGTCTTTTGTTAGATATATACTTTTCAGCACATATATCCTTTCTCATTGATTGTAAATCACCCTATACTCAATATATTTCTCCCTCTTTTTGTCACAAAATGGCAAAGAAACGAAAAAAATACATAAGCAAACCGAAAGGATCTTACAAGTTCATAAGAACTCATACAACCTATAGGAGTTAAGCACGAAGGTTTCACATACCATTTTAGACAAGCAATAATAAAATCGAAACTACCAAAGTAATTTTTTTTAGCCTCTTATCAAGGAAACAATTGCTCGAAGCAATTTTCCCTTTGATTTGCTAAGTCAGACTAAGATAATAATTAACTTAGTTACTTATCAGGATCCAATTATTCACAAATAATGGTACCTCATTTAGACATGACAAAACTAGGTAAGATAACTAGTTTTTTGATCAATTAACTGATTAGACTTGATTAATCGCACCTCATTTTGATAAGCCTAAATTAAGATCAGAATTAACTTATTTTTTCTTATCAGGAATCAATTGCACTAAAGCAATTAAACCTCCTTTCGTTAAGCAAAAACAAAAATCATAATTGACTTAGTTTTTCTTAAGCGGAAACAATCGCAACAGAGCAAAACAATTGTATTTCTTTAAGAAAAAACAAGAATATACAATTAAATCAGCTTTCCTTAACAGGAGAATGATTAAGTAACACAAATATAAATCGTTACCTCACTTTTCATATGACAAACTAGGATCCAAACCGATCAAGTTTTCATATCAGGAAAGAGATTATCAAAATTCTTTCATCGATTTCCACAACCACTCACCCCACAAAGATATGACGTTTAAGCACCATATGCATACTAAAGAATAACAAACGAAGAAAGTTCGACAAGAAATTAACTATTACGTGCCAATGTAAAAAGATAAAACCGAAACTCATATACATACTAAATACGTAACTTATGAACATAAATTAATAGTAATATTATTGTGACTTCACACATGAGTTTAATCAATGTATTCTTATGATTATTTGATAAAGCAACCCAATAGGTTAGATCCAAAACCTTTCTAAATCAAAAAGTCAATAAATCATAAGAGATAACCCAATATGAGATCAAAATTTATGAAAACCGAAAGTTTATCTCATACCTAAGCACTCATATGTATACCAAATATTTAGTTTATAGAACATAAACAAACATTAGTATATGTGACTTACATATGAGCTAAACCATCACAACTTTCTTATGATCCGATATAGCAATCACTAGAATATGATCCGAAGATAGGTTATACTCAAAAGTCGCTAAACATATGAGACTGAAACACAATTGTTTATCTCATAAACTCCGGTGCAATACACCATAAATATTCAATAGAAAATCAAGTATTGCAATCACCTCAATCTCTTAGGAAATTACACTATGAAGCCAACACAAAAAGATTGAGGTCATTCCGAGTTCGGACGAAGAAACTATACGCAAAACAGTTTTACACTACTTTGTATTAATCAGATATATCTTTTATCACGACCTTCACTTTAACAAATAAATGCCAAGATTTAACGGTTCCACGACTTCTGTTTTCAAAACTTTTTTTTTTTTTTGATAATCAAGGAACTTTTTATTTAATGGTAATCCGAGGTTACGATGAGTTTAAGAACAAAAATAAGAGAATACAAAGAAACAAGATCATACCGTAAAAGTACAATACCGAGAAATCTGACAAAAGGGAGAGACAAGGATTACCGGAGTAATACAAATACAAGTATGAATAATATCCCATTAAATTGGAGGAAGAATAATTCATATCAAAATTATTGAAACCATTTTGTTTGCTTTTCTTCTTTAAAAAGATGTGATCCCAAAATATAGTGATTTGCTCAAATCTCTTGTAACTAAGGATGAAGATTCCGTCGTCGAAAAAACCACCGATGAAGATTCCGTCACTGGGTAAATTAATGACAAAAATTTCATTGTTGGAGACAACAAAGATGAAGGTCTCTTCGTACCCTATAGAAATAAGAGATAAGACCACCATAATGGTGTAGATACGTAAAATCCATTATGGTGTAGATACGTAAAAAAAACATAATAACAACTGTAAAATAATAACTAACTAAACTAAAAAGCAAGCAAAAGTGAATAAACCTGCTCAGATGTAACCCAGAACGGACTATATCTGAGCAGAATAAGAGTTGTTGGTGGTGTTTTTGTTGGAGAAGAAGAAGCAGTGAGAGACTGGAAAGAGGTTTAATTTTAAACCATGCTTCAACATTTGTTTTTACAGACTCTTAAGGTTTTTCATAGACACCACGTTTACCAAACATTCAGTTTATTAAGGAGTCCCACTAACATCGCATCAAACCTATCAAGTTTTCCAGCTCACAATAAATTTGTAACATGGAGATATCGTGCACACATCCGAAGTTGTTTACTATCTTTTTCCTGTACAAAGTAAGGCAGAAGGACCCAATCAATGTATCTTAATTTATTGGGGAAGATATTTTGAGAATTTAAGACGACGCTTCCAAATGGAATTCAAGAGAATGATTTCAAAATATCTTTGAGAATTCAAGAGAATGATTTCAAAATATCTTTGAGAATTCACATCATTCCTCATCTGCTTTCTCATTTGACCACAATTCCATTCTCCACTCAAGGTTAGCGAAATTTTCAAAAAAAATGATTCCTTGTTTTCTAAATCTTGAATTAATCTGAACAGTTGATCTATTAGGGTATTCCATGGTCGTATTAAAAAAGAAACTTAACCACCACGCTTGTTCAACAACATACTGAAAATCGCAGTTGTCCTGAAAAGCTAGGATATTCGGTATTTCAATTTTATACATTATTCTTTTAATGAGTTTCCAGTGACATTAATTTTTAATTGGTTAGTTTCAAATAAATAACTATTATCTGGTCTTACTATGAGAATTTCGTTCCTCATCTTATAACTACCAAAATTAAATTAAAATACGCGATTTGAATATACGTGGACGTTCTTTAGAGAATGTACTCAAAATCATACTCGATCAACTTTCTATAAAAACCACAGTTAAGAGCAAGCATTGTAGGGTTAACAAACCTCTTTCAAAATGAAAGAATTTAACAAAATAAACCAAAATCGATGTATCTATCCCACCACCACCACCACCAGGTCCACCACCACACACATACAAACTCAACCATATTTTTCATACGAAGGAGTGTTCAAAAGTGTTATGACATTTAAACTGTTGTGTGAAGAAAATAAAAGTTTGAAGCAAATAAATATTTATTAAAAAATAAAGTGACGTCTACACTTTCCTTTTAGACGGCTGATGAAATGCCACGTAATATAAAACTCACTCATTCAAAAAAGAAAAACTCGCTCGTTCAAAAGCTAACGAAAACCAATGACAGATTTATTAAGGGTCTAGTCGGGACAGTTGTCCCCACTAGATTTTGTGATATTACCTATACACGTATAATAATTTGCTTCTTTTAGTACATATGAGGACAACTTCATGGAAAAATATTAAAAAATTGTAAAATATATGATTTCGTGGATTAAATGGGTAATTGATAATTGATGAAAGCTTCGTGTTACCACCAAATTCAAGAAACATATAGGCTAAAAGTAGACTAAATACAATTACGCTCCCTTTACTGCATATATATATTTACGAATTCATATATTTATGGTTCTAAATTCTAAATGTGTTACAATTTGTCTGTAATCGAAAATATAGTTAAGGGAAGGCGAAAAAAAATTGGCGACCTTTGGCCGCTGAACCATATTTAGATCATGACTTTCAATATACAGATTTGTCCCCCCTAAACAAAAGTTTTAGCTCTGTCCCTGACGAAAACCTAGTTGTCTTGAGCTTTCTCATCCTCATATCGACTTCTTTAGAGCAGATATGAGCAGGAGAATCTCAACCCATCTCCACCCTCTGCTTTTTCTACTATTTCCCCTCTTTATTTTAGG
The DNA here is from genome assembly GCA_023531105.1 of Papaver atlanticum. Taxonomy (NCBI): domain Eukaryota; kingdom Viridiplantae; phylum Streptophyta; class Magnoliopsida; order Ranunculales; family Papaveraceae; genus Papaver; species Papaver atlanticum. Next base: position 3,896,192 of record JAJJMB010009125.1, on the reverse strand, counting down.
TTTTGAGTTGTTATTTAGTTAAGATTGAGTACTCCGACTTGTGTTATGTTCTTCAACAACTTCTCTTAGTCTTTCTCTCTTCTTGAATCCATCTAGGTTTTTTTTTTTTTTTTTTTTTTTTTTTTTTTTTTTTTTTTTTTTTTTTAGTTTTTTCTTGTTTGTTTTGTATTCCAGCACTTATTTTCAGTATTCCCTGCTTGGGTCTTTATCTTTATTGTTGTGATTTTAAATCTTGCAAGAGTTTGTTGATTGAAGTGGGTTTTAGTTAAAGATTGATATTTTTCATCAATTTTTTGTTTAAGATCTTTTGATTTTCCAATCGAAGAGCACAAGATTTTCACGTCAACGGAGTCTACTTAAATTTCAGGTCCTTCACGGGTAGTAACATTAACAAAGTTTCCTTCAACATAAACATTTATAGGTATTATAACTCTGATACCGTTTCACACTCCAACTACAACAATATTTTCAAAGACACAGACACAAGCACTTACAATGACGCCAAAGGAACTAGGACTGATTTCAACGAAGATTCAAACCGATCCAGATCGATTCAGCCAAATGATAACTGATTTAAGTTATACTTGTTACCTGTATTACTGTTAAAATTATTGAAAAATGGTTGGAGTAATGAACCATTCTTTGCTAACGTCACCAGTTTTCCTATATTTTTGAAAAAACTTTGGATAAATGGCTGGATTTATGGATCCTAACATCTTTATTGATTGAAATTTGTTATATAGTTTAAATGTATTACTTTTGATCACAACAAGAATGTTTAAACTTTTCTTGTTACCTTAGAATCCACATATGTGAAGCTTGCCTCTTTTTCGAAAAAAGAGAAGATGTAAAACACACTGGTTGCGGTAATAAGAAGCTCATTTCTATTCTCACTTTTTCCATCATTTTAAAATGGATAAGCTGATAAAGTATTTTATCTCACAACCCTTAATCTAATTATGTATTACATTCCCTACGTTTCTAAAAGATAAGCTTGGTTTCCTTATTTGGGTATGTCAAAAAGATAGTCTGGTTTCATAAATGGAAAGTCAAATGTTACGAGTTTACTAACTACCTATGGGGGGCACTTATCTCTCTTCTTTTTATCTCTTAACACAAAAATGGACCACTTTTTTTTCTTTTTTTTCTCTCTTTAAGTTCTTAACAAAAAAAAAGGACCGTTTTTCTCTTCTCTATTATCAAACGAATCGACCAAGGACAGATTAGGAAAATATATGAAAAAGTGGTTATAATGATTAGTTTTCTTAATCTTTGCACAAAATCAAACAAGCATATCTTTTAGAAACGGAGATAACATGTTTTCTATTAATAAACTGTTGCTAGAAGAGACCATTGTATTCCGTAGAACGCCACGGTTTCTTTTAGTCGGAGGCATGAGATACGACATCACAACGGTCCCTTTCTTAGACCGTGGGACGTTCTGTGCACATTCATATAAAACACTGAAAACACAACTTTGCTAATAGGGGTACTAGATTGTTGAGGAGGTTACCGAATTTCATATAGGACAAACAAAAAAATGTTTTGTCTGGATGTGGTATCCCTCCTAGTAATCTAATCTGATATCCCCTTAGCAGCCATGCTGAAACCAGCCATAATCCGAGGCACGGGCATCACTGGCCCACGTTGCACAGTCTCACAGCTTCCATTTTAACCAGGTGGCAGAATCGTGGTATTGCTGGTGGACCAATTCATTCGGGACAAAACTTGTTTCAATTGACCTATCATTTTAGATAATCTCCATCTAATTAGTTAGTTTTAATTCAAAATGAGGTTAACAAAAACTGGATTTAAAAGGTTCTTTCAAGTCCGTCTCCGCCTATTCCAGGGAAGATAGAGAGTGAGCGAGTGTCTGAGTGAGTGAGTGAGACAGAAAAATCTCCTAACTTCTTCTTCTTCTTCTCTGCTGGTGAGTATTTAGGTTAGCAAGGAGAGAGTCTTCCACAGTCATCAGAAACGCCCTGAATGGGCCAGTCAAGTTCAACAATATCTGGATCCAATCGGAACAACAACTCAATCCATCGAACAAAGTACAAATCAACAGCTATTATTGCTCCTATTCAGGCAGAAGAAAAGAGTGATGATAATGATATTAATGTAACCTTATTCGATTCTCCAGACATCATTTCTGAACTTCCAGATGAATGTTTAGCTTGTATTTTTCAATCTTTAGGTTCAGGTGACCGGAAGCGGTGCTCGTTAGTATGTCAGAGATGGTTTACTATCGAAGGACAAAGTCGGCATAGATTATCTCTTGATGCTAGATCTGATCTATTTCTATTAATTCCATCACTTTTTTCTCGATTTGATTCAGTATCGAAACTCGCTTTGAAATGTGAAAGGCGTTCTACCAGTATTGGTGATGATGCTTTGATTCTAATCTCACTGAAATGTAGAAATCTAACTCGACTTAAGCTTCGAGCTTGCCGAGAACTTACTGATTCAGGGATTACTGTTTTTGCTAAGAATTGCAAGGGTTTGAAGAAACTTTCTTGTGGATCTTGTACTTTTGGAGCTATAGGAATGAACGCAGTATTGGATCATTGTGCACATCTTGAGGAGCTTTCTGTAAAGCGTCTCCGTGGTATTACTGATGGTGCTGCTGCTCAACTAATTGGACCTGGTTTAGCTAGTGCTGCATTAAAGACGATATGTTTGAAGGAGCTTTACAATGGGCAATGTTTTGGACCAGTTATAGCTGGTTCCAAGAATCTCAAAACACTAAAACTGTTTAGGTGTTCAGGTGCATGGGATGAGCTATTGGAATCCATTTCAGATCGTGTTAATAGTTGCTTAACAGAAGTTCATTTAGAGAGACTTCAGGTAAGTGATCGCGGACTTTCATCGATTTCAAATTGCATTAATCTTGAAATATTACATCTTGTTAAAACACCTGAATGCACAAATTTAGGATTAATTTCGATAGCTGATCGTTGTAAGCTTTTGAGAAAACTTCATATAGATGGATGGAAAACAAATAGAATAGGTGATGAAGGACTAATCGCTATAGCTAATCGTTGCCCTAATCTTCAAGAACTTGTTTTAATTGGTGTAAATCCCACCACCTCGAGTTTAGGGCTTCTGGCTTCAAATTGTCGAAACTTAGAGAGGTTGGCCTTGTGTGGAAGTGAATCAATTGGTGATGCTGAAATTTCCTGTATCGCGACAAAATGCGTAGCATTGAGAAAACTGTGTATAAAAGGTTGTCCAGTCTCTGATCATGGAATGGAAGCGTTGGCTGGGGGTTGCCCGAATTTGGTGAAAGTGAAGGTTAAGAAATGCAGGGGAGTAACTTGTGAGGGTGCGGATTGGTTAAGGGCTAGTAGAGGTTCTTTAGCTGTAAATTTGGATACGGGTTCGATGGAACCCCTAGAAGCAAGTACTAGTGATGGTGGAGTTCTAGAAAATGCTGGAGAGTTTGCTTCTGTGGTCAGTCAGTTAACAGTTGGTGGTGTTCCATCTTCAAGCAGAAGTAGTCGATCTGCCTTGGCTAAAGCAAGGCTAGGTTTTTTGGCTGGGCGAAGTTTTGTTGTTTGCACTTTGAGAAGGTTGTCAAGCACAAGCAATAACCATAATACCTCTGCTAGTAACCAAAGATGAACTGAAGGAAAATATTGGAAAGAAAAATACGTTTATGTTGTGATTGTTAAATGTGTTTGTCAGGTTTCTTTGGTTAATATATGTTATTGTTGAAACTGCCTTCAAGATTAAATGTCAATAGATGGAAACGGCATCTCTTACAATTTTTAGCTGTTCGCATAATTTTCTTATTTTAATCATTAACTCTGTTGTTCTGTTATGTTTTGCATCGCCATGCTCTGTTTTGTGATAATAGAGCTTGTGCAACAGTTGCATTTGTTGTTTTGATTGTGTTTTTCTACTGCATGTTTTTGTTTTGTACAAATTTCCGCTGCATGGTTTTTTGTTTCATTATTCATCAAGTTTTATCAGGGTAGGTAAAGTTGATCCTGCATACATCTTAGTTTCCAGCATATAGAGTTTCTGTTCCAGTGAGTGCTTTATCCAGTTATGCTGCAGAAGTAGTTCAATGCAATTCTTAGGACCTTGAAATGCTAAAATAAAGTTCTGATGTAATTTACCTATAACCATGTTGGCTCTGTTTTTAATCAGAGTACTAGCCGTGCTGTTATTTAAACTTCCAGTCCAGGTAACAAGACTTTGTGATGGATCAATTGTATTGTCTAGACTCTAGAATTGAGACCGGTGGTTCTTGGTGTTTGGAAGCTTGTGGAATTTGTCTATCTCGACTCTCAATCTTCTGAAAGCATATTAGCTGAAGACTGGAGAGTCAAGTCAGCTTGATTTTACACAAACTGAGCAAAACTCTTTGGCCTAATTCTGGTGGCTTGTTAATGGCAACCGACACATCTCATCTTTTTTAGCAAAATAAAATAAGAATAGTAAGGACTCAAATACTGCCAATGTTTAAAAATGTAAATGAAGGCTCAGTATGTTGTGTTGCAGTTGAAGGACTGCTCCCTTTATGAGGTAGGGTTGAAATATCAACTCAGTTCATAAGTATCATCTCGCTTTCTGTCGAGGTCATTAAGTTCTTTTATCAGATTGTTGATAAAGAAAAAGAGCATGAGAAAAGTCTCGTGTTTAATTCACAGTCAACAATTATCGATCCACCCACCATTTCCATAATGATATAGTTGGCATCAGATTCACTGTTAACATCACCATTATCTCTTATCATCTGAAAAAAGAATAGAATCCCTCCATAATCCCGTGACCACAGTTACTCTTAACAAGTTGCATGAACCTTGTCCACTCAAAAGAGACGGCCAAAGACTCCGGACCCTATTGTATATTAGAGATGGTACTATGGATGTGAATCCACCATTCAAGATTTAAGCTTACCTGTATCGTAACTTCCAACCAATAAACCTCTTAGAGAGAGAGAAAGAGAGATTTGGGATGTGGAGATCATTATTTAGTACATGCACAACTGCCACAAGAGGCAAATGAAATAACTAATAACATAAGAAAAAACATATGCGATTCGATTTAACCCCAAACTAACAAAAGCACCGTTGTTTGTAGAAGACCGCTGGTGACAGTGGTGAGAAACATGCATACAAATCCATTAATGACCATGCACAACTACCAGCATAAGCAGGCAACCTAGCTTTTATTGAACTTTCTTCTCTTTCTTCGCTGGAGGCCTCTGGTATAATATTATCTGACTGAGAATGGTGCCATTCGTCACGATACCGAGCACAGAACCCATAATCACTTCAAACAAGTTAAGGATAGCAGATAGACTTTAAAATGGCAAACATAAGGTATCAGCACCCGTAAAAATCTGGAAAATCGTGCTTAATCAACATAGCATATTCAAAATCTATCAACTGAGATAGCATTCGGAGACTATTCGATACAGTCTTGTGAAAAGATAATGTTGACATTTGGTCCTACCTGGTAGTCATCTATGGTACTAATGTGAATTCATTTATAATGATGTGGTCCCAGCATGTGGCTTAAAACCACCGCTAAAGAATACTGATTCCTTGCGGAAGTAGAAATAGATCACACCAGACCTACTTTCTCATGCTAAATAAATGTGAGTAATCAAAGCAAAAAGAAAAGATCAAAAGAAAATTCATAATGACGGAAATGTATGGATACTGCTTGTTGGAGCTTGTTCTTGGAGGCTGGTAAAGACTCTCACTGCAGTCAAAGAATTTTATGTCACGAGACCTACACAATTAAGCTATAAAAGGAAATGTATAACATAGTGTGAGAAGATTTAGATCAAAAGTGTGCATGTACCCAAGGAGCCAGCAAAGTTCATTACGCAAGTCAAGAAGCTGAGCTCCCCTGTGCTTTTGTTCTGCCAAGGTCATGCGCGTTAGAAGAGTTATAATACAAATTGGTGTCACTAAGTTATGATGCATGAAAGACTGCAGAAAACTAAAAGTCTAACTTAAAGCAAAAATAAAGCGCCTCCTGGAACAGCGATGGAAGGCACCTTAATTACATGGATTGATTACAAAAGAAAAAACAAAAAAACATTACTACATGTTACTAACTGGTTAAAGCTCGAGTGTCATCTACAAGTCAATGAAGGCATTGAGATTATATAATAGTTGCAAACTGGATCAGTATATGACGCTGAAGAAATAAACTCAGGATTCACTTACTTTAAAGTTTTCCCATATTTGTGGCACCCTAGCGCAGAAGAAAATTGCATGCTGAGAAGCCTGTTAACATTCACCAGATTAGATAAGCCAGTAAAATGATGTAACAAGTTATCCAAAACCGTGCACGAAAATGCTGGTACATGCTTAACCGATAAAGTTGGGCCATTTATTTGGTGCAGCAGTTAACCAGTAGGACTGTAGAAATTGCTAATTCACAGGAGTGATAGACAAACAAATCAAGATAGACCAAACTAATATGTTGTCTGAATATTGTGGTTGGACCCAGTACAATAGTCGACTATTCTTTTCTCTTTATAAAGCAGAAGACGGGTCTATAACATAATAGACAAGAGAAGATAATATTCAACTTACATACAGGGCTTCAAAAAGTACAGGGTCAACCTGACCAGCTAGAACGGTGGGAGCTAGTGCACAATATCTGAACCAGCAGTCGGAAGGAAAAACATAACAAGCTATTTAGGAGAGATCATATTAGGCCTATAAGCATTTAGCCAGGGAACTACCACTTTAAAAGATAGTGATTCCTCACATAACTATAATCATAACTTATAAGCTATTTATAACAAAAATAAATAGGAAAATGAAGGATACACTAATGCCAGGATCCACGTCTTCATCCCCAGAGGTTGAGAGAAGTAGTAGATGATCGCAACTAAAACTATGGCTGAAACAGACAAGATAAAAAAAAAGTGAGCCAGATTCTATGATGTTATGTTAGCAGGATATATTCCCATCTAGGCAATAAATGCATTCACAGAGAGTTGGGAGACATCATTTGATAAGCCGTGCCAAGGAGATAGTTCGGGCTGAAGTTTGTAAAGATAACAACCTTGTAATCTACCGGACATTTCGAAATTGGTCCACCCCGTCATATAATGGTTAGATATATATGAAAACCATAAACAATAAGTCTTTCTAAAGACGAAATACACAAACTAAAGGCTTTCTCATACTATTTACTTTTTGTTTTGGGTGAATTTTCTTAAATTTGTATACACTTTCTATGTTTAACCTGAGAAAATAATTAGTACAGTTGAACATTATAGAAGTTGATTTTAAAGTTGGTTTAGAGATGTAAGAAATTTCTCTGTTGATACCTCTTCCAGGAACTCAGAGTTCGATAATTACTGCAGATAAAAGTTAGTCATTCCGTTTAGTGCCGCAGGCCCGCAGTTCAGTTAACTGGTTTCTAACGAGATTAATGACCTTCAGAGGCCTTTTTCCCTAAGAAGCTTAGTTAGTAACTTGTATCTTTTAATGTTTTTCTGAAAACTCTGGAAAAAAGCATGTTTCATTCAGAAATCAGCTTCTATGCTAGCAAATGATGGTGAAAATTAGAAAAATCCAAACACGATATAAAATAATGCAGGTGGGCATAGTCATATAATGTTCTTGGTTCCAGTACTGATAGTAGTCGCAATGGTGATACTTTTAATTCTCGTGTCACTGTTCTTGGTGTTTCTACTTTCGACACAAAAGTAATATTACTCCTACAACCACCACCACAATTGTAATCACTGTTATTTTCCATATCACCATCATTAACATAATATAACCAGAGTGCAGCAACGAAAAGCAGTTCAGAAAGGTTACTAAACGTAAACTAATTAGTGCCAGAAAGGATATAATGATGCAGAAGAATAAGAAGTTCAATCTCATTATTCATCATCACCTCTGGAAGAAGCAGAAGCACGACTACTAGTTCCGCACTATCCACTGAACAAAATAAGACAATGTACTGCCACAGGACCATGTTTCATTGTACACAAAACATACCTATTGCTATCGTACATAAACCGGTCTAAAGTGCAATTGGCATTACCAGGAATCAAGTTGTTGATATAGTTAAAAGAAAAAGGGGGAGGATACACATACCTTGAACTAAAAGAAAAAGCAACTCCCCATAAGCTGAAAATGGAAGTCCATTGTGAAGGCAGTATGCCAAAGCAATAGTATAACCAACAACCTCAAGCTCAAAAGCAGCCAAACTAAGACCCCTGACACTACTGTTCTTCAAAATTTTAAGTATCTAGGAAATCAAAGAAAGAAAAACACTTTGATTAGTGATGATTTTTCTGCAACTAATCCGATTCCGCGAAACAAACATTAGCAATTTTCAATTTCCGATTTGTTACAATTCTACTTGGTTCTAAAGAATAAAGAATTGAATTACCTGTGGGACTTTGACAGTGGTAGAAGCAGCAACGATACAATAACCAAGGATCTTAGATATCAATGGAAGTAAACAATCCTTCTCAGGAAACTTTCCATCACTCAATGATCCTAATGCACATCCAAAATCAATTCCAAAGATCTCCATCTTCATCGTATTCAATTAAAAAAAATTTACAGAAAAATTCTTTTCTTGTTTCTCAATAGAAGAAGAATCGAACCCCAAGTGAAAGATACTGATTTTAGGGCCAATTTTGAGAAGAATTCTTCGCCCTGCCAAAGTTCCAATTCCCAAAGTCTCCAACCAGTGGGGACCACTGCAGTATAAAGTGGGTTCTTTTAACCCATTTTTAATTTGGGTGTTCATTACTCGGGTTTTAACGAGGAAACCCGAGCTAAGTAATAACAAAACACGTTCTATTAGGGCGCTGCTCCACAGACCCTAAAACCAAAACGAATCAGTTTCACTCCATCAACATAAACCTCTCTGCCTCTCTCTCTCTCTGTCGACAATGGAGAAGATTCGGAAGATTTTAGCATCAGCAGATAAGGAGGTATTCGTTCTCTCCTATTCATCTATCTCTATCTTTGGATTGATTGTATAAGATGAGTTTTTTTTTTCTTCAAATTTTGACTGTTTAATAAACATTGTTGTTCTTGTTAGGTGCTTATTGACATTGTGAAAAATGTACAAAAGAGAAAAATGAAGGGTGCAAAAGGAGAATGGAAGGACTTTTTAATAGAGTATGATTCACAATTAGGCGACAGTTTAATGGATCCTAATAAGAGGCCACCTGCTTGCTTGGTTGCATTTTTGAATACGTTTACGAAAGAGCAAGATTTAGAGGTTAGTAATACAAAATTGGTACATATATTAATAACTTAGAGAATTAACTACTTAATGTAATGATTCGTTTAACCGAATTCTATTTGCTTGCTTGCAGTTTTTTGAAAAAATAATGACGTACCACTCTAATCGTAAAGCAATTGAGCAACTGAATAAGAGCTGTATTGATGTTCAATCCTCTCCTCAGGTAGGGCTTTCTTTAAGCTGTTGTGTTGCTGGTTATGAGAATCTAGCTATATGTTTGTTGTGATTGGTTCGCAAGCTGGAATGCCTAGCGTACAAACCAACATATGTGTGTATGTGCGTGTCAGAAACCTATTGAAGTTCTTCTAGTTATTAGTTCATTGAAGAAAAGTGAAGTTCTTCCGGTTTTCAGTGGTCCTTTTTGTAGCACTTGTTCGCATTTTGGTTAAAATTTCCTAACTTTAGCCATTCATAGAAGATGAATCTATGGCTTCATCAGAGTAGCTTTATAGTGAATTGTCTTTTTTACTAGCTACAAACTTTATAGTCACTGTGAACTTTATTTTATTGGATTTTTGTTTCTAGTTCATTTTGTTAATGAGTTCTCGAGCTATTGGTGAAATTTGGTTCATCTTTCATTTGCAGTTTATTAGTGAAAAGTTATCAACTGCGCCTTTGTTATTCATTGAGCCTTTTATTTATGAACCAAATAACTCTTACTTGTGGCTCTGCAGAAGCTGGCAAGCTTAACATTTGAACACCCGGAATATCCAAAGTGCTTTTCATTCCCATCTTATGACGAGGTACTGCTCAAGCTTACTCCCAACTCCTGTTTGATAGTTTTTTCAGAGCGATAGAGGTGGTTATTGTACTCTAGAACATGCCAGGATGGAACTTCTATATTGTGCATATATTTTCCACCCTGCATTATTGCTTCTATTGTAATATTAGTTATTTATTTCCCAACATATGGCTGTTGTGCTCAAAGGTTGTCCTTCATGTCAGTTCCCTTCAACATGTAATATCTGAACTTCCTATGTCTTACTTATTTTGGCTATCGATGTTCAAACAGGACTGGGTAATGACGAAGATAGGTAAAATTTCTAAAGCAATTAAGTCCACCAGAATGCTTTCTGTTGATTGTGAAATGGTTCTTTGTGAAGATAAAACAGAATCTCTAGTACAAGTGTGTGTTGTGAATCGAAATTTAGAGGTAGAAGTTGCTGGTACAACCATTTATATACTGGCTTTCTTTGTATCATCATCTATTGTCGCTGAAGTCAGTATTATTCTTTCAGGTTAAGCTCAATGAACTTGTAAAACTCGATAAACCTGTTATGGATTATAGAACTCAGATTCATGGAATCACTGCTAAGGATTTGGAAAGAGCTACTTGTTCGTTAGAGGATATACAGGTAGTACATATAATATATCTATATCTTTATATATATTATAAGGCTTTCTGGAGTTATTAGTCTGAAAACATTTCTTTCGAAAATTTGATGTGTTATTGTTGCAGAAATCAATGAAAAAGCTGTTATCTGATGGAGTCGTTTTAATTGGACACAGTTTGGATAAGGATCTAAAAGGTGGGTTTTACAAACTTATTACACACCAGTTTTATGGAGTACTTGCTGCCGAAATTGATTTTGCAATCTTTGATAATTATGTGTTCCTTTTTTGTTTTTGTGTATTTCGTAGCATTGAAAGTGGATCATTCGAGGGTGATCGACACATCATTAATTTTTAAATATCCTGAAGGGCATACTCACAAGAGGCCTTCGTTGAATCATCTCTGCAAGGCAAGTTTGTTAAGAATCTTTACTTTTGATAGCACGATCACCAGTTTTTGCTTTTATGTCAGTCTTTTGCTATATACTGCTGGAAAAATAATATAGATGCAATGTTATTAAGTATTCTTTGGTACCACTTCTCAGTCATATTGATGCATAACTAATATATAAACCTGATTCCTAGTTGGTTTTATATTATGTGTGATCCTTCAAAACGTATATCTGGATTCGTGAATTTTGTTTACTATTTTTTAATGCCATAAACAGTGCTTTCATAGAAAGGTGCAGACAACACTTGAGAATGATATCATCGATCTATTGGTCTTGACTTACCCGACTTTTGATTGTTTGAGAGTCCAGTGTTTTACTTATCAAGTGCAAGTGTGCAACCATCAAACTTGGAGTGATCAACTCCTGCTGAACAATGAAGCATGTATACTTTTCCTACTTTCTAGGTTGTATGAAAATTGGTGGACAAAGATAGTGATCTACGCACTGTAGTCCTTGCAACTTAGAAAAAATTGTTGTGCCATCGATTTTTTGAGGAAAGAACTTTCTAACTTATGTTTATTCTTAATAATAGGTTTGGTGTTTGAAACCATTCTTGATTATGAGGTGGTTTTATGGATCTTATTGTGCTGGATGTTGTTAATTCCTTCTTGTCTTATTTTGACAGACTGTGCTTGGTTATGATCTTAGGGAAAGTGGTGCTCCTCATAATTGTCTAGCCGATGCACAGGCTGCAATGAAATTAGTTCTTGCCAAGCTGGAAAATAAATTTGATGGAGTCATTCCCTTGAAAATCAAAGAGGTAATGGAAATGTAATCTTATTCTTATATGTGTAGTGAATAGATGTTTGCTAACTCACTGCTCTCTTTGGGAAAATAGGTGCTCGAGAGTGATGGAGTCATTCCCTTGAAAAGCAAAAAGGTAATCGAAATGTAATCTTATTCTAATATGTAGCAAAATGTTAGATGTTTGTCAACTCACTGCTCTTTTTGGGAAACTAGGTGCTTGAGAGTGATGGAGTCGTTCCCTTGAAAACCAAAGATGTAATGGAAATTTAATCTTAATTCTATGTATTTAATTGTTAATGCTTGCTAACTCACCGCTCTCTTTGGGAAACTAGGTGCTCGAGAGTGATGGATTCGTTCCCTTGAAAAGCAAAGATGTAATGGAAATGTAATCTTATTCTATTATGTATTAAATTGTTAGATACTTGCGAACTCACTGTTCTCTTTGGGAAATAGGTGTTCGAGATTGAATCGGTAGAGCTTTTCTTTCATGAGGTACCTATAGCGGTTCCCCAGAAACAATTGAGAAGACTATTTCCGGAGGACTCTACTGTCAAACTTCAGGTTATACATACAGCCAAATTTCGTTATAGAGAACTTTAGATCATTTGGATGGCAAAAGGTTTAGTTTAGGCTTTCCCTGTTCTTATTAAGTATAAACTGGAAAGTGGAAATTTAAGCACACTTATTTTGCTAAATGTTGGCTGGCAGGCGAGCTTGACCGGTGTAGATGTTTATAATTCTTCTGCTGTTTTCAAAGATTCAATGGAGGCATGTAATGCATTTGAAAGTTTCAAAGGAAAAGTAGGAAAGGTAAGCACCGCGGTTGATTCATACAAGTAGCTTTACACTACGTAACTATTCTGGAAGGCGTAGTGCATTTACATGTTCGTAATTATTTTATCTTATAGTCTTTGTTGTTTGGAATATCTTGATACGCTTTTACCTGCTGTTTAAAAAATTAGAAGAACTTTGAAGCCTGTCTCCTTCTAGATTTTCTGTTGAGTTGTGTGGATACCCATGAAGCAAATGTTTCTATCTACTCCACCTTGTCAGTTGCACACTCGCACATATTCAGTTAATATTTAGGCACAGATAGATTGTCGTTTACTGATATTGCGTCAGGAATAGAAGGGAAGTCATCATATTCCCTGTCTCTCCTTGTGAAAGAAGTTGAATTAACTTTTCTTTTCTTTTGTAGGACTCATCTGGAGTTCCTCAAAAACTAATCTCCCTTGACATCAAGTATGGAAAACATGCCGGTTCTGTTGTCAGTTTCTATGTTCGTAAAGTTTTAAAAAAGGTGTCATCTGACAAAAATCCTGCAGACAAAAGATCTATTCAAGTTGAGGAAACCAAGGAACAGAACGAGAAACCAACAAAAAACTCAGATCAATGTGATCATGCCAAAGAGATTCAAAGATTAAAAAAGGATTTATCTGACAGAAGTCCTGCCGGCAAAAGATCTATTCAAGTTGAGGAAACCAAGGATCAGAACAAGAAACAAAAGAAACACTCAGATCAATGTGATCATGACGAAGAGATTCAAAGATTGAAAAAAGAAATCAAGGAAATGGATTCTGAACTCACTAAAGCTAAAAATCTCATTGCTGATCTTATAAAGAAACTTGGACTCTGATCCATTGATACATCAAAAATGCTGCCATGCTTCTTTTTTCCGTACTATTTATATTCAGTCATCAGTGTGTAGAACAAATTGATTCAGAAGATCCAGTTACATGCATCATACAGCTTGGAGGACGTTCGACAGATAGTCATGCAATTAACCCAGGTATTAGTTCATCCAAAAGCATTGGAAACCTTGTATGTTACCACAAAGCATGTCAACTATTAGTTACTTGTGATACAATTTGTTATACAACAAAATATTTTTCACCTTTTACATCTACTTCGTAAGTTAAGCATGTAATTTATCTCACTAAGAACTTCTGTTACTTAGGATCTTTGTCTTAGTAAGGAGGTGGTGGGTACGGTCCCGTGTATGGGCCTGCAAGTTAGATAAAATGCAACAAATAGTCAAATATGTGGTCATGTTAATGGCAGTACCAAAAACAAATAACCCGAGCTAAGAGTTCACAGAGATTTTACCTGGTAAGTAATAAAATGTTCCTTGCAGTGGAGGATATGGGGGAGGATAGGCTGTAGGTGGGTATGGCAGAAGCGGAGGAGGATATCCAGTAGCTGAAGGAGGGTAGCCTGAAGGTGGATAAGCTGATGGATAGGGGTAAGGAATGGGGTACTGAAGGTATGGAGCTGCACATGGAGGTGGAGAGCCATATGGTGTACTGGGTGTTAAATATGGCGGCGCAGACGGTCCGAAATTTGTTGCAATTTTCTGCAATTATACACAGAATCATTTAGACATGGTTTTACTGAATCCTGGAAACTGTTGGGAGCCTAGCACTTCACTACCCGCCAACTATGAGATTGATTATGCGTGTATATGGATTCTTGGTTCCTAGTAAGTTGGTTACAGGGGTGCATGCTGTCATGGATAATTCATATCAATAGCTTGGCATTAGAAACGACACTGCGGAGTAGGATGTCACAAATTGAGTGGGCCAATGCGCGCACATCATCATAAAAGTGTGAGAGAATGTATAAGCTTAGTTGGCTTAGGTTAGTGTTACTTAAAAATCTTATTTTGAGTTCCTATCATAGGTAACTCACATTGGCAGCATTAGCATAGTGAAGTATGAGCCGGGTTTCACCGGTGCATCTGCAATATTTGAAAAATAGTATTCAGAATAACTATGTTGAACTAGTTGCATAGAAAATTACAGATATTGCATTATAGTATCTCTAACCTCCCATGTTTACTTTGTATCGGCCAGGGGGTATCATCATAGCCATGGGTCAGAACCTTGTGGAGTTGAACCCTGAAACACCATAAAAAATAGCTAAAAAATAGAAGGCAAAAAATGAGGGACATGTTTTGATCAATGGGTTATTACTTTCCAGTGCCGATGAAATCGTCAAAGGTGATGGTATTGCTGTTCCACACAGAAATTTGTAGTTCGTGCAGCCCTTCAACGAGAGAGAATATGAACTTCTCTTGAAATTTTGGGTTCTTACCTCCATCTGTCATCGGTGAGGAAAAAAAAAGGGTGCAATGAATACATGTGCCAGTTTTTAAAATAAAAATCTTGGTGGAAAGCTTGGACTGGTTTCAGAGATCTGGGTGATTTCGAATTAACCTGTACATGTCCTGGTTCTAAACTTTGTAGTACCATATTCAAGAATTACGTAAGGATCCTGCCTTGAAATCCATTCTGTGTCTTTCAATCTGTTACAACCAACAACTATACATCCAACAAAAACCAGATAAAACCATGATTAACATGTAACCTGTAAAAAGGTATAGTATTCCAATGATATCGATGAAATTCTGAGTGAAGGTTGATGAAATTCTGCATACCTGTAACTTCAAGGGTTTGGCCATGAATGCCAGAAACGGTAATGGATGGCGGTGTTTGATATGGATATGAAGATGGTGGAGATTGCATATTTTCCTTCTACTTTATATTTAATGTTCTTCAGAAATCAATGATTACATGGTTTTTCTACTTTATATCTAATGTTCTTTCTACTTGATAAACAATATCATCTTAATCTATGCTTCAAAAAAAAAAAAAAAAATCATCTTAATCTCTCTTCCTGTTTTGGGTATCTTGCTAATAACGGAAAACTGTGGTTAATCGGTTGGCTTAGTCAAACGTGAGCCCTCAGTTGAGGGATAACGCGATTCACAGCCCTCTAATGTGGTTGCATGCATTCTGTCTCTTGATTTTGAAAATCCTCCTACCCGTGGAAATGAAATGTGGAAAAGAGCAGTTGGCGTGATATTGGGCAGGTTTTGAATCTCACCGGCCACATCGATGCATGTTAGAGAAGTAGGATAAATCTCCCCCCTCTTTAATGCCAACAACCCTAAACTGAAAACGCTAACCTTTTTTCGTTGCACCGTACTTTTCGTCTGCGCACGTATTTTTGGTACGTCGCACGTATTAATCATCTAACCCTTTTTTTTACTACTCCGTTAGATTATGTCCATATCCAACTACATCCGCCGATCCTAGGAAAATAAACCCGTATACTTGAACATCTCTTCTGTTCTTTCGTCTTTCTTCTTCTCCCTCAGGCCTGAACTCTATCTCATACCAAAAGCATCCAATCCTCCATTAACATATTTCTGAGATAACCCTATCCCTGCAGATTAATGATGGACATGAAGATTTCACTCGATTGTTTTTCGCTTCTTCGAATAGGTATTTCCATTTCGTTTTGAATGATTTCTGGAAAATTCTAGGGTTCTATCAGTTTTAGGGGTTTTATTTGATTTGTGTTTATAAATGATTTTGAAGGGTTTATTATTCAATGACGGCAACGTCAACATTTTTTTAGGGAAAGAATGATGATTTCATCTCTTTGATTCATGCAGCAAGAATTTAGATTGATTTCATACTGTCCCCGAAAGCGAATTTCGATTGGTTTCATTTCTCCCCCAAATTTCTTCTAGGGCAAGAACGAATGAGTTGATGATTTCATCACCATCCAAATCGATTTTCAATTTTAGCTCATCGATTCATCACCATAATCGTCAGGTTAGTGTTCGATATTGAAATGTTAGATTGCTTTACTTTTTTTCTTATTTACTGGGTTTTGCTCTTTCAATGTTGACATAGTTTTCTCATGTCACCCGAAAAGTCTGAACTTTGTATGTGAAGAATGGTTGATTGTGACAAAGTAATGTGCACAAAACATGTTTGATGAAATTCCTCTGCAAGTTTTTTTTCTTACTGTTACTACATGATACAGACAATGGTTTGAATTTGGATTGAATTGGTTTGTTACTGTTGTACAAGGTGAATCCAAATGACACAGATGGATACATCCCAAAGTCGTTATGCCACTCGAAAAAGCATGATGACCGAAGAACAACGAGCTACTGAACCAGAAAGGTCTAGCATTCGCTGTAGAAATGGCTGAGAAAACATGGCAGATGAGGAGATATTGTTTCAAAATGAACGTAGGAGAAATCAATATAGAGCTAGGTAGAAAAATGTGGAAAATACATGTCTTTATTTTTGTTGTACATATGGATTAGAGGGTTGGATTCTGTGTTTATGATTAAAACTACTCGCTGAATTTTCGACAGATTAATAGTGAGGCTGTCATGGAAGAGCAAGGCTAGATAAATAACTATTTTAACTCTTTGCGTGTTTCTTACTAGGGTAATGCAGTTCTAACATGTTTGTGGCGATTGGGAGGGCGATTGGATTTTTAAGTAGCGGCGAGATGAAGAGGCCTCTCCTTCCTATTTGTAATGAGAACTAATAAGAACTGTAATGAGATCTGTATTGAATGGTTGTTGAGTACATGTGAAATCTTGGTTGATCAGTGAATGATGGTAGACAAACTTTGCAGTAGTTTGATTACTGTTAGAAGATCAATGGCCCATAGAATGAAAAAAATTCGTTTAGAATCACCCTTCTAAACTTTTTCAGATAAATCACCAAATAAAATAAATGTGTCAGATCCTTATTTAACTTTCATGATGTTAGCTAGCTATTTAGTTCTTCAAAGTCCATAAATTCAAGTGGCAGGCACATAAGGTGTACTTATTCATTGTACAAAAGAAAAAGAATCAAAGTTTAAGCTAGGAGCGCGTGTATTAGAAACTCAGCTTATGACGTGCAACGCACGTGCATTCTACTTATACATGTAAGTGAAGTAGGTTTATCTCAGGAGGGCCAGGGAGCATATTTACCATATGATATGGAGAAATAAGTGTGAAAATCACAGGCACAACTTCCATTAAACACCAGCTGCATACATAAGTTCTTGATGAACTTCTTATGATCATTTATGTACAAAGAAACAATCTGAATAATAGGAAACATTCACCACCTCAGTCACTTTCGTCATCGTCCTCATCACCAAAGCTGAAAACAGAAGTATCTGCTGCAATTGCCTTGAAGTCACTTATCCCTTCTGTTGATGCATCAACGCTTGTTGAGCCATCTTCACTACTTCGACGTACAGTTGCAGCTGGGGTTTCTGGGGATCCATTGCTTCTCAATGAAACTTGTTCAGTTTTATGTGATATGCTTGCCACTTCCTCGAAAGCTGAGCTTGGTTTGGAATCTGCAGTAAGACCAGTAGCTGCGGATTCCTTGGAAGCAACTTGAGCTTGTCTGTTTGCATGACCAGTTTCTTCTGTCTCACCATCGGAGAATACATCATCTTTATCAGTGCTACTGATACTTTTACTCATATCTGGTATTGTAGCTTCCCGATCACCAATGTTGGCAGGAATACTAGCTGAACTTCCTCCCATTCCCTTGTTGGTGTCATCAGCAGTTGTGGGGGTTGTTTGAATACTATCATCACAGTTTACCAGCACAACCTCAAGCAGAAATCCTGGGGAAGGCAGTTTTCTCTACAGAACAAAATCCATATACCATACTATAACAGTTAACACCAAACAAAAGAAGGAAGTTTTTTGAAGGAAAAAAAAAACAGCATGAGAGAGAGTTACAGCTAGAGCATTACCTTGTTAAATCCATCAAGATCCGAGGTGTTTAAGATTTTTCTATTTTCTATCATTGTCGTATTCAACCAACTGTTAAAAGGGGAAGGGAGAAAATTTATTGATTAGCTAGAATCACTCATTTCAGGAAATAAACTATGACAGTGACAAAAGGACAAACAAAAATGCAGCGTGTAGGAGTTAAACCCCCCGTACATCAACAATATGAATAATTTTACATACCAGTAGAAATCCCCTTGGCGATCATGGAATTCGATTTTGAAATCGCCAGCCAACTCTGTTAGACCAGGCTCCCCTGGTAAAGCAAAAACCATGACGCCTTTCCTTGGAGCATTAAACCAGAAATCTTCTGGCTGCAAAAATGAAACATAGCATATCCATAACGCAGACTAAAACACACCCGTCTGGACATTTAGAAATGAAAAGTTAAGAAATTCAATGACAGTTAGAAGGTGTACCATCAAATCCTTGGTTCTATGGTGCTTCTTCGTAGAGAAAAGAACACCTGTGAGTAGGAATAACATGTAACATGTCAATCATATCAAAAGAACGTTCAAGAATGCTGATGGAAAGAACTTCACAGCTTACCATTATGATCAGAAACAGTAATGGAGGGTCTTATCCAGTAAGGACACCTGTGAAGCCGAAATCCCCTAAGCATGCATCTGCACAGAAAGAATTGTCAGTAATGTCGCTGGCATATTGACATTTAGTTTAGACCATGAAACATTAAAGATTTCATACCTGCGTCCAGGCTGATTTTCTCCATTGAAGTATGTTGAGATGCGCTCGAAGTATTTGACATACCTCTAGAAGAAACAGAAACCAAGATCCTTGTAAATATGAAAGTATATGTGTACTTCTGAAAGATTTTTCTAATATTCTAGTTATTGGTAAAAATTATTTTGATAAATATACTGACAATCTGACTCGGAAGAACAAGTCCTTTGCCGTCCACACATCTTTTCTGGTTGTAGTAGTCCATTGATTCCTCGGCTGTTGGAAAGAACTGCATGAATACAAGATTCAGACCAAAACATAGCAAGTAAGAGAATGACTATAGACAGAAGAAAATTTAATGAGAATTAAGACCAGAAGCATCAGATAACCTTCAGGTATAGAAGAAGGCTAGAGATCATCAATCCTGTCCTTGCCATGCCAGCTTTACAATGAACAACAACCACATTCTCTATGTCTTCTTTTAACCATGAATATGCACTTTGACAAAATGATGTGATGAGTTGAATTGGAGGGCAGTTATGGTCATCAAACGGGAAACAAGCAACCTATGGACCAGTAAGACATCATAGACAATTAGAAGCAACATGAAAAAAGAATAGAGCAACTATTCTGCAGTAGTGTGGTAATTCAAAAGATCAGAGTCGGGAAGACTGGTCCGTATAGCCTCCCTCGGATAGTGAAGTCCACAAAAAAGAGCAAATGCTTGTGCTTTTTCAAAATAGCTGCTCCAGAATGTCAATTGAGTATCTCGTGAACATTGGAAAAAACCAACAGGTTTGGTAGTGGGAAAGATTGTAACCCATGGTTTATGCTTTAAATGAACCCTAAAAGAATAAAAACCTAAGACAGTTGGTTCTTTACATACAACGAGAAAAAGAGAGGGAAAAAGAAAGAGACTGAAAGAAAAATAACACACCTTTCCCTCAAATAATGAAGCATCATACAGCCTTTCTGAACAAAGATTATATACCTTGTACTTGTCCTGTCAATGAAGTTTGATTAAGCATTTTGTAGCCATAATAAATATATCAATGCAAAACATGTGTTTTATAGAGCTTAAGAGAATCCTAAGAGTGAGTCTGTGAACAGCTGAGAAGCATTTGAGGGAGTAATGATGCCTCTTGGCCAGAAAAGTATATAATACTAAGGCCGCAAGAATTTCGTATTACTACTTTTCAAAAGTACGAAGAGGGGTGAAGGTGACAATATATTGGGTCTCAAGGTATCTTAACACCTCATACTGAGTCCACATTGATGTAGATCGACGTCTAGGTTGAACAGAACGAGACAAAAAACCAGCAGTAACTACTAAATTTCACATTGAAGCAGCACTGGATTGGCATCAGATAATTGCTGAGAGTCAATCCACTAGAGCCTCAAGGATACAGTTATACTTGAGCCCTCAAAATAGTAATCACATTTTCACCTTGTGATGAGTTTCAAAAAACTTGATTACTTCTTCCATGTGGTTCCTGTAGAATCCCTGCATAACATTTCTCAATTAAGCAATAAGGAAAAGTTGATGAAGTCAAAATGGATGGACATAACTCTGATCAAAAAAAAAAAATTCTTTTTTTTGGGGGGGGGGGGGGGGTTTGATAAGCAAGTTTAATATATTTGAATGACTCACCTCAACATATCCAAAAAATCCAGAGCTCATATCACCAGCAGGAAACCCCATAGCAATAATATTTTCGGTAATATACGTCATATCCAAATCAAACTCTCCTTCCTGGATAAGATTGATAAAAGGTACTCGTTATAGACAAATGAATGGCTAAAGAACTTATAGCAAAACAAGGAAATACTGGAATAGTAACTGGAAGCGGAACTGTTACAGGTAGTTGTTTGCTTCAAACCACAAACCACAAAACAACATTAATGGAGAATAGCTCCACCTATCATTTGTTTCCAAGCCCAAATTAATTTAGTAGTTCCCTGTTTCCAGTTTAAAAGTGGGATCCCCAGCAAAGTAGAAAGGGAAGCACGTAATCACAAATATAAGGCTGATATAGTGATATCTATTCATGGCTATGCAAAAATTAGTGGATTGTTATATCAGCTGATACGAGAAATCCCATTATTTATGTTATACTAGATAAGAAAGAAGTTAAGAAAAGGTTCGCCATCATGCTGACTTAACGGGTTACCTGATACCTTCTTTTGTTTTGTGAGACCATATGGCGAGCCTTGACCTGGACAGCCTTCACCGCACTCTTGGATGAGTCAACAAAACCTTTCGCAAGCGACTCAAAAACTCCAGGTTGTGCGTTTGATGAGGTTCCCTCAGTTTCATCTGGAACAGCAGCTTTTGGGGATGATCTCAAGCCCAACCCACTGGTAAGACGTGCAAGAGTTGCCTTTGCAGAGCTCGTCGGTGAACCCTCTGGAGCAGCCGGCGAAGGCTGTTGGATTTTTAAGCTTTTGGCCCAAGATGATAGGCCAGAAGCAGATAATATGGATGGTCCTTCACGTGGAGAACTATCTTGCCTGGGAGCAGGAGGAACATGAGCATCAGGAGCTCTTACAGCAGGCGAAGAATCCGATTCCATCTTTTACCCACACCTAACCCGTCTCAAAAATAATAGCAACTAGATCAAGATGTCCAACTATTCAGCATGTAGTATTGGTATCTGCAAGTACAGTATAAACCATTCAAAACAAAGTATTCCTCCTGAAACCACAATATGTAAACAGGACTCTTCATTTCCAATCATGTTTTCTGCTTCTAGAATTTATCAATCTCTAATCCAGAAATCCTAAGCTCACAAAATCATCATCCATCCTCAATGGCATATGCAACTAATAGAACGACAAATATATATATCAAAAGACAATGATAAATACATCAAAAGACAAATATGTAAAGTAATAACAATCTTATGCCTGTTCAGAATTCCACTCCCTAAAGATAAACACTAACATCAACTGTGAATTTCTACCAGAAACAAGCAATTGAACTTCATACTTAATAGCATACCAAGCAGGTTACCAAGTCACAAGAATTTCAACAAAATTACTAAACAAAGGAGTATAATCGACAATTACCAAATTTCAACAAAAGAATCATGAATTAGGAATCACAAATAGGTTCAGTTATATCTTTTCAAGACAGAATTTGATTAGAGAAATAAAAAAACTAGTGGAATTCGTTTCAAGATTTTTCTAGGGTTTCGAGCTGTGTAGAAATGATTACCTCGTGTGATGAAAGAAGAGGTTTCTCGTGCTTGGGCTTGGCTTTGATTTGCATAACAAAAATTTCTCAATGAGTTTTTCCTTTTTTTGGTTTTGCAAGCGTCACCTAATGTACTGATCCGTCAACGCGTCACACTTCTGAAGAAATCAAACTGCTGAATTTTTGTTACTTGTTTACACTTTACACCCTCCGTAGTTTGTCATTTTCTTTACATGCAGAGATTTACACCCTAGCATATTCTTCTGGCGCCCATAATAAAAAATGCTAACCCTTTTTTTCCGTAAGAAATACTATTTAGTCCTAAGAATTATGGGTCTTGTACCCGTATACACGTTAAAATGGGTATTTAAGTATTTTTTTATCATCAAACTTTGAGTCACTTACCGAAATTATAAACGGCAGCAAAACAGACTTTTATATATATATGGGTAAAAACATAATTTCCTAAATTGACCTTTAATATACTAAAATATTTTATACTAATCCTTTTTCTCTCTAAATATTTTATGTTTCAACTTCGATCTTGTTCCATTTTTTTCTCTCCGCTAAAGTTTTGCTTTTTTATTTTGTAACAAAGATAACGTTGGATTGAAAGGATTTTGATATTGTATAAGTATGATAGACGATAATGGGGAAATTCTATACCACTGAAATTCTCCACAAAAAATTAGAGCACAATATTTTTGTAAGGGTGTAAGGTTAAAATCGGACGATGGGAAATTAACAGTACTAATGCCTCAAATCTGCGATCCAGTGCATTTGATGCTCAAAGAAGATTAATTAAGTCATGGATATTGTTTATTTTTCTTCTTTTTTTTCTGTTTATTTGAAAATTGGTTATAAGTGGAATAAGTGTTTGGGTTTTCTAAGAACATTGATGTAGCAGGAGTGAAAGTGTCACATCGATGGATGATCATGTGGTTAGAGAACAATCAATTTTGGAAAATCTTTTAATCACATGGAAAGTTAAATTTGTAGCCGAAGCTTGTTGTGATGGTGAAAGCCGGAGGATTAGTAATGGGTTCCGTACAAGACTAATGGTGAGAGAACGAGATAGAAATTTAATGGGTTCCGTTCTACTTCTCCAAGCAGAGTGCGACTTTGTGCACCCGTGAGTGCACGTTCCTCTCCTCCTTTTGGGTTTAACGAGGTTCCTATTAAATTAAACATTCTTTTTTTTTTCACATTTTTATTTAGAAAAGATTAGAAAAACGGAATACACATATTTCGAAACTATATTCTCTCCCTTTTTTATCTTTTATTTTTCCATCTTCTCTGTTTTTCATTCCGGTGAACTTTCTGCATCAACGATGAAGATGACAAAACTAGATTAGCTACCAACTTCAAAAACACCATTCACTTATAATAATAAATCTCAAAGAGTGGAAATATTAATTCAAACTATCAAAATAACCAAATCTGGAGAAAGAGCTAACGTCGTCTCTGGTTTTGATTTACCCATTACCACCAAATTTTCGTTTGTGTGTGCTTGGATCATTTTTTTATCTTAACTGGTGGGTGTCTTTGTGTGGCACTTCTAACTATAATCTAAACTCCTTATATTCTGGAGTGATGGAAACTGATTATTACGTTGAGGAGGTGATGAAACAAAACTAAGCTGTGAAGGACTAATTACTTCACCACATCTCAAAATTAAACTTTTTCTTAATTGGAATTCCAACCAGGGAAGAAGAAGAGAAATCATTTCCAATAAGATTTTGACAATACTTATAACCTCTTATTGATCGTTTCTAAACGGCGGGGAAATAACAACCTTTCTTAAAAGCAGTCAACCCAAAATTCACATTCTCATTATTCTGGATTTTGCGAGATTTTAATTTCTTATGAAAGGTTATCTGATGAGATCAAATCCCAATTTCATCACTTATAAGGAATTGAAACTTTTTGAAATTAATTGATTTGTCAATATTAACAGTACCGATATCGAATTGAAATTGATTATCTGATCTTAGACAAAATGTAATAGAAATTTAACTATCCGATCATTCAGATTTAGTAAATAGATAATGATAAGGAGACATAAATCCACCCAATAAAACACGACATATAGGAATTAAGATTACTGTTGAGATGTTTGTTCGTTTTCCTTTGGATTCTGGAAAAAAAATTGTTTTAATGGATTGTATCCTGCATCTAAAATTAAAATCTAAACAAGATAGAGAGAAAAAATACATAAAATATCCCAGTTCAATATTAACAATAAAAGCAGTTGTGGCATCGAAACTCGTGCTTAAATTTTTTAAATTAAAATTTGAGATAAATAGAATTGTTATGAAAATACAAAACTTCGTTTGTATGAAGCGAATTGGGAAGGGAGGAATGTGCAACTCGGTTAAGTAGGGGGTGCACATAGTCGTACTCCTCCAAGCATAAACTTAATTGTCATGTAAGGGTATTTAAGAGAAATCGGTTTCATTTAATATTGTATTTTATTTTTCCAATAAAATAACAATCCCAAAAAAGCAGTGAAAAATCCGATACAAAATAATAATTAAATAATCTTGGTACCCTGTATACGGGTATACAGGTTAACAAGACCCAAGAATAATATACTCCCTCCGTCCCTATTATATAGGCGGAGATTGTAAATTTTGTAGTCCCATTAGATAGGCGGAGTTCTACTTTCAAGGTTGTTTTTTCTCTCATATACCCTTATTTATGATGCATGGTTATCATACAATTTACTTTAATGTGAGGTGGAGATTTATAGATCTATTAATATATAATATTTGTATTGGGATATGATGAGGGTAAATTAGGAAAGTAAGAGAAAAATTATGAAAACCAAAAGCTTCCTTATTCTACGAGATTTTTACTTTTCCACCTATATAATAGGGACGGGGGAGTATTAGAGTTCATTTGGTCCAGTTGACTCAGTCAACTATCTGTTTAGTCCTTTTCTAAAATATATATTACTGTTCGGTCTTAGAAGTTATTGTTTGGTCTTAGGGTGGACAATACCCACGCGAGATGACGTCATGGATGATGTAATTGTCATTTGGTAATGGCAGAAATACCCTTTTGGTGGACCATATATATACTCAATTATTAAGAGAGAAGAGAATCATTTTAGAGTTTTTTTTCTTCTTTTTTTCTTTTTCCAGATCTACTTTCTCTCTCTGTTTCTTCTTTTCTTTTCTTTTTTTCTTATGGAGAAGATGATGATGAAGACGATGATGGTGAAGACGACGACGATGATGACGATGAAGACGATGATGATGATGATGATGATGAAGAGGATGATGATGGAGAGGATGAAGATTTGTACGTGTTTTTGTTGTTATTTGTTGTTGTGGTGGTTGAAGATGATGAAGATTTTCTGTTTTTTTTTTCTTTTGTTGTTGTTGTTGTTGAAGATGATAAAGAAGATAAAGATTTACGTTTTTCTGATATTTGTTCTTCGATTTCAAATGAACTTTCAATTTTTATGGATTTTTGTTGTGTGTTCATGTTAAAGAATGAACTCTATTTTTAGACCTTGAATTATTAGGTGCTCATTCGAAAGAATGAACTCTGTTTTGTGTGTGTTCATGTTGGAGAATGAACTCTGTTCTAGGTTAGAATTGGGTTGTTTTTTATAGATGTTCATTTTAACGAATGAACTCTGCTTTTTGTTAATAATAATGAACTTTTATTGGGTGTTCATTTTGACGAATGAACTCTGTTTTTTGTTCATAATAATAAACTTTTATTGGGTGTTCATTTGAAAAAATGAACTCTGATTTAATAATGAGCTTTGATTGGGTGTTCATTTGAAAGAATGAACTATGATTTTTGTTCATAACATTGAACTTGATTGGGTGTTCATTTTGACGAATGAACCCTGATTTTTGTTCATAATAATGAACTTTGACTAGGTGTTCATTTGAAAGAATGAACTCTGATTTTTGTTCATAATAATGAACTTTGACTGTGTGTTCATTTTGACGAATGAACTCTGTTTTTTAAGAATGAACTATGTTATAATGAACTTTTCGTTGTGTGTTCATTTTTAAGAATGAACTAGAATCTACAAAAAACACTACCAAACACCTAATAGTTCATCAAACATAATGAACTCCTACAAGAAAAAAATAGGAAATTTAGAGTTCAACAGAGAGCATGAACTCAAATAATTACGGAAATAGAAAAGTTACGAAAATTAATGCTAAAATAATATGGAAGGATATTTTTGTTCATTTTATATTTTCCCTAAAAAAGGACCAAACGATCCCCTTTTTTCCCCTTCCAAATCTGAGGGCCGATGAAAACTAATTTGGGGCTACTAACATATACCCGTCTGTCACACCTGCAATGCACCTTGCAAATTTTTGGCACGAGTGTAATCCGGAAGCAACGTGATTCAGTGAATCAAGTTTCATTTGCAATTACAACTTCAGCCTTATAGGTTTGCATCAATGCAAACAGCAAAAATGTAAAAGAGATCCCAGTTTTTTCCGTTTCCAATTTGAGGGCCGACGAGAACTAATTTGGGGCTCCTTATCCACTAGAGGTGGTTTTTGGATATCTAGTACTCCGTCCCGAAATAGATGACCTGTATATTTTTAAATTGCTTCCCTAAATAGATGACATATATATCATTAAATAAAAGGATATTCCTAAAACTACCATTTTAATTAGTTGTTGTTAGTATAAGAAATATATATAATTTGATAGTCGTGTTTATATTCGTTATGTAGGGGTTTTAGCATGATTTCCAATGATATAAAGTTTGCGAATATCCGTGGTACAGTTTGAGAGATAAATCATTTATAAATTTTACTAATTATTATTCATAAGGGTATAATTGTAAAAAATACCCCACTCTCCTCCTTGCCTTAAGAATTGTGCAAACTTGAACTAAGCCATCTATTCAGGGACGGTGGGAGTAGCAAGTGAATGTTTATTTTACCCTTTACTTTAAATCTATCACTTACATTAACATTACAAAACAAAACCAGCTCTTCTCCTTCTCTTTTTCCATCAACCGATTAAAGATTGAGAGAGAAAAAAATCTCGTTTTATTTTCGAAACAAAATCATTATCGCTAATCGACAATCCTAAAATCAAATAATTGATTGTTCTTTGGATATATTTTCTGATAATATAATTCTCCGCCAAGCTCAAATGGTCTCAATAAGCTCAGATTCTACTGATTTTTGGTTTTTACTGCTTCAATTGAGTGACTTTCTAAAAATAAATAAAATTGTAGCCACGTATCAGTATTTATCTACCAATTATGCATTGTGTTCTTTATTCATGAAGAACATCAAGCTTAATCCGTAGATATAATTTCTAATTATCCACCGATAATGTCTTATATCCATAGTTATGCACCCAAATTTAGACATAATTGGTAGATAATTTATTTACATTTACTGATTATATTAGAAGATTAGAGGAAGTAGAGGAACAAAAAAATTGACTTAATCGGTAGATAGATTCTGATACTAACTACTGATCGCAATTTTTTGAAAATGAAATAATTTGAAGGCTACATTGCATCGGTAATTAAAATAAATTTGTGTCTACGGATTATGAAAGTAAAAAAATTGAAAGTTTGCAAGTTTGGGAAAAGAAATATATTTGGGGCTACTATCACAATCGGTAGGTATCTAATTTGCCACAACTATTGAGTGTGAAAGTAGAAAAATTCAAAATTTTATATTTGGGTCTACTACCACAATTGGTAGATATCTAATTTGCCAAAACCACCGATTATGAAAGTGACAAAGTTTGAAATTTTAAAAGTTTGAAATTTTTAAAATTTGGGGCTACGATCACAATAGGTAGATATCTAATTTGCCACAACTACCGATTATGAAAGTAGAAAAATTCAAAATTTTAGAAGTTTTAAATTTTTTATATTTGGGGTTGCTATCACAATCGGTAGATATCTAATTTGCCACAATTACCGATTGTGAAAGTAGAAAAATTCGAAATTTTTATAAGTTTTGAAAAGTATATATTTGGGGCTACTATCACAATCGGTGTATATATAATTTGCCAAAACTACCGATTGTGAAAGTAAAAATATTTGAAATCTTATTAGTTTTGAAACTTTTATATTTGTGGCTATTTTCAAAAGTGTATAATCGGTAGATATCATGCTCTGTTATCTACCAATTCTGGGACATTAATAACATTGAATGCATTCAAAAAATGAGTTTTTTTTTTCAACGATCACATACAAAGTGTATTCGAGTTTTTCCTTAACACCAGTAGGGTTTTTCCATTTGTTTGATGCATTATTGTGAATTCAATTAGGACTCTTCATTTTGTTAAAAAAAAAAAATTCATCACCTAGGTTTCTCCACAAAAATAAAACTCTAATTTCCTGCATACATAACTATATAATCAATTCAGTTTATCGTAACAACTAATTGACACTAATTAAGGGAAATTTGGTTATTATGAAAATTCGGTGGATAAGGGGTCTTGATATTATTTTTTGGTGACCGTATTTTGTTTTATTCGCAGCTCCAGATTAGTTTCCATTAACCTCAAATTGGGAAGTTTTTTTTTTACCGACAATAAGAGATCCATCTTTTCAACGACCCTTTTTGTTTTTTAGCACTTTGTTTATTTGGCTCTGATTTGGGATCTGAATCTGACTTCACGTATGATTTGGATCTGAATCAGATAGTTTAGTTTTTAAAATTTTGATGTTTGATCTCGGCTCATAATATAACGTAAATGTATTTGAGTCGGGAACAGTGTTGTACGTGACTCATTGGGCACATATTTGACTACTCAAAAAAATCTGTAAATCTACTATTAGCTAGTGAAACCAAAAAACTTAGGTGGGGTAGGTATTATAATGGTGAATGTTGCCTTACGCATATAGAGGTTATCAAGATTTGGCGACGATAATATCTCTCTCCAGAAACAACTAATTTCTCAAAATTATAGTCTTGATCACTTGGATTAGAATACTAAACCTCCCAAACAAGCTTATGAGTGAAGTATTTGGAGAGGAATTCATAATTTCTCTGACAGATTCAATTCGAGTAGCAAATTCTTGTTAGGAATCGTTATAGAATAAGTTTTTAGAAGAATTTTTAGGCTGGACAAAATCCTTTTTTTTTGTAATTCTCAATTGCGTTAAGTACTTCTTTAGTGACTCAAATGTTCAATAACACATCTCAAAAATTGGAATTGGATAATTATTCAAAGAGTTTGTGATAATGATAACAATGACAGTGCTACTAAATCAACATTGCCGCTATTTTACACCTTCTTGATGTCAACACCTTGTCCCATAATAACAATTGTGTTTTTTAGTGTGTGAAGATACGTCTTTCTAGCTACGACACATACCTTCACAATGTGTGATCTTTGTCCTTAATCTTAAGATACGTTCTTGATTATCACTCTGTACTCTGATCTCCGATTACATTTCCGGTAATGCCAAGTTAGGGTTTCCTGATTATCTTCTAAGTCGGTTGTGGTTTTATGGCGGTTTGGAGAGAATCATAGAGAGAGAGAGAGTTGTATGAAGTCTATCTTCTATTATCTGAATGAACTTGTTTACATTATCAGTCTTTCTGGCTATTTATGTATGATATGATCACGACAATTAGATGGAGATGACTAAGCATGTGATAGATTAGACTTGATAGTTTCCCGCCTTATGCTTGTACCGACCTGGGATAGCTTTCCAAGACTCCCTTCAACAAACAACATCGAGAATCTTCCTAGCTTCACACCTGAACTCAGGTATTCCGCACCTAACTCCGTGTCTCTGTCTCATTTGGTCGTCTATAGATCGATCCTTGGACATCTAGTTTGGGTCTTCGACGTCTTATTTCATGTCTCAACAGCTGTATTACGCTTCAGCTATCAGTTCTTGGGTAGATGCTATATTTTGTCATCTAAAGTGTGCATGGGTTCGTAGCACCGTGGAGATTTCTAAATGAATAAGTGTAATAATTGGCTTGCTTTTGAATATATGTTTGTTGAAGATCAAAGTTTGTGCATCCCAAAAATGTATGGTGGAAATTTTGGTATTTTAAGGTCGGGTTCTTCATGTGGGTGGTTCCAAGGGGAAAGTTCTCACGCAAGGTAAGCTTCGCAAACCTAAGTACATGGAAAGCCTGGGTTAATCATTGTTACCTCTGCGTGAGGATGAATAAACTTCTTCCAATATGCTCTTACTGAAAAAGCGGGGGTATGACAACCTCACCCAATATTTCGCTTAGCAATTTGTATGGACTAACTCCAATATACTTTTAAGAGAATCAACTAGAAAGTCAGACTAAATCTTAATAAAAAGTATATCAAAGAGTCATATATCACTTTCTCGATTCAATCCAGAATCAAACAAATAGAAATTTGCGAGCCTGATTGAATAGAAGAGAAATAACTTGAACGGTACCAAAGATCAATGTTCAAGGATCAATCAATTTCAATCAACAACCAAAGGTTGGATTTACCAATTGATCGATTCAACGCACAACCTGTGATATTTCAATTATATAACAAAATATAATGCGGAAAAGAAATAACACAGACACCAGAAGTTTTGTTAACGAGGAAACCGCAAATGCATAAAAACCCCAGGACCTAGTCCATATTTGAACACCACACTGTATTAAGCCGCTACAGACACTAGCCTACTACAAAGCTAACTTCGGTCTGGATTGTAGTTGAACCCTAATCAATCTTACACTAATTCAAGGTACAGTTACGTTCCTTACATCTCTGATCCCAGTATGATACTACGCACTTGATTCCCTTAGCTGATCTCACCCACAACCAAGAGTTGCTACGACCCAAAGTCGAAGACTTGATAAACAAATGTATCACACAGAAAAGTCTATTGAATAGATAAATCTGTCTCCCATAGATATACCTACGAGTTTTTGTTCCGTCTTTTGATAATTCAAGGTTAACAGGAACCAATCGATAACCCGGACTTATATTCTCGAAGAACACCCTAGAATTATCAACCACCTCACAATAATCTTAATCGATTAACGAAACAAGATATTGTGGAATCACAAACGATGGGACAAAGGTGTTTGTGACTACTTTTCTATCTTGCCTATCGGAGATATAAATCTCAAGTCAATCTTACGATTATACTCAATCACGATAGAAACATCAAGATCAGATCATGCAACCACAGAGAAAATAGTTGGGTCTGGCTTCACAATCCCAATGAAGTCTTTAAGTCATTAACCTACAGGGTTTCGTGAAAAACCTAAGGTTAAAGAAGAATCGACTCTAGTTTATGCAACTAGTATCACACAAGAGGTGTGGGGATTAGGTTTCCCAGTTGCTAGAGTTCTCCTTTATATAGTCTTCAAATCAGGGTTTGCAATCTAAGTTACCTTGGTAACAAAGCATTAAATATTCACCATTAGATGAAAACCTGATTAGATTCAAGTTAATATCTTTCGACCGTTAGATCGAACTTAGCTTGTTATACACAAATAAAATGTAACTTCATTTAGGTTTGAGTAACCGTACCTAAACGTGTACACTTAGTCGGTTCAATAATAGTTAACCAATGGTTAGCCACATGAGCACTTTCATATCAACCTTATTCATCTTTACCATAACTAATTCAAATGACTCAAATGAACTAGTTAGAGAGTCGTTCAATTGCTTAGATCTTATAGAAGTATACAAGACACAATCGAAGCAAAAACGGTTTTGATTCACTCGAATCGAGTCATGAACATCATAGCCACGGTTTGCAAAGATTGCATTCCTTATTATATATAAATGTTGTAGTTCATGAACAAACAGATTTTAGAAAGTAACCTGCTTAAGTATGCAAATGGGTACGCGTACTTAAGTAACCGGATTGAGTTTGTTTTTCACTTTAAAACTCCAGCAGAAATTCACGGACGTAAACTTTCCGCCAGTATGCGTACGGGTACGCATACTTACCCGGATTTCCAACAACCGCCAGTATGCGTACGGGTACGCATACTTTGGGTTCCCGGTTTTGGAATTTTACACAAATGTGAGAACACACTATGTTTATATCCAAATATGGTTACATGTTCTAAACTCTCATTTCAATCATTGATAATTTCTTAGAGGATGTTAAAATAGTCGCTATTCACAAACTATTTTCATCAAAGCGATTTTCAAGTTATTGAAATAATCAACATGACTTTCGTCACGAGTAAAGATGAACTTGGCTAAAGCGAAAGCTTACCAACACATATTTCGAGAAATTGATAAGCGAGATGAACTCGGCTCGAAATAGCAAATGTGTATAATTGAAGTCTATATAGCAATACGACTTTTATCTCAAAATAAGAGATATAATAGATAGACTTTTGAGTGATAGATAAGTTCAAGTCTCCACATACCTTTTGTTGTTGAAGTTCTACAAGTTCCCTTGAGTAGTTCTTCATCTTCATTCGATGAACGCCGTGGAGTCTAAGGCTAAACTACACTTACTATCCTAATCTGAGACTTAGCTATAAGTAGACTAGAAATCAAGACTTATAGTTTTGGCAACAAGGATGTAGTTAGAATTAGGGTTTGATGTAGTTGAATTAGGATTTAGTATGGATTGAGATGTGAATCGAGTTGCTGATAGATGAATAAGAAGAGGGTTGTTGTTTTATTGCCGTGATCGTGTTGTTCTGTATTTGAATCAGGAATTAGGGTTTCCTGAGTTGGATTGGAATTCGATTTGAGTAAGGATTAAGAAGAATTGGACGAAATTACAAGATGGTTTTGCTTAATTGAAGAGTTTGATTGATGTTTTGAGTTTGAATTCGAGATTGAAGATAATTAGGGTTTTGTTGTAAATCAAAGATGAAGATGAAGATGTTAGAGTTTAGTTAATTGATCTGATGGGAATGAAGTTTGATCGCTCTGAGGACATGTTGCTGAATTGAGTCAGGGTGAAGTGGAGTTTGACTTCAATTGCTACAACAAGGTTAACTTGAGGTAATTGTTCTTCTTAAATTGAACTTGTAGAGTTCTATTCTCTTTTGCTGGGTTTTATGATTGTTGATGGAGTTAAGAATTGAAATGGATATGGGATAAATTTGTGGTTGATGTTATGGCCTGAGTTAGAATGATGCATGGAATGGTTGAAGTCTTTTAAATGAATGATTTAGATTAAGGTATGAAACTGTTACAAGAGGAAGAACAATCTGGGGTTGTGATGTGTTGAATTGAGATGATGGTATGCTTGTGTTTGGAATTGTAGTTGTTATTTGAAGCTGAGATACGTGATGGTTGAGTTGAGTTTAGCTGTGATGGTGCTGTAAGATGTAGGAAAGATTCAGAGTGGTGATGAATTTGTGGAAAGGATGAATGTGATCTGACTAAGAATCTATTGTTATGTGACTGAGTTATTTGATTAAAGGTTTGACAAGGGTGTGGAGTTGAATCTCTCTTGTAGAAGCTTAGAGCTGCAACTGCAGATAGGAAGTTGAACTTGAAATTGTTTGTGTTGAATGTTAAGAATGGTGGTGTTGCTTATGAAGATTGAAAAAAAAGGGTGTATGGATATGGTGGTAGAGATGAAAGCGCAGACAGTGTACGAGTTGATGTTAGTAGTGCCTGAGTTGAGGTTAATGAATGCAGTTAGTGTTAGTGGTTGAATGTTGTTGTTGCAGTGAGTTGTTATCTGATAGAAGTATTGGGAATGAGGGTTAGATGAAGGTGTTGATTGAATTTTTAAGGGAAAGCTTGATACTGCTTTTGCTGGTAAACTTAGTTTGCATTTGTAACTAGAATTCAAAGTTTGTTAGAAATAAATGTATTGATATTGAATTACTAAAATAGAAGATGAGAATGTAAAAACTATAACTTAAGTGAAACTGAACTAGAATGGTTGCATGTTTGTCATCCCAGTCAGATGTCTGACTGATTTAACCTTAGCTGACTCAGTTAATCTAACTGAGTTGAGTTAGCCTTGTTAACCTGAGTCGAATCAGCTTGACTCATTGAGTCATTAGACCTGAGTCATTGACCAGTTGACCTGACCTTAACTGTTGACCCTTGACCGAGACTTAGACTTTGACCTTGACTTAGACGTTGTCTGTTAGTTGACTTATTCTGACCAAACGTTGACCGTTAGTTGACCAGTTAGATCAGGCCTTGGATTAGTGGACTTGGGCTTAGGGCTAGTTTTACTAGTTTGATGATTTGGACCTCTTATGGCCCGAATTAGCTTTTGGCTTATTCTACAAGGTTGTAGATATTCATAAGACTTAGCTACGGACTATAGAATCAACCTAATTGGATTAGTAAACTCTTAGTTATGTTAAAGGTATAGAATGAGATACCATAATGGGCTTAGAACCATTAGATAAACTTGTATGATTCTTGTGTGAGCCATTTTGGCTAAATTCTTAGAGTTCTTGTGTGATTAACAGTTAGTCTATATTAACAACGATCGATTCAAAGGATGAACCAGTGGATCTCGAGGTAGGCGTGGCTTGTCATCAAAAGAGGTGGGAATACATTTAACTCTTTGTAACCATTGTTGTTTCGTTTACAAAAGTTTATGCTTAACAAACTCATGCATTGTCTATTTGTGCATTCCATGCTTTGTTTAAATTGCATTATGATAATTCTGTTGATTCTGTTAATCTTTCCATGGTTTGGAAAGGACTTGTAATGTTTGTTTGTCACATGAATTGTTATGGGAAATAAGAATTTCCACTTGTGGTATATAGGATACGCTCCTTCACATTTATATCTACATGAATTCAGCTTTTATGCTTACTATGGGTCATCATTGCCGGTTAGGAATTGGTGATATCAATAGCTATTAGGTGTGTAACTGGTTGACACCATATTATACATTGTTTGAAGAAGGAGTTTGTCTATATACATGTTTGTTTACTTCAGTGACTTGGTCATTTGTTAATGTTTGGGAAAACATTATTGTTTTCCAAATCTTGCCATGATTACTTGGAAGTTAAATGTTATTTCCACTGGGCACCCCTTTTAGGGATGATGTGCTCACCCTTTCCAACTTTCAGTTTCAGAGACAGATCAGAGTTGCGTAACGGAAGCTTCGAGGAGTTGAGTCCGTTATTTGGTTAACTTCTGCTATGTTTATTATGTTGTATATTTTATTTGTAAACCAAATGACTATTGTATATGTATCATTTGAGAGGAGTTCTTGTATATATATATTTCAGAGCGGGGTTAGTTTTGGGTTAAGTTTTGTAGCAGATTTCTTAATTGAATGCTTAAGTTTATGATTTAGATTCTTAGTGCCTCTTTATTTAGTTAATCTTTTGGATTAGTCAGCTGCTAGCTTTGGGGGCGCTACATGAACTAAACATTAATTCTCCCCCTTTTTGTCAATAAAATTGGCAAAGGTATGAAAATTAGTGGGATCCTAATGAAATTTCCATAGAGATACTTCATGACCAAAATAAAAGCACATATCAACTTTTTTAGATGCAATCATATAGCCGAAACTAAATGCATTCATCAAGGAGTTTATAAAGATACAAGATAACCCCTATAATATTCCACAGCCGCACTCCCCACAAAGATTTGGAAATTAAGCACAAGTTCAATTAAGAACTCTCCCCCATAAAATGTCATTCCAAAAGGAACAACAAGAGCGAACTTACTTTCACAAGAAAATAAGGATTTCTTTGGATATTAACAAATCACATAAGACTATGGATTTGTATCAAAAAATCTCAATTAAATTAACCACAAGATAACCCATTATTCATTTAATCGGAAATGCTCACATAAGAAAACTTACGGATCCGCACAGTATTTACATAAAAATATGGATCAGGGAAGATCAATACTGCGGAATAAACAAAGATTCATTCTATTTTTCATCACTATTTGCACAATGACTTATAATAGACTTTAATCTTTGTAAACAAAAGTTCATCCTTCTTCCATCAATATTTGTATAATGACATAAAAGGCTTAACTTTTGTTTTGTCAAAACTTCATTCAATCTTTTATCAATACTTGCATACTGACATATGAAAGACTTAACTTTTGACCACGTATGGGACAATCACAGTTCACGGACGCAAACACACATATCCCATAACAAGTTGCAATATATAAAACCATAAAAATTAATACTGCAGAATCATCTTCCAAATAAACTTTAGAATTTAAATAAATATATCTAAAAACATTGCAAGATGAAAATCGTTGGAAATAGCTATGTGTACTCACAGTAATGGCTATTCCGAACCCTAGTTATCCTTCTTAAAACACAAGAATAAATTTTCATAAGAAGTTTCCTAGATATTAAGACCTTTGAAAAATTCTTTATCCCCGAACTCCTTGTCGTCAACAGCCATTGGGAAAAAAGGTTCATGAAGAAAGGAGTTGATATCAACAAACCTTCTTGACTGATGCCGAACTAGGGTCTTCTGAATTTCAAGAGTCTTAAACACAAAAGCCTTTATTTGCTGAATCTCCTTCCTTGTTTCCTTCAACTCTTCAAGAACATCAGAAAACTTCTGAGAATTTGAAGGAACAGCTCTTGGCTTCCTCACATTCCTTCTTTTTCTTTTCAAAGTTGGAGGTAACGGAGATTTATCTTTTTCCTTCATGATTGATGGCTTAACAATCATATTAACATCTTTTCCATCAGTCGACATAATGCTTGGAGTATCCATAAAAGTGGAATTGTGAGAGGAAGTCACAAGATAATCTCAACAAGCAGTCTTATGATAAAAAAGAGTTTCTTAGAGAAGGAAAAAGGAATGTAGGGTTACAGAACCTTTATACACTTAAAGGATTCACGTACGTACAACTCTTACCCTAAAAAAGGCAGAATTGTCTATTTTAACCCTCTTTTATTTGAAAAAACGAGGAAGTCCTTTCCAATATCAATTAGATATGAAAAGCGGCATGAATTACATACTTTACAATGCTCACAGAGAAAACACACGAAGAAAAAAAAATCTAAAAGAATTTTCTTTTCCTAAAGCCCGAGGTGTGCAAACTCTTGTCTCTTTTGACCCTGCTTGAAATTTCCCGATGTTTTTTCCCGATTTGGACTGGTTATTTACAACCTTTTCTGGTGTTTGTATTTGTAATTTTCAGCGTTTTTTTTTTGGTGAGTGTTTTCTTAAGGTTTCATGGACTTTTATTTCACATATTCTTAAAACATCAATTTACCAATCCAAAAATATGAATGGATGCTGATTTTGTCGATCTTTTTCTCCCTCACCCTTTTCTTTGTTTCTCTGGTTATTTTTTATTAAGGACCGCTTCTTTGTTTGATTTATGTAAATCCATGATCATTATTTAAAATTCAGGAGACCTTGTTCTAATTATCTTTTATAGTCATAAATCTCTATTTAGTTCTGGGTTTTCTTTCCTGATCAAGCTACCATTTCAAGGATTCACTACCCACATGAGTATGGTTAAATTGAAGAAATCAACTTATTTATTGCACTTCTCATCAACCATGGATATTTAAAGGGCAGTAGTAGATTAGAATGAAGACCAAACGATGCATTTGGAGTTGAGCTTTCATTGAAAAACTACTACTCGACCAGAGTACTTTCACACAAATTTAGATACTAAGCAATTTCTGACCTCCATTTTGGATTGAAGTCTGGGCATGATTTCATTTTAATCTTTTAATCTTATTTATCTCTATATTTGAATATATTTAGCTTTATTCTTTCATCTAGATAAATGATAATGATCTGTTATCTCATTTTTCAGGTTTGATCATTTCAATTGCTTTATTCTCATCCTATACTTTTTCTATTCATGTTTTTTAGAATCTCTCTTATTTATATTCTTCCCTTCTCTTCTGATTTCTATTATCCTAACGATGTCATTTATCATTTACCCTCAACTCCATTGCCCGAGCTTTTCAGTGGTGGATTTGGGTGGTTTTTGGAGGTATGTATTCTCTGGCAAGGTCTTTTACACGTCCATGATTCATCCATGTTTTATCTTTAAAAGTATCGTTAATCTTTAAAGCCAAAGCTTATTCATCAGTCTCCTTTGCAATCTTCTTCTTCATCAATTCTTCCAGTCTGTTTGGTTGTGACTTTTCGACTTTTTTTCCTACAAACTACTACGCTGCTCTTTCTCTTTTTTTGTAACATCTTCTCCTATTATTCATCCCACCCATTTTTTTTAATTGCTTTTATTATTCAATCCGTTATTGTCCCTCACCCACTATCATTGTTTATTTAATACCCTTTCATTACATAGCTTTTCATTTTCTTTACGTTTTCGTTTTTCTTCCCTATTCAATAATCTTCCAGCCTTTGCTTTTATCATCCATCAATTTTCTAAACCACTTTTTTCAACATGGCTAGTTCTTATTCATCCACCAAAACCCTTTCAACTCCAATAACCTAAGCAGGGTCGGCCCTGACATTTTGCTATCGCAAAGCATTCCCGAAAAATGTTGCCCCATTTCATAAAAGGAACTATTGTCAGGAGCATAGCTATGTTAGCATCATTTACTGACATATTTAAGCCTGTAAGTACATATATTAAGTTTCCAAATGTTTCCATAAGTGTGTAAAATTTCTCAATTATACACATAGTAAAGTATGGTTCAAAAAATAATAATAAAAGTTCATTCGGTTCGAATAATAATTCAGATTGCCATTCATTAAAAAATGACTCTTCTTACATTTCTATATGCAAAATCAGTAAGTACAGTTTTAAAATCAACTTGCATATCCATATCACATTCAACTGCTAACATGGATAATCCTATTAGCTCTCCTGCGACATAGTTGATCGAAGATACG
This sequence comes from Papaver atlanticum, assembly GCA_023531105.1. NCBI lineage: Eukaryota > Viridiplantae > Streptophyta > Magnoliopsida > Ranunculales > Papaveraceae > Papaver > Papaver atlanticum. The sequence goes on along the minus strand of JAJJMB010009125.1, from coordinate 3,857,186 downwards.
ACAAAATCAACTTTAGCTTAGAAAAACTTCTTTTAGCCGAGGTAACTGTGACCGAAATCATAAGCAATATCATATAGGCAATCCATGCATATGTGTAACAACCATCCATTATTAGTAAAATTATAAAACTTTAATTGGCTTACTATACGCATTAGGTAGTACAATTCGCATGACCATTTATTCCATATATAATTCCCTGCTATCAATATAACTATATGTACCATGCTTCAAATAACCTTCAAGTGCAATACATGCACTCATCAACTCATCGTCACTCATAGATTTCAACTTTTCCAAGTCAAACAAAAATCCAATTATTTCTTTATACATTTGAAGTTGTTCATATCTTGTCCAGAATGAAGATATAGCATTGTCTACTATATATAAAAAGTAATTTCTTCTAAAAATTCCTCACCTGATATTGGTTGGGTAGTACGAGCGGTACGAACTTCACAAAATGTAGGTTCAGTGTCCATTGCACTTGTAATCTTCTTAGCTTTATCTAATGCCTTTTGAAACCCATTTTCTTTAAACTCTTTAAAAAAAAAATCATAAAACCTTTCATTTGTTGTATAGCAACATCGATGTCCATGTTTTTAGATTGGAACGACTTACTCACAGTGTTAACAACAAACATAAATTTAGACCAAATACTCAAGCTAAGATAAAATTCAAAATTATGCAAGTTAAAACATATTAAGTTGTCGACAGTGATGACTTCTTGAGAAATAGGGGATGAATCTCGCAATCTCTCTAAAGCATTTCTTATTTTTGGAGCTTGGTATTTGTAAGAGCATTGCTCGGTCAAACTCACAATTTTTGCTATCTCAAGCTTGTTGTCAAATTTAGTTGTCGAAACTATATCTTGATTTCTAGTATACATTTAGTCAGTCTTGGATTAGGATAAAAGTGTGTAGTTGAGATTCGGATATCATTACATTCTACCGTTTGAAGGCGAAGATCAACAGGACATTGTGAATTTTTGAATTCCTGACACTATTCTTGTGTGTCCTAGTTATAAAGTAGAGTCGTCCTCTCCTTCAAACCCTTCTAGGGTTTAGCGACAAAAAAACTTCACTTGGGGATTCGTGAAGCCAGATCCAACTATCTCATCTTGATAGTTCTAGTATCTTGTTATGATTATTGAGTCACTCAAACAAGATAAATAGAAATCACAAAGTTTCTTCGTCTCAGACTTTGTGATTCCACAAGTTTTGACTTGTGATGTGAATACTAATATAGACTGCACTTCGGGAGTCAAAAGACCGAATTTTGAGGTTTGCTAGACTTTATCTATTGCAATCGATTTTCTACCTCACCATGATCTTTGATCAGAATGGAAATCACACATATAGGCTTATCTATGGGAGGCAGATTGGTTTAAAGTATTCAATTGAGTTGAATCAACTCTTAGGATGTAAAGGACGTCAACTAAGGGAATTGCGTAAAGTCCTGTTGGGATTCAAGAGGTGTAAGGAGTACAACTGTAACTGAATTGATATGACGGTTTAATTCGGTCTCAATTACATTCCATTCCGAAGTTCTAATAGTAGGCTAGTGTCTGTAGAGGTTTAATACAGTTTGATGTTCAAGTCTGGATTAGGTCCCAGAGTTTTTTTGCATTTGCGGTTTCCTCGTTAACAAAATTTCTCGTGTCTGTGTTATTTCTTTTTTCGCATTATATTGATTATCTTTATAATTGAAATATCGCAGGTTGTGAGTAAATCAATCAAAGTAGATATATCCATCCTTACGACTTGATTGATTCTTGGATATTGATTTTTGAGATCGTCCAAGTACTCTCACAAATAATGAGGTTCACGGGTTTGGTTCTGTAAACTTTCTGATTGTGAGAGAAAGAGATATAAGGTCTTCGTAAAATTCCTTGATTGAGATTCATTAAGTTGAACTCTCGGAATCGTATTCGAGTATAGTCCATACAGGTTGCCTAAGAAAAAGTTGGTGGTGTATTTTGGTACCCCCACGTTTTCAGTATCTCAGTGCTTTGACACTTGCGACGCGACTTTCCCGCTGCGTATCTGACAACGGTTTAAGTGTCTATCCTTTTTGTCTAATCTCCTATTTAAACACATCCCACCGATCATAAAGCTGATTTTTTTTTTGGTACAAATACGTAGTATATATCTTAAAGAAGAACTTGCCTTAAGACAAGACTTAGTCATATCAGAAAGTATGAGATTAAGAATATAACAAGCACATGTTGTGTAAAATGCTTTTGGATTGATATCGAGTGATCTTGCCAGCACACCTTTATGTTCTCCTTTCATGTTTGCTCCATTGTCATATCCTTGTCCTATTTTATCATCAATGTTTAACCCAAACTCTATCAATGCATCTTCAAGTTCAAAAAATAAAATTTCTTTATCTTCTACTTCCAAAAACCCGAGAAAGTACTCTTCGATTCCTGTTGTTGAAACATCTACGCACCAGATTATAATAAATATTTGTTCCCTGCGAGAAACATCAAGCGTACAATCAAGAATAACTGAAAAGTATTTGGCTTCGTGAACTTTTTTGAGAATAAGCTTTCTTGTCGCATCGGCAAGCATTGAAATCATTTCATTTTGAATCTTGTGGATAAGATAATGAGTGCGCATTTTATTCTTTTCGATGCTCTCCAGATGATATTTTAATACATGATCATATTTTCCAAGAGTCTCTATGAAGCTTAAGAAGTTACCATTGTTTTTGGTATAAATTTTCTCACTATTTTCACAAAATGCTAAACCCTTCTTTGAAAGAAACAACACGCCATCCTTCATCCTCTCTAAAACATCTTTATAATGTATTTTTTTCTTTCCTGATATGTTTTTTTTTGTTGTCAATGGTCTTTTTCTTTTTCAATCTTAATTCCAAATCAAGCCACCTATTCATATAGTTGATATGATCTTGACAGTTTTCATGAATTCCAATTCTTCCACTTATGTTCGGCCAATCGTTGTACCCGGTACTACACAACTAAAAATTAGTTTCTCTTTTCTTGAACAATTTACAACAAAAACAAAAAACTATGTCCAAAGATTTTGAATACACTAACCACCTCCTATCTTGTTTCTCAAAATGATTCATTTTTCGAGAGTAATGATAACTAGAGAAACATTTGTCTTTGGCATCTTTATGGAATTCAGTATTATCAACTCTTATCGGGTACTTCTCTACCAAAAAATCATTAAGTTTTTGATATATTTCCTTCCAATTACCCAGATCAAACATGTCTGCATGTCTGTCTTTCAAATCTATTACTTCACATTCATTCTCTTTACGGACAAAATTATTCTCACTTCACTCGTTCAAATCAATATAAGCACTACTCTCATTTTCATCTCTATTTTCACCGTCAACACTTCCATTTTCCTTATTCTCGTTACGAACATAATCATATTTACTGCACCCGTTTATATCTTTCTCATCATTACCATCATTCCTACTTCCATTCATATCATTATCTTTCTCAAGGGCCTCATTCATACCATTATCAGTTGTGTAACCATTTTCATTGCTCTCATTCTCAACTATTGGTTGATTCCTAATAAAAAACTTATAAAAAGATTTAGTAGATTCCAACCTGCAAGAGATTGAGTAGATTCCAACCTCTTTTTTTGTTCTTCCTATTTTGACATTTAGAAGCCTGTTTTGTTTTTAGAACCATACCTACAATTGATCAAATAAATAAATTAAACAACAAAAAAGCCAACCCAAAACAATAAACAAAAAATTTCTTCAAAATAACCCAAAATTGAAATTCTTTAATCAATAAACTTTTTGGATCATATAACTATGATACATATCAATACGAATGCGTAACCGTTAGATAATTCATTTGAAACATTTGAGAACAGAAATTTAATGAAACTGGGGATTTAAAAATTTTGCCCTAAAAATACAATTTAGGAATACTAATGAAAATCGAAACTTCAAAAGACTAGATACGATATAAATCATAGATTATGAACGATAATCGACTCATAAAATTAATTTGACTTACTGTAATTAAAGATAATGCCTCTGGTCTTCTATTGAGTTGTGAAAGAAAGAAGGGAAAAAGTGTATGAGAGAGAGAAGAACTGTCGAGAGAGAAAACTGAGAAGTGAGAAGTTTATGTTTTCTTATGTAACTAGTTCATATTTACTATTAAACCATTATAATAATTCTAATTTATATTTTGCCTTTTGTCATGTGCCTTTCCCTTCGGCTGCCCATAAGAGTAGTACTACACTCTGGTGCCCCTTTCAATTGAGTGTCTTCCTAAATAACTAAGCCAACCAATCAATAATTGGACTTAATCACCTAATAATTGATGGCAAGGTGTTCGTCTGTGATTAATAGACTTGGGTTTTCCTTTAACTCTTTGCAAGATTGAACCACCATGATGGATGATAGGAAGGAACGGCTTTGATGCCAATTGTACTGTGCTAGTACTGTTAATGGTGAAACGGAATAGAACGGAAATTGGACGAATAATTAGTAACTCTGCCGTAGCAGTCAACTTAACATTTCATTAAAATCATCTTCTTACCCAGATTAGAGTTTCTTACAGCTTTTAAAAACAACAACCAAAAGAAAAGGAAACCCTAAGTCTATCAATCACAGCTGAACACCTGGCCATCAATTATTAGGTGATTAAGTCCAATTTTTGATTGGTTGGCTTAGTTATTTAGGCAGATACTCAATTAAAAGGGGCACCAGAGCGTAGTACTACTCTTATGGGCAGCCGAAGGGAAAGGCACATGACACCTTTATTTTATGTCCTTACATTTCTATTTAGTTACGATTTAAGAACTTAATTTTTTTCTCTTTGACATAAGGCATCTCTTAAAGAATTTTTTTTTTCCCTGAGAAGAGAAGAGTCGAAAGGGGAGGGAGTGATTTTTTTGTTTAGAACTAGAAATGAATTGGGGCTTAGGATTAAGGATAGGTTTTTAAGATTTATTTTTAGTGAAGGGTAAAATAGTATTTTCACAAAATTTTAATACACCCCTAAATTTTTTGGGGTGCACATAAAATGGGTGAGGCCCCTAATTAAACGATAAAGTTGATATGCTCTTGACAGTTTTCATGAATTCCAATTCTTCAACTTATGTTCGGCCAATCAATGTACCCAGTACTACACAACTAAAAATTAGTTTCTCTTTTCTTGAACAATTTACAACAAAAACACAAAACTATGTCCAAAGATTTTGAATACACTAACCACCTCCTATCTTGTTTCTCAAAATGATTCATTTTTCGAGAGTAATGATAACTGGAAAAACATTTGTCTTTGGCATCTTTATGGAATTCAGTATTATCAACTCTTATCGGGCACTTCTCTACCAAAAAATCATTAAGTTTTTGATATATTTCCTTCCAATTACCCAGATCAAACATGTCTGCATGCCTGTCTTTCAAATCTATTACTTCACATTCATTCTCTTTACGGACAAAATTATTCTCACTTCACTCGCTCAAATCAATATCAGCACTACTCTCATTTTCATCTCTATTTTCACCGTCAACACTTCCATTTTCCTTATTCTCGTTACGAACATAATCATATTTACTGCACCCGTTTATATCTTTCTCATCGTTACCATCATTCCTACTTCCATTCATATCATTATATTTCTCAAGGGCCTCATTCATACCATTATCAGTTGTGCAACCATTTTCATTGCTCTCATTCTCAACTATTGGTTGATTCCTAATAAAAAACTTATAAAAAGATTTAGTAGATTCCAACCTGCAAGAGATTGAGTAGATTCCAAACTCTTTTTTTGTTCTTCCTATTTTGACATCCAGAAGCTTGTTTTCTTTTTAGAACCATACCTACAATTGATCAAATAAATTAATTAAACAACAAAAAAACAAACCAAAACAATAAACAAAAATTTTCTTCAAAATAACCCAAAATTGAAATTCTTTAATCAATAAACTTTTTGGATCATATAACTATGATACATATCAATACGAATGCGTAACCGTTAGATAATTCCTTTTGAAACATTTGAGAACATAAATTTAATTAAACTGGGGGTTTAAAAAAAATTTCCCTAAAAATACAATTTAGGAATACTAATGAAAATCGAAACTTCAAGAGACTAGATACGATATAATTCATAGATTATGAACGATAATCGACTCATAAAATTAATTTTAGTTACTGTAATTAAAGATAATGCATCTGGTCTTCTATTGAGTTGTGAAAGAAAGAAGGGAAAAAGTATCTGAGAGAGAAGAAGTGTCGAGAGAGAAAACTGAGAAGTGAGAAGTTTATGTTTTCTTATGTAACTAGTTCATATTTACTATTAAACAATTATAATAATTCTAATTTATATTATGCCTTTTGTCATGTGCCTTTCCTTTCGGCTGCTCATAAGAGTAGTACTACACTCTGGTGCCCCTTTTAATTGAGTGTCTTCCTAAATAACTAAGCCAACCAATCAATAATTGGACTTAATCACCTAATAATTGATGGCCAGGTGTTCGGCTATGATTGATAAACTTAGGGTTTCCTTTAACTCTTTGCAAGATTGAACCACCATGATGGATGATAGGAAGGGACGGCTCTGATACCAATTGTACTGTGCTAGTACTGTTAATGGTGAAACTCAACAGAACAGAACGGAAATTTGACGAATAATTAGTAACTCTGTCGTAGCAGCCAACTTAAAATTTCATTAAAATCAACTTCTTACCCAGATTAGAGTTTCTTACAGCTATTAAAAACAACAACCAAAAGAAAACCCTAAGTCTATCAATCACAGCTGAACACCTGGCCATCAATTATTAGGTGATTAAGTCCAATTATTGATTGGTTGGCTTAGTTATTTAGGCATATACTCAATTAAAAGGGGCACCAGAGTGTAGTACTACTCTTATGGGCAGCCGAAGGGAAAGGCACATGAAACCTTTATTTTATGTCCTTATATTTCTATTTAATTACGATTTAGATTTTTTTTTTTTTTGACATAAGGCATTTCTTAAGGATTTTTTTTTGTTTCTGAAAAAGCGGGGGTCTAACAACCACACCCAATATTTCGCTTAGCAATCTGTATGGACTAACTCCAATAAACTTTCAAGAGAATCAAATAGACAGTCAGACTCAGTCTTAAGAAAAGTATATCCAAGAGTTATATCTCTATTTTTCAATTCAATCTGCAATCAAACAAATAGGAATTGGCGAGCCCGATTGAATATAAGAAATAACTTGGACGGTATAAAACCAATATCCAAGTATCAATCAATTTAATCAACAACCCAAAGGTCGGATTCACAATTGATTGAGCTTATGAACAACCTGTGATATTTCAATTACATAAAAATATAATGCGGAAAAGAAATAACACAGACACAAGAAATTTTGTTAACGGTGAAACCGCAAATGCAGAAAAACCCAGGGACCTAGTCCACATTTGAACACCACACTGTATTAAGCCGCTACAGACACTAGCCTACTCCAAGTTAACTTCGTACTGGAATGTAGTTGAGCCCTAACAAATCTCACACTGATCAAGGTACAGTCGCGTTCCATACGCCTCTGATTCCCAACAGGATACTACACACTTGATTCCCTTAGCTGAGCTCACCCACAACTAAGAGTTTCTACGACCCAAAGTCGAAGACTTGATAAACCAATCTGTCTCACACAGAAAAGTCTATTGAATAGATAAATCTTCCTACCACAGAAATACCTAGAAGTTTTTGTTCCGTCTTTTGATAAAATCAAGGTGAACAGAAACCAATTGATATACCGGACTTATATTCCCGAAGAACATCCTAGAAATATCAATCACCTCACAATAATCTTAATCATATGGTAGAGAAACAAGATATTGTGGAATCAAAAACGATGAGACGAAGATATTTGTGACTACTTTTTATCTTGCCTATCAGAGAATAAATATCGAGCAAATCTTAGAGAAGATAGTACTCAATACGATAAAAAAAAAAAACAAGATCAGAACACGCAACTACAGAGAAAATAGTTGGGCCTGGCTTCACAATCCCAGTGAAGTCTTCAAGTTGTTAACCTACAGGGTTTCGTGAAAAACCTAAGGTTAAAGGAGAATCGACTCTAGTCGTAACTAGTATCACACAGAAGGTGTGGGGATTAGGTTTCCCAGTTGCTAGAGTTCTCCTTTATATAATCTTCAAATCAGGGTTTGCAATCTAAGTTACCTTGGTAACAAAGCATTAAATATTCACCATTAGATGAAAACCTGATTAGACTCAAGCTAATATGTTTCAAACGTTAGATCGAACTTAGCTTGTTACACACAAATGAAAAGTGACTTCATTTAGATACGGGTAACCGTACCTAAACGTGTACACCTTGTTGGCTCAACAATAGTTAACTGAAGTTAGCCATATGAACACTTTCATATAAACCATATTCATCTTAACCATAACTAGTTCAAATGACTCAAATGAAACTAGTTCTAGAGTTGTTCAATTGTTTATATTCTCATAGAAGTATACAAGACACAATTGAAGCAAAATCGATTTTGATTCACTCGAATCAATTCATGAACATTATAGCCACGGTTTGCAAAAGATTGCATTCCTTATTGTATAAATGTATTAGTTCATGAATAAGCCGATTTTAGAACATAACCCACTCAAGTATGCAAACGGGTACGCATACCTAAGTAGCCGGACTTGGACTGTGTTCGCCAGTATGCAAACGGGTACGCATACTGTCGTACACTTCCAAACTTCAGTTTAAACCAGTACGCGTACATGTACGCATACTCTAGTACCCGGACTTCAACTGACTTCGCCAGTACGCGTACAGGTACGCATACTCTAGCTCCCAGACTTTACCTGACCAACCAGTACGCATACGGGTATGCATACTAAGTTCCGGTCTTGGATCAACACATATGCAAGTGCACATACTGTGCTTATAATCCAATCATGGTTAAGTGTTTTAAACTCCCATTTCAATCATTGAAACATTCTCGGAAGACGATAATAACTGTCTCACACAAACTATTAGCTTCAAAGCAATTTTCAAGTGATCGAATGATCAATACGAAACATTCCAAGTCTACATCAAATGACTGTCTCACACAAATCATGTAAGATGTTACAAGGCGATTTTTACATGATCATCTTTTTACTTTCGTCAAGAATATAAGATGAACTTGGTTCAAGCGAAAGCTTACCAACCCATATTTCGAGAAATATGTAAGCGAGTTAAACTCAGCTCGAAATATCAAATGTGTATAATTGAAGTCTATATATCTATACGACTTTTATCTCAAATAGGAGATAGAGTAGATATACTTTTGAGTGATAGATGAGTTCAAGTCTCCACATACCTTTTTATTGATGAAGTTCCACACGCTCCCCTTAGTAGTTCTTCGTCTTCAATCGATGAACGTCGTGAGCTCAACTACACTTTCTATCCTAATCTGAGACTTAACTATAAGTAGACTAGAAATCAAGACTTATAGTTTTGGCAACTAAACTTGACAACAAGCTTGAGATAGAAACGCTTGCGAGTTTGACCGAGCAGTGCTCTAACAGTTTCCCCCTGCCCCAAAGTTGAACTTTGTTGGCTTTGTCTCATGGTCGGCTCTGAACCTAAGCATCATTGAAATGGCTAAGAACCTCTATCAAAAATGTTACATCTCATATAAAGGCTCTACTAAGAATGTCTCTTTGAACTTGAATGGCGGTAATGGAAAAATTGAGGATTTTTTATATCTTAATGGAAAGGTTTTTAAGGAAGTTGGAGACCAAATAAATGCCAAGAGTATCCCTGTTAGAGAAATGAGTTTTTACAACTTCGAGATTATGATATCCTAAGGGAACTATTGTTATAGCTACACTTAAATCCGTAATTTCTATACCTTGAAATTCTCCAACACAAAAGATGTTGAAAAAACTCTTGCTTTTATCCCCAATTCTGTCAAGGATTGTCTTTTTTGTCTGAAAAGATGGGATTCATCAGTCAAGCCTGAATCTGTGGATTTCTCTCTTCAAGAATTCACAATTAGGTTTGTATTGGAAAAAGGTCTGCATGACAATGGTTTTTCTTGGTTAATTTTTGAGCAAGTAGGGGACATCATTGAGATGAATGATCCAGAAATTTTGAATACGTGGGTCTGGTAAGGGTAAAAGTTAAGGAACAACTAACCAAGAAAATTTAGATTACTCTTGACGGTGGTTATCACTATAACATTAAGATCTTCTTTGTGAAGCTGCCATTTGCAACTTGCAAAAGATGCTCTGTCATTGATTACTGCAAATGGAGTTTCCTTGCCATATCTAGGAAAACTACAAATATGGTGCCTCAAATTACGTTGGATGCTCCCCAAAATAATGAAGGGAGTGAGTCTCAAGTTTCTTCCGCCTAGTGTGGTATCTAATAATTTGGATGCTACTACTCATGAAAATTTTCTAGATAGTCCTATGCCTGATGTCAACATTGTGGTAATGTACAAGGAAATGAATAATATTAGGGTATCTCCACATTCTCCTAATATTACCAGAAAGAAAATAATTGAAGAAGTTAAAAACTCTCGTGTAGGAAAAAAGGCTTGAATGGAGATCGATTCTGACCAAGACATTCTTGGTTTAGGTGATATTAACTTTAAAGTTGGTGACTCATCTGGACCACCTAAAAAACCAAGAAGTATGCAAAACCCATTAATGCTAAGACAAAATCTGAAACGAGAAATAGGTCAAATGCCAAATAGTACGGGTTGTATGTGACTACATCAAAAGAAATAAAACCAATCCGAACTACAATATTGGAAAAATTGGGGATGGATTGAGAGTTATGGTTCTAAAAGAATTTTTTGAAAGAGACGTAGAGAAACTAAAATAGATTTCCTCTGTTATTGACATTGATCTTGCTCGATTCAAATATGCCTCGAACTCTCAGGTAATCATTCATTACTTGTAAACCATTATTTTTGTTTCATTAATTGCTTATAATATTATTCTTATTAATCTTCATATTCTCATTATTATCTATTATTCTATCTTGGCTTATCACACATTCCATTATCATCTTTCTATTTTGTCCATCAGTACTATTTATACAAGCATGAAATTTCTTGCTTGGAATCTACAGGGTAGTGGTGGTTCTTTGACTAAAAACCATTTAAAACTTTTGTGTGATTCTTATCTTCCTGATTTGATTTTCCTGTTTGAAACTAAAACATCCATGGATAATATGAGTCTGATCTGTAGATATTTAGATTATCATGATTTCTATGCCATCCCATCAATCAGTAGATCTGGTGGTATGATGATTGCTTGGTCCGATAGAATTAAATTTAAAGTTTAGTTCATATTTCATAAACCGGTGCATGCTATTCTGAATTTTTATAATGGTGAGAAATGTGAGGTTATCTTTCTTTATAGTGTTACTAATGATAAGGGTAAAATGGAGCAGTGGCAATTCATCCTTAATAAACTTTATAACATCTCTAATTCTTGGTGTTTGATTGGAGATTTAAATTTTATTATGCATCCTAATGAGAAAGTGGGAGAAAATGATGAATCATCTAGTTCAACAAAATTTATCCATAATGTTGTTCAGAATCTAGGATTATCATACTTTAATTTTGAAGGTATTCCTTTTACTTGAAGCAAAAATTGAACTGGTAATGAAAACATAAAAGAGCGCATCGATAGAGTTTAAGCCAACTTTAGGTGGATAATTCAGTATTCTGATTCCAAAGTGATCCATTTAACTAGAATATGATCTGATCATGCTCCATTGTTTCTTGTTTCTGATCTGGTTAAAGAGCATTTTGAAAGAACTTATAGGTATCTTAGATGTTGGTCTGAACATTCCACCAATGCTCGTGTCATTCATGTTTCTTGTGAAAATGCTGATTTATTTTTGAAACAACATGATAATCCATTGATTAACAAATTTGATGTGATCATAAATAATTTGTGTCATTGGAATAAATATGTGTTTGGAAACATATTTAAGAATATTAGAGAAATTCTCAAAAATATTGATGTAGAAGATATGTCATAAGCCCGATCCTATGAAACTTGTTAGGGATATATCTTTTAACCTATCTTATTGCAAACGGTATAATAATAAATCATCTCCGATTGTTGTGAGCCAGAATTTCACTAATTTAACAAGCTTGTTCAGGAAAAAGAAAAAATCATGCTTATTTATGCTGCTTATGACTCTTTTACAAGTAAATATGGTGTAGGAGCAATTTCGATGAATGAGCAAGAAGAATGCATCTAGGCTAGAGCTTCATATGGATTTACCACTGATCCTGAAGAGGCGGAATATCTGGCTCATAAGGAAGCTGTCTTATGGGCGTTAAAGCTTAAAATAACTTCTAGCATCTTTTTTGTTAGTGATTGTAAGAGTATTATGGAGGCATTTAGAGGTGAAAACGTGATTCTTCGTTGGAGGTCTAAGAAGATTATGAATGAATGTTCTTCTGTTTTTGGTTGTCTTAAAAATTGTTCTTCTATTTTCCTGAGTAGAGAACATATAAACATATTTGATGTTTTAGCTAAGAAAATTAGGAATGAGTCAGTCCCGTTATTTACAACTTTAAACATGTCTGTTAGAGATAGAGTTAACTTCTTCAAAGCATTTTGTAATAGACATTATCCAAACTTGTTTTAGTCAATCAAATCACGATTTATAAAGGGGGATAATAGTAATGCTAGGGGATACCATTACATATAGGACAAAAATGATCCTGACTGTTAGATCGACCAAGTGATATCCCTAATAATACTGGTATCGAGTCTAAATTTGTGCACCCCTCTAAAACCAGGGTGCACATTCCGGCCCTCATCATTCGTTGATGAAATCTGAAAAACCACTTCACAAAATCTCAAAACCACTTATTTTTATTTTTATTATTTTTTTCTTCCTTTTTTTAAATATTTATTATTTCTGTTAGGAAATTAAAAAACACTACACGGTCTTTTAAGCCACCAATTTTCTTATCTTCTTCCCCAAAACTCATATCTCTGCCTTTCTGTTTCATAAGTTTGATTAAAATCATACTCATGAACTATTTCTTAACTATGAAAACAAATTTTAATCACGGAGAGTAAACTTGAGAAATCAGTATTCTTTCTCTCTCCTAAACCACCCAAATCGATCCAAACACGATTTTCATTTTATTTACCATGTTCATCTTCAAGGTACCAAATCCAACAGCAACAACTTTACTCCTACTATTTTCCAGCTGATCTCCAAGCGCCAATAATCCCCCTCCATTCTCTTAAGAAACCCCATTGGTATCGACATAAAGTATTCAATTTCTTAGTAGGATTTGCTTGGAGTTTTTTGATGAATCGGGACCATCGAGAATAATACTGCTTTGAAGCTTTTCTTTAAGACCATCACACAAACAACAACCATTTTTGAAGTCGAAAACATGTGACTTTATAGCTGATGAGTTCTGAAATTAGTGGAACATGGGTACTACTTTTAACCTAACAATCTTGTTTGATTGTATAAATAATCACATGGGATCTTGGAAATATTTATTTATTTTGTCTTCTAAGCTTAAATTCGGTTGAGATTTTTAGTGATTAACCCATTATGTTTCTTTGATAAATTATTGAAACCCATATGTTGTTTATTCAATTCAATGAAGAAAACCTTTATTTTTTATCAACCATCGAAACCCTATTTCTTTTATGTTTTGAATCAATAACAGCAGTAGCGAACAGGTGGTGGGTGGAGATTCTGGGAAGAGATGAAAGAGAAATTAGAGGTGGAGTGCAAAGTATAAGCTATAATAATTACTTTTTTCTAATTCGAAAAAGAAGAAGAAGAAAACAAATACCGGATACAAGGGCCGGAATGTGCACCCCGGTTTATAAGGGGTGCACAATTTTGGATTCACTCGTATCAGCCCATCCAGATTATGAATAAAATGCCTCTTTACTTCCAAAATAAATAAATAAATAAAATGCTGATTTTGTCGGTGTCTGGTCAAACAGAAAAATTGTCAAAGAGTCAATGCACTGAAACAAAGTCAACCATTTTTTTCTCTTCCCCCACACAAACAAAATGTAACCGATTAATCAGCGCAAAATTAGGAGCATCATGAGGTAAAACAAAACAAAAACAAAAAACACAAAGAGAAAATCAAAATAAAACACAGATCTGCATTTTTACCCCTCTCTTCTCTGCAGAAAAAGAGAGAAAGGAAACCCAAAACAAGTTAGAGAAGAGAGAGGTAATCCATCAGAATCCAATGGAATCTGGTGTTGGTGCTGCTGGTATTGATGAAAATCAATCATCAGGAGGATTTTTTTCTGAGTGGAGTAATGGAGTATCAAGAAAATACCAATATTTATTAGATAAATCAACACCACATGTTTTAAGACGTTGGATCGGATTTGGTTTTGTTGCTGTGATTTATATGATTCGTGTGTATTTTCTTCAAGGGTTTTATATAATTTCTTATGGACTTGGGATTTATATTCTTAATCTCTTGATTGCATTTTTATCACCACAAGTTGATCCAGAAATTCAAGATATTACCGGTGATGATGGTCCAACACTTCCTACTAGAGGTTCTGATGAATTTCGTCCCTTTGTTCGTCGTCTTCCTGAATTCAAATTCTGGTAATTTTGTCTATCTAATTTTAGGCTTTAATTATTATTTTTGTTGTAATTCAGCTGCTTGTGATTTAGAATCTGAATGAATTTCTTGATTCGGAAATGAATTTTCCATACCCTTAGGTACGCTAAGAAAAAGAAATAAAGGGTTTGATTTTCAGATTGACTGGTTCATATTTCCTGACAGGGAACTCGGTTGTCATCATTAGGGAATATGCTAACTGTATGGCTTAGTTGGTCCTTGTGATTTAGCATCTGATATGGCAATTCTTTAATGGCAACATAGGCAAAGGATATTGTGGGTAGCTGTCTTAGGCGTCATATACTTGGTGAGTTTTATTGATCTGGTAAATAGGTTATAATCGATAAGTTAAAAGTGTGCCATAGTTGATATACTTGCAGATGTGTAGTTTTGTTATACTTATTAGGCAATAGGCATTTGTTTTCTGTGTATATTTGTGCCATATATTTGCATTAGATAGGACTACATAGTTACAAACTTACAACTAGGTACACATTTTTGATGAGGTGGGAAAGGCCAGGGTACTAGTTAACAATTTCCATATGATTACGTATTAACTCCAGTGTTCTATTTGGTTAGTATATAAAGAGACTTTATTGATTAAACGATGCGACCATCCATATTGGGCAGTTGAGGTTGATTTACATTTTGCACCTCTACTTGATTTGTATTCGGCGAGCAGTGGCTATTCTCTTAGGTACATATTTGAAACAAAGTAAACCAAGCTGAATTCTAAGATTCTGTCAGAGTATAATCATTCTTGGACATATACTTTCCAATTGCTCAAGTAATTCTTTGAGGGTCGCCAATATTCAGCTTCGAACTGCATTCTTCAGAAACCAGAGAGATGTATGAGGTATTTTTTTTGTGTTTGTTGTTAATTGGGGTTAAGTAGCTTAATGCAGTTAACAAACAGTTGCACGCACACGGAGTCAGTTGTGAAAGAATAGTTAATGGGTTGAGTTTATTCTTTTGTTATCTACATTGGTTGATTTATAAATTTGTTATGGTTCGTACTTATTCATTTTACTCCTATTTTCTAAATCTCCGGAAGATGTTTGAATACAGTTCAATATTTGCTAAGAGGAGGGATATTAACATATAAGTTTTTGTGTCTTGTTTCACCTGCTAGGTATTCGATCACAAAAGCATTCTGCATTGCTTTTGTTATGACATTCTTCAGCGCATTTGACGTGCCTGTGTTTTGGCCAATACTTCTCTTTTACTGGCTGGTGCTCTTTTTCCTCACCATGAAGAGACAAATATTGCACATGATCAAATACAGATATGTTCCCTTTTCCCTGGGCAAGCAGGTAGGCAGTAGTTCTCTCTAGCACCAAATTATTGTCTTCTGGAATCTCTTACAATTATGCAATTACTTACATTGACTCCTCATCTTTGGATATTAATTTACCTCTTTTCAGCGGTACACGGGAAAGAAAGTAGTTACTGACGATACGTCTTCTTAGAGATTGAAACTTCAGGTATAACCCTTATACATTGGTAACAGCCTGTTCAAAAATATCAAATGAATCAGTTAGACAACACTTTGCATAGAGTTACATGCTTTTTTCATCTGCAACACAGGAGCATTTGGGTACAAGATAGGTGGAAAAGTTGCCTGGAAATCCAGTTTCCACCCATGTCATTTATTCAGAACTATGGGCTAGTTATGAGCCTCTTAACAACAATTGCAGCATGATGGGTCACAAATAGATGGTTCTTTTACTTAAAATGTCCTATTAATTT
This sequence comes from Papaver atlanticum, assembly GCA_023531105.1. Classification (NCBI taxonomy): domain Eukaryota; kingdom Viridiplantae; phylum Streptophyta; class Magnoliopsida; order Ranunculales; family Papaveraceae; genus Papaver; species Papaver atlanticum. Next base: position 3,840,828 of record JAJJMB010009125.1, on the reverse strand, counting down.
GTTGGTATCTTTAGCTTTTCCCTTTCTTCTTCATATAGAGGGATGATGTTACAAAGCCCAGGCAGTTGGATACTGATTTAGCAAATTTGTTCCATGCACAATGAGCATTTTATAATAGAAGGGAACCCTAGCCAGGGGATTTTACGATTTTGATGTGTGAGATATTGACAGTTTTCTCTCATCCTCTAGTACTTTGCTTTATTTTCCTTTTTCCTTTTTGGAGGTGTAAGGTGAAGGAAGGATTTTTTTAGGTTGCTGAACCAGAGAGGGGTATTTTTGGAGGTGCTTGTCATTCCAATGGGGATTCATGACTAGGAACAAGGACATATAGACATTTTGCGTTCTTAGGTTATTTTAGCACGGTGTCTTCAGGTTTGGCTGTAAAGAAATCAATCGGTTGACATAATAAGTGCCCAAATGTTTGTACAGGTCGATTGTAGTTGCGTCCTTTCAGAGTTTTGACATGGCTGGGGCATGAGCATCATGCAATGCTCCCCTAAATGCATGTCTTCTAGTGATCTACTTTGTGGCGTACATCAGGGGAGCAGCTGCAGCACATCCCCCATCAAATGATTTTTATTCATATTTCCCCCATTTTTATCCAATTGATTTATTCCCCACCTCCCGAATTCTTAGAGATTCAGCATCACTCACTTAAGTGCGACAAGAAGAACCCCGTTGAAAGTTGAAACTGTACGTTGAAGATTTTTGCTTGAGTTGTTGCTTTGTACCGGGAATCAGCACTTCCATATGTGACGCGCTTTCTGCTATTCCCTCGTCTCTTTCCTGTCATAATATGTAAAAATCGTCCATCCGAGCATAATGAAAAGCACGCTTGCTTGTCTGACTAACTAATCGACCCTTCCCTCGAATCTTATTTTTGATGAACGAAGTGTGTATCTTTTCTTGACTAAATTGTACTAGGAACAAGAAAAATGAAGCACAGTTTCAAAACTTAGCTTGCTGGTACAAGGGAGACACAGCTGTAAAGTAAGAAAGCCCCAGTTGCAAATTGAAGGGTGTTTTTATTCCAAGGAGATAAGATATATGGATGCCTGGTATAGAATCTATTGATGAAGGGAAAAAGAAAAGGTTGATAATTGGAGACTGACCAACACCAAATGGACCATCACCAATGGGTGAGGAGGAAGATGAATTAGTGGCGATGTTTGTTGCCTTTGAATAATATTATGTCTGTGTGTGAATCGAGAAAACTTGAGTGAGAGTGTTCTTTGTTTTTTTGATAAACAGTTGAGCTGACAGAGTTTGGGTCCATTAGCTGTGTAGTTGTCTCGATCCATTTGCCTCCCTATTAGGGTACCTCATCAATCAAGTCTGCTTTACATATTTATATGCCTTCTGCTGTCAATCTCTTCACCCATCTTTTCACTTACCACACAGTCCTACAACACTTTACCCTAATCTCTTCACACAAGGAGGCTTTGTAATGTCTAATGTCTTCTTGAGCCTATTTGCATTTCACTAGATCAGTGATAAGGTTTTTTCTTAATGTTGTAGGTCCAGTCCCTAAAAGCTAAAACCCATGATGTGAAACAGAGTGAGGAGGATAAAATCCAGGGATCATGTTACTCTCTGGCTCCACATTTACTACTAGTCAAGTGGCACACTATTGCTTTACATGTATGCTGTTGTTGTTGTTGTCACTCCTCGGCATACATGGCTTTCCGTGGGCACACACTTGAAATTGCATTCATGAAATGGCACAGCATCCAGTACACCAGTCAGTTAAAAGTGGGCCTAAATTGATACTGGCTGTGTGTATTACAGTTACAGTTACAGGTCCCATTAGGCCATTACTTCCCCTTCTTAATGCGTTCAGTAGTACTGCAGAAGCTGTTTACTTAACCCACAACAAGCTCTCTCTCTCCCTCTCTCTGGATCAACAATGGAAGGCCGGGCTCCCATGCTCAATTGTCTCTTGCAACAAACACTGAGAAATCTATGTTCTTGTTCAGATTCTTCAAAGTGGGTTTATGCAGTCTTTTGGAGGATCCTGCCTAGGAATTATCCACCACCCAAGTAAGCAAACAACTTCAATCATTAAGCTACATTGTGTTGAAATTTTCCCTTGATATAAACATATTTAGAGACTAATTCTTGGATTATCATTAAACTTTTGCAGGTGGGATTTCGGAGGCAGTTTTCTTGATCGTTCTAAAGGAAGCAACAGGAACTGGTAAACTCAACTGCTAACACCTCCAATAGAACCCAAAAGACAGACTTCATTCCTTTACTTGAATTGATGAGGGGATTCTTTTTTTTCCCCCAGGATTCTAGCATGGGAAGACGGGTATTGTGACTTTTTGGAATGTGACAGAGCTGGAAGTGACTACATTAAAGGAAGATTTGGAGCTCATGTTTTCTTTAAGATGTCTCATGAAGTTTATAACTACGGAGAAGGGTGAACTAAACAATCTCTTTATAGTTTGTTAATTTGTTTACTTAAGATTCCATAGCTAGAAGAAAATGTAAGTTATGAGCGCCATTTTGTGCAGATTAATAGGAAAAACTGCAGCAGAAAACAGTCACAAGTGGGTATTTAGAGAAAACTCAGTTGATAAAGATCATCACCATCAATCTTCTTGGAATGGATCAAATGACTCTGTAAGTAATAAACCTGGAAAGCACAAACTCCCACTCGATTCTCTGACACTCTCTCCACTTTTTTTCTCTTCAAGATATTAGATATGTAAAATTTGCTTTAAGTAGAATAATGTTCTTTTCTCTTTAATTCTTGTTGTGAACAGCAACCAAGAGCATGGGATTTTCAGTTCAGTTCAGGCATTCAAGTAAGTAGAAAACAAAAACAAAGAACACTATCTTCTTTTTTATATTTAAAATTTAGGTGGCCAAAGTTCTGAACCAATTGACAACAGCAACTTACTCTTGTGCTTATTGGCAATTGTAAGAGCAATATTTTACTTAGATCAACAACCTCAATGGAATTTTGAGGTTGCTTCAAACATACTGTTTCGCTTTTCATATGTCACTACTTCAATTTTTTCCTTGAGGCCTTGGGGTTTCTTAAGAGAACTTTTTCTTTTTGTTTCCTTTCAGACTATTGCTATCATTTCAGTTAGAGAAGGCTTAATTCAATTAGGCTCACTAGAAAAGGTGCTCTCTCTTACCCTCTTTTCTCACTCTCATTCTCCCACTCTCTCATTCAACTAATGGTGTAATGGGTTTCTTCATCAGGTTATGGAAGATCTCAATCTAGTGATCAACATACAAAGGATATTCAGCTACCTTCACAGCATACCAAGTGCATTCACCATGCAGAGACCATATCTGATGCCTCCTCATCCATACCCAAACACATTCAAGCTCCATACCCAAATGACAGATTTCTGTGTTGATGATGAGAAACTTCAAATAAGAGGAGGAAAAAGATGTTATGGAGATGGAATTGACGATGAATATCCAAACAAATCCATGAATATTGGATGGAATAGTCCACATGTTAACAGTGAAGGAGGAATTCCTTTTTGTTCAATGCCATCCCTTCTGCCAACTACTAATATGTCTTGTAGTCTTGAAGTTCTGTTATCTAAACTACCATCGGTGATTCCTTCAGATTCCGGCACTAGAGACTGCGCGAAGGACGATAACAATGAGAGCTGCAACTTGGATATTCTGGGATTGGGTACTAATGGTGGCAGTGGTGATGAGTTATCAGAAATTTCTCGAATAAAATCTGAAGCGTTGGTATCAAACGATGATGAGGAAAAACCTGGAAATCAAAATTTAAATCTTAATTCAAGTTTGGAACTGTAACATTGGGAGAGAAAGTAATAAATCGAGTTATTTTATTCGTTGTTTAACACTTATCATTTGGTTTCTATTAGGACGAGAAGATGAATCAATCTCTCTTCCTGAAATGTACTAATTTTCCGGTAAGTCGGTAATGAGATCCTATACTATCCTACTAAAGATGTCTCGCTTGAGCTGATGCTAAGAATTAAATATCAATCTAATTTGGGGAGTTATGTAACGAGTTCGAAATTCTAAACATGGATGATGGGTAATGGACATCCGTTAACTAATCGACCAATCAAATTAACATATTAAATATACATTCTTTAGAAGAGTGTGTACAAAACTAAACTTGCTAAATACATACAAGTTATCATACAATTAAGTAAATAATTAACCAAGTACGAAAAATAATGTAAGTACAACCAAGTTAACAACTCACATGGAATTACGTGGTTCGGCTTTCGCATTCATCTCGGAGGAAATGATATATGATTGTATTATGATTTTGGATATGAATTACAAAGTATTTTGATCACAACGGAGCTATTTGATTACTACTAAGCGCGAGTAATTTAACTAGGTATATCAAGCTTAATTTTTTCTTTATATTGGTTACAGGTATGAGCTCTTGTATTTTTCTCTTTCTGATTGCGTGTCTTTTGCTTTGAAGTGAAGTCGTGTATTTATGCAACAATACTTTGGACCCAAAATGGTCATCTACAAAATTGCGAACAATTAGTCATATCCCACCTTCTTTATAGTCATTACAAAGAGAAGCATCACAATTAATTTTTATCGTGTATTGGTTAGGAGGCTCCCATGTAATAATATTACTCAAGCCTCTTCTACTTCGATTATTATGGCTAGCAGAATAATCCACAGAAGCAGTGTTATGCACGAAAATCTGAATTTTCTTGACAATGCTTTCAGGTTTAACTATTTTCTTATCAAAGACCAATATACATCTTTCCTTCCAAAAGTACCAAGCAGTGATGGCTATCTGAATCTTATTATCCTTTTCAAAATTATCATTATCCAGCCAGCTAGATATCCAATCCTTGAGTGAATTCAACGTAGAATTAGATATCCTAATTCCAGTAATTGTGAACTAAATGAGTCTAGATATAGGGCATTCCAGAATAATGTGGTTGGGCGTTTTCAATTGGTTACACTACACCTATTGCAGAATCGATCTTCAGTGCAGACATTCCCAGTGCAGATATATTGGCAGACAGAACGTCTTTGACACGCTTCCATAAGAAGAGCTTTACTCTTGGGGTAATGTTTAGGCTTAACATTCCCATTTATCTGGTACATGGTATTATAGAGAGTATGGTAAGTTGTTCTAACAGAGAAACAACCATTCTTGCTTCTAGTTAGATTAGTTTATCACTACAACATTTTGGAATCCTCATGGGAAGAATGAGCTGAGTTGTATGTTGATCAAAGAGATTTGAGACCAAGTCATGCTTCCATTTATGACTGGAGTGATCAATTAAGTCTGCAACCTTTGTATAGTTGTAAAGGTCTTCACCCGAAGTGTTAGGAGTTTGAGGAGTATCAATGCACGAAATCTATTTATCTTTCCATATTATGATTTCTTTACCATTACTCAGACATCAAAAATTATATTTTTAAATGAAGTCAAACTCACTGCTAATGCTTTTCCAATTCCATGTAAAATCCTTTTTATAGTAGTCAATGCGAAAGTGAGATCTAGATGGGAAGTATGTAGCTTTTAGGGAGTTAGCCCTTACACTATTTTTTGAAGTAAATATGTTTCATGCAGATTTAGCTAGAAGAGCATGGTTGAAACATGTTAAACCACTGAAATGAAGTCCTTCATCTGCATTGTTTCTACAAATGCTAGACCAAGAAGTGAGAAGCCACCTTTTTTTATCTGGTTACCCCACCAGAATCTAAGCTGAAGAGAGTTCATTTATTTAATCGTATCATCAGAGAGCATCGGGGAGCCTGAAATTACTCATTTGGCGAATGAGCACAAAATTTAGAAAGTATTTAACCATAATGGACCTCCCAGCTTGATGAAGCATCTTCTTTTTCCATCTAGTGAGTCTATTCTTCATGTTATCAATTAAGCCATTAAAAAAAATTATTCTTCACGAAAAATAGTATACCTAAGTATTTTTCATTTTCATCCAACTTCTTAACTTGATGATTGATGATCTCATTACCTCCTTCAGTACTTAGGTTTTGCTAAACGTATGCTTGACTTTTGGAAATTTATTAATTGGCCAGAGCAAATGCTGAAATTATCCGGGGATGGATTGAAGATTCCTAATATTGTTGAGATCAGATTTAAGGAAGATTAAACATTCATCTGTAGAAAGCAAGTGACTAATTCGTGGAGCTCTTCTAGCAATATTAACACCATTTATCTGTTTTTTAGATTCTGCAACCCTCATGGCTCTGGAGAAAGCTTTCATAATAATAATGAAAGAAAGTATGAGGAAATTGGGTCACCTTGCACTGTAGGATGAAAAGGTGAGTAAGTAGCTTCATGCAAGATAATAAAAATTATGTGTGGTACTGAGGTTCTGCATGGTGAGAGAGCACCACTCCTTGCCAAATCCCACTTTTTGCATGAAAACAATGATAAATTTTAATTTAAGCCTATCAAAAGGCCTTGGACATATCTAACTTCAGAGCAAAATAAGCAGTATCCCCTTGCTTCTTGGTCTTTTTGAGTTTGTTAACAACTTTATGAGCTAGTGATATATTCTCAGAGATTATTATACTTACATATGCTAATTGAACAGGAGAGATGATCATATCCATGATTGGCTTCATTCTTCTAGCCATAAGCTTGGATATTATCTTGTAAGAATTATTATATAAGGCTATGAGCCTGCAGTTTGTAGCTTTAGAATTTATTTTTACTTTAGGAATAAGTCTAAGTTTAGTCTGGTTAATCTGCCTGCTTAGATATCTAAAGTTGAAGAAGTCTTGTACCATTTGAACTACATCATCATCCAAAATGTCACGCTGAGTCAGGTTGAAACCACATGGAAAGCCATATGGCCTATGTGCCTTCCATGGCTCCACACTCATTCAGGTTTTATCGACTTCATCTTTAGAAAGTGTAGCTATTAATTATTAGACTTTATGTTGGTTTAGCAACAAACAGGCTTAGCTTAAGTTAATCTTTGATTAGTTCTAATTTAAGTTGGATTAAGTATATGCCAAATCAAGGATTTAATATTAGCTTAATGTTAGCTTAGGTGTCATGTTGACTAAGCATGATTCACCTAGTGAGATGTCGTATATTTAATGATAGACAAGTTAGATAACACATAGTTAAGAAAGTGATGACTAAGCCCTTTTCCAGCCTCTTATTTTTTTTTAATCCAGAATTTTCTGATTTATCATTAGTCAAGTAAGAGGAAATAAGAAGTTGAAAGCTAAATCATTGAATCTATTTTGATTTGTGATGTTTTGTTTTACTTCTAATTAAATTGTATAATGCTCACATGATATTGTTGTTTTGCTATTATTGATATTAGTCGATTCAGAAATAACCATGTATTGATTGTGGTTTCAATCATATTAATATTGTAGCTAAATTAGAAGTAACAAGATGAATCATTCTTACATGAATTAATAGTTGTACATATGTGTTTTCTAGCTCGTAGAATATGTTAAGTGTCTCTTCAGCATAAGGGTTATATGATCATTTTAAGTTAATGGGATCTCTTTATATCCTAGATTTTATTCTACCCGTGCCATGTTTATTACTAGACCAGGTAAATGATATGCCATTGAAAGCTAAATCGACAAGGCCAATATCATTAATGCATTGAATAATAGATGGAGAGGTAGAGCTAGAGGCATTGTTCCTATTGAATCTCCCCTCATTGTTGAAAATGATGTTAAGATCTCCTATAAGGACCCAAGGAATGTAACAACAAAACCTAGATTCTCAATGTATTCCCAATACATAAGGTGGACCACAGATACAATACATAAGACATTCTTTTTAGATAAATCATGCTTTATCATACAGTGAATCATATTTTCAGTGGAATTTAGGATGTTGAAATCCATCATTCTAGAGAAGAAGACCTCCAGCAAGACCAATAGACAGGACAAAGATCTTGTTTGGGAAATCAAGAAATTTAAAGAGACTAATAACTTCGTCAACGTCTATTTTAGTTTCAGACAAAAATTTGATATCAGGATTATGAGTTTTAGCTAATTGTTTCAGATAGTCTCTAGTCATTTTAGACTTGGAGCCCTGACAGTTCCTAGCTAAGATTTTCATGCTTAGAGTTTTGTCACTAAAATTGACAAAGGAGGAGATTGTTTGAGCATTGATCAGTTGACCCCCCAAGCGCTAGTATGTCAAGGTTGGTTGTCATATTTTAGTATCAAAACTTAAAAGTCGCTTTATTAAATTGCTAGAGTCAACTTTGTTAGGTTAGACTAGGAAGCCTAGAAATGTTGAGACATGCAAGTATTACTGTGAACCTGGAGAATCCGGAGTCGTAACGACAGCAACGACGACGTCATTCTTCCACTTGAGGTTAGTAATACAAGATTTGACTTGTTTTCATGTCTATCGTTACTTTCAAGTTGTTTAGATTGAAAACATAACATGTGAAGTTACATACATGAAACTCTAGTATTAGAGACTTGATCATCTTATTATGAACAAAGTGTCAAGGAAGAATATACAAGTTTTTTTACAACTTAGGTATATTGAATTACGAAGTATAACGATTATTTTTTGAACTTCGTAATTGCGACATAGACATAATCTTTGTAACTTGTTACTAGATTGTGTAATAAACTTATGAGTTATGATTGATTTCATGCCTACAAAACTATGTTTGATTACATGAGTTTAAGGAAGTAGACTTACGAACTTGTATCATAGTTGAAAGAAATCAAGTGGATTGGTGGTCCGGTTTTCATTGAAGATCTAAAGCAGGAACGATGCCTACTTATATGGGGAATTAAGTGTTAGAGCATACCTCGGTCGAACTCACAAGTGTTGCTATATCAAGCTTGTTGTCAAATTTAGTTGATCAAAATTATATCTTGATTTCTAGTCTACATTTTAGTCATGTCTCGGATTAGGATAGAAGTGTGTAGTTGAGTACTAGACTTCATTGCGTTCACCAATTGAAGATGGAGATCAAATGAAGAATTTGGAGGAATTCATCGAAAAAAGGTATGTGAAGGCTGAACCATTCGACTCTAGTATTCACAATTCTATCTACCAGACGAAGTCGTATGACTAAGTGGACTTTAAATTATAGCACAATAGAAATATCGATCCAAGTTTATATGGTTGAATATTTTCTTGAAATATGAATTAAGCTATAAGCCAATCATCTACTGGATGAATTTAATTAAGAATAATTTATTTTTTATAAACTAGATCAAGATTCGAGTTAATCATTTGAAAATAACCTGGAACAGTGATATGTGTAAGATTATCATTGATGTTATTCGGGAATGTTTCAAATTGATTATTAAGTGTTTTTAGAACTACTGAAATCTGGATACAGGGATAGTACACGTACTGGCGTAACTGTTTGGGTCCAGATAAGCGGTACACATACTCTGTACACATATCGGCGTAGGTCTAAGTTCGGTAAGGACTTCTTGGTACACATACCCGGTATGCATACCAAAAAGTTTTGTTGCTCGTGAACACAAGGGTGGTATACATACTCAGTATGCGTACTGAAATGCCTTGTATTTTAACTGCCTTAAGGGTACACATACCCAGTACACCTACCTTGGCAGAGTGTCTCACGAACTGGAAGCAGTACACGTACCCGGTACACATACTTACCTAGTCGAACAGTTTCAGATGAATTTCAAAGTATTTATATGAGATATTTGGCATTTGAATAATTCTCCGAACAAAAAATTTGGTGGTGTACTTGTACCCCCAGTCTTTTCACTAAGGTAGAACCAATCCTTACCTATATTGGGAAATAAGGTAGAGCCTACCCCAACCTATATGGGGAACTATGGTAGAAACAATATCCCCATAAGTAAAACCGATTTCTAATGTCACATACACTTTAGGGTGTGTGATTTTGGAAATCGGGTTTGCAAAATAGTAAAGTTCAAGATGCTGACATAGTGAGTAATTTGAACATGTGCACAAATCTTATCTTTTGTTATTCAAAGATATTCCTTGATACGCAAGTCAGATCCAAAATTGAAATGCTTAAGAATCTTTTTGTTGATATTTTCGAATATATATGTATTGTTTTTCCAGTAAGCAAAACATATCTCTGGAAGATATATATATTAGTTAACTATCTTATATGCTAGCTAATATTGAGTTGTAATCAAATAGGGATATCGGTTTTATAGTTGTATATTGGTTGGAATTAGACAAAACCAAATTTATATATTTATTGCATATCTTGAGAATATTTTCGGTTATGGAAATTCCTTAGTGTCCAATCTACCTTGGTCTATAAATAGTGAAGTTTGTTCTTCTTACAAACTTATCCTGAGGAAGGCACTTCATTTTGTAGTCACTGTTATAGCCAACTAATAATATTACTTGTAATACTATCTTGGAGAAGAAAGTAACCTAATTAGGAGAAACCTCTTACGTCTGCTAGTTTTAAGTCTTTTGTGGGATCAAGAAGCGTCTAGATAGTACCGTTGTCTGGAATCTAGAATTTGCATTGTTATTTTAGTTTGCGATTATTGATTTGATTGACTAACAATGTTAAACCTTGATTGCACCTGGTTTGACTATTCATGAGAGATTTCTCTTCTGACATAAGGTTACTCAAACTTGATCAACGGATTAATGGTTGTTCCGATTTATTTTTAGATCTGGCGATAGACTTGTGACCATTCATCGTTAATAGACTTTGTTCTGTGATCGATCATAAGTGGAATCAAGTTTATTTGTGCAGGTACTTTGAAGACATTGAAGATTTGAGGACAATAAGATTTTCTTACTGGTGCCGTATCTTTGAGCACATACTTGATCGGCTGGGATCCGACTAGATTTTTTTTTTTTTTTTTTTTTATCTTTGATAGACAATTGATTGATATCCGTGTTAGATCGACAAGCTATCATTTGGTGTTATTCTTCAGTATCCGAATATGATAGTTTGTAGACCTAGATGTGGTTATCTCGATAATTTAGATCTTGGTTGATCTTACACATCAAAAGAGTTTATTAGATTAAACATAAGAGCCTTTGTTTGATTCAACTATAATCTTTAATTTAATTCTTGAGATTGAAAGAGCAGTTACTGAACAGATTAGTCCTTTACTGTCTCGGAAGACGATCCAAAGGAGTTGAGTGCTTGAAGTCTTCACAGCAGCTGAAGCAACTTAAGATGGTAGAATCTATCTTAGGATTCACGTGCATTGGTCAGATTAGTCATAGGCGCAGGGATACTGAGGAAACTAGGTAATTAGGGGTAGTTTACTTGGTTTCAACTATACGAAGTTGGTAGTAGTCTTTGTATAACGACTTAATTTTGAAATTATTCAAAACTGGACTAGGTCTCGGGGTTTTTCTGCATTCGAGATTTCCTCGTTAACAAAATCTAGCTTATTGTGTCTTTACTATTACTTTTCATAATTATAGTTATTATTTTAGTTAAAATTACAAGTAAATACATTATACGCTAATCCAACACTTGGGTTCATCCCTATAGTTAGGTTCGGTTTCAAACTAATACTATATATCAAGTTTATACCTTGTTGTCATCTTCTTGACATTCTCTGTCTATATTAGATCACACAAGGTATCAAACTTATAGGTTGATATCGAAAAGGTTGTGGTGTACTTGATACCCTCGTCATTTCAATAACCATTCATTAGAAGCAACATTGATCAGATTGGCTGAACCAACTGAATGACTTTGAGGCTTTGACGCCTATGTACCAATCCTTTCACTTTTAAGTAGTCTAGTGATATTTATGACCTAACTTTGAAAACTTGGAATCATTTCAGAGTCGACTTTGATGAGGTACATGGTGTAGAGTTTTAGAAGATGAGTTTTGCAAAGGGTGATTAAGCTTTTATCAGGATAGCGGATAGGAGAGTATCCAAAAATATTATTGATTTTGAAAATACAGCTCAAAGTATGTGGAAAAATATCTTTGAAAGGCTTGTGAAAAGGAAATTTGAAGGTCGATTCACAATAAGTCAGACATAGTAAGAGCATCTCCAACAAAGAATGTAGAATTAGTTATTTTATGCCATATGGAATTTAGACTCTTATACAAGTAAAATTCACCTCCAATACTAAAATCCTACACAGTAGGAGTGGCGAGTTGGACATCCCTCCAACTCGTTAGAAAGTCTTAACTAGACTTCGTTTAGACCTCCCTATCATATTTTTCATTCTTTCTATTTAATTATTATTTGAAACAAAATAGAAATAAACTTAAAATAAAGGGATTTTTTTATCCACATATTAAATTTTAGAGTTAAAGACCCTAAATTGTTGGTGGTGGTTTATTAGAAAAACTATCTTATTTTTTCCGCGTGTGTAAACCCGGATATTTTATACCTGTTATTGGAGATGCTCTAAAAATTGCATGTTAGCTAAAATTACAAGGATCTCTATTGACGGAATTATTGGGCAAATTTTTTTTGTGAATAATCTGGGTACTATGGATTGAATGGTGGATCGGGAGATGGTTTTGATGAATGGTAAAGATTTTTATAAAATCAACAACCTGATATCATAACTTCAACATTCTAATATGAGCCATCATGAGATGAATGGATAGCAGTAGTGCCAAAATAACATACTTGCTTTTTGATTCAGAAGCAATATACTACTAAAAGACCATAATTGGTTACCCGTACTTGAATTTGCATTAGATATTAAAATAAAATAAAAAAACGGCAACATAAGGAAAATTTAAATATAAAAACAAAAACAAAAACAAAGAGAAGTATAATAGAGTTTTCAAACAGGAATAAAATGTAAAACATAAATCAATAACAAGTACCTAATCGATCTAAAGATAATCATTTAAACATAAACAAGAAAAGATGAAGATTAGAATTGCAATGTAGAAATCATAAAATCAGATTAATGGTGGAAAATCAAACTTTGAAAAATGAAATGAGTCAACTCATATCCTTCCAATTCTACTAACTAAAAACATGGTCGACGACCCTTAAAATAGGTCTCCTTTTTCCATGGTAACTGGACCCTGAACAAACTCTGTATATCGGCACAGTAAAAAACGACAAAACATGTATTATAGATTCTCAATATACAAGGTTCGTCTTATAGTTTCCGGAGGCTCTAGGCGGACTCTAAATTTAGGCTTTTTTATGTGTCACCAATACGCTCGACTTTTTTTTATTTTTTAAATAGTGTTTATACGTATATAAAATTAGTAATTAGTGGTTGCACACACAACCTTTAAAGTATGATTTTCTACCAAATAACATTCAATTGTTGCCCTCCTATTTATATTTATCTATATTTAATACATCAAGATCCTCGTTTATTGGTTTTAGAGAAAATAACTAGCATTTTAGACCGATATTTTTTTTTATATGAATTATTTGAAATTAAGGAATTTATTTCTTAAAAATTCTTATCAAAATATAAGAATTCATAATGATATTATATGCGAACAAAATATTTAGACGAAAAGAAAATGAATCATATTGTACTATAAAAAGTATGTGTATCAACCTATCTTATATATATATACTAATATAAAGAAAAGAGGTATTTTGCTTGGTCACAAAAGGACAAACTAGCTTGGTGTAATCCTGATATTACTAATATGACCTTCAATTTCAACTACTACTCTTCACATATATTTAAGGATAAAAACGTACATTAAATTAATATTTACATATTCAACCTTATATATTACATACTCACAGAAATACCATTGTTTTAAAAGTATATGTCAATCACAGATATACCATTGTTTTAAAAATATATCAAAATTCTTAAAAACTTGATATCTTTCAAAATACAAGTCAGTTAACATATTTGGAAAGCTCTTTGAATTACCTACGTAATGAGTACAAATTAAGAATATTAAATTTAATTTTACGAAAAAATATCATTGCTATCAATTTTGGTTTTTTATAAAAAGAATCAAATTCAAGCATGTGCATCGCACATGTGTTTTCACTAGAAATTAACAATCTCAAGAACAAAGATTTATAACCAACATCACATTTTTTTCTCTTCAACTTCTTCTTCTCTATCTTGGATGCAGCTCTCTCCTCTAGCTAGCAGATTGATTGATTAATTTGGCCAATAAAATAAAGTGAGTTTTTCGAGACTTTGGTGGTGGAGCAGCAGCAATGGGGGTTCTGAATTATGTCTTCTTTTCGGTTTGGAATCTCACATCTGCTCTTAGGGCCCTATAAAAATAGTCAGCCTGTGATCAAAATGTTTATTTCTTACAAGTCAGTTCCTCTCCTTGTGCTAAATAACAGAAGAGAAGAATGAGATAAAATTTACCATGATGTGTCAAAAAAAGAAAGAGACCACGATTGATTGATTTGAGAGAGGGATGGTGTAGGTTGAAATTTTGAGAAACCCTAAGTCAAACAAGTAAATGTACCTTTAGTTTTTTAAAAGATTACCATTCTTGTGTAAACCACTCTCTGCACAGCAGTTGGTTGCTCCCAAAGCCAACAAAAACAAAGTATGTTTTAAAAATATTTATACGAAAAGAAAATGAATCATATTGTACTATAAAAAGTATGTGTATCATCAACAAAAACAAAAGTTATTATTATGACATATTGTGTTTTTCACACGTGTTGGCAATTATATTAATTAGTAGTAATGCAAATAGTAAATGCATTCATATTCTATAAAGTAAATTTAAATGCAATAAAAACTATTCATATGCAAATATTCAAATGCACAAAAATAAATCATTACAGTATTTCGCCTGTGTAAACAAACCTTTCCAAATATATACTTTTCTTCAACAATTTTGAAGTGGCGCAATCCGTTTATGAAAGTGTGGACAAATGTTAATTAAAAGAACTTTAATGTTTTTAGATGAATTTATAATTTGTTATGGGTAAACATTATCTCCATTTATTTTTTTTAATACGAATAAGACCAAACACGTCTGATAATATGTGATAGAATAATATCCAAATTCATCGACTCAACCGTAAATATTAACATATATTTACAATCTCGTTCAAGAAGGTGTGTTAAAGTGAATGCTCGGTTGAACCTCTATATACCTTGGTATGCCAACTATTTCTTAGTTTTGCCTATTAAAGTCAACTTCAGTTTGGAATAAATTAAGTAACAGAATCTTAGGATTTCCAATTTACTCAAAAGAATGAAAAATTGAATATCACATAAAGACATCAATTTGAAGAAACTTCATAGAGGTAAGTAACGAAGATTGGCCTTTCCTTTCGGGCTCTTTTTCATTATGTCTATCTATCTATCGTAGCAAAAGTTGAGGACTTCAGTAAATGATCATATTCAAAGAATATCATATCACGGATTAGCTTTTAATAAGTCTATTGATGTTTCAACTTCTGATGCTCTTTGTTGTCGAGAACTGGAAAAAGATTAAGAGAGAAAGCACAAGTTTTTCTAATGAAAACCTTAAGACTTGCAAATTCATTCTTGAGTTTGTAAGGTTTTATGTTGGTAGTTTCCTACTGATGTTATTCACTCACTTGAGTTCACGAATTCAAAAGTTTGAGTTTGTGAATTTATTGCTTGTAGAACTTAAAAAAATAAAGTCAATAAGTCAATTATCAAAATTAAATAGGTGAGTTCGCAAACCTATTGTAGAGAATTTCTTCTGCGAACCTAAAAGGTTGAGTTTGCGAACTTAGTGAAGAAAATTTCTCCTGGGACTTAACGTTATTCGAGTTTGCGAACCTTAAAGGGTGAGTTCACGAATCTAGTACCAAAAAAAATCTATTGAGATTTTTTGAGCATTTAAGTACGCAAACCTAAAGGCTTGAATATTTCCTATTACTTTATTTACATTTGATTTTGCGAACCTACAATGATTTTGAATTTTATTTTATCTCTTATAATTTCACGAACTCATTACTTGATCTCACCGGCCTAAAACCTTAACGTCTCAACCTACTACACTATCGGCTTTGGATTCATTCATTCTTTTTTGAACTTTTCACACGCTTACGAATTGCTTTTTCTTAGGTAATTCCTTTGTATGAAAAGTCTTGAGTTCTTTCTAAGAATTTATCTAGCTTGAGATTCAAACTTTGAGATCTTGTTTTATACAGTTGCCTCTTTGTACACATTGTCTATTCTTAGTAGTTTGGAGTTATCTTTGGTAGTAACTCTTTTCATAGAATTTACTTGAGCTAACAATTGTATACAACAAGAACCTCATTGCAAGTCTAACTCTTACCAAAAAAATATCTTTGTATCTAAGGAAACAATTTAGATTTAGTAATCGAGAATTAACTTTGGTTGTAAGAAATTCATTGTTTACACCTTAAGCAACCCATCCTTGATTGATTACTATACAATACTGAAAACTCAATCCTTACACACTTGTGTATCTTGTTAAAAAAATTGTTCTAGAAATATTTAAGATGTTCATGATATAAGTTTCGAATTTGAAAGACTTTATCACAGGTACAACCTATCTTCAAAATATAGGTATCTTCGTAACGGTATGTTGGTAATTCCTGTCTATTCAAAGGTCCTTCTCTTCTGATATAAGGCCTTTCAAGAATTACTGATCAAATCCAGATTTGATGGAAAACTTGAAACACGATTAAGTATAAATTTTATCTATTGAAATCATTTTTGCAAGTTTTCCACAAGAATATCAATCTTGATCAATATTCTTGTGTAGATAATTGATTAGGTGTCTTTATAGCTTTTGAAGAGAACAAACCCGCCTAGTCTTTGAGATTTAGATTCATCAAATTAGGGAATATATTTATGTCCCTCTAATCTAGCATCAGAAAGGAAATCATCATGCATCATGTTGGAGGCGGGGTAGCCCTAGTCTTCACGATGAACTGTGGAGAAACTCTTAGGGATTAAAGGACATCAGTTAGGGAAATCAAGTACACATGTTCTTGCTAGAATCCAGAGACGTATGGGCATAACTACAACAAAGAAAATTGGATGGTTTTTTCTTTTTCAACTACATTACAGACTGAAGTCTTACAATACATTGTATCTTCAAAATGGACAAGGTCCCGGGGCTTTCCTGCTTTGCAGTTTTCCTCATTACAAAAATCTTTGGTGTGTGCTTTTCTTTATTTTAATTTTCGTATCATATCGATTTTATCTTTATAATAAAAAGTACAAACAAGTGGTACGTTAATCAACCCTATTGATTCAAGAATAGTTTTCTGAGATTATCCAAGGATTTTTTTGTTTGTTTTAATCCTGACTAAAGTTCACGCAAGGAATTGTCTATAAGTTCTGTAACGAAAAAGTTGATGGTATACTTGGTAGTCTCTCCTCTTCAATGTGTAATGCTAGCAACTAATGTAGATATTGACACAACATTGGTAGTTATAATGAAGCCAAGGATACACCGCATTCATTTATGAATGTTATTGGATTACTTCGATGACATTATGTAGTTGTTTGACTTTCACTTTTCTTTCATGTTTATAGTTTGGAGTCTTTTGATAGTGCATACTAGGGTTGTCGTGCACGACAGAATGGGAGAACCTTTCTAGACTTGAAAGTTCGTCAAGGTATTCAAGATTCGGCCATAAACATATATGAGAATTATGAACACATCGGATGATCCGCTGAGTTATGTACGTAGATGAGAATTTAGAAAAAAACATATAAATTTTTTTATTTTAATTATCAGAAAAAAATTAAAAAATCTTTATTAGGAAAAAATAATAAATATTCATTTTCAAAATGAAAAGAGCGCATTCATATTATCTCAACTTGTTATAATTATAGAATATTTATCTGTAGTGAAAAAGTGGGGGTACAACAACCTCACCCAATAATTCTCTTAGCAATCTGTATGGACTAACTCCAATATACTTTTAAGAGAATCAACTAGACAGTCAGACTCAATCTTAATAAAAAGTATATCAAAGAGTTATATCTCAATTTCTCGATTCAATCCTTACTCAAGCAAACAGAAATCTGCGAGTCTAATTGAACACAAGAGAAATTAACTTGAACGGTACCAAAGACCAATGTTCAAGTATCAATCAATTTCAATCAACAACCAAAGGTCGGATTTCCCATTTGATTGATTCAACGAACAACCTGTGATATTTCAATTATATAACAAAATATAATGCGGAAAAGAAATAACACAAATACCAGAAGTTTTGTTAACGAGGAAACCGCAAATGCATAAAAACCCCGGGATCTAGTCCAGATTGAACACACACTGTATTATGCCGCTACAGACACTAGCCTACCACAAACTAACTTCGGTCTGGACTGTAGTTGAACCCCAATCAATCTCACACTGATCCAAGGTACAGTTGCGCTCCTTACGTCTCTGATCCCAGCATGATACTACGCACTTGATTCCCTTAGCTGATCTCACCCAGAACTAAGAGTTGCTACGACCCAAAGTCGAAGACTTTAATAAACAAATCTGTCTCACACAGAAAAGTCTACAAGAATAGATAAATCTGTCTCCCACGGAAATACCTACAAGTTTTTGTTCCGTCTTTTGATAAATCAAGGTGAACAGGAACCAATCGATAACCCGGACTTATATTCCCGAAGAACAACCTAGAATTATCAATCACCTCACAATAATCTTAATCGACTAGCGAAACAAGATATTATGGAATCACAAACGATGAGACGAAGATGTTTGTGATTACTTTTATCTTGCCTATCGGAGAAATTAACTTGAACGGTACCAAAGACCAATGTTCAAGTATCAATCAATTTCAATCAACAACCAAATGTCGGATTTCCCAATTGATTGATTCAACGCACAACCTGTGATATTTCAATTATATAAAAAAATATAATGCGAAAAAGAAATAACACAGACACCAGAAGTTTTGTTAACGAGGAAACCGCAAATGCAGAAAAACCCTGGGACCTAGTCCAGATTGAACACACATTGTATTAAGCCGCTATAGACACTAGCCTACCACAAACTAACTTCGGTCTGGACTGTAGTTGAACCCCAATCAATCTCACACTGATCTAAGGTACAGTTGCGCTCCTTACGTCTCTGATCCCAGCAGGATACTACGCACTTGATTCCCTTAGCTGATCTCACCCACAACTAAGAGTTGCTACGACCCAAAGTCGAAGACTTTAATAAACAAATCTGTATCACACAGAAAAGTCTACAAGAATAGATAAATCTGTCTCCCACAGAAATACCTACAAGTTTTTGTTCCGTCTTTTGGTAAATCAAGGTGAACAAGAACCAATCGATAACCCGGACTTATATTCCCGAAGAACAACCTAGAATTATCAATACAATAATCTAAATCGACTAGCGAAACAAGATATCGCGGAATCACAAACGATGAGACGAAGATGTTTGTGATTACTTTTCTATCTTGCCTATCGGAGAAATTAATCTCGAGATAATTTTACAATTGTACTCAATACGATAGAAATAGCAAGATCCGATCACGCAACTACAGAGAAAATAGTTGGGTCTTGCTTCACAATCCCAATGAAGTCTTCAAGTCGTTAACCTACAGGGTCTGGGTAGAAACCTAAGGTTAAAGGAGAATCGACTCTAGCTTATACAACTAGTATCACACAGGAGGTGTGGGGATTAACTTTCCCAGTTGCTAGAGTTCTCCTTTATATAGTCTCCAAATCAGGGTTTGCAATCTAAGTTATCTTGGTAACAAAGCATTCAATATTCATCGTTAGATGAAAACCTGATTAGATTCAAGCTAATATCTTTCAACCGTTAGATCAAACTTAGCTTGTTATACACAAATGAAATATATGTCATTTAGGTTTGTGTAACCGTACCTAAACGTGTACAAGTCGTTGGTTCAACAGTAGTTAACCAAATGGTTATCCATATGAGCACTTTCATATCAACCTTATTCATCTTCACCATAACTAGTTCAAATGACTCAAATGAACTAGTTCAAGAGTTGTTCAATTGCTTAGATCTTATAGAAGTATACAAGACACAATCGAAGCAAAATCGGTTTTGATTCACTCGAATCGATTCATGAACTTTATAGCCACGGTTTGCAAATATGCATTCCTTAGTTTATATAAATTTAAGTTCAAGAATAAACCAATTTTAGAAAGTAACACACTTAAGTATGCATACGGGTATACGTACTTAAGTAACCGGATTTGAGTTTGTTTTGGTTTCCAAACTCAACAAAATTCACGGACGTGAACTTTCCGCCAGTATGCGTACGGGTACGCATACTTAGGTAACCGGATTGAGTTGATTTTGATTTCCAAACTCAGCAGAAATTCACGGACGTGAACTTCCGCCAGTATGCGTACGGGTACGCATACTTACCTAGTCTCCATCAACCATTTAGTACACACACAAGTATGCATACATTTGGTTCCCGGTTTTGGACTTATACACTAATGCGCGAACACATTATATGCTTATATCCAAAGATGTTTACATGTTCTAAACTCTTTATTTCAATCATTGAAACATTCTTAGAGGATGTTAAATAGAGGTTATTCACACACAATTTTTCATCAAAGCAATTTTCAAGATATTGAAATAACCAACATGACTTTCGTCACTTGTAAAGATGAACTTGGCCAAAGCGAAAGCTTACCAACACATATTTCGAGAAAAAGATAAGCGAGATAAACTCGGCTCGAAATAACAAATATGTATAATCGAAGTCTATATAGCAATACGACTTTTGTCTCAAGATAGGAGATAGAGTAGATAGACTTTTTGAGTGATAGATAAGTTCAAGTCTCCACATACCTTTTAGTCGATGAAGTTCCACCAGTTCCTTGAGTAGTTCTTCGTCTTTGTATGATGAACGCCATGGAGTCTAGAGCTCAACTACACTTTCTATCCTAGTCCGAGACTTAGCTATAAGTAGACTATAAATAAAGACTTATTGTTTTGGCAACTAAACTTGACAACAAGCTTGATATAACAACGCTTGCGAGTTCGACCGAGCAGTGCTCTAACATGTAGAATAGTTACATCAATGTCGCAATGCTCATGATCATAACTAGGACACGTCATGTAGGGATTGAGATTCTACGTTGTAGAGAAACCTATATTTATAATGATGAAACATGCTAGATTAATTAAGGTTCCAACAAATTTTCTTATGATCAAAGCAATTTTGTGAACTAGTTTCCATGTTTAAGTATTACTTTTATCCCAAGCAAGCTAAAGCTCTCAATATAGATTGATTTAGAAGAATGGAAACCATATAAGCATGTGAGAAGTTTGCGTTGTTATACGAAGAAGAATGCGCACTTGTGCATCTCGATTAAGGAACCGTGCATAAAAGTTAGCTCACGAATAACCAAGTATGAGTTCGTGAACCACCAAGAAATATTTGAGTTCAGTAACACCCCAAAAATAGGCCCGTTCTTGAACTAAGAAAAGTAATTAGCGAACTCAATATGTTTGAAATGTCCAAGAACATACCCAAAAGTGCATACGCAAAATTTCAAAAAGTATCGAGTAACACCTTGAAATTGCAAAGTTCACAAACTGAAAAATCAGTTTGTGATTACTTGTGCACCTTGGAGTTCGGTAACATTAATAAATTGCATAGTTCACAAACTAAAAATTCAGTTTGTGAACAAAGGTACAATTTGACGTTTTTGGGCTTATAGTTCACAGATACAATTTTTTTAACAAAAAATTATGCTCAACATCAAAAGTGATAGGACCTATGAACATAGAATGCTTGAATTCGTGTTCCAAGATTTGTCAAGTACAAGCTTGAATTCAAAACTTCTTTTGTATGATTCATCATATACTAAAGCCATATGACATTGTCTTAGAAGATAGAACGGTAGAAATAATGAGTAAATAAGATAGTCAGTCTTCACATATCTTTGTTGATGAAGTTCTCGCACATGTCTTCGTTGTTCTCCAGTCTTCAATCTTCGAGGATATTACTACCATGCTCTAATCCTAATCTGAGACTGGCTTTAGTAGGCTATAACTCATGATACAGTTTTAGTCATCTAACACCAAGGACAAGCTGACATACGAATACTTTTTGTTTTAACCAAGCGATGCTCTAATGGGGATCTCGATTTCACAGAGTTGATACTTATGTTTTGGTCTTTTTCAGTTTGATGATTTTTATTGTAATATGTTTTTTCAATTAGTTGTAGCATCAAACTTGTTGTGGGATTTTATGCATGAATTCACGACCACTAGGAATCCTCGGTTTTAGTGGCAAAAACATGGGCCATGCTTATGGCGATCAGAACAACAACAAAAGACAATGGAAAAAAATTGGCTTAGAGTCAAACTCTTAAAACCTCATTCATTCCACCACAATCCGGATCGAGACACCATAGTAATTGTGAGATATGATCAACAAAATCAGAGCCCTATTGCAATCTATGCTGCATCATACAAACCACCACATTTATAGAGAGGCAAACCAAGCGATGGATGCACTTGCAAAAGCCAACAGGCAGAAGTCAACAAAGATCTTGTAATGGCATAGTGATATTCATCAAATTTTGATGAATTTACCGAAAAAGCAGAAAACTAAATTATTTTGAAAACAATAATAAACAATACCATGTGCTCACAAAGCAAACAACATTCAATTACAACTACTCAATTGTTTTAATTTGCACACAAACAAGCCTATTATTTTGAAACGGATGGAGTATATAGTATAACTATCAACAACTATGTAAGAGCACTCAATAATCAAGTTATAAGGAAAATTAAACTTTTGGGCCCTAACAATGTGAGGCTCTAGGCAATAGCCTAGCTGGCCTGGTCCATAAGACGGCTCTGTCAACATATTCATGAGTTCAACTAATTTAATCAAATAAAACAATAACTCAGACAAAGTAACACAACATTTTTTAAATTTATCTTCTTTTTTTTTTGCCCAAATAAAACGAACTGGAAAGCGAAAAGATATATCTGTCAAAATTTGACAAGAGCTGTGCGAAGTAAACCATTTCACTCCTTCATTCATCATGCTCAACTCCTGACATTGGCACCTCAGCACTGAGTTCATTTTCCGACTCATCGTCCTCGTCCTCCTCCATGTCAACTGCCTTCTTTGCAAAATCCACCTTAAAATCATAGTCCTCGTCCATAGAACCAGCCGAGGCTAATTTACTAGCTTTCTTCTTCTTCTTTTTCTCAGCCTTCTTTAACTTGGGATTCAACATTCCTTCTGCTGTATAGAGCTTCTCGTTTTGCTTGCTGTTTATGGACTTTGCCCTGGTAGTGTTTATATCCTTCTCTTGGCTGGCCATTTCAACATCACCATCTCCAGCCAATTCCTTGCCTTGTTTTGATGGTTCGGGCTTTTCATCATCCTGAGGAGCGCAATTCAGGATTTTATGAGATGAGACATGCACAAGAAGGATGGTTGGGAATAAAGTTATTATTAATTAAAGTTCGGATTCCACCTTGATGGAAAACTTTATACCAAAACAGCAAAAACCAATTGACACAGCAAAAATCAATTGACACAGCTTTTTAACTTTTCAATTTAGAGTGTAATCATATATGGGTAATTTTTGCTGGCCGCACTATGTAGCCTAAGAGAACAAGCACCAAAAGCACAAATTCTAACAGGGGTAATTTTTGCTGGCCAAACTATATAGCCTAAGAGATCTAGCACAAAAAGCACAAAACCTAACATAGATACTTTAGAAAGATACACCATGTGCATATATAAGTTTATTATCTGCGAGGATTTCAGCGATTAGTTCCCAGAAGAAAAATAAAGGTTGAGATAACACAAACCTCGAGCATTTTCTGATCGAAGTTCAGGGGACAGCTAGGAGGAATTTCAACATGACTAAAATTCTCAAGAGACACAAGGCTACCAATGAATGAAGATTCACCCTGGTAAACTTCATCAACATTGAACTCTTTTCCAAGCTCTAACACAATTGAGGACTCAAACGTCTCTCCTTGGTTCCTAATAGGAGGCATCGTGTAGTATTTAATTTTTCCTGAAACATTACCAAGGAGGAGAACAATTACATAGCATGAATTTGATTCTTTTGTTTAATGACTTCAATCATTGTTTTTCATGTAAGCTAACATTCGGTATCAAATGGAAAAATCAACATACCCTCATTCCAATCATGGAGAACTATCTTTGCAGCGGCCTGAATATCCAAAACACCGCCTTTTTTAAGCTTACCCCTAACAGTAGCCACCTTCTGGAGGAAGTCATCAACTGAATCAAAGGTTGCAATCTTGTACAAGGAGACCAACATTTTGGCAGGGCAGAGCTTGAGAATCTCCTTCACTGCAAAGTGTACAAGACCAAAACAAGTAAGTTCATACCACTAAGACACCCATACCTTTGCAGTGGTTGGACTATCGGCTAAAAGAATCATTACAAGCCTCGGTCATTGAAAAAAATGAGTGAACACTGTGACATCTCACCTTCTCAATTCATTTTTTTTCTTTTAACTTGACAAAGTTACATTATTAAAGGATTCAGCAATTTCTCAAGAAAAAAAAGAACAAGAACTAATTTCATAGAACACCGAACTAGAACACCGAACAAATCATTACCTGGAGCGATGGGATCTTCTAATTTTTCAATTCTTTTGCAATTTCGGAGAGCTACAGATGCATCGCTCTCCTCTGATTTGAGCATGACAACACCAGGACAATCCAACAACTTGACATTCTTGTCTAATTGAACTTCTTGCATTGAGCGTGTTAGTCCTGGAGTAGCACCAACACTGACAGCACGGCATCTCTTCAAACTATTAATCAAACTACTCTTACCAACATTGGGAAGCCCAATAATACCAACTGTTATCGACTTCTTAATCTGCAAAATGCATTGGGATCAAAATTAGATGATAGCATTTAAAACAAGGCAGGGTTTTTGCAACATTTATTTTTTAGCTAAAGCAAATAAATAAATAAAATTCATGTGAGTCTCAGCTTCTTCAGAAAACAATAGTACCTCATGACTTCTTGAGTAATTCTTCAGCAACTTCAAAAGAGTTTCAGCTCCAAGACAATCACTGGTTTGCAGAATATTGCTTGCTTTCATGGGTTTTGAAGTCGTTTTCACAGGTTTCCCAGATTTCCCCCCAAATTTTCCTGGTTTCGACGACTTCCATCCATAATTTGATTTCTGCTCCTGGGTGTTACATTTGAAGGCAACCGCAGGTAACTCTTCCCTAAGATAATTAAGCCATTTCTCGACAGCCTCGCGAGGAGCAAGGTCTACAATGCAAGAATAGGATAGTAAATCATATTCCAAGTTAAAATGAGTTTTTTACCCCCACAGCATATTACATCAACTAAGAAATTACAATAAAACCATTTGAATCATTACCTATTTTGTTAAGAAGCAAGACAAGATGTTTCTCAGGACCCGCTTTCATTACCAACTTTTCCATATCAATACAGCGAGTACCAAGTGGATCCCTAGCATCAAGAACTTCCAAAATGACATCTGATGCTTCTATAACTTTGACTAACTCCTTGTAGAAAGCCTTGTCTGAATTATCTGTAAGCAACATTAGGAAGAAACCACATAAGCAACACTACTAATATCTTAATACCCTTCAAAATCCAGCAATCCCAAACTTCTGCATACCTTTGCTCTTACTAAATACAGCAAGTGATTCCTCATCAGCCTTGGCTTGTTTCGTAGGAACATTATCAATGTCATCATCATCATCCTCTCGTGCCTCCAACTTTCTCTTTTGTCTCTACAGAAAGGAAACAAGAGCATCTTCATTCAGTGACCAAACTCAAAACTAACAGAACAGTTTCATGGATCAAGAGTAGACAGAATCTTTGTTTAAGAACAACAGAGGACTACATTGTTATGGATTTGAGTTCTTAACTTCAAATTACAGCTTAGCTACATTTACAAACCAAAACATTGATTTAGCATGCATTAGCCACTTCTAAAACCTAAGGACCCACAAACAACTTATACTATGAGCCCATACAAACACTTTGAGGACAGAAATCTTGAAGTAAATACATTATACCTCAAGCACCATATTACAAAGCCTCACAACATTAAAACCAAACATCTACTAGAAAAAAAACTTGAAGATAACAACAATACGATACCTCCATCGAACCGCAACCATGTCATCAGACATAGCCTCAGTGTGTCATATAAACAAAATAAAACCAACAATTCCACAAGCATCTTTATGAAGAAAAACCATGAGCAGCCTCACTCGAAGTAAATTTCTGTTTATATAATTAGGTCAAGATTTCATATCAATCAATAATGAATTAAAATAAAAATCATACCCTTTCGATTTTATCAGCTTTTTTTTGTTCCGCTTCTTCTATAGCTTTAGCACGACGAGCTTCAAGAGATTTGAGCTCTTGTTCCTTAAAAGGCCAATCATTAGGAATTCCAGGATCTTTCTCAACTTTTTTTCCATGGTTAGGAAGTTTCTTTGCTTCTTTAGCTTTCTTCTTGTGATGTTCCTTTACTTTCCTGATAATCTTATGCTTCTTCTTCAATGGAACTCTCTTACTTTTACTCTTCTTGCTTCGTTTAGGCATATTGAGATAATTTAACGATGAACCCTAGCTCAGAAAACTTTTCGTTTTGCCCTGTTAGTGTGAAAGAGGCGACAACCGAAAATGTTTGGGAGACCTCAGATTTATGCTCCTATCTTGTAAGTCATCCAATTTAGGGTTTTAGAGAAGAGAAAGTTGTTGCTATTTAATAGCTAAATACGATATGGGGCATTTTTCGTAGTAACTCTGTAATGGGCAACCAATTACCCGGAAACTAACCGTACCCGAATTAATTGGGACCTATTCAGGGTCCTAAATTTTGGCTCATTAACAATATTACTACCTGGCAGGTAGACAGTGGCGAATCAACGGTAGGGCCACTTAAGTCACTGGCCCCGTAACTTTTTGGAAAGAAATAAATCCTATGTATTTTTGATTAGAGATAACCCGGTGTACCCATCATTTACGGCAAATATCTATATAAGATATTGTTCTGAAACCAGTTTCAGCCTTATTCGTGAATCTCCACGAACTAGAAACTGCCCTATGCCCGAAATGATGATTGCAAGAGTTAACAGTATAAATGATATGGATTCTTTGTCTACATTTTGTACTATTATATATAAGCTCCAAGGTCATATTTTTAAGTACGAGATGTACTAAGCTAATTTGTTCATCTACAAAGCTTCCCTCCAATTCTCCCAATCTCTCACTCTCTAAGCCTCGTAACTGTATAAAAACAATCAACATGGATCAAAATGAATGCTTTTGGTATGTATTTTTCTATCGCCATTTAAGGACTTAGGCATGTCTTCCCATATACACTAAATCATGAATGCTACGTAACGATCTCCCTATTCTACCTATTCTACGGAAACCAAAATGATTTCCTAAAGTTCATATAATCCTTTTGCTTATATCGATTCCATCTCCAAGTAAGCAATTTTACTCTTAAGTACTCAATTTTTTCATTTTTTCTTTTCCAGTTACTTGATCATTGTATCTTTTCTTACCGATTGATGTATGATATTATTTTCAGTTGCAATTTTAGTTAGTTCTTCAAGAATAAAGTATGCCCTCACTAAACTTTCATTCTGGATTCGTGGCTGCAGGTAGACCCATTAGAAACA
The DNA here is from genome assembly GCA_023531105.1 of Papaver atlanticum. NCBI lineage: Eukaryota > Viridiplantae > Streptophyta > Magnoliopsida > Ranunculales > Papaveraceae > Papaver > Papaver atlanticum. The sequence goes on along the minus strand of JAJJMB010009125.1, from coordinate 3,813,313 downwards.
AATAAACCTTTGGGGACTCCTAATTTATATTTGTCCGGACCGGATGGGTATCGAGATCTTCTATCGAGTCCACTAAATTAGGTCCCGGACGCGTCTTTTTATCGGTTTAAGATCCGTAAGTATTCGGGAAAATCAAACTCATTGCTAGCCCTAACATAAATCTCAAATAGAAAAATACACCACTATGTAGCGACTCAGGTGATATAGCAGGGTCCCAACAAGAGGAACTGGTGGGGTGACATAACCCCAAGAGATAAAGAATATGGAATTTATTTATTTTAAAACATCTCTATTAACTGTCGAGTACATCGTTTGGCTCGGCTAAGATTTTGGCCGCGTTGTTTTGACCACTGGTGAAAACAACTTGACCTCATCATTTTGGTGATTCTTCTACTCAACTTTTTTAGTTGATTCTTAGTTATTTCTTTGTGATTTTTCTTGATCTCATCTCTCTTTGGTTACTTCTCTATCCATCTGTGTTGTGTTAATCGTCCTTCTTCTACATTCATTTATGTACTTGTTTTTTCATCTACTTTTTTTATAACTCTTCACCTAACTCATGGAGTCAGCATCATCAAATCCATATGAATTCGAAGATATCATTAATATAATGTGCAGTCTGCTAGAAAATACCACAGGTTTAGAGTACGAAGATGAAGAATCTATTGATGATAGCTTACCAGAATGGAAAAGATTCTTAGTAAACTAGTCACAGGAAGAGGATATGCGTTCTTCATATTAAAAGAGATGTTTCCTAAAGCTAAGAGAACATCAGGTGAGCTTGCTATCACAAACCTGGGGAATAATAAAGTAAGATTTGGAAACCTATGTGATTTGGAAAGGTATAATCAGAAGCACTCCTTGGGATTTAAACAATGAATTGTTTTTCATGGGAAGATGTGATGGAAACTTATTGCCTGAAGAATATAAATTCAAATATGTATGATTCTGGAACCTAAATTCATGGTCTACCCATCAGTATGCTCAACATAAATAAGATAACTGATATGGTACGAAAATTTGGAATTCCTTAAGATTTAACAGAGGAAGATGTAGCAAAATGTCGAAAATATGCTAGAATTCGTGTGAGAATAGATATCACAAAACCATTACCAAAAGAGATGAAGGTTATTCTAGCATCAAAAAAGAAAGGTGGGTTAAATTTATATATGAGAAGCTTCTCATATTGTGTTATTACTGTGATTATTTGGGCATCTCATGAAGCGGTGTCCTGTGTTATCTAAAAATCTGAAAATCTTGAAGCTCTCACTAGAAGAATTCAATGAGAAGATGGAAGACCCAATCCTTGAAAGAAATCAGGGTCGATGTCAAAGGCAGGGATAAAGCAACTATTTCTCTGATCATTATTCCGGCTAGGATGTGTGATACGACAATCCAAAACCACCAAACCCTAATCACTAGCAAACAAAATATAGGTAGTGGTGACAAGAACGTCAGTAATTCAATTGTACAACATAACACAATGTCACATATGGTCAGTTTTATCCCCCAACAAACTCCAAAACCTACAAAGGTTACATGCTATAAGGGTTTTGAACCAAGGGTGGAGGTCGAAAAAAATATCCAAGTAAAAAATGAATCAGAGAGTTACACGTAGATTAATCACAAAATACCACATAGAGTATAAGGAATGAGCAGTAACATTCACCTCCTCAGAGTGGACAGTAGGGATGTGAGGGTACGGAAACCTGCTGGTCAAAAAGATAAGGCACATGGAGGAGAAAACTGGTCACAAGAATGCCAAGCCCTAAACCCGTTGATCAAAAGTGTCGGACAGAAAGAAAACTTACTTAATTGTCTCTCTAATATTTCTATAGAGGGAAACACTAAATTGATAAACCATCCCAATAAATCCCCAATCGGAAATACTAAATCAGAAAGTGAGGATAATCAAAACAGGATAACGGATACTGAAGCTACTAGAGATAAAAAAAATTAAGCAGGGACAATGGAAAAAACATGCTAGTAAGAGAAAGGAAATTACTTCTCATGAAAAATCTTTAAATGAGGAATTCATACTGGAAAAAACGCGACGCAACTACAATGGATATCGATCAGGTAACCCCTAAAAATCCAAATTGGATATGATGAATGATGAAATTATGGGTGTGGTGGCTGCCTTAAATCAGCCATAAGCTCAATGTTAGTCTACTCTTGGAATTGTCGAGGGTTAGCGAATCCCTCGACAATTCGTCATTTTAAATCCTTCTTGGAAGCATTATGTTAGAGCATTGCTCGGTCGAACTCACAAGTGTTGCTATCTCAAGCTTGTTGTCAAATTTAGTTGTCAAACCCATATCTTGATTTCTAATCTACAATTAGTTAAGTCTCGCACTAGGATAGAAATGTAGTTGAGAAATAGTGGATCACAACAGTCATCATTGTGTTCTATAGTTTGAAGGCGAAGATCAACCGAAGCTTTTGGAGAACTTCATCAACAAAAGGTAAGTGAAGACTAAAACAACCTATATCTCAAGTTATATTCACTTTCTATCATTTGAGCCGATGTCACATAACTAATTAGACTATTATGCATAGACAAGAATTTCGAGTCGAGAACTAATTATCTAGTTAACGAATTTCTCGAAATATAATAACTAAGCTTGATGAAAATTTGTTCACACTTGATGAATTTCGTTTAAGGATAATTTATTGTTCGAAAACAAAATCATGATTCAAGTTTGTCATTGATGTTATTCAGGAATATTTCGAATCGATGTAGAGAAATATAGAACTGCTATATGTCTGAACCCGTATTACATGTGCTTGTACACGCAACGAAGTAGCTATATATCTACTTACAGATTAGTGGTACACATATTCTTATGTATATCATATGAAATTTGTGTGACTCGTGAACTGAATTGGTATGCATACTTGTATGCAAACTATTTTTGAACTATGGTTACGAAACTGGGTTTGTTTCCAAACCGGTACGCAAACTGAAACAGTTATGTGTTCCTGAACTCGGTAGCGTTTCCAAATCGGTACGTAAACATATTTAGTTCTGTGAACTCCGGAACCGGTGACAGTCTTAAGGTTTCCAAATCGGTACGAAAACTTAAAAAGTTCTGTTAACTCCGGAACTCGGTTTGGTTAAATTTTACAAACCGGTACGCGTACTGTGAATGAACCGATTCACGAACGGCTATGGTATTTGTACCTTAGTACACTTACTGACCATGTTGATTATATTTTCAAGTGCGTTTAAATTATTTCTGCGAGATAATTAGCATTTGATTAGTTCTCTATTACACTAGACTTATTTGATCACATGTTTGTGACTCAGAATTAATGTCTTGTGTGTTCATGAAAATAAAAATTAAGTTTTTAAGTTCAGACCTGCTAGTTTCGACTAACCATGTTGAACATAGTCTTTGTACACGGTTCGGTTATGGTTTTACCTAACCAAAGTGTATATCTTGTTTACGTAAATCGGATTCAAAGATTCGTCTAACGGTGTATATTGTTTGCTTGGTTCCAAAGCTATCTTAGCTTAAACCTAAAGCAACCTATCCTTTGAATGTCTATAAAAGGGGAACTTCAAGCAACTGGGATCTTTGAATATTGACACTACTTTTTGGTGTGTCCTAGTTATATCTAGAGTCGTCCTCTTCCTAACCCTTTTAGGGTTTAGCAACTACAAAGTCTTCATAGGGATTCGTGCGGCTATGTCCAGTTATCTTTCCTTGATAACTCGTGTATCGTGATCTTGTTCGATTGTTGATTTATCACTTGAGCAAGATAGATAGAAATCACAAAGTTCTCTTCGTCTCAAACTTTATGATTCCACGGGTTTTATACTTGTGAGGTGAATAATGATCTAGGCTGCACTTCAGGTTGCAGAAGTCTGGATTTTGAGGTTAGCTAGACTTTGTCTATTGCTATCGATTTCCACACCTTTGATCATACTATTTGATTGTAAAAGGAAATCATATATAGGCTTAATATGTGGGAGGTAGATTTTGTTTAAAGTCTTCAATTGAGTTGAAGCAACTATTTGTTGTGTGACGTCAGCTAAGGGAATCAATTTCGCGGAGTTCTGCTGGGATTCAAGAGGCGTAAGGAGCGCGACTGTACCTTAATTGGTGGGATACCTTTTAGGTCTCAACTACATTCCTGTCCGAAGTCAATTGGTAGTAGGCTAGTGTCTGTAGCGGCTTAATACAGTTTGGTGTTCAATCTGGACTAAGTCTAGAGGGTTTTCTGCATTTGCGGTTTCCTCGTTAACAAAACTTCTAGTGTCTGTGTTATTTCTTTTTTTCGCATTATATTGTTTATCTTTATAATTCAAATATCACAGGTTGTGCGTTGATCAATCATAGTAGGGACATCCAACCTAGTTTGTTGGATACGACTTGATTGATTCTTGGACATTGGTCTTTGGTACCGTCAAAGTTATCTATTTGTGATTAGGTTCATGGATTTGTTTCCGTAAACGTTCTGATCACAAGATATATATATATATATATATATATATAACTCTAGATACTATTCCTTGATTGAGTTTAACTCTCGGAGTTGTATTGAGTTTGTCCATACAAATTACCTAAGAAAAAAGTGGTGGTGTATTTTGGTACCCCCGCGTTTTCAATGTAGTCTGAGTATCGTCTTATTGTCTGAAACCAAATTTAATAATTGTAAGGCTGGTAAACTTATTTTGCAGTTAAATTCTAATAAGTATTGTATAGTTCCATCTGTGGGAAGTAAAGGTGGTTTGACCCTGTTATGGCATGATTCAGTCAAGGTGAAAATAATTAAGAGTAATGTAAACCTTATTCACTGTCAAATCAATCAGATTTTGAGTCCTACATGAGACTTGTTATGTTTGTATGGGCCTCCTATAAGAAACGATACGAATCCTTGTTGGCCTAACACATCCAGGTACATCGATAATATAAAAAACCCTTATATTATAATTAGCGATCTAAACTCTATTAAGTCCATAAAGGAGAAATCTTGTGGCAGATCAAATAACAATAACACAACAGAGAGTTCAATAAAATAATACAGGACAAGGGCCTTATTGATATGGGATATTGTGGTCCATCTTTCACTTGGACCAACAATGTTATTGTGTCTACTATAATTTTTGCTAGTATGGATAGAGTTATTGTTTTGACAAACTGGTAGTTATAATTTGCTGAAACTTATGTGTTACATCTTCTGAGACTAGGTAGTGACCACTCTCCAGTCTACCTAAATCTGCACTGAATATGCAAAAGACGAAAACCAGGTTACACATTTGAGTACCATTGGATAGACCATCAAGATTTCAAAGATGAATTTCAGAAAGCTTGGGACAAGGCTAGTGGTAACACTATGAACAAGATTAGGGAAGCTAGGAATAGTTTCGCAAAGTGGGGAAAGAAATCTTTTTCTAATGTGACTAAAGCAGTTGAGAATGCCAAAAAGGACTTACTAGAATTCCAGAAGTCATCCTATATTAGAGATATCAGAAGTGAAGAAACGAATTTGATAAACAAGATTCAAGAACTTATGGAGGTTGAGAGAAAATTTTGGCAACAACGGAACAACAACACATGGATTCCCAATACAGACAGAAACACCCAAGTCTTCCACATGGGGTGAAACAAAGAAGAAAGAAGAATTCTATTGAAGCTCAACTTATGGGTTTCGGGACTTGATAACATAACCAAGCTGCTTATTCACCATTTTTGCAACAACTTAAACACAGATCCCAATGACCATCGTATAGCTGTTGATTTTAGTTCTGACATCTAGCTCACAGAAGGCGAAAACCAAGCTATCATGGCCATCCCAACTCAAGAGGGGTTATGTAGTGTTCTTAAATGCATGGGATCTCTCAAATCACCGGGACCAGGCATGCCACCATTGTTTTACAAAAAATGCTTGGACAAAGTTAGTATTGAGGTGACTTATCTCACAAAACATTGTTTTGCTTCAACCAGTATTCCTAGTGGCCTCAATCACACTAACCTAGTCCTCATCCCCAAAGCAAAACATCCATGTAGGCCTATTGAGTATAGACGCATAGTCCCGTGTAATAAATTATATAAAATAGTTGTTAAAATCATAGCTCAAAGACTTATGCTAGATCAGCTTGTAGATAAAGCACAATTTGATTTTGTGCCGGGAAGACTCATTCTTGACAACATACTCACATCAAAAGGGTTGATTCATTCCATGAACCAATCTAATTATGTATTAGGAGATTTTTCACTTAAAATGGATATTAGAAAAACCTATGATAGAGTTTCGTGGAACTTCATCAGTCAATGTCTTAGAGCTTATGGACACTCATAAGCTCATCATGAGTTGTATGACCACGGATTCATTTTCCATCATTGTTAATGGAACCCCTGAGGGGCAATTGTGAGTGATAGTGGCTGAGACAGGGATGCCCTCTCTTACCTTACCTTTTCATTCTCTGTGCCATGGGTTGTCTTGGATGATTAAAAAATTGAAGCAAGTACTCTTTATAATGGCTACAAAGTTAACAGACATGCACCATCCATATCTCATCTTATGTTCGCCAATGATATCTTCTTATTCGACACCCTTGATGACAGAACTCTACAAAGTCTGTAATATTTTTTATTCATATATGCTAGATAGTCTGGCCAGCAAGTTAACCTAGACAAATTTGCTATTCTATTCAGTGAAGGAGTTAAAGTTGACAGAAGATACTATGTGGCTGATATGTTGGGTGTTAAACAAATGGAAAGCAATGCCAATTATTTGGGCTTCCAACTTCCGAAACCAGCTCAAAGAGTTAATTCTTATGATTTCTTATATGAGAAGTTCGATAACAAGCTTGCGGGATGGAAGAGGATCTTTCATAATCATGCAGGGAAGATAATACTGATTAAGCATATGCTTGGGGATAATTCCTCCATACTATATGGCCACTTCACTACTCCCAAAGGTTGTTATTAAAAAATGGACAAAATTATTTGCAACTTCTGGTGGGGGCGTACTCACAATACCAAAAAGACACACTTCATAAATTGGAATACTTTTCAAGAAGAGAATGAGAATAGATGGTTAGGAATAAGGTCTTTAACTCAACTAAATAGATCTTAAATTCCAAAGTTGGTATGGAAACTTCTCGAAGGCCATGATTGTGCATGGGGAGCTATCTGTTATGAATCAATCAACAATTTTTGATGGCTGCAATAACAGTAACCTACTTTCCCGATTTTGATGAGCCTAATTAATGGTTATTTCATTTCTTACCAAGATTCAATACAATGATTGCCTTTAATACTCTCACTGATTTCCACTTAATCCGAATCCGACCACATCTGCCCGTTGGATGGAAATTACCCTAATCTGAAAATATAACTAAAACTTCCCAAAAGACCAAGCTAATTCAAATTAAATACAACAAGAGGACATAAAGGGACTGACAACCCAATAATCCTGACAACCCAACAACAGCTAACCATACCCGGTAGGTACATAACAATACCCTCCCCTTTTAAACATCCTTGTCCTCAGGGTTGAAGTCAGGAAATTTAGCTCTAATATGAGAAGTATCCTCCAAAGTAGCATCCTCTGGTTGGGAATTTTTCCAATGAATAAGAACTTGAGAAACAGTAACACCAGTACGCAAAGCCTCTCTGGTAGCTAATACAGCAACAGGTGCAACGATAAATTAAAGTGTCAGAGGTGTCTACTAAGGGCAAAGAAGAAGTTGTACAGGGTGTATTCTTGACCCCACTGGAAGTTTTAACATGTAAGCAACAACTCCAACCTTTTGCAGAATCTCAAAAGGACCATAATATTTGGAGGAGAGTTTAAAGTTCATCCTCAAAGCTACACATGATTGTCTATAAGGTTGTAACTTCAAAAACACCATGTCACCCACATCAAAAGATCTATCACACCTGGATTTATCAGCAAAGTACTTCATTATGTCTTGATCTTTAGCTAAGTCTTCTTTGAGTAACTGTAATAAGTGGTCTCTTTCTTGTAAATATTCTTGCACATAAGCTACGGAGGTAGTAGTATGGATACGAAAAGCCAGATGTGGAAGCAGGAGTGGAGCCAAAATTTCTAGGTTAGGGGTGCAAAAATTTGGTTTGGGGTAAAAGAAAATTTAGGGGGTGCAAAAAAGCAAAATTAGGCTTGTAAATAGCCTAATATTTGTTGTTGCGCCTAATTTAGGATTTGGAGCCAGCTGGGCAGGGTGTGCAAGTGCACACCGTTGCACTGGGCTGGCTCCGCCCCTATTGGAAGGTGTATAGCCATATAAGGCTTGAAATGGAATCATTTTTAGACTAATATGATAGTTAGTGTTGAATCACCATTCAACAAGAGCCAACCAATTAGCCCATAGTTTAGGAGTGGTACATGTCATGCACCTCAAATATTGCTCCAAGCAAGCATTAGTTTTCCATGTTTGTTCATCAGTCTGAGGGTGATAAGATGTACTAATATTCGATGAGGTACCCATTGACTTGAACCATTCCTACCAAAAGTGACTAATAAAAATATTGTCCCTCTCAGACACTATAGAAAATGGGAGTCCATGTAACTTAAAGATATGATGAAGAAATTCTTTAGCTACATAAATCGCTGTAAAAGGGTGGTTGAGGGCAATGAAATGGCTATATTTTGTCAACCTGTCAACAACTATCAGAATTATAGAATTCCTGTGTATATGGCAGACCTTCAATGAAATTCATGTATATATGTTGCCACGCAGTATCAGATGTAAGAGCAATGCTCGGTTGAACCCACAAGTTTTGTTATCTCAAATTTGTTGTCAATATTGGATGATCAAAACTATTTGATTTCTAGTCTATTAAGTTAAGTCTCAGACTAGGTTAGAATTTGGTAGTTGAGTATCAGACATCACCCTCAAAGACTGATGATCGACGAATACATTTGACGAACTTCTGTATCAGGTATGTGAAGACCGAATGATTCCATTTTACGCACTATCTTACCATTCTATCTATTGAGACTATGTCGTATAACTTCTAGAAGATTTACAAAGTCAAGTTTTTCTTATTAAAAATCTCGAAATATGATTCTAGCATAGATGTTAAAAGGTCCTTAACGATATTAGTTCAAAACAATTTATTGTTTGAGAATTAATTTGTGGATCAATTGAAAATATCCCATACAATTGAGTTTATCATCTGGGATTTCAAACATCATAAGAGAGAAATTTATGAACTTTTGATATTTGTGCTCAGAGTAGGTTGGAAAACCACTTTGCAAACCATAAATATATGAGTTTTAAAAATACAGGAAAGGTTGGCGAACTAGTTCGCAAACCACAAGTCTAGTTGGGAACAGTTCACGAACCCGGTTGGCGAACTGTGTCCATCTGAGTTCATAAGCCAAGTACGGGTGGTGAACCCAGTTCCAAACTGTGTCTATCTGATTTCTCAAACCGAGTATGGGTTGGCGAACCCGGTTCACGAACCGTAGCTCCCTTACTCGTGAACTAGACTTGCGGTTCACGAACCGTCTCACCAACTGTCCCAGTAAATTTTAGCAGATGCTCAAATACTTATTTTTTAATATTTTTTTTGGCATTGCTATGACTCTATTAAACACTTCTGAGACTTCGTTGATCAATTAAACACTTATGTGGGTGTAACATGATTAAACTCTTAAGTGTTTTAACGAACATCATATTGGTTATTGTTCACATGGCATATTTGCCAAACCGAACAAGTCATTATACACGATTCCAGAACCGGACCACTGTGCATACTCTTCTATTATATTTTCAAGATCTAAACTGTTTGCTTGATTCCCAAGTTATCTTAGCTTGAATTCTAAGCAACCCTCAGTCTTGAAAATCTATAAATAGAGATGCTTTTTGAACTGGGAAATTTAATCCCTGACACTTTGCGTCCTAGTTGAGATAGAGTCGTCCTCTATGAACCTAGGTTTCCTCTGAGAAACATAATTAGGTTTACGGCTCAAATACTTCACTCTAGGGATTCATGAAGCCAAGTCCGAGTATCTTTTACCTTGATAGTTCGTGTATCCGAGTATCTTTTACCTTGATAGTTAGTGTATCCTGATCTTTCTTTTTTTGTTATCGAGGTTGTTGGTAATCTCTTTCAGGCAAGATATATAGAAATCGCAAAGTTCTTTTTGTCTCAGACTTTGTGATTCCTCAAGATAGATATCTGAAAATTGATCTTAAATGATCTTTTGAAGATTGTGAATCTAGATAGATATTTTGAAGATAGATATTTCCACACCTTGATATCTCGATTTAAATGGAAATCAAATAGGATTATTTGTTAAATGCATATTGGTATAAAAAGTTTTTACTGCGGCTGAAGCAACTCTTAGGCTGTAATCAGCTAAGGGAATCAAGTGCGTAGATCCTTGCGAGGTTCAAGAAACGTAAGTAGTGCAGTATTAACTGAATCGCGTAAGGGTTGATTCGGTCTCATCTATATTCTATTCCAAAATTTGACAGTAGGTTAGTGTCTGTAGTTGGTTAACACGACAAGATCCCGGGGTTTTTCTGCAGTTGCGGTTTCCTCGTTAACGAAATTCTTGTGTGTGTGCTTTTCACTTTTCCGCATCTTTGATTGTTAAAAGTACTGCATAGGTTCATACTCCTATCAAAACAAAAAGTTGGTGGTGTACCTGGTACCCCCGTGTTTTCATCATGAACAGGTAGAGGTTGGAGAAGACCAGCTGGAGAAGAATGTTCATATTTATTTCACTGCAGCACAAGTGGCCACAAAATGTAGAATATCTTGCTTCATTTTAGGCCTGTAAAAATATGCTTTAGCTCTAGTATATGTTCCCATCATGCCAGAATGACCACCAACAGTTGAAGCATGCACTTACTGCATGATGGAAGTTTTAATAATCTAGATTTAATTATACCTGAGAATGCCACCTTGGAGAGAAAATTACTTGTGAGAAAGATTGATTAACAGTTGAGCCATAAGTTGTTGAACAGTTGAATCATTTTCATAACTACTGAGAATATCTTGAATCCATTGTGGTTGTGCCAATGAGAGAGCAAGGTATTGATAGGTGTCTAAAATACCTTGATTATTATCTATTGTCTATGATTTCTTTTGCTATTTTTCTTGTGAATTATGTATCTTATGTTTAATTTTGAGTTTTTAAGTACTTTGGAGTCATTTGGAGCAAAAGAAGAGAAAATCGTCCATTTTGAGTAAGAAGGGCAAAATCGCCATCTCACAAGAATACTACTGGGAGTCCATCCAAGGATAAGGAGAAAACCAGGGAATTACTAGAGTTAATTGTGTCATTTATGCAAAGCCACCACTTTACAAGACTTAATATAAGGGCTGCCACTTGAGGTGGTCATTAGTTAAAGTTTGGGTGCCTAAAGCAATTATAGTCAGGACCTAGATGATAGACGCATTTATGTGTCTATTTTCATCTCTTTTATGTATAGTGTTAGTACCCATTTTTGCACTAATTTTGGTATTTTATCCCTTGTAGGTGTATTTTGGAAAAATAGGCTTTTGCGGCGAAATTGGCTCAAAAAGTTGTTAAAGGCTCCTGGGAGGACATTTGCTATTCGGACTCTTATTTTGGATAAGGGGTAACCCATTTCCAAGCAGCTGCTAAGCATAGACCGAGACTGGATAGGGGGAGGACAAATTTCTTCACGTTTTCAAAAAAACAAAAAATGGCGGGAATTCTCTTCACTTACAGACGATTTCTGGGATGAATTTTTGATCGATTTTTATGGAGATTAAAGGGCTGAATTTGATTGGGTTTGTTCCTATGGACCTAACAGGCAAGGTAAGGGTGTTGGAATGGATCCAAAGTGGCTAGAACTCGAATTGGAAGCGAAAAATGGTTAAAATATCACGTTCTATTTTTGGGAAGTTTCTTGGTTTATTTTTGGAAATTTACGTGAAGAAGAGGAAGGAAACTCTTATTAAAGACTTGTTTCTATCAAGGGAGGAGTTTGGACAACTTGGATTGACTGAGTACACGTGAAACAGAAATCAAAAGGGAAATAACGTAACGTGCCGTGGAGGAAAAAACCAAAGTTATTCTCGAATTTTCTTTGCTCTACTATGTATAAAAGGGTTGTTTAGAGTCCTAGGAAGGGAAGGAAGAAGTTAGGGGAAGTTTAGAGCCTTAGAGAAGCTAGAAAAATCATTGGAAGAAAACACGTTTCTGCTGGTGCAAACTGTGCCGGAGAAGACGAAGAACATAAACAGCAGAAAAAGAAAGTCGCAGATTCTGTGACCGTAACTTTGAAATTTTAAACCTTTTGTAACAATTTTTCCAACAGTTATCTTCAGTTCGCAACGGTTTCTCTGTAGAAATAGGTTCTGTAACAATTATATTAGTTACAGAACCCGCTGTTTAGAACTTTTCACTCTTTTAATCAAATTTTGAACACCAAAGATGTATTTTGAGCAAGAGATTAATATGAGGAGCTAAACCCCTTAGCCGAGGCGACGGAGGAAGCCATTATTCCATGAAAAGTGGTATAATTCTATTTTTATGATTTATTGCAATTATTTTACATGATTTTTTTGCATAGAACTTAAAAGAAAAATTGGTTTTTATTGAGTAGTTGTGAAGTGTTTTGATGGGACATGCTTGGTTTTAATATTTTTGATGTTTCATGCTTCGTGCTTACAATTATTACTTCAAGAACCAAATTAGAGGCAAATATTAGAGTCAACTTAAAGAAAAATATTGCATGAATATTGATTAGAATTTATCAAATAATTGGTCAATGGTGGAATCCAAAGTCTCGGTGTTTTTTTTTTATAATTTGATACAATTTTATTTTAGTTAATTTGAGTCTAAAAGAATCCTTCACAAGTTCGAGCATCGAACCTTTTCACCACTATTTTTACTACAATTAAAACTCACATCACTAGACCCAAAATCAAAAGAAGTGTTTTCTTTTCTTATTATTGTTCTACATGAAATCGAGAGTGGATAGCGGCACCACTACTCAGAGAAGGGAAGAGAGGAATTAACAAAGAGATCGAGAAATAGGAAGGGAGAAATGAGTTCTACCACTTAGCCTTTGTGAACAACTCCTACAAGCAACATAACACAACTCTTTCATCTCTTCAATTGCAACATCCACAGCTTCTCAGCTTCAGCATCACCGCTTCCTTGTTTACTAGTCTCTTGACTACAATAGTACCGTCTTCAACTGCAACTCACACTACCATGCAAAAAATATCAATCCATACACATATAAAATCAAACCCGACTCTTCATTTCATCAAAACCTGTAAACCCATTGCAATCACCACATGCAATTCCGCCTTCTTTGTCCATTGGTCTCTGGAATTCATAATCCTCCACAAACCAACATAACTTGTTCTTGATGCCCTAATTTCTCCAACAACAAATCAATTCTCATTATAGTTTTCAGAAATTTCAAGAAAAACTCACCACTAAGCATACTTCATGAAGGAGTATAAGAGCTTCCTTGTAATGTAATTTGCTTCCCCTGATGGAAAAATGATACTTTAAGTTCAGCCAAATTAAACATGACATCACCCAATTATTTCAACCAATCCACCCCCAAAACCATATCACAACCACCTAATGGAAGGAATCTTAAGTCTCCAGAGAAATGATAACCTTGCATAGACCATAGTAACCCTGCACATATACCTTGACTAATAGTTGTGTCACCATTTTCTATCGTGACCAACATTTGTTCAGTTAGTGCAATGTGCAATTATAAGTTGGCAGGCGATGTAGTATCAACAAAGCTATGAGTGCTACCTGTGTCAATAAGGGACAAAACATCCTTCTCGTTAAGTTTGCGTGGAACTCTAATGGTATTTTGGGTAAAAAGTCCAGTTAAAGCATGAAGGGAAATTTCCATGGTGGTGTCAACGGAGGTAGTTAGGGAAACTTGCTCCTCTTCTGATTCTTCTTAAGGTGTGGATGAAGTCTCCTCACCAGAAGCTATAACCATGAATAACTGTTGTGATTTACAGCGGTGACAAGGCTTGTAAAAGGCATCACAGTTGTAACATAAGTCTTTATCACACCTGGCTTGAGCAGGTGTCAGTCTTTTGATTGGAGGTAAGGAGGTTCAAGCTTAATAGGAGTAACATGATATGTAATGATTTGTTAAAGTATCTGAAACAGAAACAACCTAGCTCATCAAGTGACGTATTTCCTTGGAAAACTTTCTGGAACATCAAAGACCTAGTTCCTAAAATCCTCATTTTTACATGGAGAGTACTGCATGAGGGGTTAGCCATTTTTTAAAATCTAGGAAAGTTTGTATAAGGCATAAACAAAGAATGCAGACTGTGCAATTTGGCTGTTCAAGACCTTGAACACATCTTTTTCTACTATCTTGTGGCTGTCACCACTTTCTTTGCTTCTCCTTTAGGATGCAGAACATAAAACTACCAAGGTATGAGTTAAAGATAAGTGATTGCTAGTTTAATGGTGAAGGGGACTTATGAGGTATTTAAGACGGGTAGTTGTGTGTTATGGTCTTTATGGAAAAACAAGGATGATAGAGTTATTAATAACAAGAACCACTATATCAAACTATTATCAAATTAGTTGTATTATGGTTCAACTATACTCCATTGCTCCCAGATGAAGAACAACATACTCATGTTTTGGAACCTACTAGTGTGACATATAAATGGAGTCCCCCTGAAGCAAACCGTACAAAGCTTAATGCATATGTTTCTTTTGACAACTACAAGGCACGATAGGCAGTGGTTGCTAGAGTTACTGATGCAAATTTTAAAGGATGTGGCACTAAATCTCATGATGTGTTAAGTCCTATTGAGGCTCAAACTAGAGTAGTTATGTTAGCTTCTAAATTTGCAGTTGTATTTGGTATGCACAAAGTGATTATTAAAAATGATATTGATAAAGTAGTCAAAATTCTAACTGAGGAGAAAGAGGAGAAATCTCACATATCTTGGAGATTGGTACAGATTGTCAACCAAATTAGAACTCCGTCAAGGAAGCTCACTGTTATCAAGTTTGTCTATATCAAAAGAGATGGGAATTCAGTTGCCATACTATGGTTAAATATTCCTTAACAAATCACTCAAATATGTGGTGGTTTTCTTCCCAACCTCCTTCTTGTATTTGGTCTTGTTTAAAATACGATAAGTTTGTTGCCTAGTTTGTTTTTGTTTTTCTTGTAGCAAAAAGAAAAAGAAAAACTGTCGAGTACAGAAAAAAAATAAAAGTTTATCTCTCCTTCTTAACATGTTCTGGATTCCCAGTCACTGAAAATGGGAAAGGCCCACATATTCAGGATCAGATGGAGTATTATTTCTTTGACTTTGTAACACCATTCATTTAACCAGTAAAGTGCCAAAGGTGAACAAACTTAACCTTGAAAAAGCATCGCCCGAAAATAGTGAATAACATTTCTCTATTTTATGTTGGCAGAATTCCATGCCCTTAACCATTATGTTTAAAAAAAATTCGATTACAATTCATGATATAATCATCTAACTACACATAATAACCAATAAAAAGTTTAATACTAAACAAAAGGAAATTTTTTTTATGTTAGATAATCAATGTGGATGTTCATTTAGCATCTAATGAGTAAATGAACCACCATCAAACCTGCTTATGAAGCTTTGATGTTGCTTAACGAATGTAATTAATAATTTGTGAATATGTGAAAAATTATATAATGCATTCTTACACCCTTTAGAGTGCATCATGTCCTTTCATACCAACCAAACCCAAAAACAGTAGCGTTGAATTTTTTTACAGTTAGGATCCTAACTCTATCATTAAGGTCAACTTATAGTTCTAATGATCGACTAACCTTACGAAAACGTCGCATAAAACGAGCATCATCAGGGTTACACTTGTGATTGTGCTCAAGATATTTACTACTGAAATGTACCATTTGTTATCACTTACCCACATTCTCTCAGTAATAAAAGCATTACCCGTTTTTGCCAGTCCCCTTTGGTTTAGTTTTATTTTGAGTTCCTTTCATGTTCACTTGTTTTTGAACAAACAAAAATCACACATATTATGATTTCGTCAATATCAGTGTTTTTTTCTCATCTTTTTTAATCTTTTCTGCACATGAATCCAACTTTTATAGCTTAATCCTCTTTGTGAAATTGAAACATTTCTTCATGGTTATCAAAACCTCATCCCTAGCAATGGAGGTTTTATTTCACCACTTCCATTAAAACTGTCATCCTCTCCATCCTCCAAGAAAAGCAAAATGTATGTTTTAGTTAGAAACTTAAAACAGACAAAAAGGAAATTCAAGCAGTCCAAAAATAAAAATAGAGCAAAATTGAAGATAAGTGGTCCCGAAAGGAAAATGAGACAGAAAAAAATCTTGGTTGTAAAAGATTTTAAGTTCACCATACCAGTATGAATTGTGTGGTATCAACTATTTAACTAATCTTTCTGGAAATGAGTGGATACCTAGTTGTTGATGGTGGATTTTTGACGGAGGCTAAAATCGTAAAATCATAATTTTGCATATTTTTGACCTAGTTTCAGACGCGTATGTGAAATTCATATTTTAGGATTCAGACTGAGCATACAAAACTCATGTCATGATCTCTTACTGAGCGTACAAATCTCATGTCATGATCTCTGACTGAGCGCACAAACCTCTCAGAGCAAATATGAATATGGAGTCATTAAAGTCTCTCAACTAAGATTTCAACATATTTCATTAACTGAGCAATTTCAGTATTCACTTTTGTATAGAATCGATAGTGATTGGACGACTCCAAGACAAATTTCCTGCTAGAATAGAGCGATAACGTCTTCAGGATGTCGCAACGTTCCCTGACTATATGGAATAAATATTCGGACCGAGTATGATGCTTCTCATATCTCATACCTCGATTCTCGAATACATATCATGCTCATATACAGATTGTCTGCTAGTATAAAGCCATCAATTGATTAATTCTAGTCGCAATATTCATCAATTGAATTCCTAGAAAATAATATATTTTCATCATAATATCTCATTACTCCGTTTCATGGCTTTTCTCAGCTGAATTCCATGGATTAGTAATAGATATTCACTTTTCGGGAATTTGTGCCACCATCGAGTAAGCCCCGAGAAAATGGTGCGAGTGTACTTATCATTAATGCACGAACGAGCACCCGAAATATGAATGAACGAGGAAATATATTATTATTTCCCCCATCTCTTGAAAACTCCCTTGTTTGAGCAAACTTCCTCGTTTGAGCAAAACTCTCAATTTTCCATATTAAAATGGAGAAGAGCGTCACAGGACCGGGCCCACCGACCGGCCGGCCATGCCACAGCCGTGGCCGGTCCCACTCCTCTCCAATTCCTTATTTCTTCTCTTATCTCATGAAACTCCCTCGTTTGAGCAAATTTCTCCAATATTGCTCAAATCTCCAAAAAAGGCAAAAAAATCAAATGGTCCCACGATTGTCCGGGCTTCTCACAGTAAATATTAAAATATCATTATTTTAATATTCTTAAAATATTGGTCACACGATCAAAGTCCTACTTGCTCATTCGTGCAAAATTGAGAGTTTCAGTCAAGATCAAACTCTTCTGAAAATACAGAATATTGCTCAAATGAGCAACAAAAATACCTAAAGTTCTCAGGAATGCACGTGAGAGGGTCATGATGGCCCGTGCACCACCATGACAGGACCTGGCCGGTCCCACGACTCTTCATTATTATTTAATAATAATTCATATTTTCATAATTCTCCAAGAATGAATCCTCGTTCAGGGATATTTCTTCACGCTCGGACGTCCATCCACCATCAATGGTCGACCCTCATGCCCATTGATTGGGTGATATCCATTTCAGCTTTTGACAGAGTGTCAAATTTCCCATTCAAGGAAAGATTATCGATTTTTGATAAGGCATCCTTTCTACCTCGGGATTCGTAAGAATCAGCTAAGGAGTTATCTTTTGAGGTAGTTCCAAGACATTTGACATAATTGAAAGCTTTGGAGGACATTTTGGTGTGCGCAACAGCAAGAGATAATCTTACGTCCACAGAGACAGATTGCTACAAACACAGACTTGTGAGGTCTTTAACTGTGTTTGCCTGCTCTGATACCAATTGAAAAAGTGGGGGTACAACAACCTCACCCAATAATTCGCTTAGCAATCTGTATGGACTAACTCCAATATACTTTTAAGAGAATCAACTAGACAGTCAGACTCAATCTTAATAAAAAGTATATCAAAGAGTTATATCTCAATTTCTCGATTCAATCCTTACTCAAGCAAATAGAAATCTGCGAGTCTAATTGAATACAAGAGAAATTAACTTGAACGATACCAAAGACCAATGTTCAAGTATCAATCAATTTCAATCAACAACCAAAGGTCTGATTTCCCAATTGATTGATTCAACGCACAACCTGTGATATTTCAATTATATAACAAAATATAATGCGGAAAAGAAATAACACAGACACTAGAAGTTTTGTTAACGAGGAAACCGCAAATGAAGAAAAACCCCGGGACCTAGTCCAGATTGAACACACACTGTATTAAGCTGCTACAGACACTAGCCTACTACAAACTAACTTCTGTCTGGACTGTAGTTGAACCTCAATCAATCTCACACTGAACCTCAAACTAACTTCTGTCTGGACTGTATTGTACTCAATACGATAGAAATAACAAGATCTGATCACGCAACTACAGAGAAAATAGTTGGGTCTGGCTGCACAATCCCAATGAAGTCATCAAGTCGTTAACCTATAAGGTCTCGGTAGAAACCTAAGGTTAAAGGAGAATCGACTCTAGCTTATACAACTAGTATCACACAGGAGGTATGGGGATTACCTTTCCCAGTTGCTAGAGTTCTCCTTTATAAAGTCTCCAAATCAGGGTTTGCAATCTAAGTTACCTTGGTAACAAAGCATTCAATATTCACCATTAGATGAAAACCTGATTAGATTCAAGCTAATATCTTTCAACCGTTAGATCGAACTTAGCTTGTTATACACAAATGAAGTATACGTCATTTAGGTTTGTGTAACTGTACCTAAACGTGTACAAGTCGTTGGTTCAACAGTAGTTAACCAAATGGTTAGACATATGAGCACTTTCATATCAACTTTATTCATCTTCACCATAACTAGTTCAAATGAGTCAAATGAAATAATTACGGAGTTGTTTAATTGCTTAGATCTCATAGAAGTATACAAGACACAATCGAAGCAAAATTGGTTTTAATTCACTTGAATCGATTCACGAACTTTATAGCCATGGTTTGCAAATATGCATTCCTTAGTTTATATGAATTTAAGTTCACGAATAAACCAATTTTAGAAAGTAACACACTTAAGTATGCGTATGGGTATGCGTACTTAAGTAACCGGATTTGAGTTTGGTTTGGTTTTCAAACTCAGCAGAAATTCACGGACGTAAACTTTCCGCCAGTATGCGTACGGGTATGCGTACTTAGGTAACTGGATGAGTTGGTTTTGATTTCCAAACTCAGCATAAATTCACGGACGTGAACTTCCGCAAGTATGCGTATGGGTAAGCATACTTACCCAGTCTCCATCAACCATTTTTATACACACAAGTATGCATACATTTGGTTCCCGGTTTTGGACTTATACACTAATGTGCGAACACACTATATATGCTTATATCCAAAGATGGTTAGATATTCTAAACTCTTTATTTCAATCATTGAAACATTCTTAGAGGATATTAAATAGAGGTTATTCACACACTATTTTTCATCAAAGCAATTTTCAAGATATTGAAATAATCAACATGACTTTCATCACTTGTAAAGATGAACTTGGCCAAAGAGAAAGCTTACCAACACATATTTCGAGAGCGAGATAAACTCGGCTTGAAATAGCAAATGTGTAAAATCGAAGTCTATATAGTAATACGGCTTTTGTCTCAAGATAGGAGATAGAGTAGATAGACTTTTTGTGTGATAGATAAGTTCAAGTCTCCACATACCTTTTAGTCAATGAAGTTCCACCAGTTCCCTGAGTAGTTCTTTTTCTTTATATGATGAACGTCGTGGAGTCTAGAGCTCAACTACACTTTCTATCCTACTCCGAGACTTAGCTATAAGTAGACTAGAAATCAAGACTTATAGTTTTGGCAACTAAACTTGACAACAAGCTTGAGATAGCAACGCTTGCAGTGCTCTAACAAAACCACTACTAGAAAACTTGTCTCTCAAATTACTCAAAAAAAAACTAGCCAACCTGAAGAAAACCGTCCAAAACGAGCTTTTCTCCTCGGGAAAATATTTCCTTCTTCCTGTTCAGTTCCTGCACTTTGACTTATGCACCTCGGGTCATTTTATTTGCACATTCCACCTTCTCGGCTACCAGTTTCTCCTCAAGGGTAAGAGCATCTCTTGAAAAGCGAGGGCCAGAGTGCAACAACTTTTCAAATTCAGCTTGGATATTGTTGAGCCATTCTCGAATCCATTTCAAGTTGAAGCGAAGATTTTCACAAGTGGTCACGAGCTTTTCAAGATCTATGAAGTAACCAGAAGGGATGTTGTTCAGAGTCAAGTCTTGTATGGCATCAAGGGTCTCCAACAAGTCGTTAACTATTTCGATCATAGGATGAACAACATAAGTTATTATCTCCATTGTAGCAATATGTCCATATCTTTGCCAAATCGACCGGTACAGTTCGGCATATTTGGTAGCAACACCGAATCCCCCTATGAGTATTTCATTTGAATCCAGGATTGCATTATGACCGAAAAAATCAAGACCTGCAGTGGGATATTCAACAATATTCGATGGATGTGTTCCGCCTCTTCGGGTTTCTTCGACGAGAGAATTGTTGAAAGATGGGGACTGATGGGTGGTTGAAGCATCGTCAAGAGAGGATGTTTCTATTGTAGTTCCATCAAGTACATCATGGGTCGTTCTCACTTCATGATTCTGCAAAAGGAAGATCGAATCAAAAATCGATCACTTCAGCTCTCTGCGTAATTCACGGACGCTCTCTTTCATGGTGATTTTTTTCTTTCGAACTCTTGGATCTCAGTCTCCTAATCGCTTCAATCCCTAGAGGTTGATTCATTTTAGGAGTGTGCTATACTGAACTTCTCTACCGTCCAAGGACATATCTTATGATCTTTCCCCTTGGGGCCGGGATTTATTGGTTAGTGGAGATCATATTCACCATTTTTTATAGTTCTTTTCTTTTACATATCTTTAGATCTTAGCAGTAATTCTTAATGAAGTCATCTACCACTATTCTGCTGGAATCAAAGTCTTTTGAATTATCTTGGTATTTCAAAGGGAAACAGAGAGAACTAAAGGTACTTGAGAGATATAGAGGTTTCAACAATTGGATCTTCATTCCTGAAGAAGCTATAAGTTGGGTTTATCTTTCAACTTTGGAAGCGGTGAAGTTTATTTCTAAAAAGAATTATAAGTGGTCGCATAGATTTAATCAGGTGGTAATTCTCATAGAATTACTATCCAATAAACATGGTTGTTATCTCAAGATTACCCGTACAGCAAGTGATTCTTTTCAAAAATTTGTGTGTATTCCAAGTGGTATGGATGGTGCAGTTTGGAACACCTTTTGGTCATCTGTCGTAAAAGAGAAACCTCAACTTCAAAAACCTTCAAACTTTAACGTAGCAATAAAGCCAACTGTGGATGTGATGAACAGATGGAAGCCATTTTCTTCCTGTTCTGGTTATTCAGAGGATTCCTCTAACATTTCCAAGGAAGCAGAGTTCTATTCACTCGGATTAGCAGTAATTATTCAGAATTTTAATATTGGTTGGAAGAGAATAGCGAAAGGTATTTCAAAGATTTTTAAATGGGAAAATCTTACTCTTCGTAGTATCAATGGGAAACTGGCTTTTTTCAAAGTAGGAGATATGGATTCTTATTCTATGTTTTCCGAGCCTCAAACAATCAAAGTGGGTAATTCACAAGTCACTATCAGGCAATGGCATCAGGAGGATGCTTATATCAAAGGGGTTTTCTCATCAGCTGATCAGCATTGGATTGGAATTAGGGGATTACCATTGCATTTATGGTGCGAAAATTCATTCGAATCAATTTTTCATCCTTGGGGTAAAGTGGTCGATGTTCATCTATCCACTAATGATTTGTCTAAAATTAATGACAGTAAGGTTAAGGTCCTTTGTGATCTTAGTAAAATCCATGTAGATGTTACTTTCCAAGGCATGTGGTTAAGTATTGAATGGATCCAGGGAGAGTCATTCTTTGTTCAAGAACATAAGCAGAAGCTAAAATCTGTGATCATGGTGGTGAATTCAGTTGGTCAACAAGTCCCTATTTCTCAGGTACCTAATTCATTTAATCAAACCATATCTTTATAATCTGTTTCAGATCCAAAAGATAAGTCATGAGCAGATTTTCCTTCTATGCCGAGAAATACTCATCAGAATAATTTGAATTCAAATAAGACGGATTCTTCGGCGCCAAGTTTGTTGAATAAGGAGTACACTCCAGTAGCCAGTATGTTGCTAAGGGGTAGTTCTATTACTCCTAGTTCGAACAGGGTCGACTCATCTGACTCGGGGTTACTATTAAACTTGACTGTTCTACACCCATGGATAATAGTAAGAAGGAAAAATAGGAAGGTTTCATTTCACATTTTGGGGCACTCGGTAGGTGTTTCTTCCCAAGATCTGCTACCCTCAGAATCTTTGTGTTAGAGTACTGCTCGGTCAAACTCGCAAGCGTTGCTATCTCAAGCTTGCTGTTAAGTTTAGTTTCAAAAACTATAAGTCTTGATTTCTAGTCTACTTATAGCTAAGTCTCGGATTAGGATAAAAAGTGTAGTTGAGCATTAGACTTCACGGCGTTCATCGATTGAAGACGAAGAACTACTAAGGGAGCTTGTGGAACTTCATCAACAAAAGGTATGTGGAGACTTGAACTCATCTATCACTCAAAAGTTTATCTACTTTATCTCCTATTTGAGACAAAAGTCGTATAGCTATATAGACTTCAATTATACACATTTGATATTTCGAGCTGAGTTTAACTCGCTTACATATTTCTCGAAATATGTGTTGGTAAGCTTTCTCTTTAACCAAGTTCATCTTATATTCTTGACGAAAGTCAAAAGATGATCATGTGAAAATCGCCTGGTAACATCTTACATGATTTGTGTGAGACAGTCATTTGATGTAGACTCGGAATGTTTCGTATTGATCATTCAATCACTTGAAAATTGCTTTGAAGATAATAGTTTTTGTGAGACAGCTATTGTCGTCTTCCGAGAATGTTTCAATGATTGAAATAAGAGTTTAGAACAATTAGATATAAGCATAGTATGCGTACTTGCATATATGTAATCAAAGTCCGGGAACCATGGTATGCATACCCGTATGTGTACTGCTTGGTTTGGTGAAAGTCCGGGAACCTTGTACGCCTACCAGTACGCGTACTGGTGTGAGGTTCAGGACCGGAAATTTCTGCTGAGTTTTGAAGGTATGCGTACTAGTTCGCGTACTGGCGAACCCAAACTTAGTACGGCCATTTAGGTATGCGTACCTGTTTGCATACCTGAGTGGATAATATTCTAAAATTGGTTTGTTCATGAACTAATACATTTATATAATAAGGAATGCAATCTTTTGCAAACCGTGGCTATAAAGTTTCACAATTTTGATTCAATTGTGTCTTGTATACTTTTATGAGAATATAAACAATTGAACAACTCTAGAACTAGTTTCAATTGAGTCATTTGAACTAGTTATGGTTAAGATGAATAAGGTTGATATGAAAGTGTTAATATGGCTAACCTCGGTTAACTATTGTTGAGCCAACAAAGGTGCACACGTTTAGGTACGGTTACTCATATCTAAATGAAGTCACTTTTCATTTGTGTGTAACAAGTTAAGTTCGATCTAACGGTTGAAAGATATTAGCTTGAGTCTAATCAGGTTTTCATCTAACGATGAATATTAAATGCTTTGTTACCAAGGTAACTTAGATTGCAAACCCTGATTTGAAGACTATATAAAGGAGAACTCTAGCAACTGGGAAACCTAATCCCCACACCTCCTGTGTGATACTAGTTGCGACTAGAGTCGATTCTCCTTTAACCTTAGGTTTTTCACAAAATCCTGTAGGTTAACGACTTGAAGACTTCATTGGGATTGTGAAGCCAGACCCAATTATTTTCTCCGTAGTTGCATGTTCTGATCTTGTTGTTTTTTATCGTGATTGAGTACTATCTTCTCTAAGATTTGCTCGAGATTTATTCTCCGATAGGAAAGATAAAAAGTAGTCACAAACATCTTCGTTTCATCGTTTGTGATTCCACAATATCTTGTTTCGCTACCATACGATTAAGATTATTGTGAGGTGATTGATATTTCTAGGTTGTTCTTCGGGAATATAAGTCTGGTATATCAATTGGTTCATATTCACCTTGATTTATCAAAAGACGGAACAAAACTCATAGGTTTATCTGTTGGAGATAGATTTATCTATTCAATAGACTTTTCTGTGTGAAACAGATTGGTTTATCAAGTCTTCTACCTTGGGTAGTAGTAACTCTTAGTTGTGGGTGAGATCAGCTAAGGAAATCAAGTGCGTAGAGTCATGTTGGGATTCAGAGATGTAAGGAGCGAAACTGTACCTTGTTCAGTGTGAGATTAGTTAGGGATCAACTACATTCCAGTCCGAAGTTAACTTGGAGTAGGCTAGTGTCTGTAGCGGCTTAATACAGTGTGGTGTTCAAATATGGACTAGGTCCCAGGGGTTTTCTGCATTTGCGGTTTCCTATTTAACAAAATTTATTGTATCTGTGTTATTTCTTTTCCGCATTATATTTGTTTATATAATTGAAATATCACAGGTTGTGCGTAAGTTCAATCAATTTTGAATCCAACCTTTGGTTGTTGATTAAATTGATTGACACTTGGATATTGGTTTTTGATACCGTCCAAGTTATTTCTTATATTCAGTCGGGCTCGCAAATTCCTATTTGTTTGATTGCGAATTGAATTGAGAAATTTAGATATAACTCTTTGATATACTTTTATTAAGATTGAGTCTGACTGTCTAGTTGATTCTCTTAAAAGTATATTGGAGTTAGTCCATACAAATTGCTAAGCAAAATATTGGGTGTGGTTGTTGTACCCCTGCTTTTTCAATTGGTATAAGAGCAGGCAAACACACTTCTGTACCAATCTCTTGAAGAAATAAAACAATTATTACAGCTGAGACTATTGTTTTTCAAGATGCTAAGTTAAAATCTCTTGAAGAAAAACATGATCAGCTTATTGATGAACTTGAGAAGTCTCTCGGTCGAGAACGGGAACTCTATAACAACATTGAGTCCTTCTCTAACAATATCGAAAAACTTGTTCAAGAAACTACTCTACAACGTGAAAAGATTAGTACTCTTGAAGATATTGTTAAATAAGATTCAATTAGAGAAAATCGTTTGATCGAGACTCATTCATCTGATCTGAAAAACCTTCGTGTTGATAAAGAGAAATTGGTTGTTTCCCTTCTTCTAGCCCAGGAACAGTGCAAATCCTTGTCCTTGAAAAAAAGAAAACTCTGTTTTAATTAGAAAATCTTCTGTACCAATCTCTAATTCTCAGACAGAATTACAGTACATGAAGAAAAGTTCTCCAAAGGAAGCCCCTGCTAAGAAGTGTTTACATAACTTGCAGTCTTCTAATAGGGCTATGAACTTACAGGTTCCTTCCATTGTTTCTCTTCCACAAACTAGTTCTTTATGTGGGAAAAAGAATCACTATGTCCAACATTGTGTTGCTAGAAAGAAACAGATTTCTGATCTTCAAAGTCTACTTGTTTTTACAGTTGATAGAGTAAATTGTCTGACGACATATACAATGGATTTCAGTCTTGCAGAAAGCCATAACTCTCATAAAAGGGACTTCAATGGTCACTCATTTCGAAATCTCTACAGGGATCGTGTTTCTCCTCATGGTGCAAACTCTTACACCACTAAAATAAGCATTCCCAGTGTTTATGAGAATAATTCTGGTAGATCTAAGTTTAAAAGCTGGAGACCTCTCTCCTCTAATCCTCTGGAACCGGTTTCCAGAGGTCCTAGACTTAATTCTCAGAAAATTCCCTCTAATGGATTTTCTAAAAAGGTTACTTTGAATTCCTCTGGAATAATAAATAACCGAAAGAAGGTAAGAGATACTAGGTCCAAACCCTCAGATGGTATTCATAGTTCATCTCTTAATAATCATGGTGGGATTACATCTCACTCTGCTACCTAGTTCTAGGTAATTTCATCCTTGTATCTAACTTGAGAGTTGCAAGGATGATATTTGCGAGATGCTCAAGTCTACTATTGATTACCATTTGTCTTGTGTTTGTTTTAGCTGTTTTCTCTTTATGTAAAGGTTGAGTCATTTCTTGACTCCTTGTTACTAATGCATCTTTTCCGCATGCTCTGATTAAATCTTTTAGTTATTGAGGCATGCTGATAAGAGATATTTGAAAAACAAAGAGTATTTCTTGTTGGATCTTTTCTGATCCATTAGACCTCCACGTCTAGTCCATGAACGTTCGTGTCCTTCTTGGGAGTTTTAGGGTTTTCATAACAAGGGTGTCCCTCTCTTGTTTGTAAACATATATATCTTTTATATTGTTTTGCCTTCCCTAATTATAAAAAAAAGGGAATAGAGAACTCCTCAAGACCTCAAGAAGTGGTGAATCTTGAGATGGAAGAAGACATTAAAGGATGTGATTCTGTTTAAGAACTTGTCTTGAAAAAGATGATTGAAAGGAAAGAGTACAACTCCTGGATTGGTGAATCTTTCAAGGGTTTAATTCTTTTTCAGAATGACTTTAGGGTCGAATTTGCGAATCTTCAAATGCAAATAAATCAGCTTCTTGATGG
This sequence comes from Papaver atlanticum, assembly GCA_023531105.1. NCBI lineage: Eukaryota > Viridiplantae > Streptophyta > Magnoliopsida > Ranunculales > Papaveraceae > Papaver > Papaver atlanticum. Next base: position 3,786,470 of record JAJJMB010009125.1, on the reverse strand, counting down.
TCATACCAAAATCCTTAATAATCAAAAGATCTTGATCAGGAATCAGAAGAAACTCATCATGGACTGTGTAAAAGCTAGGCATCTTGCCCGCATTGTTGAACAAAAAGTTAATGTTCTAACTCATGAACATGGTGTCTCTACGGTCAAAAGAATCAAGGATATCAGTGATTCCTTTTATGATGAACCCTTTCAAAGGTATGATGTTATCAAAGAAACTTGATTTTTCTGTTTGTCTAAGAAACTTCTTATGAGAATTTATTCTTGTGTTTTAAGAAGGATAACTAGGGTTTGGAATAGCCATTATTGTGAGTACACATAGTTATCTCCAACGATTTTCATCTTGCAATGTTTTTAGATTTATTTGTTTAAATTCTTAAGTTTATTTGGAAGATGATTTTGCAGTATAAATCTTTATGGTTTTATATATTGGAACTTGTTATGGGATATGTGTGTTTGCGTCCGTGAACTATGATTGTCCCACATATGTCAAAAGTTAAGTCTTTCATATGTCATTATGCAAATATTGATAAAAGATAGAATGAACTTTTGTCTACAAGAAGATTAAGTCTATTACATGTCTCTATGCAAATATTGATGAAAATAGAATGAATCTTTGAATATTCCGCAATATTGGTATTTCCCTAATCCACATCTTTGTGTATGTACTGTGTGGCTCCGTAAGTTCTCTTATGTTGAGCATTTCTAATTAAATTAATCATGGGTTCACTTGTGGTTAATTTAATTGAGTATTTTGGATACAAATTCATGTTTCATGATTATTTGTTAATGTCCAAATAAGTCCTTATTTTCTTGTGAAAGTTAAGGTCACTCTTGTTGTTCTTTCGGGAATGACATTTTATGGGGGAGAGTTCTTATTTGAACTTGTGCTTAATTGCCAAATCTTTGTGGGGAGTGCGGCAGTGGAATATTATAGGAGTTTTTTTTGTATCTTTATTAACTCCTTGATGAATGCATTTAGTTTCGGCTATATGATTGCATCTAAACAAAGTTGATATGTTGTTCTCTTTTGGTCATGAAGTATCTCTATGGAAATTTCATTAGGATCCACTAGTTTTCGTACCTTTGCCAATTTTTATTGACAAAAAGGGGGAGAATTAATGTGTAGTTCACACTATAAATACATATGGTTTACGGATCATTATGTAATGGGGAGTGGTTTTCATGTGAGATGAAGTATTGACTAAGGGGGAGTGATATATATCACCATAGTATTGTTGTCAAAGTTGTGATACAATTGGACTTTGATGCTGTGTAATAATACTATAACACTATATAAAATTAATTGAGAACAACTATTTTCTCATTGTTATAGCTACGGATCTTCAACAACTATGATGCTGAGTTGAACACGTTCAGAATCACTAGAGTACTTGGAAGTGACGAAGATTTCGAGTAATGTTGAAGAACCAAGGAAATCAAGCATTTGGATTGAGAGCTACAAAGTTTATTTATTTTGTATTCCACATGTATTGATAGTTTTGTCACTAAAATTGACAAAGTGGGAGATTGTTAGAGCACTGCTTGGTCAAACTCGCAAGCGTTGCTATCTCAAGCTTGTTGTCAAGTTTAGTTTCCAAAACTATAAGTCTTGATTTCTAGTCTACTTATAGCTAAGTCTCGGATTAGGATAAAAAGTGTAGTTGAGCATTAGACTTCACGGCGTTCATCGATTGAAGACGAAGAACTACTAAGGGGAGCTTATGGAACTTCATCAACAAAAGGTATGTGGAGACTTGAACTCATCTATCACTCAAAAGTCTATCTACTTTATCTCCTATTTGAGACAAAAGTCATATAGATATATAGACTTCAATTATACACATTTGATATTTCGAGCTGAGTTTAACTCGCTTACATATTTCTCGAAATATGTGTTGGTAAGCTTTCGCTTTAACCAAGTTCATCTTATATTCTTGACGAAAGTCAAAAGATGATCATGGGAAAATCGCCTTATAACATCTTACATGAATTGTGTGAGATAGTGATTTGATGTAGACTCGGAATGTTTCGTATTGATCATGGAACAACTCTCCATCTCCAGGATCTAGAGTTTTTCGAAATTAGGGTTTCGGATTTATGATAATTCAACAACTTTTTTATATTGATCAAGCAATCAATATTTTAATTTATATTTAATGTTCGGTCCTGCTTCCAACATTTTTGCACGACTGAGCAACATGATTCGAACAAACGACCATTCAATATTTACATCGAATCCAATACACTGATTTCTACTTTATCATTCGATCATTGATGATATATTAGATCATAAACGAGCATTCTACATAATTCAACAATATCCCTGATTTCCTATCGAATACTCGACATATCCGAATAGGTCCATGATCGAGCAATCTCATCGGATGCATGTCAATCCAAATTATCAAAACATCATTATTCTACCTCAACTAGTAAAATGAAATATCACAATTCATCATAAATCAACGTATGTCCATTTTTCTGTCTCAGCAGACACCTTATGCTCAACCCATGAGTCTCAGAGCATACCACTTTCGTTCATTATGCTTGACTAATCAAGGCTAAGATTCATGTCTAGTCAAGTCAACAATTGACCAATTAAATACACGTTTGCCTTGCAGACTCCACATTCATGAGACATCAATCATGTCACATTGGGGGATATTCACTAGGGTTTTGGTTTGGCGGTCTACGTCACGTGTTTACACCCATGATGAGAAATGTGAGTAAGTCGTGCAAGCAGTTGAAGGAGTTAGCAACGTAGTGGATGGACAATCAACCAAGTCTCATGCACGATGAGGAACTGGTTCAAACACGATTTCCATTCCACATTCTTCTGCAACCGTCACACTTACTGGGATCAATGTGTCTATTATTCTTGCAATGTAAATAAGTTTCTGAATCCACGATTGAAGAACAAGAATTCTCATCTAAACAATAACTCTCAATATAGCATAATTCAATCAATCAGAACTTATCTTATTCGAACTCCACTGTTCACAAAACTTGCAGAAGTCTACAACACATCCGCATGCTTTGATCATCATTGATCTCTCACACAAACTTCTCATCTTCCCTCATACAGATTGACCTTCATCCCTCTTTGTGATCTAATTGACTCTGGAACCTAGTTACCAATTCACCGAATGATTCGCGAATCATTCACGAATTAATACGTATTGATTGTTCCCATCCAATTCGCCCATCCGATTGCAACTCCGACTCCAATACGTGTATTTTATCAGGTTCCCGAAGTATTCACGATTTTTACGTTCCGAACGAGGAGTCGGCGTATTAAATCGGCCAATTATGCTTCCGTGAAACACTGACCAAGTTGTTATTGGGCTTTTTTAATAGCATATTGCACGGCCCAACTAACTATCTCCTTCTTTTTACAAAAACTTCTTGCGAAGGGACTCGAACAACTGACATCTACTTCCCATACTCGACACTTTTCTACTGAGCTAGTAGTTCTTTGGTGCTAACTCTACATATATTTTGTATATGTAGTAGTTTTTATACAAAAATCACATTTTCTCCACCGTATTTAATCTTTTCTTCCTATTAGTGCATGTCGACTTTTGTGTACCATCTTATATCTCTAAAACGAATTATACACGTACATATGCCATTCTGTATCAATGCCGTATCATGAACCGTTGACTGGATTCTTGACCGAATTATACTTTTACAAATCTGTATAATACCCGTACATTTGTCGTTCCGAACGTCTCCCGTACCCCGAATTGCTAACTAGGTTCTGGAATGGCCATTGTCTTGGTTTAGGATGGAGTCATACAGATTGATCTCTTGAACTCAAAGCACTCCCATGCAGGGTATCTGTTTGCAAAAGGTTTAAGAAATTTGCTCGTTCGAGGTACCGTTCGTCTCACCACTTTTCCTCAAAAAACCAGCAAATCGTTTTCACCCATCAACAGATTGGCGACCACAGTGGGAGATTAATCTCTCAATTGCAATCACAATTCGTCAAAAAATGGTTGATCTTATGTCAGGCTCAGTTACAAATCCTAACCCTAACCCAAACAATGCTAGCACTAGCAACAATGGTGGTACTCAAGTCACTCTTCCCGTTTCCAACAACGATGCTACTAATACTACTTATCAAACCAACAATACCGGCTCCATGCTATAACCATCGGTTCAGGCAACAATCCCCTCTTTGGACGAGCTCTTGAAGAAATCAGAAAAGATCCACGTACCATAGCTGATCTCATGAAGGTTCAGGAAGTTCTCGCCAAGAACCAGACAAACATGGCTACAACACAGAAAGAGTTATGCGCATATCTCAAGACTTCCACAAACAAGTTGCCGCCTGAACAAGCTCATCCCAACGTCAGTCAGAGAAAGGAAAAGCTATGGAAACATCCTCAAACGCTGATCCTGAAATATCCCCAATCCATATTATGGAAGATGATGAAGTCCGCAATGCTGCTGATAACCCACCAGCAAAGGAACCATCAAGTTTCATCACTCGTGAAGATTTGGAGCACTTTTTGGAGGATCGTGGGAAAGACAGGACACCATATGTCCATCGTCACCAACCTCCATATCCTTCTGCTAAATAATGTTTCTCTTCCGAAAGGTTATACTTAACCAACGTTCACGCTTTATGATGGAACATGCAATGCTCGAGAACATGTTTCTCGATTCCTGGAATCATTAGGCGAACATGAGCACAACCATGTTGTCAGTCTGAAAGAAAAGTCTTTGACAGGTAGAGCATACACCTGATACAATAACATCGCGCCAGAAAGAATTGCCAGTTGGGGAGAAATGATTAATGCCTTCTACCGAAAATACTTCTTCGTTTCAGAACAAGTTACTCTCGCTGATCTGGGAAGTTTGTTTCAGAAGAATGGTAAACATCCGAATGATTATGTGAAAAGGTTTAGAGTTCAAGCTTTGGATTGTCATGATCCTAACGTCACAGAGCAACATCTTGTAAATCTATGCATCAATGGAATGATCCCGGTCTACAGAGCTCTATTGGAAAATCTCCGATTGCATACTTTCTCAGAGCTTCATGACGCATCCAAACAATCAGCAACTACTGCACCTGCTTTACCATAGAGAGCAAAGACTAACAAAATTCAAGGAACCACGAGAGACTCGAGCAAACAACAGGCGCCTAATCAATAAGCAATACAATCTCCAACCTTCCACGAATGTTACTGCTGAAGGGAACAAAAGGAAAGCTGAAACACAGCATAAGAACGTTTCTCCAACATCCCAGGTTCCTCCAAAAGCGTTAAGGAAGGATAATCTAACTCGAAATGCACAAGCCTCGACCCGGCGTCAGCAGACAGGAAATGATCAAACATACTTAAAATTTCCTCTTCCCATCGAAGAAGTGTCGAGTTGCTGAAAGTTTGGATCCAAGACGGTGCAATCAAACTGCCATATGTCAGGAGAGAGCCAACCGAGAAAGACATAGATAATTCTTGGTACTTCTTTGACTTCGTCTTGTACACCCTAGTGGTCTTCTTATCATACATATAACCCATTCTCTTGTTACTTACGTCCGACCCACTACACTCGCATACCATTTCAAACCACGAATCTTTTTGTTGGGTGTTTTTCATTAGAACGCTCATCTTCTCTTTTGCTTTCTCAACAACCCAATTGATTGCTTCGTCTTTCTCCAACCATTCCAAATCATTAGCATAATGTGCGGAAGTATCAGGACCCCTAACACTATGAGCTTGAGGCTGATCCATCATCGGTACCAATACAATCTACAACATCACAAGTTAATTGATATATACTACCATAGTCGACAGGGTCGATATATAAAACAACAACGACCAAAGCACATCCGGCAGGGTCGAAGAATACAACAATGACGACAAAACGATAGTCGGCAGGGTCGACATATTCAAAACAATGTCGGCTTAAGCATGTTTCACAACCCAGTTTCCTATGCTGCAAAAGTATTATAGTCGACAGGGTTCTTATTTATGACCTTGCCGACTAAAATACTGCTCATGAAAATTCGTGGCATTTGGAACAATGCCGACTCTTATAGTCGGAACGGTTCGACCATCGTCGACCTTGCCGATACTGGGGAGCAAAAGTGAAAAAAAAATAACCAAAATCCATCATTTGCATGGAAAAATCACAATCTTCACCATGTAAGTTGTGTACCTGATTATTTGCAGCTCCCTTTTCTTCTTCTGGGTCATTAGATTCTACGTTTGGCTCAAGACATTCATCACTTCCATATCTATCTTAAGTTTGAGGAAAATAAAAGTGAGGATCATGCATATAATCCATTTCATCATTATTTGGTAGATCATTCTAAGAAACTAGTAATGCGTATTTAATTAAAAGATTAGTAATTAAATGCATATCTCTAAAGAATAAAAATTAGTAATGTGCATTTACTAATTGGAGATTTTATATTGAGAGATTTTGGAAATTTTGGACAAGCATTTATTGGAATTAGGAAAACCGAATTTTGCTATTCATTGCATATCTTGAGAATATTTTCGGTTTTGGAAATTTCTTGGTGTCAAAACATCCTTGGTCTATAAATACCTAAGTTTGCATTTTTAGCAAACTATCCTAAGAGCCAGGCAAACTTCATTCTTGTTGTTTCTGGTGGAGCCGTCTATTCGGAGAGGAAAGTATCCTAATTAAGTGAAATCTCTTACGACCGCTCGTTTAAAGTCTTCTGTGGGATCAAGAAGATCTATGAGTACCGTTGGTGGGAAACTAAATAATTGCAGTATTATTATTTTCGATTGATTTGATTGACTAACAGTTGTTGAAACTTTGACTGCACATAGTTTGTTTATTGAGAATCTTCTCTTCTGATATAAGATTCACTCAAACTAGATCGAAGTATCGACGGGATCTTTAGAACTGTTTGTAGATCTAAATACATCTTGTGATAATCCATTGTTAACAGACTCTGTTCTGTGTGTAATTGATCACAAGAGATTCAAGTGGTGTTGTGCAGGTGTTTATTGAATATCAAAGAAGATTTGAAGACGAAGAATTTTTTTGTTCTCATATCTTTGTGTACACAAACCTTGATTGGATGGGATCCAACTAGAATCGTATTTTTTTGATTGATTAGTTGCATGAGATCGGCATCAGTTTATAGCTTCTTGTTGGAATCTATATTGATTGATTGCGAATCTAAACTTGACTACTTTGGTAGTTATTGGATAGATTGATCTAACCAGGCAAAGGAGTTTATTAGATTAAATGTAAGAGCCTTTGCGTATGACTTGAGATATCTTTATCTTGAAAGAATCGAAAGAGTTGTTACTAAACAGATTTGTTGTTCCTTTACTGTTTGGAATACGATTCAAAGGAATTGTTCCAGTGCGTGCACTCATTGAAGTCGGAAGCGCGGGGATAATGAGGAAACTAAGTGAACTAGGGGTAGTTATTTGGTCTCAACTATACGAAGTTGGTGTAGATTTTGCATAGCGGCTTAATTCTGAGAGTATTCAATTCTGGACTAGGTCCCGGGGTTTTTCTGCATTTGCAGTTTTCCTCGTTAACAAAATCTTGCTGTGTGATTTACTTTTGTTTTCCACAATTATATTTGTTTATATAATTAAAAGTAAATTATACAAACGTTAACTCCGCATATACTTGATAGTGATCCTATAGAGTTTGGTTAAGTCCGAACCTATTATCAAGTATCATTCTTCGTTGTTGTATTGTCTCGATCTTGTATCCATAGTCAATTATACAAGTTATCTTGTTGTCATATTGTCTCGATCTCGTATCCATGGACGATCACACGAAGTGTGAACCGATTTGTAATATTGTCTCGACTCAGTCTATAGACAATCACTTTCGGTAGAGGACTTATAGGTGGATAAATAAAAGATTGTGGTGTATTTGGGTACCCTCGTCTTTTCAGGAGACTTCTTACCATAGTTTATCTCAACGTAAATTAATTCAAGAGAGCATTGATCGATGTTGGTACTGCTGTCAATGTTATCCCATTGAAGACCCTTAGAGCGGAAGGCATCACTCGACAAGAAGAGACTCATGCTCCTATCTCAATCATAGATCACAAAGGAATGCCTAGAGATGCTTATGGATACATTACTCTCAAGATGAAAGTAGGCTCAACCTGGACAGAAACCAAGTTTTACATAATCAGGGAAGATCTAGGGTATGACATGATCCTCGGACGAGCATGGATTTACACTGAAAAGATGGTATCGACTAGACGCCTTTAATTGCATATTTCTCAGACGATGAAAATCCTGATTCAGATGATTCAGCAGATGCTCAATCAACAAAGCAATTGGAGGAATTTAAAACTTTAATAGAATTGAAACAAGAAACCGAAGAAGATGCATTGACATTCCTTAAGAGATTCTGTACTCAGGCAAGTCTCATTCCTTGTATGTCAATATCATGTATTTTCAAACATGCTCTCCTAGCACGAGGACTCAACTCTGCTAACAACTTAGCTGTTGCAAGACGCTATGAATGGGTAGTTTCACCATAACAATATTTTACCAACTGGTTGAATATGGAACCTCTCCGAATCCAGCATCTTACTGAAATATTCACTGCTGAAATGATGTTTAAGCACAAAGAGTATCTTGGGTATTCTCCCTTGCACGAGTGTCCACATGTGCCACAAAATCGGAAAGCTTCGATGTATGCACAAGCATGGAATCCCATTGTAAAAGGAATTCCGAACCAGCAGAAGATATTCGGGCACGAGCGATCAAGCCTAACAAATTTCATGAAGGAGATTTGATTCTCAAAGCGATTAAATACAATCTTCATTCTGCAAGGAACTCCAATTGGGAAGGACCTTTTATAATTACCAAGTCTGTTGTTGGTGGCTACTACAAGTTAGATGATATGGATGGTAAGGAAAGTGCGGCAGTAATACAAGAGAATTGGATCAAAGCATTTGACGTCTGAGACATTCGACGTTTTAGGTATTAGACGTTTGAGGCACGAATGCCATAAATGTTTGGAGTTTGCATTTAAGATTTTCTTTCACCGTATTTTCAATTCCTCCAAAACATATGCAATACTTGCATTTAATATTTGAATTCAACAATTAATAAAAATTCATTTTACTTGAAGAAAATCTGTATCAAATCCAAAAGAAAATCCTCAATCATCTACTTATCCAAAATCAACAAAGAATCAAAACCAAAATAAAACCTCATGTCTCTCAGAAGTTCAGAGCCCAAGAAATCATGGAAGGGAAACTAAAGGAAACCGACAAAATAAGATTTTTACTCCTCTGCCGTCTTCAAATCTTGCAAAGCTGCCTTCTCCAGCTCCAATTCTTCAGTCAATCTGGCAATCTTGGCTTCTTTCTCCATTACAACATCACTGGGAAAAGGTACATTCTTATTATGTGTTTCCTCGATGACATCAATTCTCTAACGAAGCCACTTCACATTGAGACCAAGTCTCTCAGAATTGTCCAAGTTGTACTCCCAATCCAATAGTACATCCTTGGTAACAATACTTATAGACCTGGTTCGTATATCATCTATAACACGCAAGATAGATCTTACTTGCATTATCAAGAAGTAAACACGTTCGGGATCTTTGGTGGTGACGATATGACCATACCTTTCCCATATTTTCTGATACAAGCTAGCATATCTGGTAAATATGCTAAACCCACCAACTAGTTCATGATACAGGAGTGGCTCTATGAATGGAGGATCAAAATCAATCCTTGCATTAGGGTATTCGTGCACCACCATGCGAGTCTCAATCATTGGACCTGTTGCTTCTATCTTTGAAACGACAACAACTTGAGATTCGGTCACTTCGACGACCTTAATAGCGACATCCTCATGACCCTGGAGTATAGAGATGATTGTGTCACCATTTTGGTTTGCATTATTGCTCGTGTCATCGTTATTAGTTCCGTTATCCTCAACTCTGTCGTTTTACACCTAATAGGACAATCACATGAGTTGGAGTTCTTCAAGCATGGAATTCAAATGGAAATCACAAAGTCCAGAATGTAAGTGAATTAATATCATCAAAATTCTTCATTATACATTCAAGACACAAGCAAATAATGTAAGGTCACAAAAAAGACGTTTCACAACAAGCTCGTCTGAGATGATTTTACACTTCCCTGTATAAGATGACGAGCTGGGAGAAATTGGTGAGTAATATAAGGTTGATTCATATTTCATTCTCTTCATATAAATGTCCTCTACAACATATCCAATATCCACAGTGATTGGATAAACAAGCAAAACGATGTGGCCGAAACATTAAACTACATGACAGTTAAATTTTTTATGAAAACTTCCTGGAAGTTTACAGTCTCAATGATTTCGACCCCTAAACGTGCTCGAAACCCAAAAAGATTCTTCAACAAAACTATGAAATTTCCTGGGCATAAGAAAACTGGGGTATTTCATAAGAATCTGATGTCGGATGAAGATTCTACAGCGTTTTTGCTAAAATACTGAATTCTTAATTTTCTGGTAACGTATTTCGGCAAAACTTCTCATTCATTCATATGGGTTCTCATTCATTCATACACAAATTAGAAATTTTATACTTTTATCAAGACAATGCAAGATAGATACTTACTTGAGTGGTTTCTGAATCGTTCGAGGAGTCAGAATTGCCGGTGTCGCCATTAAGAGCATTATTGCCTTCATTCGGCTCCGAGTCTTGAGAATCCTCTTCCTCACCATCCTCCGAAGACGAATGAGAATCATTAGTACCCTTCTTATCCATGGGAATATCCTTCTGGAAACATCAATAACAATCATTATTATTTCATTCAAGAAGTATCATGAATGGTTATATGAAGATGCACTTACATCAACTTTTTTTTCATCAGTGGCACTCGATTCGTGAATTGCTTCTCCAATAGAAGTGAATCGAAGACCGTCAATACTTGATGGAGCAAAACCCTGAAACAAGGTAACAAACATTTTTGTTTTACGATCCTAATTATACGGATAAGAAAAGGTCACAGAGGAAGAAGCGTCAATGGCTAACCGAAGAGACAGGCGGATAATTCACAGCATTTGGTAACATCCTAGAAGCCTTGCTTCTGGTTTCTCCACCCTAGGAACTTTCCTCAATTTCCATAAAGTTTGCATCGATTTGAGGCCTCACAACACCCCCGTCCTACGGTAAAAGTTAATGGAATGATTAAAAATGAAATTGTCATACTTCTACAAAAACGACAAGAGGAATACTTACTTGTGAATACCCAGGAAATATTTTCCGTTTATCATTAGGGATTGGCTTCAATCTTGGACGAGCGGAAATCATTTCAGTAAAAGGAGGTTCTTGCGTCGGAGAGCGAACAACCATTACAAAATCATGGAAACGCTTGAATTGCTCATTTCAGAAGTCCACATAACCCGAAGTTGCATATGTGGCTCGGTCAGAACGAGGAAACAAGTAATCATGCCCATTCACATGTGTGAGTCTAAACAGGCTCTGAGATGCTCAACTGACGGCTTATCAATTCGAACGCTCGGGACACATTGATCAAGACCCATCTGTCGTGCTGCTCTGGCGATATTATATTCTTCCACAAGAAAGTTTCCTCGCATTATAGAAACTAAAAGGCCAGTAGTATAACTCACCATAAAGGATCCTTCACCATTGATCACTAAGGTATGTACCAGATTTCAAAGTGATGTTCTCTCTAGCATTAAAAGGGATCAACTGAGAAACAAAAGGAGGAACGGATACCCATGTATGAAAATTAAATTCAGACTCGTTGTCTAACAAATTGATGAGGCGTGCCTTGGACCAAGGTTGCTTTGTAGACCAACGTATGATTCCGGCATTGTCCCTCTCGGACAAAACATGGCGTGTATCAGCATTTGGCCCTTGCAAGAGACTACGAGGGATAGGTGCATAATTTCTGAAGCGCTCCCACAATAAAGCTTGGAGAAACATTGAATTAACATATGATTCAATTTTCATAAATCCATTAGAGAAGCTGGAGTCTACAACCAAAGAGTCTAAATTGGAGAAAAATGAGCATAAGATCAGAATACGGGAAATCTCTCACCTTCAACAAATGTCCGCTGTCTTCAAGCACATCTCTGGACAGCCACAAAGACAAGAAAGCAAGAATGGTTAATGTGTCTTCATCAGGTCTATTGGGAATTGGCCACCAATACCTCAACACTGAGCATAAATTTGCCGGATGATTTATTAAGGTCATGCATCTTAGCTGTCAAAACTTCAGACATCACAGTTTCTTCTGCTGAGAGCTCTCCAGGAAGATTATTTGTAACACGAAGATGCAAAAAGACTGCTACGTCCTCTAAAGTGATGGTAAACTCTCCCCATATGCTTATGAAAGTGTGAGTAGGAAAACACCAGCAAGCGAGTAAGGCTACTATACTCGTACGTCATGATAAAAAAACAAGTCTTCAGCTTCTCGAACGACCTCTGTTATCTGTGCACAGTCTAACATGGCTCAAACCTTGTCATGACCTGGCATATGTCTCGTTCATCTAGAAAACTATGTTAAAGGCTTTCGGGAAAGCTTGAATTCTATGGGAGAAGCAGAATAATGTCCACATTGCCGACAAAACCGAATTATTACATGCGGAGACACCAAATTTCTCTGAGTAATCTCTCTGGGATTTATAAAGGGACGAAATACAGAACCTGGGAGACGTTTTTCGGGACTGTACTGGGCTACAAAGAAATCATCATACGTGTTCGGAGTATTCTTAATTACTGAATCTTCTTCTTTATCAGCAATTGAAGTAGTATCATAGCTATCAACTGACATCTCTGCAAAGTAGCCGTGACATCCATACAACACTTCTACTTCAGTATATCATTCATACGAGATGCAAATTTCAACAAAGCAATGGAATCACACAACAATAGAATAATAACGGGCCCGTAAGTGCTAAACCGACCAAGATTGGACGTTCCACTACCCAAATCAGCTGTGCCTCATCACTCCACGCTCGCTAGAGGGCGCTATATCATATGATAGACGCATTTATGTGTCTATTTTCATCTCCATTGTATATATTGTTAGTACCCATTTTTGTACTTATTATGGTGTTTTATGTGTTTGTAGGTATTTTTGGGCAATAAACATTTCTGGAAAAAATCGGCTCGAAAAGTTGTCTAAAGGCACCCAAGGGACATTTGTTATTTGGACTCTCAGTTTGGATAAGGGGCACCTCAGTTGGGCACCTGCTATT